>CM074718.1:409235789-409835789 GCA_037306005.1 Rhinophrynus dorsalis | reverse complement strand
TAAGAGCTGCTTTTATTATGAAACATTATCACTTTACATTTCATGCAATAAAGTGAGTGCCTTATCGGATCTCAAGGACTAACGCAGTCTATTGAATGACATCTTGTGGTGTTTTTTTATTTTTAATTGTCTAAAAAGCATCTATCTTTAGCAGCCGGCACAGTTTTCTTTGCCGGCATTTTTTCATAGCACAGGTAATTGAATCACTTACAATGCTTCAAAAATGCCGTCACGTTTTTTTGGGCATCAGTTGACTTTAAGCCCTAATATCTAAGAAGTTTACCCTCATTGGCAAATATAGGAGGGAAATGGAAGAATTTTCTCTAATTTTCCTGTGCTCCTAGAGAAAAGCTGGTAAATTTACATGTTTCTCTATGGGTGAAATTTCCAAAGAGGAAGCAGGAAACCCTGCTTTTTTTTTGTGGAATCCTGGAACAAAACTGGAATTTTCTCCCATCCCTAGTCATGAAGATATTATGAACCTTTTCCACAGAGATTTTATGATCTTATCTCACAAAGCTGTTTTGATCCCTTGTCAGAAAGCTGTTATAATTCTATGTCACGGAGCCTTTATGATCCTATGTCATAACTCTATGTCAGTGTCCATATACACAAAGGCCAACAAGTGACATCAATATTATCCCTTCTTCTCACTCAGAGGGAGAGGATGCAAAGAGCTCCCATATTAATTTAACAAAAAATGTGGAAGGGGTCCCCAGAAACCCCTTCCATGCCCTCTATCCACATGGTGTGTAAAAACAAATGCTCACCTTGATGTCAGAGGTACAGCATTGTTCATGTTACCCTGATACTCAACTATCAATAACCTAAAAAATTAAAACAACTTAATGAAAAGCCCAAAAAACACTCCCTCACATTAATTTCAGTGGAAATAAAAAAAATAAATACAAAAATACAGTGAGCACCCCATCCACAGTCCACCTGGACCACTGTGTGGAAAAAAGGGGTATTGGCTAATGTGGCCTGTGCATTCTCCCCTTCCAGCAAATGGTAGTATGAGCCACATAAAAGCCAATCCCTATTTTTTTTCCCAGGAAACATCCCAGGCAAGACTTGGTTGGGCGGGGTCAATAATAATTGTTTTTGTTAGTAGCAGCAAGTGTGGCTGCAGATTATTAGAGAATTTTTAATTATTTTATTTTATTTCTTGAATGATTGTGTTGGTGTGTGTAGGGAATTCCTGGGGACTCCTTCCATGTACTTAAAAAAATTATTGATTATGTAAGAGTTTGAGACCCCACGTTAATTTTTTTTTAACATTCTAGCAATGAAAAACAATATGGACCCCATTTTTTCACTCCTTTACCCCTCCATTAGCCTTCATGGCAAAGAAGAGGTTGATTATGTTTTTGGATGGTGGCAATTTTTTGTTTTAAACTACTCATGGCTAATCCTATGAGCATGCCTGGGATCTTTAAAAATGACCTGACCCTGAGATCTTTACAATGTTAACAATTAGTGCTCCCCATAACATAGATTATAAGTGTTATGTCCCCTCATGCTATAATCCGCAGGTACTCCAGTTAGTCATCAGTAAACCCACAACATGCTATTACTTAGTTATCTCTACGTAGATACACACAAGGCAAACAGGACTTCTTTCTCTACCTTTCCTGTACAAAGACCACCAATTTAGAGACTAAACAATCAGCTATTTGTTGCAGATTATACAGTCAGTAACACTGAACTCTCTCACCCCGAGAATCTGGGGTTTCACCCTGAGACCCTGAGATTTGGGTCAAAACCCTGAGACTCAGGGTCAGACCCTGAGAGTTCCCAGGTATGCCTATGAGTAATGCTCACACTCACACTCAGAGGGTTAACCTATGCTGTTATGTTGCTGGAAAAGAGAGATCAGTGCAGTTTGGCAATGGAGGTGTTAACCATTTGAATGGATTAGGTGGTGTTCAGTGGCAGGGGGGCTTTATATATTTTTTAATTAAAAAAGGCAGTTAACGTCTTCATCTGGAAATCTCTGCCAAATCATAGATACAGCCATTCAGCAAATACTTCCATCAGGAACAGAATCTCATCCATAATAAGAAACAGTGAGGAGACTTTACTACTATCAGTGAACTACTGGAGTTCCCCAAAGGTCAGGAATGATCTCAGGGGGCCCCACAGGGGGCAATTAATGTAGTATACTGAGCTCTGACTGATGTATGCTCTATAAAATAGATGAGGGAGAGAGCTCCCTGAGCCATCTCACTCCAGTCTCTACTGCTGCAGGGATAGTGATGCATTGTGCAGTGAGGAAACAGACGCTGCTTTTAGAAGGAGGACCTGGTAATGTCAGAATCTTATTATTAAAAAAGGTTAAATATAAAAATAATATTAATGTAAATACAATTTTACTTCATTTATTCTGCACTAGTCAAAATAATAAAGTAGAAAAATAAAATTGACTGTACCAGTTGTGTAACCATAACATATATAGTATTTATATAGACAACATATAGGACTGCACCTCCATCATTGTATTAGCATCCATTATCCTAAGCAACCTTGTATCAGAGAATTGTTCAGTACAAGTGTTTTATTGCTATTACTACTCCTGCAGGGCTGGATTTCCCAGTAGATGGAGTAGCAAGCTGCCTAGAGCTCCAAACATTGAGGGGCGCTTCAGCTGTGTTGGTCACACCCACATTCTGAATTGTAGGTATAGCCAGAGCAATCTCAGTGTCCCTGCACCAGTTTATACCCCTTTACAAATAATAATTTAATATATAACACTGCAGAGCAATGTATTGGGGATCTCTCTAGCATCCAAGGGGGTTAAAGGAGCAGTAAACTTTTTTTATGAAAAGACATATATTGTAGGGCATTTCCTATTCAGTAACATAAGGGTGCTCCCGCTGTTGACAAATGCATATTTCTAGAGTAATTACAGTTTAAACCTGTGTTTATTTACATTAGCAGTGCCCTCTAGTGGTCACATTCCAATTAGTTCTTCTGTTACATTCTAATGGAGAGAAAAGTCAGTGACTTACAGTTCTCCACAGAATGTGATAGAAACTGCCTGTAACTTCCTGTCAGTTAGAACTATCAGGAAGTAAATGCACAGTAAATTCACTTCTGATTATTCAAACTTTTGTAACTGAATAAAACAACTGACAGCAGTGAGAGTGCCCTTGTTTTACTCAGCAGGAAAAACTCTATAACATATATTTTCATTAAAAAGTTTACTGCTCCATTACAGCTTTTTTGTCCTTTCATGTTTTAGGGTATTTTCTGTGCCAGAAAACAGTGGACTGGACTGGTTGCGGGGTCTTGTGAGGCGTGGGAGACTGGGATGTAAATAATACCCTGTACTCCTGTATTATCTAAATGAGAGATTACTTTTCTCGCATCTAACTAAGTCACCCCAAATCACCACATCTACAAGAGAAAAAAGTCTAGAACAGTAAAATTCTTAACCATTTGGGTCCCTTTCCATTAGCATTTTCATTGCCATTCCACATTAAGGGCATGCTGTTATTTTTGCAGTCTATGGAGAGCTATGATCATTGACACTCAGCTCTCCAAATACTGTAATAGCACACACAGCAGTGGGAGTACCATTGTTTTACTCATCTGTATAAATCCTAAAACAGTAGTAGTCAACATTTGGCACTTGTAGTGCTGGAGACTACAACGCCCTTCATCCCCAACCAGCTCTTAGCTTTGCGATACATTAATGACCTCTAGCACCAAGGGCTTTAGTGAATGTGGAAATCTCATTTTACTAAGTATGTGTGCTCTGTCTTTACTAGTTACTATCTAGCCACATTAGACTTGGAACAAATTAAAATATTACGGAATAACAATGATGAAATATAAACATTTATCTGCACAGATTGAATACACAGTGACATATACAGATTCAAATCATGTGCATACATTCAGTTTTGCTGTAGGCTTAGTTCACACGTGTTTGCAAAATACTGTTTTTATGGGAGGGTGCAGCATGACAATTGCATGGAAAAAAGACATTTAACATGTTTGTTATGTGTTTATGCAGCATTTTGTGATGCATGTGATGAGGGTTTTTTGGACTGTTATTTTTCTATATGTTGCTGAGGCAGGAAGTGACAGCACAATACAACTTCAAAGCAGCTTTGAGTATGAGCAAAAATGAGAAAAAGTGCAGTCTTAATGCCCATTCATTGAAATCCATTGTACACTACTTTCACACTAGAAATGCAGTTCTAGATTCTAGAATGTGCATTAATTTTGTAACAAATGCAAAATTTAAAGGGATAGTAATGTTTCAGACTAAAAGCAGCTCCAATTAATCTTCATAGTATTTCGGCCATGGAGAGTGTTATTTCAGTACGATCAGAGTTGTAGTTCAAAAGTAATTGAATGATAAAGCGTCCCCCTTCCACCCCTCAGAGCAACAAGACTGTCCAGATGGATCGCAGAGAGGGACAATCTTCAATTAGCATATGAAAAAGCCTGTCAAGGGGGCAGGGTTTTCCTTATTATCACAGTAAGAAGATTGTCCCTTGCTGTGAGCTGTCCGGTCAAAAGACCAGATTTCACATCTGAGGGGAGGTGGCTTACACTAGGTAAAAGGGGCGGGAGGGAGATGTTTTATCATTCAATTACTCTTGAACTACAACTCTGACAGTATTGAAATAACACTCTCCATGGCCCAAATACTATGAAGGTTAATTGAGCGGAACTACCACCTGAACTAAAGTCGCCCTACCATACTTAGGCAGGTGGTGATTAGCTTATTCTTATTTTACCTGTCAAAACTGCCCAGGAGTAAAGTTATCGCTGATCTTCCAAGACCAGAAGCCAGGCATCAGTGCAGACATCTTGTCTACGTGCCTGCGCTTTCAGTCCCCATCATCCTTCACAAGCCTTGCACTGGCCCGAACGGCTCCGGAAGAGACTGACGGCACAGGTGCGTAAGCTGCACTAACCTGGCCATCAGTCTCAGCAGATCAGCAATAACTTTACTCCTGGACACTTTTGACAGGTAAAATAAGGATTATTAATCTAGTCACCACCTGCCTAACTATGGCAGGGCGACTTTAGTTCAGGTGGTAGTCCGTTTTCATGAAAATTACATTTTGTAACAAATGGATTAAAATGACAAATTAATGGCTTGTAACAAGAATTATCAGACTAACGAATGGCACATTCGCTTCTTTTGTACCCATCAATTTGTTTATTTCATTCATTCATACTCTTACACCATGTGATACACATTTTGGAGGTCCAGTGGTATGCTTGATGCACTTGCCTTCCAGCATCTTCTTCAACACCAACATCAGAATTAAAATAAAAACCTAATACCCACCACCACTGATGCCGCTGTTGCCTCTAATAAATTAAACAAACTCCCCCATCCTGTTCAGTCCATTGCCCAGGCTAGTGTGAGCAAAAGATGAACAGGGATAGTATTTTACTTGACCAATGCCTGTTCAAATTATTTCTCATGCACCCACTGGCTGGGAAGTGGGGTTATATGTATGGACCCAGGAATAACCTCACTTCCCAGCTAATGGGAGCATGGGAAATAATTTGAACAAGAATTGGTCATAAAAAAGTCAACCCCTGTTCATTTGTTGCTCACAATGACTAAGCAGGACTAAGGGGTGGGGGTGTTATTATTTGTATTTATTTATTTATTTGAGGGGGCAATGTGGAGATGGGGTATTATGGTTTTATTATAATTCTGTTGTTTGTGTTGAAGAAGATGATGGAGGACCAGGATGTGAGGATACTGCTGGACCTCCAATATCAAGGTAAATTATTTATTTATGTAACAAGTGTGGATGGGGCCTAGATTAGTGTTAGTTCTGGAAGAAAGAGACAAACCTTTGAGTCACAGAGTAGTGGTGAATGAAATTCTCAGACATTCTGACTCACTGAACATGATGCTAAACTAATTTATTTTCTTCCGAAGAAAGGTAAGAATAAATTTATCGAATGATTCAGAGGAAACTATTTTTTTGCTGTGCATGTCTACTAGGTTCTGCATTTGTTCATCTTCATTGTTAGAAGTCAGTCAGTATCTCATGTAAAATAAATGTATTTCATTTTCTGTGAACCTTGGTATAAGTGATTATGTCAGAACAGTGTTTCTCAGCCTTTTTGCTAACAAGTACCCCACAGATATAAAATATGTTGTAAGTACCCTAATGCTTGCTTTCTTATAATTTAATAATTACAGATCATTCCTCTCCACCACTAGAGGTGAATATCAAATGTAAAATAAGTATATTTCATTTTATGTGACCCTTGGTATCAGTGATGTACAATACTATGCAAAAGGTTTAGGCAGGTGTGAAAAAAGGAAAAGGGTGATCACACCAAATACTGATTTGATTTTGATTTTTCTTTTGTTCACTCACTTTGTATTTTGTTAATTGATAAAAATAAATTATTAACTGTCTATTTTTGAAAGCATTCATACTTTACAGCATTTTCCCCACCCCTGCCTAACAATTTTGCACAGTACTTTATGTTAGAAAAGGATTTATCAACCTATTTGCTAACAAGTACCCCTGCAAAGATACAATATGTTGTAAGTATCCTAATGCTCACTTTTTTATAATTTAATCATTACAAATTAAAGAAAACTTGTCTTTGTGGAAAAGACAGAAACTTCTGTCAGGGCAATTTGTATTACTGAAAGAACCTCCTTCTAGCACACCCCCTACACTCACACCTACAGACACCCACACATGTGCTACTGAATGAACAACCCTCTAGCAAACAGATGCCTACACTCACACCCATCCAAATCCACTAATGTGCTACTGAAACAACAACCCTTTAGAACAAAGACACCCACTCTCACACCTACATAAACCCATTCATTTGCTACTGAAAGAACACAAACACCCACTCACACCAACATTCACCCACTCATGTAATACTGAAAGAACAACCCTCTAGCACGCAGACACCCACTCTCCCACCCACATATTCCAACCAGTGCTACTGAAAGAACAACAGCAAACACCCACAAAAATTCACTCCTGTGCTCCTGAAATAACCACCCTTTAGCACACAGATACCCACATACACCCACTCATGTACTATGGAAAAAACACCTTTTAGCAGACAGATGCCCACTCTCACAGCCACATACACCCACTTATGTGATACTGAAAAAAACAACCTCTCACACACAGACTACCACTCATGTGCTACTGAAAGAACAACCCTCTAGCATACAGACACCCACTCTCATACCACATACACCCACTCATGTGCTACTGAAAGAACAACTCCCTAGCACACAGAGTCCCCCTCTCTTACCCACATTCACCCACTCATGTAGTACTGAAAAAACAACCCTCTAGCACACAGGCTCACTCTCCCACCCACATATATCCAGCCCTGCTACTGAAAGAACCATCCATGCCCACATACACCCACTCATAAGCTACTGAAAGAACAACCCTCTAGCACATAGACACCCACCTTTACACCAATATACACCCACTGAAGAACAATCCTCTAGCATACAGACACCCATGCTCACAGCGGCATACACTCACTCATATCCTACTGACAGAATAACCCTCTGGCACACAGACTCCCACTTTCACACCCCACTGCACTTACACTTGTGATATTGAAAGAACAACCCTCTAGCACACAGACTCCCACTCTCACACCCACATACACCCACTCATGTGCTACTGAAAGAACAACCCTCTAGCAAATAGACACCCACCACACAGCCACTCATTGTGACTGAAAGAACACCTGCTTTCACACCCATATCCACTCACTCATGGACACTCCCTTTTTCAAAATCCTCAAGATTTAGAAAGGTCATTCTTTTTAGTGTTATATCTTTTCATTAGATTAAATGAAATACAGGAGTTGGAATTGTGGAAGGTAAAGAAAACAAGGGACAGGAGAGGAAAGGGGGGAGCTTGCTTCAGTTTCATCATAAATTATAATTGTTTCACACTCTTTCACTTCGGAGTAGTTGCTTAACGTTTGTTAATCCAGAGGATATACTCACAGCCTTGACATGCCAGGCTGCCCATCAGCTACATTATACTAGTGCAGCCTCTGTTACAGCTCAACACATCAATTCTGAGGATAAGTTCTCACTTTCATAAGTACCCCCTGCTTGTGTACCAGTTACCCCAAGAGATACAACTACCATAGGCTGAGAAACAGTGTTAAAACATGATAGATAGATAGATAGATAGATAGATAGATAGATAGATAGATAGATAGATAATAAGGTAAAAACCATAAGATAAATCCAACAATGTAGAAGGCAAGATGGCTCATTTGGTTAATGCACCATTTGTAAAATCTGTTCAAACCTCAGGGTCACAGGTTTTGGTCCTGGCAAGGTTATCTTAGTCTTTTATCTTTCTGAGGTAGATAAAATGAGTACCTAGGGCATGCCTGAAAACAAGAGACAATCTCGATGTATCCTTTCTAGTAAAATACTTTCATTACAAATAAAAATTATAGAAATGCCACGTTATAGACTGGATAATTTCAACTCTCAACCTGCTGTCAGGACCTGTTCCCCGGTTTCCTTCCCAGCTTAGCCAGACCCTCTTTTTTATGCTGCTGGCTTTTTACATTTTTTCTATTCTTGGCCCTTTAAATTTTCCCCTCACATGCAAGCTAAACCCTTTTGTTGTACTTCTTGTCTGGTGCAGTGTCCAGTTTTTGTCCTATTTGATCCTTGGTTCCTGACCTCCTCTGCTGTTTACCTATACCAACCTTTGGCTCTGTATCTAAGCTGTCAGGACTGACCTTTGCTCCTTTTACTGACCTTGAGATTTGTTTCTGGTCTCAATTCCATATGCTGAGTTTCCTTCTGTTTGCTGCATGAGGTGCTGTCCAGCCTGCCATCTGTTGTCCTCCATGCTGTACCAGTTCCCAGCCTGACAGCCTGCATCTCTGGCATCTTGCTTCAGAGTTATCCCTGCAAGTTGTCCTAAAGCTTCTTTGAATCTGGTGTTTCTTCGTAAACCACCATCCTTAGAATGTCAGGCCTTTTGCACACTTCTTATCCAGTGTTGACATCCAGTGGCCACTACAGACACTGCACCCAGTTATATATCTCCTGTTTCCTGGTCCACTTCTAACAGCACTCAGTGGCAACTATTGGCACTGCATCCAGTTCTATATATATCTTCTGTTTCCTGGTCCACTGTTAATAGCTCTCAGTGGCAACTATCCTGATCCAGAAAAGCCTCAAATGACACTGGATATCCATCTTTGTGGCTGACACTTTTACTCACAGCTTTGACAGTGGAAAATTTGCCATTGAAGTGGACAACAATCTAGAGCAAAAGCACTCAAGGGACACCCCTCAGCTTCTGAATGTGGACAAGGACTCCGGCATCCCTTCCATCTCTGTGTGTATGATATAGCACCATAACAGTACGAACGCTCCATGATTACTGACTGGACTGGACTGGAACCTCCATCTTCTTCTATTGAAGCCACCATTCCTATTGATCCTCCTATGGTTCACTTATTAGTACTAGCAAATAAGTTGTCCATGCCTAAATGCTTTGACAGCAAACCCCCATGTTTTAAGAGGGTTCCTGAATTACTGTACTTTAGGAATCAGCCTAAGATATTTGTATCTCAGGCTTTTGTCTGAATATCTCCCTTGCAAACCAATCCCCCACCCCACCCCCCACTATCAAACTCTTACTCCTTTATAGCAGCACTGTGCACAATGTTTCATACTCCTGGTCTCTAAGCAGCAGCTGAAGTGGCTCATCTCCTTATGTACCACCCTTAATTCCCGGTTACCTAAATGCTGCCAGGAAAAGGATAGGGATCGTATTTACAAAGTGTCCATCTACAGCCAAGTGCATCTAGCTTCCCATTTCCAACCTCCTACACCTCTTGCTGCTACTGAGAATTCGGAATCTTTGGAAGTAGGACAAGTTACTCATCTTTAAGATGAAGAAAAATGCGAGAAGGAGAAACCTTGGCTTATGCATTTATTGCAGGGCTCTGGTCACATAGCCCATACCTGTCCCCTCAAGCTGAGAAATGCATGCACTTAGGGCATCCATGGAAAGTCATGCTAAATGTATCTTCCATCTCCAGTAGTCCTCAGTCATGTCTACAAGTCTCTGTGACTCTGCCTTGGCAAGACAATAATTTTTCCACTTCGTCCCTATTTTTCCAGGGCCACTATGGTATTGATTGACGAGACCTTCCAGCCATAAGATTGGCTGTGCTAAGAAACCTAGGCCAGTTAAGATTCTTTCCATAGACTGTTTTCTACTGGTTGCAGCAATAATCACTCCTTCCATTAAACTCTTGGTCCTGGAAGTGGACCTTGATCATCGGGAGAAGGCTGCCTTCAAGGTGATAGATTTGCTTAGGAATCCTATCATCCTGGTTTACCCATGACTTATATTGCATAACAAGCACATTGACTGGATTATAAACCGGATCTGTTCCTGGTCTCCATAGTGCAAGGAGCAAAAACCAATGATGCTGCCTGTCATTAGAATGCCCTCAGCAGACCTCTCTTGAATGCTACAGATACTTTGTAGATGTGTTTTCTAAGTTGAAAGCAGAGGTTCTTCTTCCACACTGTCCCTATGACTGTGCTATAGATTTACTACCTGGAACTATGCCCCTTAAGGACCTCACTCTCTATCCGTGCCTGAGGCTTGTGCAAAAGAAGAATATATTGAAGACAACCTCAAGAGAGGGTTTATTCATCCATTCTATTCCCCAGCTGGAGCTGGAGTTTTCTTTATGGAGAATAAAGATGGTGCACTACATCCTTGCATTAATTGTAGAGGCCTGACCAAGGTAACGAAGAGGAACAACTATCTACTCCCTCTAATATTTGAGTTATTCAACCATGGAGCTACTGTGTTCACCATGTTAGGTCTCAGAAAGGCATACAATTTCATTCCGATACTTTGCAAGCGAAGTGATCTAAGATCTTCTTTCCTCCAGTGTTATCGTGTACCTGGATGACATCCTTATGCTTTCCAAGTCCCTTCTAGAGCACAGAACATGTCAAACAAGAAAATACAAATAGACTCGGAAATAGTGGGAGAGCAAAAAAACAGTAGTTACAGGTCACCAGTCTTGCACATTTCCCTATAAAACACGTTTAATTATATACTGTGATTAAGCTCTGTTTCAGCATGAAACGTGTATTTTTTAATGCTTCATTAAACATTGTGCTTTTAAACAAGGAGTACTGTCGTTTTGTGACTGGGAAACTGGAGCGATTTGCAGCACCCACCATTTCAATGCCAGTGGTGAGTTGTTTTCTTTTGGATATATTGTTGTTGCACATTTCCATTTCACAGTGTTTGAGCACACAACTCTTCTTTATTGTCTGTTATTGTCTATACCCCCCACACACAGGTGTATGAATACAGTTTAGATAGTGGTTGACAATTTCACTAAGCAGGGGGATTTTATTCTTCTGGAGCTCCCTATTTTCCTAAAGCATCTTTGAATTTGGTACTTCTACTGTAAGCAGCCATTCCTAGCATATCAAACACTTTGCTTATTTCTTATCATGCGCTGACATACAGTGGCCATTGTTGGCATTGCACACAGCTATATTTCTCCTGTTTCCTGGTCCATGTCTAACAGTTCTCAGTGTCAACTATCCTGATCCAAATATTTGGGCTTCTGGCCAACACTATTACTCATGGTTTTGGCCTCAGCAGGGTTAACATTGAGGCTGTCAACGATATCAAGCAATATTCCCCACCCTGTGTGAGGGCTAGGACTCAGCTGTGCCCTACACCTCTTGGTCAGTAACGCAGTATAGTAACATCCACTTTGTGGATGACATGGTACAGAACATCAGAGTTTACCTTATTTAAAGCAGGCCATGGTATTCAAGTTCTCCAAAACATGCAACACAGCAGTAACCAGAACACAATAGCCTATACTGCATTCCAGAATATATTTTCTCCCAGTCGGCTATTTGCTACATTGGTAGATAATTTGGGCTGCCTATTGGAGTGATTAAATTGTTGCACGACACAAGAATTTGATTCCCAAATGCAGGTTAAAAAACTGCTATTTTGGGAACATTCAGAAGTATAGAAAATTACTCCCTAACTTTCCCAAAATGAGATCCCAGAAGCAGATAAACAACCACGTTCATTTGCACTGGATCAGGCTGGGCGAACTGGGGGGCAATAGACCTTCTGGTCCCCTATCTTATCCAACAGATAACTCATTATACACCCAAACACCCCCCTACACACACTCACCTGTACTTTGCCTTGTTAACCCCTCTGTTACCAGATTGGCATTAATTTGCTTCACAGGCACTAGAGTGTTAAAAAGATGTAAAAACATTCAACTGTACTCTGCCACCAATCACTACACTATTTAAACCCTTTGAGTGCCAGAGGATTACACAACACATTGTGAAGCAATGATTTGCATACCCCTCTGGAACTCAAAAGGACTCTCTTTTGCTGGTTCAGCTTGAATTAGCCACAATAATTGGGTTAGTCCTTTAAAAAAACTATTGTTTTTGCATAAGGTTAAAATTACCTAAAATAAGTTGTGAGAGGAATACATTACCCGCTCCCCTTCTCTCCAACTTGAAGTCTGGGTGGAGGTTGTTAAAAAGTAATATGGTGTTTATTCTTTATATACTATTTTAAAAAATTAAAACACAAAATAAATTAATAAATCCATATATCCTATGTTAATTTAATAATAATATAAAGCAAAAAAAAAGACCACAGATACACCATATTAAAGTAATAGTATTGTCCAATAATAATTTTATATAATATTGTAGATTTTTAAAAAATAAACTATGTGCAGAAAATCCCAATCCCTCCCTCCTCTTCTCCTGATGTCGGCTGTAAAGCTGACAGCAGGAGATTCGAGTCGACCAACTCGAGGAGGCTCTACAGCAGAGCCGAAAAAGCGTTATTTAAAAATAACTACTGCATTGGAACGGTCTACAAAGTGTGCTTGCAAACCTGGAACACTTTGTAGACCGTTCCAATGAAGAAAATATTTTTAGATATCGCTATTTCGGCTCTGCTGTAGAGCCTCCGGCCGGTCCCAGGACTGGGATCTCCTGTTGTCAGTAGAGCGCTGACATCAGGAGAAGGGGAGGGAGGGGGGAATTTTAGATGCAAATATCTCTCAAACTATAAAGGTTTGAGAGATGGGATTTGCTGCACATCATTTATTTTTTTTAAATCTACAATACCAAATACAATTATAATAGGACATTACTATCCCTTTAATAAATGAAATGTCCAAGGAAGGAGTCCTAGGACCCCTTCCCTACTTCCAGATTAGACAGTGGAATAATACAAATAAATTAATATTGGGCCTGGAGACCTATTAATCAATAATTTGTCAAATGAAGGCATTAAATAACTTCTTCCTTTACCTTCCCTTCTGAGAGAGGATTTTTTAAAATACTATATGAATTAATAGATGCCCAATGAAGGAGTCTGCTGTCTCTGGGGTGTACCCAGTGTATGCTGGGGGCTTCAGGTTCAGGGAGGCCTCACCACCTGCATAGCTATGACCCACGCAGCTTTAGCGGTGCAGGAGCTGTGTCCAGGACTGTCATCTAGAGTCCAAGTGAGTCAGTGTATGGTTGGTAATGTAAGCATTTATAACCCAATAGTAGTGCTAAGTCCAGAAAAGCTGCAGACTCAGTGTGTCCAGTATCCCTATTCGACTGTTGCCTCTGCACCTTGCTGAAATCCCCACTGCAACACTGGACAGAGGCCACTGATGTCACTGCATTATTGCGCAGAAGATGTCACTGCACATGCATACCACCAGCTAATAAGGTTCATTGGTGGTTTGCTTTATTTTCATTTAGGTCAGAGCTGGCAGTAGGGATTCTTCATGCTAGATGTAACTAGTCAGATAGTGTATGTGTGGTTGTGAGTCATCCAATGGAATATCGCTGGGATGTCAGCATTAGGGATGGGTGAAAATTTTCACCTCAAATCAAAATCGTTGAATAATGGCGCTTCCCACTTGACAAATAATTTCCTTTGAAAAATGTTATCAAAGCGTCCCGTACCTTAGCTCCTAGCTCAGCGTATCTTGTTCAACCTGTATCCCAGTTGCTGACCGGCTTGCCTGACTACTCTCTGCTGCTCCAGTGTTCCTGCTGATTCTCCTGTTACTGACCGGCTTGTCTGACCACTCTCTGCCTGCTCCAGTGTTCCTGCTGCTTCTCCTGTTGCTGACCGGCTTGTCTGACCACTCTCTTACCTGCTCCAGTGTTCCTGCTGATTCTCCTGTTACTGACCGGCTTGTCTGACCACTCTCTGCCTGCTCCAGTGTTCCTGCTGCTTCTCCTGTTGCTGACCGGCTTGTCTGACCACTCTCTTACCTGCTCCAAGTATCCTTGTCCTCCTATCTCTCTCTTTGCTACACCCGTAGGTGTTATCCTGCTTTTGGAGTTGTTTCTCCCTGGTGTTTTTGGGGTATAGCCCAACCGTGGTGGGGTATTCAGAGTCCCTGGAGGCTCAACCGAAGGGGGCTATCTAGCTTTGCGGCTAGCATCTTTATACGGCCTCGGCCACAGCACACCTCCCTGCGGTTGGCCGATGGTATCCAGCTACGCTCACTAGCGTCGCTCCCTAGCTTCTCGCCCCAATCATCCTTGTTGGAGGAGTCTTTCTGCCAGTCATGACTTCTGTAGTTCCGTCTTAACGTGACAGTAGGGTGCCTGTGTTGGTGGGTGGAGTCTGGGGAAAGAATCAGTTGAACGGAAATTTGTTTTGGGAGGTTTGTTGACTGGGATTGAGGGGACAGTTAATACAAAAATAAATAAAATAAAATAATAAATTTGTACATAAGGTATCAGAGATGGGAACCCCTGATGTAAGCTGCCACAGGGGTACACTTGATACTTGTTGTGATAGGGTATTTTGTAGAGGTTGATTTATAAGATTTGTTGTTAGAGGCACTAGTCCTAAGGAAACATTGATTTGTAGGACTTAGGCTTGTTCTGCACAAGCCCTAAGGTAACATTCATTTTTAACACTTAAGCTTGTTTGGCACAAGCCATAAGGAAACACTGATTTGTAGGACTTAGGCTTTTTAGAAACAAGCCCCACAAATTTGTTTATTTTTTGTAGGCCTATGTTTTATTTTTTTAAAGCTCAAGCCCTGATGAAAAAAATGTCCTATTGGCCTAGTGCCAGCAGGTCATGTTGTATTGTCCAGTGGCCACTGGCCATTGTCCATTGTCGAATGCCCTGATGTAGATGCAGTATTTGTGACTGCTGTTCTTACTGCTGATGATGAGTTGTTTAACCCCTTCAGTGCCAGAGGCTCGGGCCATTTCCTGTACCCTGCAGGCCAGACACTTTTACAACATTTTTGCTATCCTTCTGTTTAGGCGTGTTTTCCTCTGGGGACTTTTAGTTAGATATGGAAAACTATATATTGTTTTTTTCAGAACTAATTGAGCTTTATCATGGTATCTTACATGGAGAGAATTTTACATCTTGCAAAAAGCTATGATGTCATAATGACAAAAAAAGTGAAAATTTACTCATTTTGCTAAAATCATATACTATGTATCAAAAACATTTACCTTGATTGAAAAAATGTCAATTATTTGAAAAAGCCCAGAGTCCCCCAAGTAAAAATATACCAAATTTGTATAGCTTTACCTACGTCCATGGCTAGCGTAGAGCCCTAATCACCAGCAGTGCAAAATTACATTTTCAACTTTATGAACTAATATGCGCATTCGAGGGTTTTTGTGGTAAAGCTTCCCTAAAACAGTGGAATCACTTTATAAAACTATATATTTCTGGAAACTAGACAACCTGCTGCATCTAATGAGGGGTGACTTGCCTTGTTACTCTATGCCTGGTGTGCACAAATGTCTCCAGAAGGTGGCGCAAATGAAAAAAAAGGCATTTCCAACTGTATTCATTAGCTAGAGCTCTTAGGAGAAAAATGACACCCCATTGGTATGAGTTTACCTACCTCAGGGGGCGCTACAAGTACAAAACTACACTTACTACAACTTCAAAATTTTCGAACATTTTCTCAAATATTACTTGCTTGTACAAAAATGGTTATAACAATTAGAGAAGTGAAGAAAGGGTACACAAACCATACCATTTTGGAAAGAAGACACCCTGTCGCATCTAATGATGGGTGACTTGCCTTGTTAACTCAAGCCTAGTCTGCACAAATGCCTCCAGAAAGTGGCGCTAATGAAAAAAAAGGCATTTTTGTTACATTTCTGCCACTTCAAATATACTGAAATCTATGAAAACCATGTCATTTCCAACTGTATTCATTAGCTAGAGCTCTTAGGAGAAAAATGACACAATCATTGGTATGAGTTCAGCTACCTCAGGGGGCGCTAGAAGTGCAAAACGACACTTACTACAACTTCAACATTTTCTCAAACATTACTTGCTTGTACAAAAATGGTTATAACAACTACAGAAATGAAGAAAGGGTACACAAACCATACCATTTTGGAGAGAAGACACCCTGACGCATCTAATGATGGGTGACTTGGCTTGTTACCCCAAGCCTGGTGTGCACAAATGCCTCCAGAAGGTGGCGCTAATGAAAAAAAGGCATTTTCTTACATTTCTTCCCCTTCAAATGTACTGAAATCTATGAACACCATGGCATTTCCAACTGTATTCATTAGCTAGGGCTCTTAGGAGAAAAATGACACCTCATTGGTATGAGTTAACCTACCTCAGGGGGCGCTAGAAGTCCAAAACAACACTTACTACAACTTCAAA
This sequence comes from Rhinophrynus dorsalis, assembly GCA_037306005.1. Classification (NCBI taxonomy): domain Eukaryota; kingdom Metazoa; phylum Chordata; class Amphibia; order Anura; family Rhinophrynidae; genus Rhinophrynus; species Rhinophrynus dorsalis. The sequence goes on along the minus strand of CM074718.1, from coordinate 409,819,044 downwards.
ATTTTCAAACATTCTCTCAAACATTACTTGCTTGTACAAAAATGGTTATAACAACTACAGAAGTGAAGAAAGGCGACACAAACCATACCATTTTGAAAAGAAGACACCCTGCTGCATCTACTGATGGGTGACTTACCTTGGTACCACAAGCCTGGTGTGCACAAATGCCTCCAGAAGGTGGTGCTAATGAAAAAAGAATGCATTTTCTTACATTTCTGCCCCTTCAAGTGTACTGAAATCTATGAAAACCATGACATTTCCAAATGTATTCATTAGCTAGTGTACTTAGGAGAAAAATGGCACCCCATTGGTATAAGCTGACATACCGTAGGGGTGCCAGAAGCACAAAACAACACCTACCTGTTTTCTTCTTTGGAAATGGCTGCTTGTACTAAAATGTTCAAAACATTTAGATACATGAAGGAAAGGTATAAAATGTATACCATTTTGGAAAGTAGACATTCACCCTCATCACATGAGGGGTCACTTGCCTTTCTACCCCCTGGCTGAAGTGCTTAATTATTTCCAAAAGGTGACGCTATAGGAATAAATACATTTTTTTTTACATTTACACCACTTCAAAGATACTAAAATCTTTGAAAACCATAACATTTCCTACTGTATTCAATACCTGCTACCAACATGAGAAAAATGTTACCCCATTTGTGTGGAATAACATGCAATATGTGGGTGGTAGGAACACTTATCTAAACCTGACACTTTTGTTTTTGAAATTATCTGCCCGCACGAAAATTGTCATAACCGGTATAGATATGCAGGAAAGGTAGAGAAATCATACCATTTTGTAAAGAGGATAACCTGCCGCATCTAATGAGGGGTAACTTGCCTTCTTACCCAAAGGTTGGTGTGCACAAATGCTTCCAGGAAGTGGCGCTAATGAAAAAAAAAGGCATTTTCTTACATTTCTGCCCCTCCAAATGTATGGAACTCTGTGAAAATCATGGAATTTTCAACTGCATTCATTAGCTAGTGCTCTTAGGAGTCAAATGACACCCCATTGGTATGAGTTGACCTACCTTGGGGGGTGCTAGAAGTATAAAACTACCTCTATTACGACCTTTGATGTTTCTAACATTTTCTCAAACGTGACTTGCCTGTACGAAAATGGCTATAACACCTTCAGAAGTGAAGAAAAGATAGATAAACTATACCATTTTGGAAAGAAGACAACCTGCCGCATCTAATGAGGGGTCCTTGCCTTCTTACCCCAATACTGGTGTGCATAAATGTTTCCAGAAGGAGACGATATAGGAAAAAAATGAATTTTTTAAATTTCTGCCCCTTCAAATGTATAGAGCTCTGTGAAAACCATGGAATTTTCAACTGCATTCGTTAGCTAGTGCTCTTAGGAGTCAAACAATACCCCAATGGTATGAGTTGACCTACCTTAGGGGGTGCTAGAAGTAGAAAACTACACCTACTACAACCTCTGATGTTTCTAACATTTTCTCAAGCATGACTTGCCTGTACGAAAATGGCTATAACACCTTCAGAAGTGAAGAAAAGGTAGATAAACAATACCATTTTGGAAAGAAGACAACCTGTCGCATTGAATGAGGGGTCATTTGCCTTGATCAGAGGAGCAAGGATGGTGGTGATGGTGGGGCAGTGTCTAATAGTGTATATGGGGGATCTGTGACTACCAGTGTGCACTGTATGTCCCCCCTCATGCAAAGTTTGATTCCCAGCCTGAATCTAGTGCATACTGGTACTATGAGTTGTAACGGACCCTAGGCCGTTACTATGGAAGTTCACTTGGTTCACCAAAAAGATCTGACTTTCACGAAAGCGGCCCTTCTACCGGTCGCTCGCATGGTCATTGGCTCCCAGGAGTTAAAGGGACGCCATTGAGATAGAATGGAGAAAAGTAGGCCCTGTTCTGATTGGCCAATTGAACTGGTAGCTCGTTAGCTCATTGGCTGGCTGTAAGAAGCAGCCAAAGTGCAGAGGCTCCACAGAGTCTGGGCTTCCATTGTTCTCATGTTTACCCCTGCCCCTTATCCATGAAGTTCAGCCCTTTGTGACATTGTGTGCCCATTGTTGCTAAATTTAATCATGTTAATTTAATTATAGAATGTTTTGTGCCCTTTTGTTAACTGTTTGACTTGATGCAATTAACTCTGCTTAAAAGAGCTGAATTCAGCCAAAATAAAGTGTGTTCAGTTTTGGAACCTGACTGGCGTGCTGTGTCGTTCGTTTGGGGTGGTATCAAGGGTCTTCTTTTGACCCCCATCCTGGGATAGCTGGAGCGGAGCACCGGAGACATCACCCTTCCCTGGCGGCCCCTGCAAGAGAGAGACCCGGCATAGCAGGCTAAGTCAATCTGGGGACTTAGGATCCTGTTACATGAGTCAACCAGTAGGCAGTGGAAACAGGCTGGGGAATGGGACTACCAGTTGGCTGTGGAACCAGGCAGGGGCATACGGTACGTGAGGAGGGGAGTTGGAGGCCTTTTGTGTGCATGCCACAGGCTGCCCAATGCACTACAAAGCAATGCGTTGGACCCCCTGTTGCACACAAAGAGTTTTTTTTTTAATTATTATTTTGGATTCATACCTCATTGGGGAGGCGGTATCAGGAACATTCCTGGTGTCCCCCATCAAGGTCTAAAAACAGAATAATGAAAACAAAAAAAAAAAAGTGTGTGTGTGTGTGTGTGTGTGTCACAGGGGGTCCAACGCATTGCAAAGCACTGCGTTGGACCCCCCCCCCCCCCGTGGCACATGCATTTTTTGGGGCTTTTCCCCCCTAAATATTTTTGTGTAGACCTTGTTGGGGGCATCAGAACTCATACAATGAGGTCTAAATAAAAATAAAAGGGGAAAAATAAAACAATAATCCTTTGTGTGCCAAAGGGGTGTCCAGTGGATTGCAAAGCAATGCATTGGGCCCTTGTGGCACACAAAGGGTTTTTTTTTTGGTTTTTTTTTTATCATTACTTTGTATTCAGATGGCCACCAAACAAGCTCTGATCACAAAGTAATGATGAAAAGTCCTGTGTGTGCCACAGGAAGGGGGTCTGCATTGAACCCCCCCTCCCAGTGGCACACACAGGGTTATTTATTTTTTTTGTTTTATTATAGACCTAATTGAGGGTCATCAGGACCCCTCTGATCCCTCCCCAATGAAGTTTTAGTAAAAAACAAAATATATGTCCACAAAAGAAGTGACCCTGTGAGTGCCACAAGGGTCTCCAGCGCATTGCAAAGCAATGCATTGGATCCTTGTGGCACTCAGAGGGTTAATTTTTTTCTATCATTAATTTGTAATCAGAGCTTGTTGGGGGGCCATCGGGACCAATCCTGATGGCCCCCAACAATCTCTGATAACGAAGTAATGATAAAAGCCCTGTGTGTGTAGCACGGTGCCCGTGATTGCTCTCTTTTTATGTCTGTCACCAGTAGGGGGCTCTCCATTGGCTGGCTGTCTTCAGCCCGCCCCGTATTGTCTATTTAAACCTAGCCTGGGCACCCTTTGGTTGCCCTTTCGTGTTGTCACTTTGCTGTTGTGATTTTCACTGTTCCTGAGTTTCCTGGGCCTTTTCTGTATTCCTATGGCCAGTGTCTACCCATTCCAGTGCTTCCAGTTCGAGAGTTCCTGCTGACATTTGATCCGGTTGAGCCTCCGCTTCCTGGTGTCAGTCTCCACCAGCGTCCTGATTCCGGTAGACCGTCCGCCTGCGGGTTCCTGCTTCCTTCCGCTGGTTCCTGTCCAGTCCTGTTTGCCTTCAAGACGTTCCTGAGTCGCCTTGGCAACATTGTTATCTTGCCTGCAATCTTTCGAGAGACTCAAGCCACCCGGCTGTCTCATGTGTATAGCGTTCCACATACAGGGTACTGGTTCGCTCCTTAAGCCATCCGGTTGTGTCAGTGCTCAAGCCACCCGGCTGTCTCAGGTGTATAGCGTCCCATGTAAAGGGTACTGGTTCGCTCCTCAAGCCATCCGGCTGTCTCATGTGTATAGCGTTCCACGTACAGGGTACTGGTTCGCTCCTCAAGCCATCCGGCTGTCTCATGTGTTTAAGACCATTCCAATGAAGGGATTCCGTGTAAGTAACGAGATCCCGGCACTTCTCAAGCGCCACCGTGTCGACCGACACGGATCTCCTGCTGACAGCTCTACAGCTGTCAGTAGGAGAAATCAAACTTTAAACGCCCGTTTTTTTGCATTTAGATCAGCTTTTTAAGCTCTTCTAAATGCAAAGAAAGGTTTTTTTAGACATTACTATCACTTTAACCCTTAGAGTCCCATTTAACCCTTAAGTGTGCTATTGTCACCCGAATGGAAGGATCCGGGGCTATCGGTTGTCCTTGGGTCAGGCTGTTCTTATTATGGTTGAAACCATTATGTATTTTCTAGCATAGCTAGACATCCAAAATTTTAACTTTTGTAGCTTGTAGCAAGGTACTGACGGCATTAGCCCTTTAAATGACAGAGGGGTAAGCCCCCTCTGGCACTCAAAGAGTTAGAGGTGTGCCGTCCAGTACCTTCTTACTGGACGCTAAAAAGGTCCTTTAGCAGGATAGGAACTAGCTCTCTCAGTGTGAGCTGGTTAGTTCCAATCCCTATACAGGACTTGACCACTAGGGGGCAAAAAGGTCCTTTATCAGGATAGGCCCTAGCTCAGTCACACTGCAAAAGCTATTTCCTATCCTCAGAAAGGACAGGGTCCTTCTACTGGTTAGGAACTAGCCACAACCCTTAAGAAAACTTGCCCTGCAATTCCCTGATGGAGCACGGTAGGTAGAGATCCTACTTCATGTTCAGCCAGGCCACGCCCCAATCATTTGGTAGTCTGACAATCTTTATTTCATTTGTGTCCCTTTCCATTTTGAAAAGGGAAATAAATTATTATACCTTTAACCATTTGAGTCCCAGAGAGGTATCCAAATTACTATGTTTTTGTATTAAAGGAGACACTAAAACTCTCTCTAGAAAGGACATTGTCAAGTCTCTATAAAGAAACTCTGAATCTATTTAATTAAATCGATAATCATTAACCCTTTGAGTGACAGAGAGGTATACAACGCATTGCTCTGCAATGCGTTGTGTACTCCTCTGGCACAAAAGGGTTAAAACATTGAACATCGATTTAAAAGGGTTTTTTATTCCTTTTGAATGATATGGAAATCCTCAGTTGTGGTTTACATAACCCCAGAAGCGCATAACATTTACAAGCACATTACGCAGACAATATGGGTGTCAAGTCTACCAAGCTTCAGCCCACAATGGATCTATAGCCATTCAAGTGCAGGTGACTGGGAGTAGACTTTAGGAAAGTGAAACCCAATCCAGACCCACTAATATATAATTTTTTTTACATATTAACCTAGTGTGTGCGCAGAATTTACTGGCACATTACACAAATGCCATTGGTGTCAATAATAGTAAAACTGGGGGTATGCATGAATGAGCCGCAATCCATTTTCGAGTCCCAAACACAAAAAAGAGAAGCAAACTCTCCAAAATCCCCTTTCATTCCAATGGAATTTTTTAACCCCTTGAATGCAGGTTGTCTGCAATACAATTATATATTTCAAACACCACTAACTCTCTGTGATAAAGACCTGACATATCTAGTGGCTTTATTCAGCAAACCAAAGACGTGCAATTTTGGAACATTCCCAGATCTCTACTAATTAAAATAACCATTGAGAAGAAATGCATTGAAGACCTCTAGAAGCACTTAAAGCAATGTGGATTCACATGTATTCCACCTGTCTATACCGCCCCTACTAGCAACAGTGTAATATTTCAAAATATTTTTAATTTCCCAAATTAAGAAATAAAACTCTAGAGTTCATGTGATATGTAATATGTTTTATTTATTATTCATACATAACAGATGTTGCAAACCATATGACTGATGATCATAATAAAAAATAGTTCGATGAGATAACTTTCACGATAATATGAAAACACACTATGAAAAATGACACAAAAATCTACGTTGATCTAGCTCCAGACAGTTAAATCCCCATTCACTGTCATGCGCATGTAAGTGCTTTCACATGAACTCTCGGCCTCTCTATATGGTCACCTTCAGTTTTACAATACAAACGGCAGCACTGATGTCTTTCTGAGGTTATATTGTATCACTCACCCGGCTCTGCTGTCATACCTCCGGTGCAATCCAGAGAGATGGCCACTCTCTAACACTATAGCAAACGGAAAGGACGCACTCTCAGAAGAAGTTGACTTGAATAAAACCAATTCTTTATTTCGCTACAAGCACAGACAGCAAACAATAGAGAACATAAACCCTATGTCTCACGTGTTTCGTACTAAACGTACTTAATCATAGACATTTTTAATTAACTCACATGCAATGTTTTTCAAACCTTGCAATCAACATACGTCACTGTCTCCCAAACCAATCATGGATAAAATCCACTATCGTCATCTTTATACTTAAAGGGAATGTTTGCATTTAACTCTTCTCTCAGTGGCATATCGATTGCAGCCTATCAAAAAGACTCACTTGATCCACATTCACAATAAAAATATATGCGAATGTGGATCACTGTAACTAATCACTCAACTTTAACATGGAATTTATATTGTACACTCTATAAAATTATTATAATTCCTAAAATCATTATAAAATGGAGCAGAAACTTATACCCTATTCAAGTGGAGCTTTTCTATCCTATACCTTAAATACAGCTTATGAAAAATTTGAAAGATAGCACATATCACTCAAGTAAAAAGCATCACATCATATTCTTTATTCAAACCGTGAGGAATACGACTTCCCAAAGTGAATATCCAGTATACTTCTCTCTGTGACAGGCGAAGTGACAAATCTCCACCTCTTACCATCGGAAGAATACGTTCTATACCCTGTACTTGCAGAGAAGAAGTATCTGAATTATGTTTGGTACAGAAATGATGCGACACTCCAGTCGCTTGCTGTCCACATGCAATATTACTCAAGTGTTCCCTAATTCTCTGTCTTAATGTACGGCTAGTTTTGCCTACATATTGTACACGACATAGGGAACAACTAATGAGATAAATTACATTTTTAGTAGCACAATTTATATAATGACAGATGGAGAATGATTTTCCATTGACTGTAGAAGAAAATCTTGATCCTTGACACACTTTAGGACATGTACCACACCTATAACCGCCACATCTATACATTCCCTTAACAGACAACCACGTCTTCTTATCATTATTTCTTTGTCTATCTCCCCAATATAAACTTGGCGAGAGTTTTGTGGCCAATGTTGGTCCTTTCTTCGGGACAAATAGACATCCATTCTTCAAAACAGTACGTAAAGAAGTATCTACATTCAAGACAGACAAATGTTTCTTTACTATTTTCACTATGGAATTAAATTCCAAACTATAGGGAGTACTAAAAACTAACTTGTTAGTTACATTGTTATCCTTGATCTTATTAACTAGAAGCTCTGAACGTGGAGTCTGTCTAGCTCGTATTTCAACCTTTTTAATCATCCATTGAGGATAACCCTTCATACTCAATTTTTTACAAAGATCTTTACTGGCCACCTCAAACAGGCTATCAGTGGAGTAGTTCCTCCTAAGACGGAGAAACTGTCCCACCGGTACACCTCTAGTGATGATCGAGCACCCCAATGCTCGGGTGTTCGGGTGCTCTGACCGAGCGCCCCCGGAGGCTCGAGTGCTCGGCCGAGCACCCGAGCCCCATTGAAGTCAATGGGAGGACTCGAGCATTACACCAGGCACCCCCTGCTCTGATGAGGGGAGGGTGCCTGGTCCATAGGAAAAGGGCAGAAAATGATGGAAACACCACAGAAATGGTTCAGGGACAGCATAGGGAGGATGTCTGGATGCATCTTGGACTCCAACATCGCTGCTGGGAACGATCTTTCGCCCGTAGTACGCCATTTTTACAGACTGACCGTAAAACACACAAAAAGGAAGATAAAAACGACTTTAGGCGAAAAATTTTTACCAAACAGTATTTGCTGTATATTTACTTGTATATCATCTGCAAATTCTGCAAAAAATTTCATCGATTTTTCGGAACTGGGGCCATGATTAAGAGGGAAACGTGCGCAGAGGCAAATTCTCCCAAAAATTTCCTCGATTTTTCTGAACTGAGGCCATGATTAAGAGGGAAACGTGCGCAGAGGCAAATTCTCCCAAAAATTTCCTCGATTTTTCTGAACTGAGGCCATGATTAAGAGGGAAACGTGCGCAGAGGCAAATTCTCCCAAAAATGTCCTCGATTTTTCTGAACTGGGGCCATGATTAAGAGGGAAACGTGCGCTGAGCCGACCATCTAAAACATTATGGGTGAGGGTCTGCTGCGGAGCTGACCATCCTAAACATTATATGCGAAGGCCCGCTAGTGAGCTGACGCTATAAAACATTATATGAGAGGGCCCGCTAGAGAGCTGACCCAATAAAACATTATATGAGAAGGCCCGCTGGTGAGCTGACCTATACAAAAATTGTCAAACTGCGCCCGCTGGTGAGCTGGCCCTATATAAAAATTATATCACAGGGCCCGCTGGTGAGCTGGCCCTATATAAAATTATATCACTGGGCATATGGAAGAGAGTCAACCATATACCCGTTTTTTGGGTTGAAGGGGTGAATGGGAATACAGAGTATTCCCATCATTGTAAATAACATATATAAAGTCACTTTATGTTCCCCCGGGGCTTTCCTCCAGTGGAGTGGAGAAGTCAGGGGAAATCCAGGCCTTGTTCATTTTTATAAGTGTCAACCTATCAGCATTTTCGGTGGAAAGGCGGATACGCTTATCTGTTATGATGCCACCAGCAGCACTAAATACCCGCTCAGACAGAACGCTGGCGGCAGGGCAGGCCAGCACCTCCAAGGCGTAGAGTGCCAGTTCATACCACGTGTCCAGCTTGGACACCCAGTAGTTGTAAGGCACAGAGGGATCATTGAGCTGACACGGTCTGCTACGTACTCCTTCACCATCTTCCAAAACTTTTCCCTCCTTGTGACACTAGGCTGCGCATCAGGGTGAGGGTGCTGGCGGGGTGTCATGAAGGTGTCCCACGCCTTGGAGAGTGTTGCCCTGCCTTTGTCGGAACTGCTGTGTGCTCCCCTTTTCTCCCCTTCTCGGTTGGCCAAGGTAGCACGTACTCTGCCGCCAGCGTTGTCAGATGGAAAATTTTGGAGCAATTTTTCGACAAGAACCTTCTGGTATTGCACCATTTTGCTTGTCCTCTCCACCGGAGGAATGAGAGATGAGAAATTCTCTTTGTAGCGGGGGTCCAGAAGGGTGAACACCCAGTAATCCGTGTTGTCTAAAATGCGTGTAACGCGTGGGTCACGGGAAAGGCAGCCTAACATAAAGTCAGCCATGTGTGCCAGAGTACCAACAGGCAAGATTTCGCTGTCCTCACCAGGAGGATGACTCTCAATCTCCTCATCCTCTTCCTCCTCTTCTGCCCACCCACGCTGAAGAGATGGAACTAAAGTTCCATGGCTACCCTCTGTAGCGGAGGCAACCGTGTCTTCCTCCTCCTCCTCCTCCTCCGCCTCCTCCAATTGTCGCTGAGAAGACGAAGTGAGGGTGCTCTGGCTATCACCTTGTGTAAGCTCTTCCTCCCCCATTTCCACCTCTTCCACATGCAAAGCGTCGGTTTTAATTGTGAGCAGCGAGCGTTTCAGTAGACACAGAAGTGGGATGGTTACACTGATAATAGCGTTATCGCCGCTCACCATCTGTGTCGATTCCTCAAAATTGCGTAAAACCTCACAGAGGTCTGACATCCATTCCCACTCCTCACTTCTGATTAGAGGAAGTTGAACGGAGAGGCGACGACCGTGTAACAGCTGGTACTCCACTACTGCCCTCTGCTGCTCACAAAGCCGGGCCAACATGTGGAAGGTGGAGTTCCAGCGCGTGCTCACGTCACACAGCAGCCGGTGAGCTGGCAATTGTAAGCGCTGCTGCAGCTTCAACAGGCCGGCTGAAGCTGTAGATGACTTACGGAAATGTGCACACACGCGGCGCACCTTGGTCAAGAGATCATGCAAATTGGGGTAGGTTTTTAGAAATCGCTGAACCACTAAATTAAATACATGCGCTAGGCATGGTACGTGTGTGAGCTTGCCGAGCTCCAAAGCCGCCACCAAGTTACGCCCATTATCACACACAACCATGCCTGGTTGCAGGTTGAGTGGCGAGAGCCACTGCTCGGTCTGGTGACTAATCCCCTGCAACAGCTCTGAGGCCGTGTGCTGTTTGTCCCCAAGGCAGATCAGCTTCAGCACGGCCTGTTGACGCTTCCCCACTGCAGTGCTACACTGCTTCCAGCTACCGGCTGATGGGTGAGTGGCGCTGCGCGCAGAGAATTCGGAGGTGGAAACGGAGGAGGAGGAGCCAATAACGTAGGTGCTGGCGGAAACCCTGATGGAGGTAGGGCCCGCAATCCTCGGCGTGGGTAGCACCTGTGCCATCCCAGGGTCCGAGTCGCTCCCAGCCTCCACGACATTCACCCAGTGTGCCGTCAGGGAAATGTAGCGTCCCTGGCCACAAGCACTTGTCCATGTGTCAGTCGTTAAGTGGACCTTCCCAGTAACTGCGTTGGTCAGGGCACGGGTGATGTTACGGGACACATGGTGGTGTAAGGCGGGGACGGCACACCGGGAAAAGTAGTGGCGGCTGGGGACTGCGTACCGAGGGACAGCTGCTGCCATCAGGCTGCGGAAGGACTCAGTCTCCACAAGCCTAAATGGCAGCATTTCGATGGCCAGTAATTTGGAAAGGTGTGAGGTTAGTGCTATGGCCTGTGGGTGGGTGGCTGGGTATTTTCGCTTGCGCTCAAATGCCTGGGGTAACGACATGTGGACGCTGTGCTGGGACAGGGAAGTGGATGTGGTCGCTGATGGTGCTTCAGATGGTACAGGTGCAGGGCGGGAGGTATGCGGGCCTGCGCCTTCGACAGGCGATTGGCTGGCACCGAAAACAGGGGAAGAGGAGGCAGTGGTGTGGCCTGCAGACACAGATGGGCGATCCAGGCGTTCCTCCCACTTATTACGGTGCTTGGATGCCATGTGTCGGATCATGCTGGTGGTGGTGAGGTTTCTAGTGTTCATGCCTCGGCTCATTCTGGTGTGGCACAGGTTGCAAACTACAATTCTTTTGTCGTCCGCACTTTCCTTAAAAAAACGCCATACCGCGGAACACCTACCCCTTGGCAAGGGAGATTTACGCAAGGGGGTGCTCGGTGGAACATTTGCGGGCCGGTTTGGTGCGGTCCGCCTTCTTTCTGTAGCCACACCACTGCCTCTTCCAGCCTGTTGCGGTGCTGCAGATGGCTCACCCTCAGGACTGCTGTCATCGCTCGGCTGTACACCTTCCCAGGTGGGGTCAGTCACCTCATCGTCCACCAAGTCCTCCTCCACTTCCTCACTCTGATCATGCTCCTCATGTCTTGATCCCACCACATACTCAGTCATTGACAACTGTATATCATCCTCCTCATCAAGGTCTTGAGACAGTAATAGTGGTTGATTTAATGGCAACTGTGTCTCATCATCATCATCATCCACTTCCTTTGACCTTAAATGCCGTTCACCTCTGTCATCTTCTTGTGATTGGGTACCCTCTAGAGGTTGTGAATCAGGGCACAAGATGTCATGTTCCTCTGCAAGCATGCTTGGAGAGAGGTTCAAATTAAGGATTGGTGATGACACGAGCTCCTCACTATATCCCAGTGTGGGATCACTTCTTTGACCAGATCCTCTATGGTGGGAGGAAGGATGATCAGGGTGAGGATTATGTTGACCAGACTCTTGGCTACTGAGAGTGGACTTGGTGGAAGACAGGGTGGTGCTTAACCGACTGGAAGCAGTATCAGCTGACATCCAACCGACCACCTGTTCGCAGTGGTTGGACCTCGAGAGTGATGTCCTGCGACGCCCTGTAAACTGAGACATGAAGCTAGGTATGGTGGATGTCTTTCTGTCTTGTGCTCTGGCACCAGGCACAGTTTCTACGCGTCCTGACCCGCGCCCTGAACTATCAGGATCACGTCCACTTCCCCGTCCCTTTTTACCCGCCTTCTTCATATTACACGGAATATGTGCTGCAAATCTGCAACTTTGCACAGTAAACAGAATGTTCTCCTAATATGCAACTTTGCACACTACACAGAATGTGCTTCTTAACTGCGGCTACGCACAGTGAATGGAATATGTGACTTTGATATTTTACAGTTTGCACAGTAAACAGAATGTTCTCCTAATATGCAACTTTGCACACTACACAGAATGTGCTTCTTAACTGCGGCTACGCACAGTGAATGGAATATGTGACTTTGATATTTTACAGTTTGCACAGTTAACAGAATGTTCTCCTAATATGCAACTTTGCACACTACACAGAATGTGCTTCTTAACTGCGGCTACGCACAGTGAATGGAATATGTGACTTTGATATTTTACAGTTTGCACAGTTAACAGAATGTTCTCCTAATATGCAACTTTGCACACTAAACAGAATGTGCTTCTTAACTGCGGCTACGCACAGTGAATGGAATATGTGACTTTGATATTTTACAGTTTGCACAGTTAACAGAATGTTCTCCTAATATGCAACTTTGCACACTACACAGAATGTGCTTCTTAACTGCGGCTACGTACAGTGAATGGAATATGTGACTTTGATATTTTACAGTTTGCACAGTTAACAAAATGTTCTCCTAATATGCAACTTTGCACACTACACAGAATGTGCTTCTTAACTGCGGCTACGCACAGTGAATGGAATATGTGACTTTGATATTTTACAGTTTGCACAGTTAACAGAATGTTCTCCTAATATGCAACTTTGCACACTACACAGAATGTGCTTCTTAACTGCGGCTACGCACAGTGAATGGAATATGTGACTTTGATATTTTACAGTTTGCACAGTTAACAGAATGTTCTCCTAATATGCAACTTTGCACACTAAACAGAATGTGCTTCTTAACTGCGGCTACGCACAGTGAATGGAATATGTGACTTTGATATTTTACAGTTTGCACAGTTAACAGAATGTTCTCCTAATATGCAACTTTGCACACCACACAGAATGTGCTTCTTAACTGCGGCTACGCACAGTGAATGGAATATGTGACTTTGATATTTTACAGTTTGCACAGTTAACAGAATGTTCTCCTAATATGCAACTTTGCACACCACACAGAATGTGCTTCTTAACTGCGGCTACGCACAGTGAATGGAATATGTGACTTTGATATTTTACAGTTTGAACAGTTAACAGAATGTTCTCCTAATATGCAACTTTGCACACCACACAGAATGTGCTTCTTAACTGCGGCTACGCACAGTGAATGGAATATGTGACTTTGATATTTTACAGTTTGCACAGTTAACAGAATGTTCTCCTAATATGCAACTTTGCACACTACACAGAATGTGCTTCTTAACTGCGGCTACGCACAGTGAATGGAATATGTGACTTTGATATTTTACAGTTTGCACAGTTAACAGAATGTTCTCCTAATATGCAACTTTGCACACTAAACAGAATGTGCTTCTTAACTGCGGCTACGCACAGTGAATGGAATATGTGACTTTGATATTTTACAGTTTGAACAGTTAACAGAATGTTCTCCTAATATGTAACTTTGCACACTGAACAGAATGTGCTCTAATCTGCAACTTTGCACACTAAAAAGAATGTGCTGCTAATCTGCAACTTTGCACACTGAACAGAATGTGCTCTAATCTGCAACTTTGCACACTAAACAGAATGTGCTGCTAATCTGCGGCTAGGCACAGTGAACAGAATATGTGAAGTTTTTTTTTTTTAATCTCTGCCCCCCCAAACAAAATAAACTGCTGCCCCCACACACAGTAGTCCTAAAAAGGACTTTTGGGTCTTTTTTTTTAACAAACTCGCTTTTCTTCTCCCTACACTGACTTTCCCTTCCTATCCTCATCTCTCCCTGGCTAAAACTGAGCCGAACTCGCTGGTCAGGTGCTATACAGCACCCGATCACGGGTTCTGGCCAGCCAATCAGTGTAATGCCAGCAGCCAACATGGCTGCTGGCATTACACTGATGTCAGAGCCTCCCTGCACGTTTATTGGCTGCGCAGCAGCCACGAAACGTGCGGGGAGGAGACCTGAACATGGCGGGCGAGCACATGCGGTACTCGTACGAGTACCGCCATGTGCCGAGCAGAGCGATGCTCGAGCCGAACCGAGCTTCGGCCGAGCATGCTCGCTCATCACTATACACCTCCTATCGTATGAATAGAATGGCAACTGTCTGCCCTTAACAATGAATTTACTGAGGTTGGTTTACGATAAATATTAGATATTATAGAGCCTCCATTACTAGATATCAATTCTAGATCAAGAAACACAATTTTCTCCGTACTATGCTCCATAGTGAATCTTAGATTCAATCTATTGTTGTTAATGTATTCAAGAAACTCGGATATGCGATGTGACTCACCCTTCCAAATCAATAAGATGTCGTCTATGTACCTCCTGAAAAGCAACAAATCTGAACGAAAGGGGTCACTACCCCCAAAGACGTGAAGCTCCTCCCACCAACCCATGTATAGGTTGGCGTAAGATGGGGCAAATTTAGCCCCCATAGATGTACCACGTCTCTGGAGGTAGTAAGCCCCATCAAAAAGGAAATAATTATGCGTCAGGAGGTACCCGACGACATCCAATAAAAAGCTCCTAAAAGAGATAGTAAATTTACTATATCTGGTAAGATGGTAATCAATGGCCCTCAACCCCATCTCGTGTGGAATGCAGGAGTACAATGAGACCACGTCACATGTAATCCAAGTGTAACTTGGTTGCCAAGATATACCATCCACTACTTTCAATACCTGCTTGGTATCTCTCAGATATGTTTGAAGCCTCAAAACCAAAGGTTGTAAACACGCATCAACGTATTCTCCTAGTTTCTCATTTAGACCATTTATCCCCGAGACTATAGGCCTCCCCTCTGGACTCGCTAAAGATTTATGCACCTTAGGTAGATGGTGAAAAATTGGTGTAACAGGATTGTTAACTCTTAATGCAGTAGCAATTTTAACAGAAATATGTCCTTCAGACACACCTCGTTCTAATAGCGAGTCCAGAAGGGATTGATACAACCTCGTGGGATCTCCTGACAAAACTTCGTAGGTGTTTATGTCACTTAATTGTCTCATCGCCTCCCTGTGGTAATATTCTGTGTCCATGACCACCACAGACCCCCCCTTATCAGCTTCTTTGATGGTAATGGCTGTATTCTTTGATAGGGAGTCTATGGCAGCCCTCAAAGACACAGAAAGATTGCCACATCTATGATTCATACATGCAGAGGATGAAAGCTCTACTAAATCCTGCTCAACAAGTTCTTGAAAAGCATCAAAAGCCCTGTTTCTAACATTCACTGGATAAAAATGTGAATCTCCCCTAATGGGTACAATCGGGGTGACATAATCATCAGAACCCACACAAGATTCTACACCCAAAGTGGTCAGATCAGTGATAACACATTGATCCTCAAATGTTAAACCACCAAGCTCAATATTCTGCATCGCCTGTGGTAAAACATATGAGGATACACCATCTCCATGTGTCAAAATACCCCCATCATCATCTATTGACAATTCTTGTAAATTTGAATTATCAAAATGTTTTCTCAGAGCTATCTTCCTTACAAATCTATTCACATCAATTATAGTGTTGAATAAATTGAAGTGGATAGATGGTGCAAATCCCAATCCTTTTGCCAATACCACTTGCTCATTTTCTGTCAAATTGTAAGATGAAATATTAATTATTGGTATCTCTCCCTCTGTCGTCTCATACGTCTTGGATAGCGATGTCCTTGGTCCTCTTCTTCCTCTTCTAATTCTCCTCTTCTTGGTTGATTCCTGTAACGTCTGAATCTGGATTTCATTCTCCATTGTCTTCTCTCGTTTTTTGTTATCCGCATAGAAGACACTTCTCCTTCACCACTATCTGAGAATAAAACCTCCGCTCTGGACACTCTCTCGCTATCCGTTGTTATCACATCCGTAGAGGTAGCTCTTGAGGTATCTAATTCAGACGACTCCACATCAGTACTGGAAAAATTGACCCTTCTTCCATTTGTGGAATGCTTTAAAATAGAACGTCCTTGACTACGTGTTTTATATGGTTTGTCCCTTTTCCAAGTATAAATCATTTGTGTATCATAATCTTGCTTATCACGCAAGAATTTCCGTTGTTTGGACTCCATTATATTCATCTCAAGCTTATCTAAATGAGACTGTAATTGTCCTTCCAACTGTTTGAAGTTCAACTTATTTTGTTCTATTTTCAAATTTTCTTGTAAAACATGTGCTTCTTCTTGTGCTTTATCCAATAGTACTTGTTTATATTCGATTATTAAGTACATTAATGAAAAAGAGCACTCCGTTAATATAGAATTCCACTTAATCAAAAACGGATCTGTATCCTGAATGAAAGTAGGTTTCTTTTTAATTCTCAATCCCCGTGGAATACGCTTATTTTCAATATATTGCTTTAATGTGGTCAGCTTCCACCATAATTTCATTTCTCTAGTCAGCACATCTTCCAAATCTTTAAACTGTTTGGTCAAACTAATCTTGATAGGCAAACTTGTGTCTCCACTTTCAGAAAAAACTTTCTGGATTAACTCATTACGTCTAGAAAAATTTCCCATTGATCTTAAAGGGACATCGCTTAAATGTTGTGACTGCGGGTTAGTTAACTCTATGTTTGCCGTTTCGAGATTATCAGTCTCTGAAATAGTATTCTCTGTTTGTGTTGACATTGTGCTTGTATATTTCAACAGATCAAAATATTCATTTAGATGAGCCTTGATGTGTATTGGTGTATTGTCAGAAGGTGAATAAAAACTTCTCGTGTCTCTTTGCCTTCAGCTCAATTATTTTAGCGTTATATCCAACCTTTTTCAATTGAGCATTTAATCGACATGCACCAATATCTATTTTAGAAATAGCGTTCCTATCTCAGATGTCTTCGTGCTCAGCCAAACCATACAACAATTTCTCAATACAAACGGCAAGAAAAAAAAGAGGAAAGAGCGGCGCAAAAAAGTCTCTCTGAGCGTAGTATGTTGGTCACAAAGGTAGGGTCCTTCACCAAAACACCATAATAAAAGGAGTTGGAATATTACTCACATTTTTCAGAGGCATACACCTGCCTCCTAGTTGTATCGCCTGCACTGGCTTGTACCCCAGTATGGTAATCTCCTTCACTCCAGATCACACGTGAGGAATAAGAGCTTCCAAAATTATTTTCAACATGGAGTTTTACATAACATATGTGGAATTAGCCATTTGAGCAGAGGATAGTCCAAAATCCAATGCTACAATAGGCTATACCTCCTTTATTATGAATTACTCCTCTTATGTTAAGAATATTTAGAGGTGTAAAAGACCAGCCAGTGTTTCAAGGAAGAAACTCTTCTGAGTTCATATATTCCAATCTTATTTTAATATTGAATAAGAAACAAAAAAAAAGATTCCAGTAATACAAAAAAAGGTTTTCCTTAAAAAACTATAAAATCAATAAATCTCTAAAAGAAAACAGCTTAACGCGTTTCGTCACTCAATGTGACTTTCTCAAAAGCTGATTGAGAGAGAAAAAGAACATACCTCTTGGAATGCATTTATATACCATCACACATCCAACATTTCAATTGCCATTGGTTAACCAATTTTGATATCCAGTCTCATATATCCCATAATCGTTACTTCCATTTATTTATATTATCTATTCATTCATCTATTAAATTTAATTTATTATATTATTATTTTTTAAAACTTGCCTTTTTGAATTATTGGCGCATTCTGATCGTTTCATAACTGGGGTACTACCACCGGAAGTAATCATCAAAAATATCCTCTACACATGACATACTACAATGGAACGCTCTATGTGGAACGCAACGCAGGCCGCGCGCTCCCAAAATGAAGCACGAGGCCCGCATACGCACCACTGTGCGCTCCAAGTCCAAGCGCCAGGCTTCCATTATGCGCACTCACTGCCTGGGTGCACACATACGCATACCACATGACCGCCCCAGGATGGGGTACCTCATGTGGAACGCAACGCAGGCCACGCGCCTAACAAACAGCGCGAGACCTGCACGTACCCCAGCGTGCGCTCCAAGCCCGGGCACCAAACCTCTCTTCCACATACTCGCGGCTCGTGGCTCGGGCGCACGCGACGTACCTTACGTGCACATTCCCCACCGGGGTCTAAATTAGAAAGGCCCAAAAGGGTCCATGTGTGTCCCAAAAACAGAACGCACAAAACCCAACACACATCAAATGTGTGCCAGTGCGCGCTCCAAAAGAAAGGGAAAGCACACAACTCAAACCAATTGGGCCTAATGTGCACTCCGTGCGCACCACATGTGCACCCCACACCAAAGCACCATAATGCCCCCATCAATCTGGAAGGATGATAACATGAAATATAATTCTTGGACATCAAATACCCCATATATATATTCTAAAATTCCCAACACAATGGTATAATAAAATACATCAGAAATCACATAGATACCAATAATACAAAAAATATCATATAAAGTAGAAGCTCACAGGTTAATCCTTTGCGGAGAAAAAAAAAAATAAAAGAGAAGAAAAAGAAATATAGTGACACAATGATAAAACCTAAATATAATGTAAATCTATGTCTTCGTTTAACCCATTATCTCCCAAAGTCCCCAAATTGTAAATCCACATAGCTTCCTGTCTACATAACTGTCGGAATCTATTTCTCTGCGGAGGAATCCACTCTAAACCCATAACTTTGACATATTCTATACCCCCTTTAGTGCAAGTGCAAAAGTGCTTGTATAATTTACAACTAGTATCCCCTCTCTGAATTTTCCTCCTATGTTCCCCAAAACGGGTCCTCAGTTCCCTAATAGTGCGTCCTACATAAATAGCACCACATCCACATTCAATTGAATAGATTACATATTTTGTGCCACAATTGATATAATGTCTTACTTCAAATTTCTTAAGATGTCTATTATCTGTAAAATGTTTTCTACCCTGCATCATGAAAGAGCATGTATTACACCTAGAATGATTGCACTTATAATTCCCTATAATTTTTGATAGCCCAAATTTATTTGAGATGGAGCGAGATCTATCCTCACATTCCTCCTTCTTTTCCTGAGGTTTCTTTGGCTTACTAGGAGCTATCAATGTTCTAACTGTCTTACTTTTTCTAAAAGTAACTAATGGTTTTTCACTTAATTCATCTTTTAGAACATTATCTTGTAATAATATTTTCCAATTATTGGAGATTATATTTTTAATTTTATTTCCCCAACAATTATATCCAGTTACAAATGATAATTTTCTATTATTTGTTCCCCCATTCTTTTTTTCTTTTATATATTTATCCTTACTTTTATCTTTTTTTCTAATTATATCCTCTCTATTTAATCTACATGCTCTTTCAAACGCACCATCCAACATTTTTTCATTATATCCTTTTTCTAAAAATGCTAGTTTCAATTCCCCACTTTTTCTTATAAAATCATCATGGTCACTACAGTTACGGCGTAATCTGTGATATTGACCATAAGGAATATTTTCTAGCCATCTCCTGTAGTGACCACTATCAGCTCTTAAATACTGATTAGATGCTATTTCTTTTTTATAAATAGAGCTAATTATTGGGGAGTCTGACACTCCTGTTAAAAGAAGATCTAAAAATTCAATAGACTGTGGTTGGATGTTCTTAGTGAACGAAATCCCCCTAGTGTTAATATCAAATTGTTTTAGAAATAAATTATAATCACCCTTACTAGTATCCCAGATCACCAAAATATCGTCTATAAACCGACCATAGTACACCAAGCCCACCCCATCCCACGCACCCCCCTCCACAACAAGATGTTCCCAATAGCCCATGAAGAGGTTAGCGTAGGATGGGGCGAACCTGGTGCCCATGGCCGTTCCCCTAATCTGCAAATAATATTTATCTTGAAAAATAAAAAAATTGTGTTCTAAAATGAATTGGACACTTTTCAAAATAAATTCCCTCTGTGAAAGAGGCATCAAAGAGTCATTATCCAAAAAGAAAGCCACTGACTCCAAACCATACCTGTGACTGATATTAGTGTATAAAGAGACCACATCCAGACTAATCCAGACATAATCCCTTCGCCACACCAAATCGCCCAATTTCTCCAGTACATGCTGACTATCTCTAACATAGGCATACAGAGAAATAACATACCTCTGCAGAAAATAGTCAACATACATAGATAGGTTGGAAGTAAGGAATTAATCCCTGCTATAATTGGCCTTCCTGGAGGCTGTTCTTTATTTTTGTGGATCTTAGGTAGATGGTATAAAAATGCCATCACCGGATGATCAATATTCAAAAAGCTTTTTTCTACTTGACTGATAATACCTCTTTGGTGAGCTTCTTCAAGCAAACCTTTTAATTCCTTCTGAAAAATACCACTAGGGTCTTTACCTAATACTCTATATGATTCTATATCCTCTAATAATCTGAATCCCTCTTTTATATAATCCTTAGTATTCTGTATGATAATAGACCCTCCCTTATCCGCCTCCCTTATTGTTATATCAGTATCTTCTTTTAGAACTTTCAAGGCCATTCTTTCCTTTTGGCTCAAGTTGTCATATTTTAAGCTCTTACCTTTTATATTTTTGTAATGACAAAAAAGGAGAAAAAAGGGGAGCGCCCTAGTGCAATTCAGATTATAATTCAAATCTCCATCACCAATTCACCCCACGCGTGGGTACTCACAAAATAGCTTGGCTGTTAAATCATATATATGAAAAACAGCATATACACTTGCTGAATAAATATCCTGATTCAGCACAGGAATCCTTATTAAACGGGCTGCCTCTTCTTCACACGCTCTCTCCAAGCGGTCCAGAATAATTTCACAATATAACAAAAGAAAGGAGAAGCGCCCAATCGTGAAATACGTTAACTTCAGATGATACTTCAATAAGAAAGCAAATACTAATGTACTCACAATTTGCTATGGTCAGCAGAGGGGATATTCCAATGCTGACAAATCAGCCTGTGGAGATCTTACACCGTCTCCACTCGGTAACCAGGGATACTGCTGCTGGTTCGGCTTGAAAAAGCGGTTTGTAATCGCGAAACGTTGCCCTGGCAGTTACAGCTAATATCGCTATTTTAATAAATTTTATCACTGAAGATTTGGAGTGGAAAGTTTTTTTGAAGCAGCAGTATCCCTGGTTACCGAGTGGAGACGGTGTAAGATCTCCACAGGCTGATTTGTCAGCATTGGAATATCCCCTCTGCTGACCATAGCAAATTGTGAGTACATTAGTATTTGCTTTCTTATTGAAGTATCATCTGAAGTTAACGTATTTCACGATTGGGCGCTTCTCCTTTCTTTTGTTATATTGTGAAATTACTTTTATATTTTTATTATATTCATCCATTACCAAATGGAAAAATGACTCAATATATGGTCCTTTAAAGTTGGACGGATAAAATGAGGATTTTCTTCTAAAAGGGGTGTGAATATATTGTCCCTCTATCTTTAATGTGTCTTCATTATTATCTCTCAATAGGTCCACCAGATCACCGACACATTCCTCATCTTGATTAATCAAGACTTCTTTTTCTTCCAATCTTTTCAATTTAAAAAATCGTTGGAGTGTCAGTTTTCTAGTGAACCTACTGAGATCAACAAAGAATTCAAAGTCATTACTTTTGACTTCAGGTGAGAATTTTAATCCCTTTTGTAATAAACACATCTCATCATGTGTTATAGTTCTATCAGATAGGTTGAATAAACCTCCCCCATTGGTTCTAGGTAATAGAGTTAAGTCCTGCTTTTTTTGTGGCAATTCTGAAGCTCTACCTCTCCCTCTATTTCCTCTTGTTCTTTTTCTTGTCCTTCCCCCATGTCTCCTAGTTCTTCTCTCTTCCTTCGAGGTACACCCCCCATAAATTTCTCTTTGTCCCTCAAACCTATAGAATCCCCCAAAAAAGGTTCCTGATCTTCCGGTTTTAACTGGGTTGGTAAACTACGATTATTCTCTCCATGAGGAATTTCCTTCCTAATCTTAGGCCTTGCTCCCAATTCCTTCAATATAGAAATTTCTTTATCTAAAACAGCAATTTCTTCAGACAAAACTGCATATCTATTTTGTAATATAACCTCTTTTGTACTTTCTTTTTCTCCTGAATTTCTTAATTCCTTTTTTCTTTCTATCTGGATGTTTTTTCCATCTGTAGCGATATTATTTTTTATTTCATTTCCTTGACCCTCCTTCTTTTTATAATTTTCTCCAAAGTACTTGTATTTGTTGCTATTTTTATTCTGACCATGATATATTCTACCTTTTCCCATATTGTTGTTATTATTATAAGTTCTTCCTTTATAATCATTTATATCCCTTTCCAGTTTATTTCCCTTTCTCTCTTTTAAATTTTTTTTCCAAATTGGCAATATTATTTTGTACTCTCTTGTCCAACTCAGAGAATAATGCATTCTGATCATATTTTTTAAGAGAATTGTTAATTACTTCAACTTCCTCTTCGATCTTTTTCAAACATCCTTCTCTGTGTTGTATAATAGCTTTCATAAGAGATTTTGAACATTGTTCCAAAATATTTTTCCATATAGTTGAGAAAGAAACATCTGGAAAGGGACAATTTTTTATAATCCTTAATCCTCTAGGAACAATGTCCCTTTCCAGATATTGTTGAAGCAAGAGGCAATCCCACCAATGTTTTAATTCTGCTCCTAAGGCAGATTCTAATTTGTTAAATAAGCCTCTTACTTCTTTTTCTCCATCATACTCATCATTCACCAATTGGACTCCCTGATTATTCCCCTTAAAGTATGCTGTCAGATCATTCTTTCTTCTTTCCCTCATCCGAATTGAACTGCATGCCATATTTAAACACTATACACTGGGAGGGCTGCTAGTACAAACCCAAAATTCTTATACAGAAAAATATACAAAAAGTAGAAGAGCCAGAATATAAAAAACTCTCAATTCCTGCGCCTCTTCCCCCTATATAGTCACAAATATGGGTACAGGAAAAGAAGGAAGGGGAGGAGGGGGGGAAAAAGGGAAAATAAAAGAACAATAAGAGATAAATGGCAGTACAAATGCAACAAATTCCAATACTTGTATCAATCAACTCCCTTGTATCATATTCTATTTTCTGAGTCCAATGCTGCACACTCTCCACGAAGCTGGGTGTCCACTCCAATAAAATATACTAAAAGAAAAAAAAGAGGAAAGAGCGGCGCAAAAAAGTCTCTCTGAGCGTAGTATGTTGGTCACAAAGGTAGGGTCCTTCACCAAAACACCATAATAAAAGGAGTTGGAATATTACTCACATTTTTCAGAGGCATACACCTGCCTCCTAGTTGTATCGCCTGCACTGGCTTGTACCCCAGTATGGTAATCTCCTTCACTCCAGATCACACGTGAGGAATAAGAGCTTCCAAAATTATTTTCAACATGGAGTTTTACATAACATATGTGGAATTAGCCATTTGAGCAGAGGATAGTCCAAAATCCAATGCTACAATAGGCTATACCTCCTTTATTATGAATTACTCCTCTTATGTTAAGAATATTTAGAGGTGTAAAAGACCAGCCAGTGTTTCAAGGAAGAAACTATATGTGACTATATAGGGGGAAGAGGCGCAGGAATTGAGAGTTTTTTATATTCTGGCTCTTCTACTTTTTGTATATTTTTCAATACAAACGGCAGCACTGATGTCTTTCTGAGGTTATATTGTATCACTCACCCGGCTCTGCTGTCATACCTCCGGTGCAATCCAGAGAGATGGCCACTCTCTAACACTATAGCAAATGGAAAGGACGCACTCTCAGAAGAAGTTGACTTGAATAAAACCAATTCTTTATTTCGCTACAAGCACAGACAGCAAACAATAGAGAACATAAACCCTATGTCTCACGCGTTTCGTACTAAACGTACTTAATCATAGACATTTTTAATTAACTCACATGCAATGTTTTTCAAACCTTGCAATCAACATACGTCACTGTCTCCCAAACCAATCATGGATAAAATCCACTATCGTCATCTTTATACTTAAAGGGAATGTTTGCATTTAACTCTTCTCTCAGTGGCATATCGATTGCAGCCTATCAAAAAGACTCACTTGATCCACATTCACAATAAAAATATATGCGAATGTGGATCACTGTAACTAATCACTCAACTTTAACATGGAATTTATTTTGTACACTCTATAAAATTATTATAATTCCTAAAATCATTATTAAATAGAGCAGAAACTTATACCCTATTCAAGTGGAGCTTTTCTATCCTATACCTTAAATACAGCTTATGAAAAATTTGAAAGATAGCACATATCACTCAAGTAAAAAGCATCACATCATATTCTTTATTCAAACCGTGAGGAATACGACTTCCCAAAGTGAATATCCAGTATACTTCTCTCTGTGACAGGCGAAGTGACAAATCTCCACCTCTTACCATCGGAAGAATACGTTCTATACCCTGTACTTGCAGAGAAGAAGTATCTGAATTATGTTTGGTACAGAAATGATGCGACACTCCAGACCTTCAGTTTTAGCCATACTTTGCTGCTTATCATGTTGTATCTTTTCATTTTGACTTTGCGTGTTCTGTATGCACATAATGTGTAGAGTCCAATTTCCTTCGTTATTTTATTTTTTCATCTATTTTTACATTTTTATGCCTCTGACAGGATGCCAAATTAAGTTCAGAAAGCATTCTATGTGGGACTGTGAAAGTGGACAGAGTGCAACAATGTTAAATCGATACAATGAGAAGACAGTAAGGAAGATATGGTGTAAAAAAAAAAAGACAGTGAGACAATGTAAGAAAAATACAGTGTAAAAAAGACAATGTAGACATACGTCTGTACAGCAAGCAGATCAGTGAGTGCACTAAAGTAAGACACTAAACTCTGGAAACAGAAATTCAAAGACCTCAATATCTTTGAGATAACAGTGTAAACAGTAGGAGAATATGAAAAATATAATGAAACAAGTACAGGCAAATTGACTTTACTGGTCCTGCACTTGCAGAATAATGAAATTCTAAATAAGAGATTAATGTCCTTTTAACCTTGTCACTACTGCACTTTAACCCTTTGAGTGCCAGATTGGTACGCAACGCATTGCTTTGCAATGCGTTGAGGACACCTCTGGCACTCAAAGGGTTAATTGATGATGTATCTCTCTTTCCTGCATCTGCTATTTCAGGGCCCAAGAGTAGGCAGCAGATGCTGTGGGACTACAATTCCCATCACTCCCTGCCAGACAACTTGTCCGCTTTGTGCTATTATTTGTAGCCATATTTTAGGACAGTTTGCTCACTTGATTTGTGTTTGGTGCTTTAATCACATATATTTTACTCGTTTTGGATTGGATATGTGGTGGGGCTCATTCACAGGCTGTTCTCCCCCTTTTGCTTTTGAGGGGATCCTTTTTTTCGTTGCACCTCAAGCATTTAATTAATGTGTGGTTGTTTATAAGCTTGGACTTTAACCCCTTGAGGACTTCTCATTGTGCAGCACACCTCTCTCTGGTCCACAAGGGGTTAAAGGGATACTAATACTTAAAATGTAAATATATATATTATAGGTTTTATGCCCTTTGTGTAAAACAAGTGAACTCTCACAGCTGAAAGGTGTTTTATTCAAAAGTTATTACAGCTGAAACTTGATTTTTTTAGGTGCAGTATCACAGCGTCCTGAAACTGTACAGTGGTGCTGTTGCTACACCACTATAGACATCTCTGGTCAGTTGACCATAAATCTCCATAAGACTGTGTAGCAACATCTCCACTAACATTTCAGGGCACCACAATACAACACCTAAACAATTCAAGTTTGAGCTGCAATAACTTTTGAACAAAACACATCTCAGCAGTGGGCAGGGGCATAAACCCTACAACATATATTAAAGTAAATACTAAAACTCTGCCTAGAAAGGACATAATAAAAGTATCTATAAAAAAACTCTTAATCTATTTTATTAAATAAATAATTAAGTTAGTATGTAAATAAATATTAATATTTTCAACTAAATCCTTCTAAGGGTCATATACGCAAGATAAGAGGCTCGGTTCTTGGGCAAACTAGCTGTATCTTACGTGACAAATAAAATACATTGATTTAAATGGACAAATGTGTTACAGAAATCCTGCATTCAAGGGGTTAAACTTTCCATTCAAATCAAAGGGAATTTTGAGAGTTTATGTTTGTCATTATGGACCAATTGTATTGTCACAGAATTTCTTCTCTTTTTGTTTATGGGACTCCAAAATGGATTACAGCTCATTCATACATATCAGAGTTTTTTCTTATACTCTATTTATACCATTTATTTATAATTTACTAAATAGCACTCAGAAAGTATCTAACACACACCACTATAAGCACCAGACAAATGACCACATACACCAAGTTAACCCTTTGAGTGCCAGAGGGGTATGGAATGCATTGCAAAAAACGTAGATCAATTTTTAAGCAAACCAACGTCACCAAATGACATACATATCCCAGTTTTACTATTGTTGACACCGAATGTGTTGAATTTGCCTGTATATTTTGCACGCACA
This sequence comes from Rhinophrynus dorsalis, assembly GCA_037306005.1. Lineage (NCBI taxonomy): Eukaryota > Metazoa > Chordata > Amphibia > Anura > Rhinophrynidae > Rhinophrynus > Rhinophrynus dorsalis. The sequence continues at coordinate 409,792,396 of CM074718.1, read as the reverse complement.
CATACGTAAAACTAAATTATATATTCCAACCACCATAATTCATTGTGATAAATACCTGACATATCCAGCTGGAGCATACCAACTGCAACATTAGGCAGCAAGTGAAAACCCACAAGGTTAAAATCGGCATTTCCATGTGTGCTATCTAGAACAGTTGGTATGCTCCGGAATGCCGCCTGTCTAGCTGAGTAGGGCCCTTACTATCAATAATGCAATATTTCAACATATTTTAGTTTAACTTATCAAATGATAAACTAAAGCTCTATCGTTCATATTCCATTGAATATGTTTTATTTAGCATTCATACATCACAGATGTTGGGATCCATATGATTGATGGGGCCCTGCAGAGAACATTTGAGGTACCAATGTGTGTTGTCAGACACTTAACCATTTGAGTACCCCTCCTCTGGCGTTCAAACGGCTAAAGACCATACTTAAATAAATATATATGAAAATAAATTATTACACCTGAAATATTATGTAATCTGGCACAAAACAGAGTCACTGGATAATCAAATACTAAGCAAAAGTCACTGAAATCTGCTCTCAAAACAAGGAGCTATTCTGGGGGCAAACTATCTCTAAAACTGGTATAAATTTGGTTTTTAACACCTTTGAATGCAACGCAATGTATTGTAGTCCTCTCCAGCATTTAAAGGGGTTAAAAACATGTCATTCTAATGGAATATTTATTTGCCCTATGTGGTGCAGATGGATTGTTCCAGAATTGCTATCATTTAGGTTTGTGCATAATGGGCTACATTCTATTACAGGTGCTAATTTTATCTCTGCTTTTATCTCCAGATTTCCCCATAGACTTCAACAGGAAAATGCTGTTGTCTTCCTTTGGTCGGCTGAGGATGATGGGAGCTGTAGTCCAAAACAGCAGAACAACCTCTACGTGTGCATCCTTGTGTTAGTATTATTTGAGCACAAATGTTAGTTTTTGTAATTAATACAATTCCACACAGTCTTTTCTGCTCCAAATCAAGTCCATCAATAGGAAGTTGTATTTGCTCTCTACTGTAGTTGGTTTGCTCCAGAATTCTGTCACAAGACCCTTTAGCGTAAATGGGTGCAAACCAGAACATTCCAATTGATTTAAATGTATGTCTCAGGGCTGGATTATATTAAAGGTGCTAATGTTATCACTGCTTTTATCTCCAGTTTTCCCCATAGAATTCAATAGGAAAATGTTTGATAAAACAGGTGTTAACATTTACCACCTGCAATAGAATCTAGCCCTCAGTCCAGTGAATATGAGGAAGGTCTCCACTTCACTTCAAAGCAATGTGTTGGAGACGTCTTTAGAATGTAAGAGGGTAAAAGCCCAATTTAAATCAATGTGGCATTCTGGTGGATTTTATTTGTCCCATATGGAGCGATTGGTTTGCTCTACAACTGCACTTCTTAAGCTTATGGAAATGCACCTTATTGGGCGGTGCGATTCTTGAATTGCTATAAGGAACACATTATAATTATTATTGACTTAAATGGGCCTCATAACTCCCCACAGAATGCTCCAAAGAGAGGTCTGCAGCGCTTTGCCTCACAGCGAGTTGGAAGTCAGTTTAGCATTCGATGAGTTAAAAGTCCAGTTTAAACGAATATGTATTTACCTTATACTGTGGCTGGTTTTCTCTAGAAATACCAAGTTCTTCTTGTCAATTCAAACTCAGGTATATTAAATACATTTCTTACTGTGGCTGAGGATTATGGGAATTGTAGTCTGGAACATTTGGATCACCTCTGTTTACACCACAGATAGATGCAATGGAATATTTACACACAATGTTATTTTTAAATAGAACTCTCTGGTACTCAAAGGGTTACTCAGTGTGGGGTAACATTTGTAATGTGCGCAAAGTGACTGTTACAAATTAAACAAGATCCCACATTCACAAAGGCAGCTGTTTAGTAAATATTTAGCAAAACAGTTGCACTACATCTGAGATCAACTGGATAGTTTTATTTGATAAATATGGTGCAATTGTTTTGCTCCATATTTAGCAAATATTTGCCTTTATAAGTATACCCTAATGTTATTTTACTTCTTGTTTGTTTGTTATTATAAAATGGACACTTCTTGTTTTGTCTTGGGAACAATTACATTTCATTCTTGTGGCTAACCATTTTTTACTTTAAAACTATTTTATTTAAGAAACATTATTAACAAGCAATATCACATTGCATTGTACTGCTCTCTGGCCCTTAACCCTTTGAGTGCAATGCGTTGCGCACCCCTCTGACACTCAAAGGGTTAAAGTGTTACCGCGGCATTAGAGAAGAGAATGGTTTTGTAATAAAGAAAAGTAAACTCTGTTGAAAAAGTCATAATAAAACGCAACCCATATAATTTAAAAAAAAGAAAAAAAAACATCAAAATGCATTGGACATCTTGGGCTAGATTCTATTACAGGTGCTAAATGTTAACACCAGTTTTATCATTTTCCTATTGAAGTCTATGGAGAAAACTGGAGATAAAAGCAGAGATAACATTAGCACCTGTAATAGAATCTGTTCATTAACCCTTGCTTTGAAAACGAGTTGCAGTTCACATGTCCCAATTTTACTGTTATTGATACCCATACGATCTGTGTAATTTGGCAGTGAATTTTGTGCACACACTGGATATTTCCAGTATTTATCACAATTACTTATATGTTATGTTACTCTATTGCTATGTTAGAATGAATTATTGATGATCGGAATATATATAATTATGTTTTATATATTAATGAAACATAGTTATATATATTCCAACCACAATATGAAATATCCAGTTGGGGCATACGATCTGCAACATTAGGGAACAAGTGAAATTTCCCCAAACCTCTACTGAATAAAATGGTCATGTTAACCCCTGAATGATAGACAGTGTATTGGAGACCTCTCTGGGTTTCAGTGGGTTAAAATGGCCATTAAAATCAATGTGGATTCACATGTGTCCTGTCTGGTACCAATGCTATGCACCTGTCTTGCTGAATACGGCACCTACTATCAACAATGTAACATTTCAAACTAATGTAGTTTAATTTCCCAAATTATGAAATAAAGCTCTATAGTTCAAATTATATTTAATATGTTTTATTTGTTATTCATACATCACAGATGTTGCAAACCATATGACTGATAATCATAATAATAAATAGTTCAATAAGATAACTTTCTATTTACATTATATATAAATGTCACAACGACATAAAAACACACAATGAAAAAGGACATTGACATAACTCTATATTCATCCAGGTCCAAACAGTGAAATCCTCATTTGCCATTCTGATGATTTCTTCATCAAAATCACTGTCCATGGGCGATTGACTGTACCCAGAAGCACACATATGCGGTACAATACGTGTTGTCATAGACAATAAATATAATTGAAATGTTCTGTAACCTGGCAGAAAATAGTCACTGGGAAATAAAATTAAATGACAATAAGGAGCAATTATGGGGCAAATCAACTGCACCATAAGGACAAAATAAACATCCCTAAAACTGATAAGATCATTTTAACCAGTTTGAATGTGAAGCAGTGCATTGGAGACCTCACTGGCATTCAGTGGGTTAAAACACCACTAAAGGAATGTTTATTTGTACTCTGTGGTGCAGTTGGTTTGGTTCAAATCCATCATTTAATTTTGTGCATAAGGACCGCTTATTACAGGGGAGGGCAGTTTGTGAGTTCCCTTCTGCTGTTTTTGGATTCTGGCCAGCTGAGGATGATGGGATTTGTAGTCCAAAACAGCTTGCCCACCCTTGAGTTAATATGACAGCAGCACAAATGTTAGTTTTGTGTAATGATTACAATTCCATACAGTATTTCATGCTCCTAAATCAACTTCATATTGTTTTAATCAGTAACCTACAGGGAACTTCATCGGGTTGTAGTGTCTGGAGCTGTAAGAAGTGACCAGAGACCCATTCAGCATAGCTGGAAGCAGACAGGAGGGGGACCTGTGCAAGATATGACTATAGTTCCAATGGGGGCTGAAGCTTGGTACACTTGTCTCTGGTTCCTTCGTCTTTTTCATGATATTTTCTATGCTAAATGAACATTTGTTTTGGGGTCTGTTGTAATTGGTGTCAGAAATCTGGGTTTTGGGTTCACTCTGTTCAGAACAGGGCACCTTTCTTTTGATCTCAGGGTAATGGTGGGAAGGTAGGACCAAGCTCTCTGGCAGTGCCATGCACGCTAGTTGATGTTGCTGGACCAGAGGCTGTGGCTGTACAGCTCTATAAGGCCTATAGTAATGAAATGGGGGATACATAAATATTCCATCCTTGAAGAACTCTTGGTGATGCCGCTTAAACCTTTTCCTTCTTCTGAGGAAGCTTCCGTTATCAAACATGTCTTCTGAAGCCGGGTCCAATGTCCAGTAATTACCCTTCCCCGGGTTACCAGGTTCCCTTGGTACTTTGACGAAGCAGTCATTGAGAGACAGATTGTGCCTGATGGAGTTCTGCCAGGCTGGAAATTTGTCCTTATAGTAAGGGAACTTGCTGCTGATGAAGTCACAGATACCGCTCAGAGTCAGTTTTTTGTGTGGGCTCTGCAGAATGGCCATGGTGATCAGAGCGATGTAAGAGTATGGGGGCTTCACGAGGGTCCTCTTGGCTTTGCCTCCCACAGGGCTATGCACTGAATCCTTAGTAGAGCCACTTTCACTCTCCCCGGAGGAATCGCTCTCACTCTCCATGCAGCAGACTTTTGTGGGTGTTATCACCCCAGTTTCCAGGTCTGAAGGTGCAGACTGGAGGTAGAAATGTGGTCGCAGATCGCATTGTTGATCTTCATCTCCCAAGATATCAATCTCATCATCCTCATCAGAGTCCCCTGCATAATGCTGTTGGTAAGTGCCACCAGTGTCCTTAGAGAAACTCATTGCTGATAATTGTATTTGCTGGTTAGAAGGAATCAGGAGTAAGCGAGAGAGCACTCTTCTTCTCACACTGACCAAGTAAACTGCAGGACTGGGTTTCAACCTCCTGCAGGCTATCAGCCAGTCATCTGCACTTGAATTGGAGATAATCTATCAGATAAGCTTTTATGAGAGGGTCCTTTCCTGTGAGGGAGGGGCTGCTGTGTGTGATTCAGACCTCACAAGCCTTGTGGTGCTGAAGCTGAGAATTAACACTTACTGGTCATAACTCTCTGGAGCAGGGTTACTGTCTGCTTACTGTGCCTGCTATTCCTTACTACCCAGCATAATACATCGCTACAGCATATGTTGGTACTCGGCTAATAATGGATAATAAGTACATAATGCGTCACAATCCAGTTTTGTTATTGCATTTTAATGCATTGCTTGTGTATATATATCTGTCTGTCTCTGTCTGTCTGTCTATCTATATAAGGGATTCATAAAGGAAGTTTACTTAAGTAAATATAATTTCCAGTGATTCAAAGTAACCAGGCCACCCATCCCCTTAGCAGTAATACACCTGTAACTGAAATATTTCAAATAACAGTACATTGGTATAAATGAATATAAATTTCTCCTCAGGCAACACAATTATATTATATATATATATATATATATATATATATATATATATATATATATATATAATACACAGACATGTAGAGATGAGAAAAAACTCAGGTCTTTTTTCAGGTGAAAAAGTGCTGGTTTATTCATTGATGAATAAACCAGTACTTTTTTCACCTGGAAAAAGACCTGTGAGTGTTTTCTCATCTCTACATGTGTATTACAGTAATTTCGAAGGATTGCACCCAGGCATATTTGAACTTTATAGTGAGTGCAAATAGTGGGATATTTGTGTGTGTGTGTGTATATATATTTATATTTTTTTTTTTCTTTTTTCTTTCAAAATGCTATACGAGATACCAGGGGAGGCGATGCACTAAGGGGTGATAAAGAGGTGATAAAAACGAGATAACGTCTCCAGTGATATCACTTCTTCAGATCCTATGTTATTCTATGGAGCCAATGCACTAAGATTATTTACGTGGGAGAGATGTTTGTGCCTTGGCTCCATAGAATACCTTAGGAACTGAAGAAGTGATATCACTGGAGAAATTATATCCTTTTTATCACCTATTTATCACACCTTAGTGCATACCCCCCCCCCCCCGATTTCCACATTTGGCCTAGATTCCACTGTACCTGATAAGTATTATCTCTGGATTCACATGACCTATTCACAGTATATGGATAAATGTTAAGATAAAACTAATTGTAAAAACCATCAACTGCAAGGGGATCCAATCACTGATGGAGGAGGGGGGTGTCCAGTGCTGCACATGAGAAAGTTCCTTCTTTCGTTTAGGGCACTGTTGGACAAGATTAAACTCACCAGCGGTTATTGAAACTGCAACCCATCAATAGTCAGAAATGCACATATTTAGTGTAACCGCCAAATTAAGTGTAATGCTGATTGTAAAATAAGGGTTGTGTAGCAGCGGTGTGAGATAATCCATAAACAGTTTTTCTGAGGCTGAAATTGTAACCTTCTGAGTGCCATGGGGATGTGCAGAGCATTCCAAAAGAAATGCGGTTAACACCACCCTGGCACTCAAATGGTTAAAACATACTGGATCAAAGAATGTTAGTGCAAACCTGTTTTATGTTAGCTAATATATTTCATTGTGATTCATGAAGAAGAGAACACACACAAATAATAATTGACATTGATGCAGATGCTGTCATTTTGTTTGAAAATAAACATTGTTTCAAACAATAACATAGAGCTGTATACAGTGTGTTTTATTCAGTGTGAATTGGCTTGGCTGCAGTATGGGGGATGTAGACTGATTCACCAGTGACTTTGCATTTAAACAACAAAATACACCACGCCTGCCATTAACATGTCCCGGCCCCCTCCCCAGCCCCTGACTGCTCCTCTGTGTTTTAGTAAACTTCTGATGTCTTGCAGGTGGTTTTGGCCATGGATTTGGTCAATAGAAAAAGGTGTTATATGAAACTATTAGCTTCCCAGTTCTGCATATGAAGGCAGGGTAGGAAATGGCTCAGCTGCCCTTGGTTTACAGAACACCACAGGGGGGCTTTCAAGGGGAGATAGCAACAACAACTGTAAAACTCTCCATTCCTGGGACAGTACAGATGTATGGGATTTCATGCTGCTCTCAATTAGAGGAGATCCTCATCTCAATCAATAGGGTGAAGGGAACTTTTAACCCTTTGAGCGCCAAAGCAATGCGTTGCATACCCCTCTGGCTCACAAAGGTTTCATTCAGGGGTGGCAGATCTGTTTCTCTCCAGCTGTTATACTAAAACACTCATCGATTCAGCTGACCATTGGTCAGCTAAGGATGATGGGAACTGTAGTCCAACAATATATGAGTAACCACACGTTGCCCAACCCCAACTTTTGCTGGAGAGCCACATGTTATATGTTTGATTTAATCACTATCCTGTCCACCTAGCATACCTCACGTTGTCACACTCATATATATGTTTCTAGGACTGGGGTGAGAAACCAGGGGCCCTTCAGTTGTTGTTGGACTGTTATCCCATCTACACCAGCCAGCCTTTGGTTAAGCCCACCAACAGCTGGAGAGCCTCAGATTGCCTACCACTATAGGCGTATGCGCTGGGTATTGTGTACTAAAGGATTACATGTGAAACTATTGATAAACCTGTAAAAGCCCTTTGTTTATCCAATTAAAATGATAACATTATTGTTTTGTATTTAGTGCCAATGTTTCAGTCTAGTGAAAAATAAATGCAAAGATAAAAACAAATGCAGATCTAGAATAAACATCTCAATTTAAAGAAATCATTCTACACTAGGGATGCGACTGAAATGGTTTGTTTTCCAAGCGTTGCTTATTTTGGAAGTAGATAAGTAGAGGTTCATTAATAAGGCAATTAAGAGTTACACCGTAAGAATACACAATTGGTTATAAACATTGCATACCGAGTCTGGTTAGTTATTTAACCCTTTGGGTACCAGAGAGGCCTGCAACTCATTGCGCTGCACACCTCGCAGGCACTCAAAGGGTTAATATGATAGTTAATATCGTAGTGTACCTTTAAAATTCATTACTTTGTACGTTCTTATGCGTATTCTACGTGTGATGAGAATGGGTTCCAGGCTGTTTCGCGAAATCATTCTATTAAGTCAGCTTTTTATAATATGTGTTTTATCATCTTTCTAGATGAGTTTATACTGAGCTATTCAGCGCCTTGATGACCAGAAAGAAGAGCATTCATTCACTGCCCCACTTCTATACAACTTCTAAAACACATATCTTCATCATATACTGATAGGTTAACCATTTGAGTGCCACTCAAGGGATTAAAGGATAGATACCACATACTATGACTATTCTACGGTCATGGATCCTCATGGGCTAGATTCTATTGCAGGTGCCAATGTTATCTCTGCTTTATCTCCAGTTTATCACATAGACTTCAATAGGAAAATGTTTGACAAAACAGGTGATAACGTTCAGCACCTGCAATAGAACCTAGCACCATGAGCGCAGCGTAGTCATAGACTTAATAATGAGATTTTCATTAGATGGCATGATATTTTTCTGTTCTCATTCTCATTACACTTTATGCCTGTATCTGTGGATACCCCTGTGCCTGAGTTGTCTGTTAGTTGCAGAATGAACGCAGCAGAACTCCTTTTTCCTACTAGGATGAAGAAAGGTACACATTTATTTCCTATGAGAACACAATCAAAGTTCCTTGGGCTAGATTCTATTGCAGGTGCTAAATGTTACACCCATGTTATCAAACATTTTCCTATTGAAGTCTATGGGGAAAACTGGAGATAAAAGCAGAGATAAAATTAGCACCTGTAATAGATTCTATCCCTTTATCGGCTATAAAGGTATATGTGGAAGTCATGATAATATACTGTATGGTATATGCAAACCATACTTTTTATTACCAAAATACATAACATCTTAAGGGGTTAACCCTCTGATTGCCAGGGACATTTATGCACTGGAATCTTCTTCATATTTGTTTTAGAAATCACTAATTTTTTTTTACAAATGAGCATTCTTCATCCTTGTGTCTGTGTAAACCTCTGATAGGGTGTATTGCTCACAAACAGTGATTTGTTAAGTGTTCTTATATTTTGTTTACTTTTTTTTGTGAATCATTGACCATTGAAGCATTTTGTCCTTTATAGCACAGTTTTTGCATAACTTTTGCATGTTACACTGTTTATACTGTACATTGAAGCTACAGAATGTACCCTCATAATAGATTTATGGAATATGTAAAATATGTTTTAATTACCAAAATATAAAATAATTTTATTACTTGATAGATTAATGATTATAACATATTATATATTGTAACATTAACCATCTGGCCTAGATCAGGAAAAGACACACTTGGACTTGACAACTGTTGGAGACATATACTCAGGCATTCTGTGGGGTGCTCCAGTCTCTGGGGCCTCACCATGGGCTTTCAATAGTTAAATTTCCGCAGAAAGGAACCAATTTAATCCTTTGGTCAGAAAGGCCTGTATGGAATGAGGTAGTTCTGGGTGCACAACATGCATGGGTGATTTTCCCATAAATATGGAGAGAGGAAGAGGAAGTCATGTTAACCTATATTTGGGGGCCCTCCATTCACAATCCCACCATTGACCTCAAGGGTTCTTAATCCTTCAAGCGTTGCAATGCATTGGATACCTTTCTGGCACTCAAAGGGTTAAAACTGACTGGTTTGAAATTACAACTCTAATCATCTTAAACCAGCTGTTTGCTGGTTGGTGAAGATGGGAAATGTTATCTTCAAGAGATGGAGAGCCAAAGGTTGATTAGTATTATAGGCTACTCCTAGAAATGCTATTATTGTCCACTGGTAGATGGAATGTATGGAGGAAACACTGTACATACACAAACAAGAATCAGCCACTGTTAGTTTCCTGATTTGTTTGGTTTGATAAAAGCTTTGTTTTCCTTTTAAACAGAAACAAAGTACATTATCCTTTCTTATTCAAAGGAAAGTTTGATTCCTAGTGTTCCAAGCCACATAATTCCTTTCTGGTAGTGTCAAAAAGTAATTCCCCTGTGCTAGGTATCCTCATGGGGCCTTCCTGTGGAGTTACCATAAGAAAGGACTCTGGAGCACAGGTTTAAGTATTGCAAAGATGCAGGTGTTAATCTGTGAATAGCCATTTTGATGACAAGAAAATTGACCCCAGCTTGTGACTTTTGACACTGGTAGGTTGAAGAGCTGTTTCTTTCCACACTTAGATAATACATGGTCTGTGCAGGGAGCTGGGACATGAGCCTGTGTTAAAAAAATCAAGGGTATCTGTTTGGGTGTCTAGAACAGAAGTTGGAGGTTCTAAATCAGTGGTTCTCAAGGAATTTTTTCTGGTGGCCGCTAATGCGGCCACCACGATCTCCTGGTGGCTGCACTGCGGCCACAGCCACATCCTGGTGGCAACACTATGACATTATGTGCACAAATGCTATGAGGATGTTAAGACATACAAAAAGTGCATATAAATAAGTGCAACAACAATAAATTTACATCATATTACAATTTCAAATTTAAGAAAGAAATCACATAGTAATAAAGAGTACCACAAACACTGACCAGCACCTAAAGCTACATTCTCACACTATTGCTTTAACCTCTTAGGGACCCTTGACGTACCAGGACCATCACGGTCCTTGAACTACTCAAGGACCGATGACGGTCATGGTACGTCACGTACTTTTTACTTACAGCGCTCTACCGGGAGCGCTGTAAGTAAAAATAGGGCATGAAATAGACCGCTCCAAGATCGGAGCGATCTCTTTCAAGCCCCATAGTGACACGCCGATACATGTGACAGGTCACGTGTACCGGCGCGTCAAAGTGCCCCTATGCGGTCGTTATGGGACGGAAATGTCCCATAACCTCCGGTCCTTAAGGGGTTAAATAAAACATGGCTAACAAACATATATGAATATGAAAGCTTTTAACCCTTTTAGTCCCAGAGAGTTATCCAATGCAATATGTTGGATACCTTTCTGGCACTCAAATAGTTAAAAACACCTATTTATTACAGTGACAGGTCCATTGTAAACCAGTGCACTACAAAATGCCTTTTTAACCTTCTGAATGCCAGAGGACTTACACCTGGGTGCACCCCTGGAAACCACATTTCAACTGTTTGACCAGGCAGAAAACACCTAGTCAAATGAAATGACCCTTCTGATCCATTTCCATTCTCTGTCAGGACCTGTGATGTTACTGACAATATGCCTCTGATACACAGGTATTCCTGACAGACTCAGCTGGAAACCCAATGAGCAATCAGACAGTCATCCTCCAGATTTATACCGATCATTTCACTGGGACGGATGGGACTGTAGATTTCACCATTAACACCAACAAGTTTTGCCTTTAAAGTTATGTACCATTAAAGTACAACCATCAATTCTAATGGGATTTATATAATTCCCTCAAAGCTTCTCTAGTATAAAGTTAACCCCTTGGATTTTGGAGGCCTCACAGTAGATTGGGTACCTTTGTGACAGCCAAGGAGTGAAAACACCACAACCCTGCACCCTGAAATTTTTAATCTAACATACATTTGAGATATCAAAATGCTACCATTCTTGTTCAGTGTTTTAACTGCTTGAGGACCAGAGGGGTGCACAACACATTGCCAAGCAATGAACTGCGCTCCCTTCTGATCCTCAAGGGGTTAACACAAGTAAGCAATTTTCCCTTGAACTGAACAGGCAATAAAAATTACAAGACAAAAGCATAGCAATCCTGTTGTAAGGATTACTACTATACCACATGGAACACAAACACAATGCAATTGATTCAAATGTGATTTTAACCCCTTGGGTGCTTTCTAATGCATTGGGGACCTCTCCTTCATCCAAGTGGTTATTTCTTTTTTTTTATTATTATTAATATTATTATTATTCTGCAATTATTTTGCCCCAAAATTGCTTCATGTTTCTCCTTACACATACACTTATATATTTTCTGCTATGCATTTTCCAGCAATGTGACATGATTAATAAAAAAGTAAATGCTGGGTTCACTGTGAGTATGTGTCTGCCTCAGGTTCAGCATTCACTCACTCATCCCAGGGCCATCTGAGGTTGAGGCTTAGGGGAGCGACTGCAACTTACACTGCCCACCTCACACTGGACCACTCACATTGCCCACCTCACACTGTCCCACTTATTTTGTCCCACTCACATTGCCCACTTCACACTGTCCCACTTATTTTGTCCCACTCACATTGCCCACCTCACACTGTCCCACTTATTTTGTCCCACTCACATTGCCCACCTCACACTGTCCCACTCACACTGCCCACCTCACACTGTCCCACTCACATTGCCCACCTCACACTGGCCCACTCACATTGCCCCACCTCACACTGGCCCACTTACATTGCCCCACCTCACACTGTCCCACTCACATTGCCCACCTCACACTGTCTACCTCATATTTCCCACTCACATTGTCCCACTATATTACCCACTCATTGTCCCACTCACATTGCCCACCTCACACTGCCCCTTGTACTTTCTCCCCCTTGAACCTCTCTTTTTCCCCATGTACTTCTTTCACCCCCCTTGTAGTTCTTTCACCCCTTTGTGCCTCTTTCTCCCCCTTGTACTTTCACCCCTGCACCTCTTTCTCCCCTTTGTACCTCTCCCCCATGTACTTCTTTTACCCCCCCTTGTAGTTCTTTCACCTCTTTGTGCCTCTTCCCCCCCTTGTACTTTCACCCTCTGCACCTCTTTCTCCCCTTTGTACCTCTCCCCCATGTACTTCTTTCACCCCTTTGTGCCTCTTTCTCCCCCCTTGTACTTTCACACTCTGCACCTCTTTCTCCCCTTTGTACCTCTCCCCCATGTACTTCTTTCACCCCCCCTTGTAGTTCTTTCACCCCTTTGTGCCTCTTTCTCCCCCCTTGTACTTTCACCCCTGCGCCTCTTTCTCCCCTTTGTACCTCTCCCCCATGTACTTCTGTTACCCCCCGCCTTGTAGTTCTTTCACCTTTTTGTGCCTCCCCCCCCCCTTGTACTTTCACCCTCTGCACCTCTTTCTTCCCTTTGTACTTCCACACTGATGACAGCCGGGACTGCTTCACACGTGGAGACGCTGCATGGAGCAGGCTGGGGTTTTATTCCTCAGTCTGGGCACCAGTTTTAAACTTGCACTGAGGCCAGTGCAAGTTTGAAACTGGCACCCAGACTGAGGAAGGAAAACCCCAGCCTGCTCCACGCGGCATCTCCATGTGTGACGCGGTCCTGGACGGAGCCTGTCATCATTGTGGGCTCCAACAAGGAAGAAAAAAACCCAACACACATCTTGTATGCGGCCACCATTTCCTCAGTTATCATGGTGGCCGCACGAAAACACGCTGGTGGCCACATGCGGCCACGGTGGCCGCATTTGAGAAACTCTGTTCTAAATTATATAGTGAATAGTAATAGTCCATAAAAGTATTGGCAGTGTCAGGGTAGGAGACAGTGAATGTCCCCTCAGAAATCTTAATTCTGTATATTCTAATTTGCTCCCTACGATGTTTTACAAATGAGGCTAAGAATTTGCCACATTTGTCCCCTTCATAGAATCTTTTATATTTATATCACATGAAAGACTTAGTCACATTCTACCTCAAAATAGCTTAAAGTTCATCACTCAAGTTCATTAGATTCTGAAGAATAGAAGGCCAAAGGTTTTTTTGTGATCTTTTTCCAATGTTTCAATGTTGGTCACAAGCATATCAATCTGTCTATTTCGTTCACGCTTCCTATAAGCGCCTAACTTAATCATATGTCCCCTCATTACTGCCTGATGAGCTTCCCATGTCATCAGGGCTGGATTTACATCTCAGGAGCCTGTAGGCACAGCTACCTGAAGCGCCCCCCCCCCATCATCTCCACAATGCTCCAATCTCCATATTGCCCTCACATTGCTCCCCATCACACTCACATTGCCCCCATCATCTTAACATTGCCCTCACACTGACCCCTATCACCATCAGCTCCACATTCACCCCATCACCATCAGCTCCACATTGACCCCCATCAGCTTCAGCTCCACATTGACCCCATCAGCTCCACATTGACCCCCATCACCATCAGCTCCACATTGACCCCCATCAGCTTCAGCTCCACATTGACCCCATCAGCTCCACATTGACCCCCATCACCATCAGCTCCATATTGACCCCATCACCATCAGTCCACATTGACCCCCATCAGCTCCATATTGACCCCATCACCATTAGCTCCACATTGACCCCATCAGCTCCACATTGCTTGCCCCCCATCATCCCCATATTGACCTCACATTGCTCCCATTATCTCCAGATTAACCCTTTGAGTGTCAGAGTGGTACGCAACGCATTGCTTTGCAATGCGTTGCGTACCACTCTGGCACTCAAAGGGTTAAGCCTCATTCATCCGTTTCCTACCTCCCTGGTGGTCCAGCGGCTGGAGAGATCTGTGCTTGTGCACAGACATGGAGCTGCTGGAGCTCCCACGCGGCCTTCCCTTTAGTAATGCAGAGCGCTGGGAGATAAAATCTCCCAGCGCTCTGCATTGCTAAAGAGCCGGGAGAGCTCACAGCCTACAAGGCAGCGGCTGGCGGCTCGGCGCGGCATGGCAAGCCGCGCCAAGTGTAAAAAAAAAAAAAAAAAAAAAAAAAAAATTGAATTGTAGTGGCAGGCGCCCCTCTGTAGGGTGCGCCTGTAGGCAGATGCCTACTCTGCCTTACGGGAAATCCGGCCCTGCATGTCATGGGTCGGGATACTTCACCATTATCATTGAGATCAAAATATTCAGTCAAAGTATCAGAAAGGATCTTGGTAATCTCATTATCTTTAAGCAACAAGTCATTAATTACCTGAGAGCTAGAAGATGTCTTAGACAGAAGAAGAGAAATAGTTATCAAGACCAGGGAATGATCAGTCCAGGAGGCAGACTCAATAGTAGCAGAGCACAAACTATGGAGCAGTGCTTTGGAAACAAACAGGTAATCAAACCTACTATAAGAGCTGTGTAGGAAACAAAAAAAAAGTGTAATCTTTATCTCTAGTATGAAGAGTTCTCCAAGCATCAATCAAGTGTTGGTGAGCAAACAGAGTACAAATATGACAATATGACAATTGCGTTAATTTAAACGTGGATCTACCTGAGAAACAGTCAAGTGTGGGATCCAGAGCTACATTTAGATCTCTCCACAATATCACAAATGACTCGTTATATTCGTCTAGACGTTTTAATAGTGTAGAAAGGAAGGTTATTTGATTTCTGTTGGGTGCGTAAGTATTGACTAAGAGGCATGGCTTATTGTGTAGGATACCCCTAAGAATTAGTATTTGACCTTTATCATCTGCAGTCGTGCTAATGTGTGTCCATGGGACAGATGATTTGAAGAGAATCCCCACTCCTTTGTTAATAATTGTTTGTTAATAAATTTGGGTGGGGAACGTCTCAAAAAATGATTTTCCTGCACCATTATAATGTCTGCAGTTAGTCTGTTGAACTAAGACCTTTTTTCTGGGGAATTTAACCCTTTTACATTGACCGTCATCACCTTAAGTTTCTGCATCATGGCTGGGAGTAGAACACTTCATCAAAGTGTGCCCACCAATCGCCCATAATCCCCCCCCCCCCCGCCCCGGGGTTAGTGCTAGAAGAGAAATAAAGGAAAGGAATAAAGGAAAAGAAGAACAATTTATATAGAGAGACGTCAGATATATCATAAATAGGGTCATGAGAGTAAAAACAATTGAAAATAGTGTCTTCTTGACCCCATAAGTTTATAATAGCAAAGTAAATAACAAGGAATGTGAAAAATAGCTCCATCTCTAGGTAGGTTATAACTGGCAGTGGGGTGGGAGGGAGCTGTCGTGAGGGAACAGGGCACTTACACTTAGCATGTGAATTATAGGCTCTATTAGACAGATAAATCAGCCAAAAAAGAAGAAAAGGCCTCTTTATTTAAAAGTGCATTCACTAGTTTACCAAATGAGAAGGAGAGATGTGAGAAGAAATATAGAAAATATATAATAAGCATATCCATCGGAAGAAAAAATAAAATACATGAGAGAAGAAATCTGTGTGAATCATTGTGGTGTCAGTGTTTAGATATAAACTAAAAATAAGCAAGTAATAAAGATAGGAGGAAGATAAAAGAGAGAAACTAAGTCTGCAGTTATAACATCTTATAAACATTAAATTGGTTACTGAGAAAGAGCTTATCCAAGGGCCCATGTTGTGAGTCCCACCTAACAATTTAGACATTAACAAAGAGCCATTGCAAAACAAAAGACACACATTAGTTAAATGCATGTAATTTAACAACTAGAGAACAGGCTCATCTTTAGTATATATACTATAACAATTTCCATATCGTGAGCCAGAAGGACGCCCTCACAAATAGAGGCTTTAGAGAAACAAAATTCAAGATATAGCTAACCTTAAACTTTAGAAATCTCAGAACCATCCTCTTATTAAGGATCAGAGCAGTGGCCCAGTCGAGCGGACCACCTGAGCGGTACCACAAATGTGAGTAAGATAATTAAAAGAACCCTTATGCCATAAATTTTAGTGTCATAGTCATTAATAGGTATTTAAGCTGATAAAGTGTTAATGATACATACTCATCCCACCTAGATTTGAGGGTGTTAGCACAATAATCGTAGCATTAAGTCAAAAGGAAAACCTGTGGTTGAGTTTGGGTTTAATTTTAATCTAGGCCATACTCAACTGGATCAGAGCTTCTTATAATAAAATGTAATTAAAATAATGAAAGCCTCTATGGGTGTAAAAGTTTGGTCTGTACGACCTTATCTACTGGATTTGGAAGAAAGTTATATATATGTATTATAAAGGAAAGATAGTTCATACAATACCGGGCAGCACCACCTAACAGGTCTCCATGTCCTAGCCAAGTTGACTCAAGACAGCTACTGTACCCAGCTGAAAAGAAACCCAGCCATGACGTGGAACCCCCCAGGAGAAAATTTCAGTTCAATAATGTCCATATTGCATAAGGAAATAGATCAATGAGATATGACATCAAAATGTAGGCTCTCGGTACTGCAACCTGACGTCGGGGTGTTCAACTCAGTGGATAGGTCCCTAGAAACAATAAGCACACAATATTCAGTTCATGCTCACTTCGAGGGAGCCTGAGTGAAAGAGGATGCTTCTTCCATTTTACGCTGCTTTTTCTTCTTGTCCAGCGAGTATTTGGATCAATCTGCTAGTTTCTGAGATCTCTGAGGCATGGGTGCTTCGGTGGCCATAGCTGAGGGTTGCATAGGTAGTGATATCCCTAGGTTGAAGCAAAATGCAGGTACCTCAGAAGGCTGAAATAGGGTTGCCAATTTCCCATTGTGGGTTACATATAGACGGGGATTCCCCTTTGCTCTATATTTGATTTGCTGCTTGTGAAGATGGTCTGTGAGGACTTTGATCTCCCTTCTCCGGGCCAACGTTTGTGGCGTCACATCATTAAACAATTGTACCTCAGCACTTGCAAACTGTATGTTTCCTCTGTCTCTGGCTTTTCTCATGATATGGTCCTTAAAGTGTTAGTAATGTCTAAAAAAAACTTTTTTGCATTTAGAAGAGCTTAAAAAGCTAATCTAAATGCAAAAAAACGTATCTCTCAAACTGCTAGAGATACAGGCATTTAAAGTTCGCTGTCTCCTACTGACAGCTGTAAAGCTGTCAGCAGGAGATCCGTGTCGGTCAACACGGAGGCGCTTGAGAAGTGCCGCGATCTTGTTACTTACAAGGAATCCCTTCATTGGAATGGTCTAAAAATGCTACAAAATAGCACTGAAATTGAAGATTTGCAATGTAATATATAAAATTAGCTGGAATCCAAATCTCGACATGAGAATATCTCACTGCTTCCCAGAGCGATATTCTCATGTCGTGTATTAAATGACGCATGTCAATATTTAAATACATTGCTGGAGAAGGATTTAACCCTTAGAGTCCCATTTAACACTTAAGTGTGCTATTGTCACCCGAATGAAAGGATCCGGTGCTATCCGGTTGTCCTTGGGTCAGGCTGTTCTTATTATGCTTGAAACCATTATGTATTTTCTAGCATAGCTAGACATCCAAAATTTTAACTTTAGCAAGGTACTGACGGCATTAGCCCTTTGAATGCCAGAGGGGTAAGCCCCCTCTGGCACTCAAAGAGTTAGAGATGTGTCGTCCAGTAGCTTCTTACTGGACGCTAAAAAGGTCCTTTAGCAAGATAGGAACTAGCTCTCTCAGTGTGAGCTGGCTAGTTCCAATCCCTATACAGGACTTGACCACTAGAGGGCAAAAAGGTCCTTTAGCAGGATAGGAACTAGCTCACTTACACTGCAAAAGCTATTTCCTATCCTCTGAAAGGACAGGGTCACTATACTGGTTAGGAACTAGCCACAACCCTTAAGGAAACTTGCCCTGCAATTCCCTGATGGAGCACCGTAGGTAGAGATCCTACTCCATGTTCAGCCAGGCCACGCCCCAATCATTTGGGAGCCTGACAATCTTTATTTCATTTGTGTCCCTTTCCATTATGAAAAGGGAAATAAATTATTATACCGTTAACCATTTGAGTCCCAGAGAGGTATCCAAATTAGTATGTTTTTGTATTAAAGGAGATACTAAAACTCTCTCTAGAAAGGACATTGTCAGGTCTCTATAAAGAAACTCTGAATCTATTTAATTAAATCTATAATCATTAACCCTTTGAGTGACAGAGAGGTATACAACGCATTGCTCTGCAATGTGTTGTATATATAGCCATTCAAGTACAGGTGACTGGGAGTGGACTGTAGGAAAGTGAAACCCAATCCAGCCCCACTAATATATATTTTTTTAACATATTAACCCAGTGTGTGCGCAGAATTTACTGGCACATTACACAAATACCATTGGTGTCAATAATAGTAAAACTGGGGGTATGCATGAATGAGCCGCAATCCATTTTCGAGTCCCAAACACAAAAAAGAGAAGCAAACTCTCCAAAATCCCCTTTCATTTCAATGGAAATTTTTAACCCCTTGAATGCATGCTGTCTGCAATACAATTATATATTTCAAACACCACTAACTCTCTGTGATAAAGACCTGACATATCTAGTGGCTTTAGTCAGCAAACCAATGAAGTGCAATTTTGGAACATTCCCAAATCTCTACTAATTAAAATAACCATTGCGAAGAAACGCATTGAAGACCTCTAGAAGCACTTAAAGCAATGTGGATTCACATGTATTCCACCTGTCTATACCGCCCCTACTAGCAACAGTGTAACATTTCAAAATATTTGTAATTTCTCAAATTATGAAATAAAGCTCTATAGTTCATGTGACATGTAATATGTTTTATTTATTATTCATGCATAACAGATGTTGCAAACCATATGACTGATGATCATAATAATAAATAGTTCGATGAGATAACTTTCACGATAATATGAAAACACACTATGAAAAATGACACAAAAATCTACGTTGATCCAGCTTCAGACAGTTAAATCCCCATTCACTGTCATGCGCATGTAAGTGCTTTCACATGAACTCTCGGCCCCTCTATATGGTCACCTTCAGTTTTAGCCATACTTTGCTGCTTATCATGTTGTATCTTTTCATTTTGACTTTGCGTGTTCTGTATGCACATAATGTGTAGAGTCCAATTTCCTTCGTTATTTTATTTTTTCATCTATTTTTACATTTTTATGCGTCTGACAGGAAGCCAAATTAAGTTCAGAAAACATTCTGTGTGGGACTGTGAAAGCGGACAGAGTGCAACAATGTTAAATCGATACAATGAGACAATAAGGAAGATATGGTGTAGAAAAAAGACAGTGAGACAATGTAAGAAAAATACAGTGTAAAAAAGACAATGTAGACATACGTCTGTACAGCAAGCAGATCAGTGAGTGCACTAAAGTAAGACACTAAACTCTGGAAACAGAAATTCAAAGACCTCAATATCTTTGAGATAACAGTGTAAACAGTAGGAGAATATGAAAAATATAATGAAACAAGTACAGGCAAATTGATTTTACTGGTCGTGCACTTGCAGAATAATGAAATTCTAAATAAGAGATTAATGTCCTTTTAACCTTGTCACTACTGCACTTTAACCCTTTGAGTGCCAGAGGGGTACGCAACGCATTGCTTTGCAATGCGTTGAGTACCCCTCTGGCACTCAAAGGGTTAATTGATGATGTATCTCTCTTTCCTGCATCTGCTATTTCAGGGCCCAAGAGTAGGCAGCAGATGCTGTGGGACTACAATTCCCATCACCCCTGCCAGACACAAGATAAGAGGCTCGGTTCTTGGGCAAACTAGCTGTATCTTACGTGACAAATAAAATACATTGATTTAAAGGGACAAATGTGTTGCAGAAATCCTGCATTCAAGGGGTTAAACTATCCATTCAAATCAAAAGGAACTTTGAGAGTTTATGTTTGTCCTTATGGACCAATTGTATTGCCACAGAATTGCTTCTCTTTTTGTTTATGGGACTCCAAAATGGATTACAGCTCATTCATACATATCAGAGTTTTTTCTTATACTCTATTTATACCATTTATTTATAATTTACTAAATGGCACTCAGAAAGTATCTAACACACACCACTATAAGCACCAGACAAATGACCCCATACACCAAGTTAACCCTTTGAGTGCCAGAGGGGTATGGAATGCATTGCAAAAAACGTAGATCAATTCTTAAGCAAACCAACGTCACCAAATGACATACATATCCCAGTAAAACTAAATTATATATTCCAACCACCATAATTCATTGTGATAAATACCTGACATATCCAGCTGGAGCATACCAACTGCAACATTAGGGAGCAAGTGAAAACCCACAAGGTTAAAATCGTCATTTCCATGTGTGCTATCTAGAACAGTTGGTATGCTCCGGAATGCCGCCTGTCTAGCTGAGTAGGGCCCTTACTATCAATAATCCAATATTTCAACATATTTTAGTTTAACTTATCAAATGATAAACTAAAGATCTATCGTTCATATTACATTGAATATGTTTTATTTAGCATTCATAATCACAGATGCTGGGATCCATATGATTGATGGGGCCCTGCAGAGAACATTTGAGGTACCAATATGTCTTCTCAGACACTTAACCATTTGAGTACCCCTCCTCTGGCGTTCAAACGGCTAAAGACCATACTTAAATAAATATATTTGAATATAAATTATTACACCTGAAATATTATGTAATCTGGCACAAAACAGAGTCACTGGATAATCAAATACTAAGCAAAAGTCACTGAAATCTTCTCTCAAAACAAGGAGCTATTCCGGGGGCAAACTCTCTCTAAAACTGCATAAGGGGCTACATTCTATTACAGGTACTAATTTTATCTCTGCTTTTATCTCCAGTTTTCCCCTAGACTTCAATAGGAAAATGTTTGATAAAACGGGTGTTAACATTTAGCTCCTGCAATAGAATCCAGCCCAAGAACCGCTCAGTACAGAGGATGACAGTCTATGAGTTCCCTGTTGTTGTCTTCCTATGGTCAGCTGAAGATGATGGGAGCTGTAGTCCAAAACATCAGAACAACCTCTACTTGTGCACCCTTGTGTTAGTATTACTTGAGCACAAATGTTAGTTTTTTTAATTAATACAATTCCACACAGTCTTTTCTGCTCCAAATCAAGTCCATCAATGGGAAGTTGTATTTGCTCTCTACTGTAGTTGCTTTGCTCCAGAATTCTGTCACAAGACCCTTTAGCGTAAATGGGTGCAAACCAGAACATTCCAATTGATTTAAATGTATGTCTCAGGGCTGGATTATATTAAAGGTGCTAATGTTATCACTGCTTTTATCTCCAGTTTTCCCCATAGAATTCAATAGGAAAATGTTTGATAAAACGGGTGTTAACATTTACCACCTGCAATAGAATCTAGCCCTCCGTCCAGTGAATATGAGAAAGGTCTCCACTGCACTTCAAAGCAATGTGTTGGAGACGTCTTTAGCATGTAAGAGGTTAAAAGCCCAATTTAAATCAATGTGACATTGTGGTGGGTTTTATTTGTCCCATATGGAGCGATTGGTTTGCTCTACAACTGCACTTCTTAAGCTTATGGAAATGCACCTTATTAGACGGTGCAATTTTTGAATTGCTATAAGGAACACATTATAATTATTATTGACTTAAATGGGCCTCATAACTCCCCACAGAATCCTCCAAAGAGAGGTCTGCAGCGCTTTGCCTCACAGCGAGTTGGAAGCCACTTTAGCATTTGATGAGTTAAAAGTCCAGTTTAAACGAATATGTATTTACCTTATACTGTGGCTGGTTTTCTCTAGAAATACCAAGTTCTTCTTGTCAATTCAAACTCAGGTATATTAAATACATTTCTTACTGTGGCTGAGGATTATGGGAATTGTAGTCTGGAACATTTGGATCACCTCTGTTTACACCACAGATAGATACAATGGAATATTTACACACAATGTTATTTTTAAATAGAACTCTCTGGTACTCAAAGGGTTACTCAGTGTGGGGTAACATTTGTAATGTGCGCAAAGTGACTGTTACAAATTAAACAAGATCCCACATTCACAAAGGAAGCTGTTTAGTAAATATTTAGCAAAACAGTTGCACTACATCTGAGATCAACTGGATAGTTTTATTTGATAAATATGGTGCAATTGTTTTGCTCCATATTTAGCAAATATTTGCCTTTATAAGTATACACTAATGTTATTTTTACTTCTTGTTTGTTTGGTATTATAAAATGGACACTTCTTGTTTTGTCTTGGGAACAATTACATTTCATTCTTGTGGCTAACCATTCTTTACTTTAAAACTATTTCATTTAAGAAGCATTATTAACAAGCAATATCACATTGCATTGTACTGCTCTCTGGCCCTTAACCCTTTGAGTGCAATGCGTTGCGCACCCCTCTGGCACTCAAAGGGTTAAAGTGTTCCCGCGGCATTAGAGAAGAGAACGGTTTTGTAATAAAGAAAAGTAAACTCTGTTGAAAAAGTCATAATAAAACGCAACCCATATAATTTAAAGAAAAGAAAAAAACATCAAAATGCATTGGACATCTTGGGCTAGATTCTATTACAGGTGCTAATTTTATCACTGCTTTTATCTCCAGTTTTCCCCATAGATTTCAATAGGAAAATGTTTGATAAAACTGGAGTTAATGTTTAGCACCTGTAATAGAATCTGGCCCCTTGTATTCAAGGGATTTCATTCCTCTTTGAAATCAATGGGAATTTCAGGACATTTAGGGCTAGATTCTACTGCAGGTGCTAAATGTTAACACCAGTTTTATCAAACATTTTCCTATTGAAGTCTATGGAGAAAACTGGAGCTGAAAGCAGAAATAACATTAGCACCTGCAATAGAACCTAGCCCTTAGGTGTTCCTTATGGTCCAATTGGACTGACACAGAAATGCTTCCCTTTTTGTGTATGGAACTCTGTTCATTAACCCTTGCTTCGAAAACGAGTTGCAGCTCACATGTCCCAATTTTACTGTTATTGATACCCATACGATCTGTGTAATTTGGCAGTGAATTTTGTGCACACACTGGATATTTCTGGTATTTATCACAATTAATTATATGTTATGTTACTCTGTTGCTATGTTAGAATGAATTATTGATGATCGGAATATATATAATTATGTTTTACATATTAATGAAACATAATTATATATATTCCAACCACCATTAATATATATATGAAATATCCAGTTGGGGCATACTATCTGCAACATTAGGGAACAAGTGAAATTTCCCCAAACCTCTACTGAATAAAATGGTCATGTTAACCCCTGAATGATAGAAAGTGCATTGGAGACCTCTCTGGGTTTCAGTGGGTTAAAATGGCCATTAAAATCAATGTGGATTCACATGTGTCCTGTCTGGTACCGATGGTATGCACCTGTCTTACTGAAAACGGCACCTACTATCAACAATGTGACATTTCAAACTAATGTAGTTTAATTTCACAAATTATGAAATAAAGCTCTATAGTTCAAATTATATTTAATATGTTTTATTTGTTATTCATACATCACAGATGTTGCAAACCATATGACTGATAATCATAATAATAAATAGTTCAATAAGATAACTTTGTATTTACATTATATATAAAATGTCACGACGACATAAAAACACACGATGAAAAACAACATTGACATAACTCTATATTCATCCAGGTCCAAACAGTGAAATCCTCATTTGCCATTCTGATGATTTCTTTATCAAAATCACTGTCCATGGGCGATTGACTGTACCCAGAAGCACACATATGCAGTACAATACGTGTTGTCATAGACAATAAATATAATTCAAATGTTCTGTAATCTGGCAGAAAATAGTCACTGGAAAATATAATTAAATGACAATAAGGATCAATTATGGGGCAAACCAACTGCACTATAAGGACAAAATAAACATCCCTAAAACGGATATAAGATCATTTTAACCATGACCTCACTGGCATTCAGTGGGTTAAAACACCACTAAGGGAATGTTTATTTGTACTCTGTGGTGCAGCTGGTTTGGTTCAAATTGATCATTTCATTTTGTGCATAAGGACCGCTTATTACAGGGGAGGGCAGTCTGTGAGTTCCCTTCTGCTGTTGTTGGATTCTGGCCAGCTGAGGATGATGGGATTTGTAGTCCAAAACAGCAGAATAGCCACAGCTTGCCCACCCTTGAGTTAATATCACAGCAACACAAATGTTAGTTTTGTGTAATGATTACAATTCCATACAGTATTTCATGCTCCTATATCAAGTCCATATTGTTAAATCAGTAACCTACAGGGAACTTCATCGGGTTGTAGTGTCTGGAGCTGTAAGAAGTGACCAGAGACCCATTCAGCATAGCTGGAAGCAGACAGGAGGGGGACCTGTGCAAGATATGACTATAGTTCCAATGGGGGCTGAAGCTTGGTACACTTGTCTCTGGTTCCTTCGTCTTTTTCATGATATTTTCTATGCTAAATGAACATTTGTTTTGGGGTCTGTTGTAATTGGTGTCAGAAATCTGGGTTTTGGGTTCACTCTGTTCAGAACAGGGCACCTTTCTTTTGATCTCAGGGTAATGGTGGGAAGGTAGGACCAAGCTCTCTGGCAGTGCCATGCACGCTAGTTGATGTTGCTGGACCAGAGGCTGTGGCTGTACAGCTCTATAAGGCCTATAGTAATGAAATGGGGGATACAAAAATATTCCATCCTTGAAGAACTCTTGGTGATGCCGCTTAAACCTTTTCCTTCTTCTGAGGAAGCTTCCGTTATCAAACATGTCTTCTGAAGCTGGGTCCAATGTCCAGTAATTACCCTTCCCCGGGT
This sequence comes from Rhinophrynus dorsalis, assembly GCA_037306005.1. Lineage (NCBI taxonomy): Eukaryota > Metazoa > Chordata > Amphibia > Anura > Rhinophrynidae > Rhinophrynus > Rhinophrynus dorsalis. The sequence goes on along the minus strand of CM074718.1, from coordinate 409,767,069 downwards.
TACCAGGTTCCCTTGGTACTTTGACGAAGCAGTCATTGAGAGACAGATTGTGCCTGATGGAGTTCTGCCAGGCTGGAAATTTGTCCTTATAGTAAGGGAACTTGCTGCTGATGAAGTCACAGATACCGCTCAGAGTCAGTTTTTTGTGTGGGCTCTGAAGAATGGCCATGGTGATCAGAGCGATGTAAGAGTATGGGGGCTTCACGAGGGTCCTCTTGGCTTTGCCTCCCACAGGGCTATGCACTGAATCCTTAGTAGAGCCACTTTCACTCTCCCCGGAGGAATCGCTCTCACTCTCCATGCAGCAGACTTTTGTGGGTGTTATCACCCCAGTTTCCAGGTCTGAAGGTGCAGACTGGAGGTAGAAATGTGGTCGCAGATCGCATTGTTGATCTTCATCTCCCAAGATATCAATCTCATCATCCTCATCAGAGTCCCCTGCATAATGCTGTTGGTAAGTGCCACCAGTGTCCTTAGAGAAACTCATTGCTGATAATTGTATTTGCTGGTTAGAAGGAATCAGGAGTAAGCGAGAGAGCACTCTTCTTCTCACAGTGACCAAGTAGACTGCAGGATTGGGTTTCAACCTCCTGCAGGCTATCAGCCAGTCATCTGCACTTGAATTGGAGATAATCTATCAGATAAGCTTTTATGAGAGGGTCCTTTCCTGTGAGGGAGGGGCTGCTGTGTGTGATTCAGACCTCAAAAGCCTTGTGGTGCTGAAGCTGAGAATTAACACTTACTGGTCATAACTCTCTGGAGCAGGGTTACTGTCTGCTTACTGTGCCTGCTATTCCTTACTACCCAGCATAATACATCGCTACAGCATATGTTGGTACTCGGCTAATAATGGATAATAAGTACATAATGCGTCACAATCCAGTTTTGTTATTGCATTTTAATGCATTGCTTGTGTATATATATCTGTCTGTCTCTGTCTGTCTGTCTATCTATATAAGGGATTCATAAAGGAAGTTTACTTAAGTAAATATAATTTCCAGTGATTCAAAGGAACCAGGCCACCCATCCCCTTAGCAGTAATACACCTATAACTGAAATATTTCAAATAACAGTACATTGGTATAAATTAATATAGATTTCTCCTCAGGCGACACAAAATCATATATATTATATATATATATATATATATAATACACAGACATGTAGAGATGAGAAAAAACTCAGGTCTTTTTTCAGGTGAAAAAGTGCTGGTTTATTCATTGATGAATAAATCAGTACTTTTTTCACCTAGAAAAAGACCTGTGAGTGTTTTCTCATCTCTACATGTGTATTACAGTAATTTTGAAGGATTGCACCCAGGTATATTTGAACTTTATAGTGAGTGCAAATAGTGGGATATTTGTGTGTGTGGGTGTGTGTATATATATATATATATATATATATATATATATATATATATATATATGTATGTATTCTTTTTTCTTTCAAAATGCTATACGAGATACCAGGGGAGGCAATGCGCTAAGGTGTAGTTTCCAGATTTGGCCTAGATTTCACTGCACCTGATAAGTATTATCTCTGGATTTACATAACCGATCCGCAGTATATGGCTAAATGTTAAGATAAAACTAAATGTAAAAACCATCAACTGCAAGGGGATCCAATCACTGATGGGGGAGGGGGTGTCCAGTGCTGCACATGAGAAAGTTCCTTCTTTCGTTTAGGGCACTGTTGGACAAGATTAAACTCGCCAGCGGTTATTGAAACTGCAACCCACTTGCACTTATATAATGTCCATCAATAGTCAGAAATGCACATATTTAGTGTATCCGCCAAATTAAGTGTAATGCTGATTGTAAAATAAGGGTTGTGTAGCAGCGGTGTGAGATAATCCATAAACAGTTTTTCTGAGGCTGAAATTGTAACCTTCTGAGTGCCATGGGGATGTGCAGAGCATTCCAAAAGAAATGCTGTTAACGCCACCCTGGCACTCAAATGGTTAAAACATACTGGATCAAAGAATGTTAGTGCAAACCTGTTTTATGTTAGCTAATATATTTCATTGTGATTCATGAAGAAAAGAACACACACAAATAATAATTGACACGGATGCAGATGCTGTCATTTTGTTTGAAAATAAACATTGTTTCAAACAATAACATAGAGCTGTATACAGTGTGTTTTATTCAGTGTGAATTGGCTTGGCTGCAGTATGGGGGATATAGACTGATTCACCAGTGACTTTGCATTTAAACAACAAAATACACCACGCCTGCCATTAACATGTCCCGGCCCCCTCCCCAGCCCCTGACTGCTCCTCTGTGTTTTAGTAAACTTCTGATGTCTTGCAGGTGGTTTTGGCCATGGATTTGGTCAATAGAAAAAGGTGTTATATGAAACTATTAGCCTCCCAGTTCTGCATATGAAGGCAGGGTAGGAAATGGCTCAGCTGCCCTTGGTTTACAGAACACCACAGGGGGGCTTTCAAGGGGAGATAGCAACAACAACTGTAAAACTCTCCATTCCTGGGACAGTACAGATGTATGGGATTTCATGCTGCTCTCAATTAGATGAGATCCTCATCTCAATCAATAGGGTGAAGGGAACTTTTAACCCTTTGAGCGCCAAAGCAATGCGTTGCATACCCCTCTGGCTCACAAAGGTTTCATTCAGGGGTGGCAGATCTGTTTCTCTCCAGCTGTTGTTATACTAAAACACTCATCGATTCAGTTGACCATTGGTCACCTAAGGATGATGGGAACTCTCGTCCAACAATATATGAGTATCCACACGTTGCCCAATCCCAACTTTTGCTGGAGAGCCACATGTTATATGTTTGGTTTAATCTGGGGTGAGAAACCAGGGGCCCTTCAGTTGTTGTTGGACTGTTATCCCATCTACACCAGCCAGCCTTTGGTTAAGCCCACCAACAGCTGGAGAGCCTCAGATTGCCTACCACTGTACGTGTATGCGCTGGGTATTGTGTACTAAAGGATTACATGTGAAACTATTGATAAACCTGTAAAAGCCCTTTGTTTATCCAATTAAAATTATAACATTATTGTTTTGTATTAATGCCATTATTTCAGTCTAGTGAAAAATAAATGCAAAGATAAAAACAAATGCAGATCTAGAATAAACATCTCAATTTAAAGAAATCATTCTACACTAGGGATGCGACTGAAATGGTTTGTTTTCCAAGCGTTGCTTATTTTGGAAGTAGATAAGTAGAGGTTCATTAATAAGGCAATCAAGATTTACACCGTAAGAATACACAATTGGTTATTTATTTAACCCTTTGGGTACCAGAGAGGCCTGCAACGCATTGCGCTGCACGCCTCGCAGGCACTCAAAGGGTTAATATGATAGTTAATATCGTAGTGTACCTTTAAAATCCATTACTTTGTACGTTCTTATGCGTATTCTACGTGTGATGAGAATGGGTTCCAGGCTGTTTCGCGAAATCATTCTATTAAGTCAGCTTTATATAATATGTGTTTTATCATCTTTCTAGATGAGTTTATACTGAGCTATTCAGCGCCTTGATGACCAGAAAGAAGAGCATTCATTCACTGCCCCACTTCTATACAACTTCTAAAACACATATCTTCATCATATACTGATATGTTAACCATTTGAGTGCCACTCAAGGGATTAAAGGACAGACACCACATACTATGACTATTCTACGCTCATGGCTCCTCATGGGCTAGATTCTATTGCAGGTGCTAATGTTATCTCTGCTTTATCTCCAGTTTATCACCTAGACTTCAATAGGAAAATGCTTGACAAAACAGGTGATAACGTTTAGCACCTGCAATAGAACCTAGCACCATGAGCGCAGAATAGTCATAGACTTAATAATGAGATTTTCATTAGATGGCATTATATTTTTCTGTTCTCAATCTCATTACACTTTATGCCTGTATCTGTGGATACCCCTGTGCCTGAGTTGTCTGTTAGTTGCAGAATGAACGCAGCAGAACTCCTTTTTCCTACTAGGATGAAGAAAGGTACACATTTATTTCCTATGAGAACACAATCAAAGTACCTTGGGCTAGATTCTATTGCAGGTGCTAAATGTTACACCCATTTTATCAAACATTGTCCTATTGAAGTCTATGGGGAAAACTGGAGATAAAAGCAGAGATAAAATTAGCACCTGTAATAGATTCTAGCCCTTTATCGGCTATAAAGGTATATGTGGAAGTCATGATAATATACTGTATGGTTTATGCAAATCATACTTTTTTATTATCAAAATACACAACATCTTAAGGGGTTAACCCTCTGAGTGCCAGGGACATTTATGCACTGGAGTCTTCATTTTTGTTTTAGAAATCACTCATTTTTTTTACAAATGAGCATACTTCATCCTTGTGTCTGTATAAACCTCTGATAGGGTGTATTGCTCACAAACAGTGATTTGTTAAGTGTTCTTATATTTTGATTACTTTTTTGTGAATCATTGACCATTGAAGCATTTTGTCCTTTATAGCACAGTTTTTGCATGTTACACTGTTTATACTGTACATTGAAGCTACAGAATGTACCCTCATAATGAGATTTATGGAATATGTAAAATATGTTTTATTACCAAAATATAAAATAATTTTATTACTTGATAGATGAATGATTATACTTCAAGTGTGTTTATTTCTTTGGATTTCACCTAAATCTCTCTTTGCTAAGAAAACACTTGCAATTGCAATAATATTGAAACTAAGGCCACACATTAGATTAGGGTTAGCTGGAGAACCTGTGGTTTTGCAGCTGTTGTTGCACAACAAATCTAATCTCACTTGGCGATAGGGGACCTGTAGTTCAATAACTGGGTCACAGATTACCATCTCCTGAAATAGGTACTGTTTATTCCAATAGAACCAGTCAAAATAAACAGAAGATGTACATGTAGGTTCTATTCCCCACAAACAATAACATTTATATATGCTAATCACTTCAATAACACAATATCTAGAACTTGCAGAGACTTGTTTTAGTCCATGTATGTTGCAGCAATTGTTTCCAATATTGTAACATTAACCATCTGGCCTAGATCAGGAATAGACACACTTGGACTTCACAACTGTTGGAGACATATTTTAATGCATGGGTGTACTCAGGCATTCTCTGGGGTGCTCCAGTCTCTGGGGGCCTCACCGTGGGCTTTCAATAGTTCCATTTCTGCAGAAAGGAACCAATTTAATCCTTTGGTCAGAAAGGCCTGTATGGAATGAGGTAGTTCTGGGTGCACAATATGCATGGGTGATTTTCCCATAAATATGGAGAGAGGAAGAGGAAGTCTGCATGTTAACCTATATTTGGGGGGCCCTCCATTCACAATCCCGCCATTGACCTCAAGGGTTCTTAATCCTTAGAGTGACAGGAAGGTATCCAATGCATTGCGTTGCAATGCATTGGATACCTTTCTGGCACTCAAAGGGTTAAAACTGACTGGTTTGAAATTACAACTCTAATCATCTTAAAAGTGATGATGGGAAATGTTATCTTCAAGAGATGGAGAGCCAAAGGTTGATTAGTAGTATAGGCTACTCCTAGAAATGCCATTATTGTCCACTGGTAGATGGAATGTATGGAGGAAACACTGTACATACACAAACAAGGATCAGCCACTGTTAGTTTCCTGATTTGTTTGGTTTGATAAAAGCTTTGTTTTCCTTTTAAACAGAAACAAAGTACATTCTCCTTTCTTATTCAAAGGAAAGTTTGATTCCTAGTGTTCCAAGCCACATAATTCCTTTCTGGTAGTGTCAAAAAGTAATTCCCCTGTGCTAGGTATCCTTATGGGGCCTTCCTGTGGAGTTACCATAAGAAAGGACTCTGGAGCACAGGTTTAAATATTGCAAAGATGCAGGTGTTAATCTGTGAATAGCCATTTTGATGACAAGAAAATTGACCCCAGCTTGTGACTTTTGACACTGGTAGGTTGAAGAGCTGTTTCTTTCCACACTTAGATAATACATGGTCTGTGCAGGGAGCTACATTTAGGAAATCACTTTTTATTGTTCAGCTTTCTTTGGGAAACAACCAAGTAAAGGATTAGATGCCATTTTAAAGTTATTCTCGCGTGTATGATCATGTAGTACTATAAGGGATAGTAATGTTTAATAATTCAAGTAAAATTGAGTATGCTCTATTCTTTTTTATAACGATATGTAGTAAGAAAACGTTATCAAACGCTGCTGGTTTTCATTTACAGTCTAATAAAGTTTCCCCCTCCCACCCCTTCCACTTACCTCAGCAGCCTCAGCAAGCCAGCCTGGACAGAATACGACAAGTGACAATCTTCTTCCAGCATAAGGAAAAACCTGCCCTCCTTCATCAATGGGGCAGGCTTTCCCTTATACTGAAAGCGGAAAGATTGTCCCTCGATGCAAGTCTGGTCCGCGGACCGGATTCCAAATCTGAGGGGAGGCTGCAGAAGTGGAAGGGGAGGGAGCGGGAAACTTTATTAGACTATAAATGAAAAAAGGCAGAGTTTAATAACGTTTTCTTGATACACATCTTTATAAAAAAAAAAAAAAAAAAAAAAGAAGAATAGACTCAATTTTACTTGATTAAGCATTACTATCCCTTTAAGTATTTTTAACCTTTGAATGCTGCCCCTCAAAGTGGGTGTGTTATAGCATATGTTGTAATAGAGCAAAAAAAAAAATCTTTATGCATTCAAAGGACTTCATAAAAAAAGTGATTAAAAAATGTGAGGGATTTATTGTCAAGATTTCTGCCCCAGCATTGGTCTTTATTAAAACAACCTGGAATATGCTATGGCAAAGGTATTGGTTCTCAGCCAACCAGTACATAGGGTCATCTTTTTCTATAAAGATGTTAACAAAATTATGAATGTTGAGTTTCGCATGTAAAATAATTGTTATGCAAAAAACAATTGTTTTTACCATTATGGTTGCAAAATTTAAGAAAAGAAATCACATTTATGTATTTATACCCTTCTAAAGTTCTTGACCTATATAATGGTACAGATACCCCAAAAATTACAGACTTAGTGTAAGTGGCACATAAAATATTGAGAATCCATAGGCAAAGGGTCATGTGCCACTTTGATATACTGGGGAAAAGGTAAACTTTATGTATTTGTATTATTTCAAACTAACTTATCATGTAAATGAATAATGAATGAAACAACCACTTTATACACAAAACACTTTGAACAGTCAGCCAGTAGGATAAGTTAAGTGATGTCATCATGTGACTCACTACATAATTTCACAATGAATTCAACAGAACTGACACAACAATCAAGTTCACTTTATACATCTGTGACAAAATGAGAACTGCAAGGTGAAGCAAAGGGGGTATTAATAAACTTAAAAAAAGTATGTAAGTTCTACTGGACATACGTAAAAATGACATAAAAACTATATATAATGTGTTTTAAGGATCCACATAAACAAGCTGATGTACTAAAACATCTGGATTAATTTGAGCAAACCATTTGCACTGCAAATTATAATTTTTCTTTATTTTAAATGGGGAATTTAACCTTCTCAATGTGTTGGATACCTCTTTAGCATAAAAAATAGCTAAAAGTCTCCATTTTAATCAGTAGTAAATGGAGAGATGTCTCAGTTGGTTAAGGCACCAGCTGTAGAATCTGCTGATACAGTGATGTTGCAGGTTCTAGTCCTGGCAAGGTCAGCTCAGCCTCTAAGATAGATAAAATGAGTCCAGGACATACTTGAAAATGAGAGACAGTCTCAATGTATTCTTCCTGGTAAAATACTTTCGCAAAAAAAAAAGTGATTAGAGGGTTCCTTTATATGTCTCAAACTGTGCAGTTTGCTTCAGAACTTCCACAGTTCTTCTAAATCAACCTCCATATCTTTCTATACTATAAAGGAGAAAGTGGTCATGTGACCAACAATTCTCCAGAGGTGCCTCACACACACCCTGGGGCAGACAGAAGGTGGAGATAAGCACATCTACTCCATTCATATCACTTGAATATACATGGGGACGTGATTGATTAATAGGAATTTTCATTTCCACTCTATTGTGCATTTGGTTTGCTCCACACTTGCACATCTTTAGACAACTGAATTGCACCTTTTATGATTTGCCTTCTTCAACGATCTCATCTTGTATACTATTGTTGGTCATGTTAATGTATTGGGATTTATTTGAGTCTTAGAAGTGTATGGCATGTTATCCCACGTAAACAAAGTAACCAGGGTGGAGTGGTACATGCTTTCAAAAAAAAAAAAAAAAAACAGTAGAACCATGAATTTGTCTTCTGTAATACAAAACACTTTGCAGATTTGTGTGTGCAACACCTTTACCAACAGGGGCCCCTGAAATCATTGCTCCTTAGGCATCTCAGTGGAGTTAGGTTTCTGTGACCCCAGATGTACATCAGTTAACGTTCCCATCTCTAGATGACTCTCCCTCCAAATTGTGGATCACATGTAACACATACATGCAGTGCAGAAATATTCACAGTTGGATACCAACAGTTTTCTAAACAGGGAGAGGTTTATTAACCCTTTGAGTGCCAGAGGGGTGCGCAATGCATTGCAAACCAATGCTGTCTCGTTCTTCAGTACCAAGACTGTTAGCTCTATTCTGTAGTCCTCAAGAACTGGAAGCTTTGGGTTGCCCATGGCCAATGTGGACAAAATCCAGTCTCTGACTTTAGCTATAATGTGCTCATAGAACTCCAAAGTATATGAACAATGCCAGGATGACATGATTAATTATGGTAAATGACGAAGAGCTTGATTTACTAAGTAGAGCTGAAGCAAAACAACTGCACTGTAGTAGATAAATACATATCCATCAAATTCATTCTGGTTTAAATGGGGCGTTTAACCTCTTGAATGCTATAATAATCTCCAGTGCATCGATGGTATGAAATGGCATGAGCCCTTTTATTTTTTAATATACTGGGGGGGGAGTGAATGAACTGGCAGGGTAGCTCATTTGGTGTTAGAATCCAGCTCACTCTCCTGCACTTTTGGATATATCTATACTATAAAGGAGAATGTGGTCATGTGACCAACAATTCTCCAGCTATGCACACACCCCGGGGTGGACAGAAGGAGGAGATAAGCACATCTCCTCCATTCACGTCACTTGAAATCTCTGCATGGAGTCACACAGGTTTCCACTAACCTCTCTGCAAGGACTTTACAGAGGGTCACCCCTCTGGCACTCAAAGTGTTAATATGAACTACACATGCAAGCTGCTTAACCCCTTGAGTGCCAGAGTGTTAGGGAAAGCATTGCTTTCCAATACACTCCATACCCCGCCTCTGTCACTCAAAGGGTTGACTACAGGCTATCACTTCCATTTTCCCTGTTTGTCTGCTGAATGGGGAACATGGTGGTTGCTAGTCAACCCCTTGCAGCGATCGATCCAGCTTCAAGGTGATCCATCTGCTTTGACCACATTTCCCTTTGACTTCTGGGTGGCACTGACCCTTCTTAACTACCTCACTTTCACCAGTGCATAACACCTCACCTCCCTTTAATTCTCCCTTTCCAAGCTTTGCAGCCTATTTTGACCTTACTTCCCCTTCCCTCTCTCCCTTTAGTTTTCCAATGCCACTATCATGGAACTACTGACTGTCCATATCTCCCCTAATGCCCTTTGCATTACCCTCAATCCCTTTCAAAGCTTCACATCCTCCTCCTGCCCTGTTACCTCTTCTCGTCTGCATCCCTCTCTTTCGCTGCTTTGGCTCTTCTTCCCTCCCCTTCTTGAAACTGGCTCCCAGTTTATTTCACACTGTACAGAACCAATCTAATCCACTTTGTGCCATGTGGCCATGGAGAAATGGAACACGGGAGGATAGAAGAGGCAAAGGGGCTGCACAGAGGAAGCAGCATGGTAGCGGATACAATTAAAAGCAGTGCATGTATGTCTCCCCTCTTCGGCACTTAATGGGTTAATGTGTGCATCATTTTATTGTTTTCCAAAAGTTTTTTTTTTGCATCATGACAAACTTTCTGGCCTTTTATTGTATAGGATAGCTATATATCTATCTATAAATATTAAAGAAGACTTTGTTACTGCTCCCATTGGGTCACTCAATGGGGGCGTGATTTTCTCACCAGTTGCACACTGCTTTGCAATATGCTACATGCCCCTCTGACGCTCATATGGTTAATGTAATGAAAATACTCACGTACACACACACACACACACACACACACGTTGGCACAAACACAGATCACAATTCAAACACGTCACACTTATATTACACTTACTCAAAATAATATATCATAATGCAGTCCTCATTATGACTGGCAATGCCGTCCCACTTTGCTGGTATTACATATGTATATTATATATATATTATATCAGACAAACCTGCACTCCTCCAGTATACTTTTGACTAGTGCGCCCTGTATTAGGCTTATATAATAACACTGTGGATAAATTTGAGGCATTGGTGCCAACATTTTTGGCCAAAAAAGAGGTATAAGCTTGCCAACAGTGCCAAGGTTCAACAAAGTATATAAAAGGGTCCCCCTCCGACGCGTTACTACAACATCTCATCATGGATGATTTTTAATTTTATTATTTTTTTATTTTATTTTTTTTTCTAGCTAGGGACTTAAAGTGTTCATAGTAGGTACTTGTCACACTTGAGGAACCTTGGCGCTGTTGGCAAGCTTATACCTCTTTTTTGGACAAAAATGTTGGCACCAATGCCTTAAATTTATCCACAGTGTTATTATATATACCTAATACAGGGCGCACTAGTCACAAGTATACTGGAGGAGCGAAGATTTATTGTCTGTTCTATGTTTGCACCTGTTTGGGGGACTGGAGAACCCTCTTATTTCTTGCTGCACACTTCACTTACCCTAATTCTTACAATGGATACTTCATATAAACAAAATCTAAAAAAATTCTAATGCAATATTATAATATATATATATATATATGTGTGTGTGTGTGTGTGTAGCCATGCACTAAGGTGAGTTAGCGCTGTAAACTGTCCTGTCTATCTATCTATCTATATATATATATATATATATATATATATATATATATCTATATATAATCTTTCTATCGTTCAAAGGGTTAAACAATTTCCAGTATGGAAACTGATAAATAAACTGCACACCACAAACAGATGTCTGCTGCAACATTAGTATTACTTTTTATATTTTTTTTTTATACAATTTTTTTTATATATTTATATATATCATTTAAGAAAAGAGATAGCACTCACAGGACGTCTGTCTGGTGAACTCCTTGCTGGCTTATTCCATCAATGTTTCGGCCTCAGTTTAGGCCTTTGTCGAGATGCATCTTGACAAAGGCCTAAACTGAGGCCATAACGTTAATGGAATAAGCCAACACGGAGTTCACCAGACAGATGTCCTGTGTGTGCTTTTTTTCTAAAAATTATATATATATAAAATATATTAAAAAATTGTATAAAAAAATATATAAAGAGTAATACTAATGTTGCAGCAGACATCTGTTTGTGGTGTGCAGTTTATTTATCAGTTTACATACTGGACATTGTTCAACCCTTTGGACGATAGAAAGGTCTCCAGTGGATGCTCTCCCCTTCAGCATACCTGTCTAGCATCCTAGAATACCTTCCCCCCATCTTTTCTAGACTAAGAGTATTATCCTATAGAATAATTTGCTAAATGTATGTTTGTCAGAAGCGGTCATGCACAATACAGACTGCCCGCTCTGCGGCTGATAACGGAGCGGAGCCATTCACCTGGGGAAGGAGCCAAGCACCTGGGGTATTTTGCCTAGGGGAGGCTGAAATTATAATCCAGCCCTTTAGGAGTATACCATAGAACATAGCAAATTAGTTACAGTATCTATAGGCATATGTATACTAGAAAAAGTGGAGAAAATTCTGTACATAACTGCTGCATATTATTTGTAAAGTTAAAGGGATAGTAATACTTAAAATGTAAAAAAAAAAAAATGTGCTGTTGGGTTTATCCCCCCGAGTAAAACAAGAGTACTCCCACTGCTGAAAGGTGTTTCATTCAAAAGTTATTAATTTTCAAAGTTGAATTTTTTAGGTGCAATATCACAGTGGCCTGAAATTGTACAGTGGCACTGTTGCTACATGAGCCTATGGAGATTTATGGTCCCGGGACCAGAGCTGTCCATAGGATGGAGTAGCAACAGCGCCACTGTACAATTTCAGGCCACTGTGATATTGCACCTAAAAAATTCAACTTTGAAAATTAATAACTTTTGAATGAAACACCTTTCAGCAGTGGGAGTACCCTTGTTTTACTCAGGGGGATAAACCCTACAACATTTTTTTTTTACATTTTAAGTATTACTATCCCTTTAACACCTTGGATGTGAACAACATCTCCATTGCATTGCTTCTCAATGTGTTGAATACCTCTGTAGCATCCCGTGGGTTAAAGTCTCATTGGAATTAATAGCAATTTGATTTTGTGAATTCCCTTTATACTTCCGCCTCTAAATGTGATTTACAGCAACACTAATAAACTGCTGACATTCACTTTCATGGGAGCACTGGTAGTATTAGCTGTAAATCACATAACTTCTGGTTTGCCCAGGTAACTTGTACTCTGTGCTGCTCTTGCCTAGGGGAACCACTCAACCCCTCAGAGCAGCAAGGTGGTGTCCAGATGGATTGCAGAGAGGGACAATCTTCAGTGAGCATAAGGGAAACACCTGAAAAACCTGTCAAGGGGGTCAGGGTTTTCCTTATGCTCACAGTAAGAAGATTGGTCCTGAGACCAGACAGCTCACAGCAAGGGGCAGAGTCCACATCTGAGGGTAGATGGCTTACACTAGGTAAAAGGGGCGGGAGGGGGATACTTTATCATTCAATTACTACTGAACTACAACTCTGACAGTACTGAAATAACACTCTCCATGGCTCAAATACTATGAAGATTAATTGGAGCTGCTTTTATTGCTGTTTTTGTGAAACATTACCATCTCTTTAATACTTTCCTGACAGAAGCCTCTCACTGATATAAAAATGTTATTTACTCACATGTACCAATAAATTATATACAATGATTCTCCACCCCACCCTGAAAAAAACCCTTCAGATGCCTATGTATGGGGTTAGTGCTTTATTTGTGAAGGTGTCATACACAAATCATAACCAGCCCTCAAATCTTTCTATTGAGCAAGTACACAAAGTTATAGCACCTGAATCAATTACATCTCAAAGGGAGGATGGGTGATCACCTGGTAATACCATGTGTGTTATATTAAATCAAATACTTTCCAACTCTTGCATAAACAATAGAAAAGACAATTTAAAAATTAGACTGACAATATGGGAGAAAGGGACATAAATAAAAAGGCAGAAGTGATACTTGGGAGAAATTATATCAGATTATTTGCATGTAGGCAAGCAATGCAAGATGGGGATGGAAAAAGCCGATATGACTAGGCTGTGGCATCAGCCACAGGAAAACATAAGTATTAATGGCACTTTATAGATCACTGGTCTTCACCTAAAACACTGTCTACAGTTATGTTTACCATATCTCCAGAAGGACATCAGTACATTAGAGAGAGTTCAAAGAGACTATGAAAATGGTGCATGGGCTTATAAAACTGTCAGTAAAGCATTCCAGAAGTACAATGCACAGATATTAGGAGAGAAGGAAGAGAAGTGACATGAAACATTTAATAACACTTTAAAGGGGATGTTTACCCCCTTCACAACTTTGGCTAAATCATTTAATTATCAATAATAACTAATGGAAAGTGTGTTCTTTTTTAAAAAAAAAATAAATAAAAAATCTGCCCATTTGCAGAAATTCTAAGTTTAAATGTACCTCTGTTCCTCCTTCTGGCAGACAGTGCTGACCGGATCTGTACCATAGTCTCAGCTTCTATCCAGCCTCCTCCGATGACGGAGGCTGTCTGTCTCTAAGCTGGAGCACTTTCATTGGCAGAGAGATTAGTGGGGTCCTGAGGACAGGAGTTGAGAACCACTGGGATAGAGGTACTAGTGCCAACTTAATAAATGACAAGACAGAATGTTTTAAATATTAAAAATGTCACTTTTTATCATTGGAATGGGGCTACATTAGTGATTCCACAGAGCTTACAACTAAAGTGGGACTGTAAAATTACACCAAAGGGCTAACAATTGAAATGGGACTACATAAGTGGTATCACAGAGCTAACAATTGAAATGAGGCTACACTAGTGATGCCAAGCAGATATCATGCACACTACTGAAATGGTGCTACATAAGTGTCTTCATACACTATCTGACCCTCGACCTGGTTCCACTGGTAGCTACAGATCCTTAGTGAAACAAGGCTCAGGGGCAGAACATGCATGAGGGGGCTGTGACTACCACTGGGTCAGGCTGTAAGACAGACTGTGTATATGTGGATGGCTGTGACTACCAGTGGAAGGAGGCATAGGGCAGGAAGACAATGTATGTGGGGGTCTGTGACTACCAGCGCCACTGGTAGTCACACCACATTGTCTGCATGCCTCCCAGCTTGGTTTTATTGGTACTCACAACCCCCACATACACTCTTTGTTCTTCAGTGTAGCTCATCTGTTAGTCACAGCCCTCATACACTGTTTGCCCCCAACATGGTTCTACTGGTAGTCACAGCTTCCATATACACTGCCTGCCCCCAGCATGGTTCCACTGGTGGCCGCATACAGTCTCCATATATAATGCCTTCCGCCCTGTACCTTTATGAGTGGAGGAGCGCCACTCTGCTGCTTTGTCTTCCATTCAATTTCCTTTAGTGTGAGGTGGGTGAAGGTATGGAAGTTCCTAGGCTTCCACATATCCCACTTCCAGGTGGCACCAAGGTGCCCTTAGTGCAAACCGGAAGAATAGGGTAAAAGGTTGACCAAGAAACTGAGCTTTCATGACAGTCACACTATAGGAAGGAGCAGAGAACAGAGCAACACAGGTGACTTCAAGCTCTCTTCTACACCCAGAGCTTATGACGTGCTCAGCTGAGCCCCTCACATTTCCACAGGCCCTAGACACTTGTCTAGGGTTCCTTGTGAATAATCTGACTCCAAATTAAATAAATCAAACCTGGCAAAGTCTGCATAACTGAGTTAACTATTGGTCCATAAATTGGTTATAGACTTTTCAGATGTTCAACGGAATGCGAAATACCAAACATCTGCCTGAATTTGACCTTTTTCTATAATATAATGTCCCTAGAATACATTGGTTCTGCCCAACCTGGACTCTGTGCTGTATGACCACCAGCACTGGGAAACTCCTGATCAATTCAACCTCAACCACTTCTTGGATAAGCACGGGAACTTTTATATGAAGGAGGCTTTTCTACCATTCTCTGCAGGTGAGTGTTTTTACTTTTGTACAGTGGGAAGGGGCATTTTAATGCATGAGCAAACAGGTGGCCTTGTGTTCCAAGGCACCACAAATTTGTGGTGAACTTATGACTGTTTTACCTATTAATATTATATGGCCTATAACAGTACTCTTCTCAGCCCATTAGATTCTAGAGATCTCATCCACTGAGTTAAAGGGATAGTATTCACAAGCAAAGTTTCCCCTCCCTCCCTTTTTACCTAGTGTAAGCCATCTCTTCTCAGATGTGGAATGCAGTCCATAAACCAGACAGAAAACAGCAGGGGACAATCTTCTTCCTATGAGAACAATGAAGGCCCTGCCCCCCTTGACAAGTTTTTCCCTTATCTTAATTGAAGATTGTCCCTCTCTGCAGTCTACCTGGGCACCTCCCTTCTGCTCTGGCTGAGCAGTGTTACATCAGTAAAAGGGGCGGGTAGGGGATACCTTGTCATTGAATTACTCTTGAACTACAACTCTGACAGAATTGAAATAACACTCTCCAAAGTCCAAATACTATGATGATTAATTAGATCTGCTTTTATTATGAAACATTACGATCTCTTTAAATGGATACCCCAGAAATACTCTGTGTGGTTTCATGTGTTCTTAAAAACAACCCTGGCTTTTCTACCTGTATATTTGAGGTAAATATTTGTGATAACACTAGTGTATATATCAGAGGCCTACGTGGAAACAATTGTAATCCAGGGAAAAAATCCCACTAAAATGTTTTCTACTTTATTTGTTAGTGGGAGAAAAGTAAATCAGTGGTAATTGTCCAGTTATTTCTTATGGCTTTTACAGGGACCCAAGCATGTTGCAGATTTTAAACTTTTCTATGCAATGCATTGCGCACCCCTCTGGCATAGAAAGGGTAAAGTATTTCAGTGTCAGATTAGTGTGAGTCACATTGGAACTCAACTGGTTAATACTGAAATGTAAAAAAATACAGCTATTTTGAAACAAACTGAACACTTGTTTAAAGGCTAACACCTAATTATAACCCCCAAATGCCTACCATACCATGACCCGGAAATCCTAATAGCCCCTATGAATTTTGTCTTTGTGCCTTTGAAGAGGTTTCCTTTTGAAACAATCACTCCTGGATCCATGTCAGTGGAGGCAGACATGACAGTTGCTGAAGCAGGAAGAGTGCATTAGCCTACCTAACCCTTTAAGGATCAGAGGGGTGTGCCACACATTGTGAAATATTAAGATTACCATGTAAAGAGGACCGACTTCTCCTTTATTCCTTTGAATACCAGAGGGGTACGCAATACATTGCCCCGCAATGCGTTGCCTATCCCACTGGCACTTTATAGAGATTATATATTCTATATATACACACACTCACACCACAATAATAAATACCTATTCCTTCTGCTTTCGACAGGGCACCGGGTATGTTTGGGGGAACAGCTGGCACGTATTGAGCTTTTCATCTTCTTCACAACACTCATGCGCGCATTGGGCTTCCAGCTACTGGCAGGAGTCACCAAGGCGAACACCGAATACCTTTTTAAAATGATATTACCGCCTCATCCATATGAGGTCTGTTCCCTCCCAAGTTAGCCTGTGTGCTGCGGTCTATCTGCAATGTCTTCTTGATTCTGGAATAGAACTGGTTATTTTCCTGAATTGGTTGTTAAGTGAAACTCAGCAAATTATGTTTGCTCTGATTAGGAGAAAGAGCACAAGAAAATATGGCCCATATGCATTTGCCCTTTTTACAACACCTTCAATCAGTCCTGGATGCCATGATTATTGGTAGACATGTCAGATGCTGGCAGGTTTTCCAGACTGAATCATTCATAGCGCATTAGCAATCTATGGACCAGAGGTTGTGTACAATGCATTGCAAAGCAGTGCATTGTACACCCATTTGGTCCTTAAAGGCTTAATATTTCCAGGTAATGGAGTCTGATGTTCTGTCTGTACCGGTCATGTCCCTTCATGGATATGACATGCATGACTGAATAAAGAGGTTCTCTCATGAAAAAAGGCAAAAAATTTCATAAGGGCAATTGTGTGTGTGTGGGTGATATTAAGAGGAAAAACTATTATAGGACCTTGGTGGTTAAAGGGATAGTAATGTTTCACAATAAAAGCATCTCCAATTAATCTTCATAGTATTTGGGTCATGGAGAGTGTTATTTCAATTCTGTCAGAGCTGTTGTTCAAGAGTAATTGAATGATAAAGTTCCCCTCCTGCCCCTTTTACTGATGTAACACTGCTCACTTCAGAGCAGCAAGACTTTCCAGATGGATCGCAGAGAGGGGCAATCTTCAGTTAGCATAAGGTAAAAACCAGAAAAACCTGTCAAGGCGGGGGGGGGGCAGGATTTTCCTTATGTTCACAGTAAGAAGGTTGTCCCTTGCTGTTAGTTGTCTGGTCTCAAGACCAGATTCCACATCTGAGAGGAGGTGGCTTACACTAAGTAAAAGGGGAGGGGGATACTTTATCATTCAATTATTCTTGAACTAAAACTGTGACAGTACTGAAATAACACTCTTCATTGCCCAAATACTATGAATATTAATTAGAGCTGTTGATTTTGTGAAACATTACTTCTGCTTTAAGAAGAACAACATTTCTACAGCCACAGTAATTCACAATAAGATCCAAGTAAAGTCATGTAGCAATATGTTTGAACAGGCCACGATTTCCCAGAAGACAGAAGAAGAGATTAGGGCCTTAGCTGCTCAGATGTGTTCAGATGTGTTCCTCAAGCACCCTTTTCTGATTTCCCTACTTGGTTAGAAGTGAACCTATTAGGACAAAAGATCCACAACTTTGCTCAGAGGTTAAATACCAAAAAAAAAAAAAAAAAAAAAAAAAAAAAGGAAAAAAAAAATCTGCCCTGTTAGGGGTACTTGAGGACCACAGCTAAGAATACTGGAGTAGGCAATCATGTAGAGCAGAGTAGGCAATCATGTAGAGCAGAGCTGTCCAAGTTCAGTCCTCAAGGGCCACCAACAGGCCAGGATTTCCCTAATTAAGCACAAGGGAGTTAATCAGTGGCTCATTCATTATGACTGACTCACCAGAGTTTAATCAGGGAATTCCATAAATCATAGCCTGTTGGTGGCCCTTGAGGACAGACCTTGGACAGATCTGATGTAGAGCATAACAATTTGAGAGGCACCTCAGCTCTGCTGGCTCCACCCACCTCCTGAGTTGTGTGTGGCCAATTAAGCTAAAATGCTCTGCAGCACTGAGGGGGAGGGGGGGTAAGAACTTGTGAAGGCCCTGGTGATATCCTTAATGGAGGCAACCAAATATAGGTTTACATTTTCGGAGAAAAGCGGCCACATTTTTGGCTTTGTGGATTGCATACCCAGAACAGCCTAACCCTTGACTATTGGGAACATAATAGGAGGCCCCTGGGGAATGCCAGGTATCCCCATGCATTAAAATGCCCCTGTTACAGAGAACACCTGCTCCAGTTTTATGGTGGCTGAATTACCAGTTTATATACTAATTATATATACCAATTTTGCCAGTTTCAGTTTAGATCCCTCTTTACTGGTTATTACTTAACCCCTTGGATACTAGAGATTTCCAATGCATTGAATTACATCTAGCATTCAAGGAGTGGAGAGCTTTTATTTGTGCTTGCATCTTTTAGGTGGTTATTTTGGGTGTTAGTCTACAGTTATGGGACCAGGAGTGGGGGATAAAGGTACTTAGGATGCCTTGCTTGGGGTGCCAGAGTCATAAATCCAGAGTTACAGTTCAGCCCATAATCCAATAACCCTACTAGTTTTGAGTCCAGTATGCAAGCTATGGAACAACACATTACCATGGACAAACAAAGACTTCAATACACTGCCATACCACCTTTGTGGTGTAGAAAAACACTTATCCAGCAAATCTAAGTTTACAAATACATTTCTGAAATCAAAAATATTTGCACACAGTGAGGTAAGGGAAATTCTTTTTAATAGACACATTTGGATTTTATTATATATCCTATATAATAATTCACTAACACGTGTGTAACTCCACGACATGCGCAGTAGACACTGCTGCGCGTGCTTCAGTCATGCGCAGAAGAGACTGCCCGCGCCGCGGCTGATACAGAGCTGGACGCTCTGTATCATGGCGCAGGCAGTCTCTACTGCGCGTGACTGCCCCGCGACCGGGTGGCAGTGGCACTGTGGCCCGTGTAACGGGCTGTTCATCTAGTACATATATATTAGCACCGCTTTTCCTGATGAGCAAGACAAGGGATACTCCCAATACAGGCAGATGCCACATTCCACAAATGCAGTCTTTGATTAACTTTGAATACAACCAACGTTTTCCATTGCTCAAAATATTGTGCCACCAAAAAATAGTGGTCGTGAAAATAACTATTCATCCACTCTCAAAAATTCAGTTTTCATCCTTGGAAAAAAACCAAACATGTAGAGGCACTCTGTTTTTAAGAATAAGCATACAAGAAGTTTGTGGAAACAGCACTTTTAATTAGGTGAAAAAATGCAAAGTTTAATGGGTCAACATTTCGTTCCTACTCTGGAGCTTTCTAAAGATCTTAAGAAAGGTCCAGCATAGGACAAAAAAAAAAAGTTGACAATTAAACTTGATATCTTTTCACCTTCTGAAAAGTCCCATAAGTGCCAATTCAACAAAGGAATGGCACTCATAGTAACATAGTAAATTAGGTTGAAAGAGTCAGTCCATCAAGTTCAACCTTTACCTCATAACCCGAAAATGAGAATTATATAAGCTTTCCTGCCACCAAAATGAGTATTAGTCTATTTTCTGTGACTTCCTGTTTTACCTACTAATACACAGTATAACCCTCTATGTTCCCTCTTGAAATAAATGCATATTATCTCTTAAATATATCCACAGGGCAGTCATCACACTACAATGTGCTGGACATCATCCAGCACCCAGATTGCAGGGGGCTACAAGATATGGCACACTCTAGATGATGTACATATAGAATGACTTGGCAAGGGAGGGAGACCATTCTCAAATCCAGTCCTCACATCAAGTCAACAGGTCAGGTTTTAAGGATATCAATAAGCACAAATGAGCCCCAGATTGCCCACCTGTGATCAAGCACGGATATCCTAAAAATATGACTGGTATAAATTCTAGCTCAGGGCCTCTCCCAGCCTTGAAAAAAGGTCCAGTACATTGACCATGAAAGCGTCACCTTTTTTCATGTATTGATTACAAGAGTGCTTTTCTTCAACAGGACTTTCCATATGAACTTGCATCAGGGCCAAAGCTAAGAAGTATTGCTAATGCTTTCACAGCTTGCCCATGGTGTATATTTATTGTGTACATGTCACTATATCTATACATAAACATCTGTATCTCATACATAGAATTAATGTTACTATCCATATTAAAACAAGATCAACACATTTCCATCAAAGGCCTGAAACTTTATTTTTCATTAATAATTAGATTTCTTTTTAAACAAGAATTATATATATACAAACACTGAAAAATACAATAAAAAAAACTTTATAGCCTTAAATTTAAATAAAATATAAAGCAAATCATGATAATTCTTTTGAAGAAACAAAACCACAATTCATATACTTTTTACTGTTGCAATACCTGTTCAATCTCCTACCAGAGAGGACAGAACCTCTGCACGTGATGTGTTTTTGTACAGTGTTGAATTGTTGGTTATCACGGTTTTGCGGTCAGTAGGCATATAAACACACACACCAGGCCAATCTGGTAGCAAGAGTTAATCAAAGCAATATTACAAATATACAAAACATTGCATGACTTGGATTTAAAGCTTTCATATTAAAAATTCCATTTAATATACATGGTCTCCCTTTAAATGTTGGAGATTGGGTTCAAAATTATTGTTGTGCATCACTCCATCACAAGCATAACACAAGAGACACCAAAAAAGAAAATATTTTCTCTCTTAAACACTGTGTAGGGATATGCATTAAGAGGGGCAGATGATGGGTACTGTAGTCCTTTAGCAGCAAGAGGACCTCCACTTGCAAAACCCTTCCTTAGACCAAGCATATGATTTGTTGATCTCTGGGAACTTTGCACCAACTCTTTGTGCAGCTTTTTCTAGGTGTCATTGTAGGGTCTGAAAGATATGGTATCATCACTTTCAAAGATCAGTTTGTGATAGGATTCAGACCCATCTGACTGTGAAGAAACCAAGTCTTGTCAGTATACATTGATAACTGAAGCGAATACACCAGCGATGAAATTCACTAATGTTTGTTTTCAAATGAAGCACCAAATACAAGTCACAGCTATTTAACAGAGTGACCATTAACACTACTCCACACTGGGCCTGATCAGCTCACCCAGTTAGATTAGGACGTGCAGTCCTGAAACGGTAATCTACTGGGAATAACTCTAGGTTGGGTCTTGAAGCTAAACTCAGGTGAGTCAGTCAGTTTCCTTTCTGTGCCAATCCATGTGTCCCAGGGCATCCAAGGTCACTTTATGAGCCAAGTGACTTTCTAGGCAGAGGATCAGTGTTGTCATTATAGTGTATTTCCCTGATAGAACACTATAGGAAAATACGTCTTTAAATAATTTTGTTTTACATTTTTTTCTTTTAACATTATGATAAAATTATTTCTTTGTAGACACAATGCAGAATGCTGTTCATCCTGGATGACCAGACTAGAGAAAATCTTGGCTCTGTTCGTTTATAAGTGGCAGTTGTAAAACATTATATTTAAACACTTGCCTTTCACCTTAAAGTGGACCTGTCACATTAAGGCCAGTTTAGTGAATGTTAAAGAATTAAAAACTGCCTATACATTATGCTAACCATTTGTTTGGAATGTAAATAGTTTAAGAAATTAAACTGTATTTGTTGTTGATACAGTGTCGAACTTTATTCTCAGTTTGTGTGATGGGTCAACATGAGCTCACACTGTGTTCTTAGTGAATCTAGTCCCCAGTGGGTGGGAGTGGTCATATCCAGTAGCAGACATATGTTTGACCTTGAAAATAACTAATTAGCTTACTGGGCTGGAAGTTAGCATCAACAATCACTAAAATATAAAGTTGAATTTCACAAAGACCATTTACTTTAAAGAAAAATGGATAATACAACAAATAGGTAGATTTTAATTTTCAGTAAAACAAACTAAACGGATCTTAGGGGGACAGGTCCATCTTAACTTTCTGATGACCAGATTGGTTGCCCACCACTCTGGTCCTCAGGGAGTTAGGCTGCAAGTTGTCATTTCTTTGGACAGACTCCTTTTTTTGTAAAGCAATTAGGCATAGCACTGGATAAGTGGTAAAAGGATGATATTTGGATGGACATTTTAGCAAATGTTCTCCAGGTTTGTTATCTGCACTGTTTGCCTATTTTTGACCACAGGATTCAGCACCATCAGGCATTTATAAGTTAAAGTGCATTACTGTGTCAATGACAATAACATGCTTAAAAACAGATCATATGAACATAATACCTTTTCTTTTGCACAAAGGCCACCTCACCCAGTTTATTATAAAGCAGTCTCCCCTGCTTGTGGGAGTAGCATGCAGGAGGATGACATACTGCATGACCTTTCCTGCAGAATAGCCATAGCATCATTGGGCGGACAGACTACAGTAGCACTAATAGCAAGTGTTCTTATCTGGCCTTTGTTACGTGAGCAGCCCCAAGGGCACAGTTTACGTCCCAGCTGTCGGAACTTGTTTCGAAAGCTCCTGTTAATCCAGAAGTAGACAAAGCAATTTAGAAAGCCGTTGCCACTGGGAAGCCAAAGAGCCACAAATTCAACCCACTCTGGTACACGATCCTGGGTGATGGCTGGAGAGAGAAAAAGCAAATGAGTACATAACATGACAGGCTAAATGTAGGACCTCTCACCAGGAACTCATTCAGTACTTTGTGCTTCTCGCCATTACCTATTGATTTGTTAATTACCATTAGATACACATTGCACTTTTTATTCGTTAGCAAAAATTTTCAGTTTCATTAGTTTGTTACCACATACATTTCTTATGCATAAAATGCCCATTCCTCTTTTAAAGGGCAATTAATATGGAAAAATATATAGGTTAAAGCTTAGTCTATGACAGATTAAATAACTGCTACTCTTACGTTTGGGAGCAGCAGCATTATGAACATGCAACTCTTCATGTGCAGGTCTACCCCGGAATTCTTATAACAACTGTCTACAAAAGCCGATGGTGCCAGCGGCAGCCTCATTTGAATTGGTTGTACAGGTGGGTGAGAGATCGAAGCAGCTAAGTGGATTAATCAGGATCTCAGAGCATGTGCAAGTAAAGGAGACCGCTACTCTCCACACAGAGGTAGGAATAGCAGTGCACAACTAGTAAAACATTGAGTTTTAAGAACTGCGGCAAGTCAACTGCAACACAGCGGTCAGTTGAACACTTTCCTCGCTATAAATGGAGCTTTTAATCCCTTGAATGTTAGGGGGTTCCAACACGTTGTAGAGCAATACACTGGAGACCACTACCATCCAAGGTGTTAAAAGCCCCAATCATTTTTATTTTTCAATTCTGGTGCAGCTGGTTGGTTTCAGAATTGCACCAGTTATTAGTACATATGCCTCACTATGTATAAGGCTTTGTGTGTACTTAGTCCAAGTTTCTTCCTGTTGGAGGGAAGGACACTTGCCTTAAAAAGCTCTCAGGAGCCAAGCAGTAGAGGGACTCCCCTAAACTAGAGGACATGCCTGCTCAGGACTCAAACAATTGTTTTTTCTGAGGGAAGTCCAGTGTTTCATCACATGGACTAAGGAGATTATTTCTCAGTAAGTACACAAAAGTCTCCTTTTCTCTTACATCCTACGTAAGAAACAGGAACTATGGGTATACACCAAAAGCACCCACCAAGATTCCAGTTAAGGAAAGAGAAAAACCTCTCAAAACACAGACCAGTTCTAACAGGTGAACTGGTACACCGTGAACCTCAGGTGTCAATGGAGATCAACACTGCAAATAAGGAAATATGAAACATGTTATGGAGGAAGAAAAACAAGGACAGCTATAGAGGCACAATGGTTGGTTGGACCTTACGACCACAACTGGTGTCAGCCGAAGCCAGTACATTAACATGTTAGTGTTTGACAAATTTGTCAAATGACCACATGGCTGCCTTACACAGCTGCTCAGCAAAGGCCCAATTCTTCAGGCCCAAGAGGCACTGACAATCCTAGTGGAATGAGCCATGATCCAAAGGGAACCAACTGAAGAACATAATCCTAGCGAATAGGGACCTTAATTCAAGAAGCAACCATCACCTTAGACACAACCTGGTCCACACAAGGACCCTCGGGAAACACAACATGAATCGGATTTTCAAAAAGGCTGCTTACAATGACCATCGTATTTCAAGCACCTAACATCCAAAAGATGAATCTCCCACTCTTATCTGTTAGATGGCACAGGACAGAAAGAAGGAAGTACAATCTTGTGGTTAATGAGGCACACCTGAGACTACCTTAGGAAGAAACTCTAGAAGAGTCTGTAAACCAACCCTGTCAGAATGACAAACCAGAAATGGAATCTTACAAGATAAAGCCTAGATTTAGGCCACCTGCCAGACATGCAATAGCCAGAAGAAAGGCTGTCTTGAGTGTCAAGAAACAGAGACTGAAGACAGAAATTGCCAGATGTCCAGACAAGGAGATATGCTTCTGGAAAAAAAAAACAGAACTAAAACCAAGCCCTTTTGAAGCCCATCATGAATAAATGTCAAAATGACTAGAGGACAAAAAGGTTGTGGCTGCGGCCCCCTGTCTTTACACCACTTAAAGAACAAGGACCAATCCTTATGTATCACAGTGCCCATGATTGCCTCCAGTGTATCACGGTGCCCGTGCTCCCCTTGCTACTTTCTGTCAGTCTAAACTGTGCTTTGCTCCCATTGGCTATTCTGTGTTTGTCCCGCCCAGTATGGCCTTTATATACTGGGCTCTGGCACCCCTCCAGTGCCCTTTCTTGGTGTTCCTGTACCAGTGATTGTTTCTGCTCAGTGATTCCCAGTGTACCAACTTGGCCTGCCTGACTACTCTGCATCTCGTCTCCTGCCTGTGTATCGACCCGGATTGCCTGACCATTCTTCTGCGCCTGCTCCTGTGTACTGACCCGGCTTGGCTGACGTCCTGCTCCTGTGTACCGACCCGGCTTGGCTGACGTTCCTGCTTCTGTGTACCAACCCGGCATGGCTGACGTTCCTGCTTCTGCGTACCAACCCGGCATGGCTGACGTTCCTGCTCCTGTGTACCAACCCAGCTTGGTTGACGTTCCTGCTCCTGTGTACCGACCCAGCTTGGTTGACGTTCCTACTCCTGTGTACCGACCCAGCTTGGTTGACGTTCCTGCTCTGGCTACCCAGGCTACGGCACCTCCAGAAACCCCAGTGGGCAAGTGCTTTGTGGATGAGCAATTTCGTACTCGTTTGCTCGAAACATACCACTCTTCTAAGGCTGCTGGTGTCACGGTTTGTTATGACTCTCAGACACAGAGAATAGGTAAAAACATAACTTTTCAATAAAGTTAAGAGAACCCTATTGGGTTGAAGGCAATACAAGATCATTTTATTAGCAGTTACATAGGCAAATAAATATAATACATAAGGTGGATGCAGACTCTACCAGCCCTGCCAATACCGGGTAAGGCAACCTTAAGGCACAAGATGGTAACAGGTTCTACCGGCCTTACCAATATACCAGGCAGGGCAGTCTGGAGACACAAGCAAGGAATATAGAAGGATCTACTGGCCGTGCCAATATACCGGGCACGACAGCCTAAGCACTGGAATGTAAGAAAGCAGCTCTACCGGCCGTGCCAATATACCGGGTAAGGCAACCTTAAGTGGCACAAGATGGTAACAGGTTCTACCGGCCTTACCAATATACCGGGCAAGGCAGCCCACCGAGATAGTGAGGGCAGTGAGGTGGCCAAGTGACTGGCTAGATGGTAGATACCAGTCACAGAGATGACAAAGTAGGCCACAGGAGAAGATAGCAATAGACTGCCTCTCACGAAGCACAGCGTAATAATACCAGTAATGCGAGGAGCAAACCAGTACCCGTGTACTGTGAAAAACCTTCAAGGTGTCAGGCTGATAGGACAGGACAGCCTCCTACAATGGAGCGAACCAGTACAGCGTAATGGAGGAACCAAGTTCCACCAGTGCAACAGCAACCGGTTTAAGTGGAAAGAACCAGTACCCGCGTACTGGAGAAACCCAAGACTCTTCCGGTGCAACAGCAGCCGGTAACGTACAGCCAACCAGTACCCGCGTACCGGATAACCCAAGGCTCATGTAGTGCAATAGCCACAATCACAGTGGAGCGAACCAGTACCCACGTACTGGGGAGATCAATGCAAATCGGTGGCTTGCAGCCAGTTACAATAGAGCGAACCAGTACCCGCGTACTGGAGAAATCAAGTACCACCGGTGCAACAGCTACCGGTTTTAGTGGAGCAAACCAGTACCCGCGTACTGGAGAAACCCAAGACTCTTCCGGTGCAACAGCAGTCGGTAACGTAAAGTCAATCAGTACCCGCATACCGGATAACCCAAGGCCCAAGTAGAGCAATAGTAGCAATCTCAGTGGAGCGAACCAGTACCTGCGTACCGGATAACCCAAGGCTCAAGTAGGCAATAGCAGCAATCTCAGAGGAGCGAACCAGTACCCGCGTACTGGAGGAACCAAGACTAAGCGGTGGCTTGTTGCCAGTACAGTGGAGCGAACCAGTACCCGCGTACTGGGGTAACCTATGCGTCTTTCGGTGCAACGGCAGCCGGTTACCGTGAAGCCAACCAGTACCCATGTGCCGGATAAGCCGAGGCTCACATAGTGCGATAGCAACTTGACTCAGTGGAGTGAACCAGTACCCGCGTACTGGAGAAACCCATGAGGAAGTGAAAATGTCGCCCTGACTAGTTTAAATAGGCAGTCTAAGGCGGGTGTAAGGGAAGCAGCCAATTGAGAGCCCCCTGCAGGTAACTGACATGAGACTGCAGCAATCACGGGAACCGTGATAGCTGGGCATATTGGGAGGGATCAATTAATATGGCCTCTCTTACAAGTATTTTGGTGGCCTTCCCTACGGGCCTACTGCTCCGCATTTACTGCAGCCTGTACCACCTGTGCTCCTGCCAAGACCCCTAGACACCTCCCATTGGGCTTACTCCAACCAGTACCTAATGGCGAACGTCCTTGGTCCCAAGTATCCATTTCCTGGGAGAACTGCCAGTGTCTAGGGGTTACTCGTTCATTCTTATGGTGGTTGATAGATTCTCTAAAATGGCTCATTTCATGGCCCTCCCTGGCCTCCCCTCAGCCCAGGAGTTGGCAGTTGTCTTTGCTAAAGAGGTGTTCTGGTTGCATGGGGTACCTAGAATTCTGGTGTCCGACCGTGGGAGCCAATTTGTATTCAGATTTTGGAGAGCATTCTGTAACCAGATGGGCATTCAACTGTCCTTTTCTTCTGCCTACCATCCCCAGACCAATGGAGCCACTGAGCGTGCCAATCAAGGATTGGAACAGTTCCTGCTCTGTTTTGTTACCGATCATCATGATAATTGGGCAGACCAGTTGCCTTGGGCAGAGTTCGCCAGGAACTGTGCGGTTAATTCATCGTCCGGGAGCTCCCAGTTTCTCATCAACTACGAGTTCCAGCCATGTTTGCTCCCGGACTCATTCCAGTCACAACAGATTCCAGCTCTAGGCGAGCACATCGAGCAATTCCGCTCCACTTGGACACAGGTTCAGAGGGCCCTCAGTCGTTCCAGCGTCATCAGGGCCACACTAACCTTAGGCGGCTGCCAGTGGTCTCCTTTCAGGTTGGGGACAGGGTATGGCTCTCCTCCAGAAACCTTAATTTGCAAGTTT
Source organism: Rhinophrynus dorsalis (assembly GCA_037306005.1). Classification (NCBI taxonomy): domain Eukaryota; kingdom Metazoa; phylum Chordata; class Amphibia; order Anura; family Rhinophrynidae; genus Rhinophrynus; species Rhinophrynus dorsalis. The sequence goes on along the minus strand of CM074718.1, from coordinate 409,738,921 downwards.
CGTCTAATAAGTTGGCTCCCTGGTTCATTGGTCCTTTCAAGGTGATCCGTAAAATTAACCCTGTTTCGTATGGCTTGGATATCCCAGCGTCTATGCGCATTCACAATGTGTTCCATGTATCCTTGCTGAAACCTCTGGTATGCAACCGCTACACCATCACTCCTGTGGTTCCTGGTCCGGTGGAGGTTCAGGGTCAGGAGGAGTACGAGGTCCAAAGCATAATCGATTCACGCAGATTTATAGGAAAATTGCAATATCTGGTCCTGAAGAACGTTCCTGGGTTGATCAGAATGACCTTCATGCTCCTAGGTTACTGCACAATTTTCACTCTAAATATCTCAGAAACCAGGTCCCTCTTCCAGGAGAGGGGGTCTTTGAGAGGGGAGTACTATCACGGTGCCTGTGCTCCCCTTTCTACTTTCTGTCAGTCTATACTGTGCTTTGCACCCACTGGCTATTCTGTGTTTGTCCCGCCCAGTATGGCCTTTATATACTGGGCTCTGGCGCCCCTCCGGTGCCCTTTCGTGGTGTTCCTGTACCAGTGCTTGTTTCTGCTCAGTGATTCCCAGTGTACCGATTTGGCCTGCCTGACTACTCTGCATCTCGTCTCCTGCCTGTGTACCGACCCGGATTGCCGGACCATTCTTCTGCACCTGCTCCTGTGTACTGACCTGGCTTGGCTGACGTTCTGTCACAGTTTTATTGAACCCTCAGACAATTGGGTAGGATAAAATAGAAAAGCTTTATTAGGCAAAATAAAGAGCACAAGGCCCCTCACGGGTCCAAACTCTACAAATAGCAGTAAAAGTTTGACACAGGACAGGGCATATAAAATAGCAATACAATAGTGAGGCTCTACCGGCCTTACCGAATACCGGGTAAGGCAGACTGATATCTGGTGCAACAAGGAACTGTGGAGGCTCTCCCGGGTCACAGGCTGAGCGTATAGTGGGAAGGCAACAGTAACCGCTTAGTGACCGGATCGCACAGACTGGGTGTGCTTAACGGAGTCCACAGATAGTCACAGGCTGAGCGTATAGTGGAAAGGCAACAGTAACCGCTTAGTGACCGAATAGCACTGACTGGGTTTGCTTAACGGAGGCCACAGATAATCACAGGCTGAGATTAGTGCAACCGGAGGCAACAAATCAGAGAGAACTGACAATAATAGCGAGGGCAACAAGATAGCGTAAGTCAGTTAATGCCTGGATCAGTACACAGAGAGCGGTAGTCAGCCAAAGCCTGGATCGGTACACAGAGAACGGCAATCAGCCATAGCCTGGGTCGGTACGCAGAGAGCGGCAATCAGCCAAAGCCTGGGTCGGTACACAGGAGAGGAACAGGAACAAGGTCAGATGGAAACCGGATCAACACGAAAGAGGAGCACTGAATAACGTAAGGTCAGGAACACCATGAAAGGGCACAGGCCTAGTGACAGGAGGGCGTATATAAAGGCTAGCCCTGGGAGGGGCTAGCCGGCTAGCACCAATAAAAGACAGCAAGGCACAAACCCGGAAATCAGAATGTCGCACAAGAATCACGGGCACCGTGATTCGTTCCTGCTCCTGTGTACAGACCCGGCTTGGCTGACGTTTCTGCTTCTGTGTACCGACCAGGCATGACTGACGTCCCTGTTCCTGTGTACCGACCCGGTGTCACGGTTTGTGAAGAGTCTCAGGTAAAAAACACAACTTTATTGAAAAGTTTAAAGAAAACCCTATTGGGTAGCATACACACATTTATATTATACTAGTTGGACAGCCCGTTACACGGGCCACAGTGTCACTGCCACCCGGTCACGGGGCAGTCACTCGCAGTACAGACTGCCCGCGCCACAGCCGCGGCATGGGCAGTCTCTACTGCGCATGACTGCAGCACGAGCAGCGGTGTCTACTGCGCATGTTGCAGCGTTACACACGTTTTAGCGAATTATTATATACTAGTTGAATAGCCCGTTACACGGGCCACAGTGCCTCTGGCAGCCGGTCGCGGGTCTCCTGCGCCTCGGCTGATACAGAGCCTCTGGCTGCCGGGCGCGGGGCAGTCACACGCAGTGGAGACTGCCCGCGCCTCGTCTGATACAGAGCTGGACGCTCCTTCGGAGTGCCCAGCTCTGTATCAGCTGCGGCACGGACAGTCTGTACTGCGTATGACTGCCGCACGCGCAGGAGTGTCTACTGCGCATGTCGGGCGTTACACACAACTTGGCGAATTATTATATAGGACTAGTTGAACAGCCCGTTACACGGGCCACAGTGCCTCAGGCAGCCGGTCGCGGGGCAGTCACACGCAGTGGAGACTGCCCGCGCCTCGGCTGATACAGAGCCTCTGGCAGCCGGTCGCGGGGCAGTCACACGAAGTGGAGACTGCCCGCGCCTCGGCTGATACAGAGCTGGACGCTCCTTAAGAGCGCCCAGCTCTGTATCAGCCGCAGCACGGGCAGTCTCCACTGCCTGTGAGTGCCGCACGCGCAGCAGTGTCTACTGCGCATGTCGGGCGTTACACACAACTTGGCGAATTATTATATAGGATATATATATATAGCGATTTAGATAGTAGCATAAGCAATCGTAAGGAATGAGACAGGCTCTACCGGCCTTGCCAATACCGGGTAAGGCAACCTAGGGGGCACAAGATGGAAAAGGTTCTACCGGCCTTACCAATATACTGGGCAAGACAGCCTGGAGGCTGGTACAATGAATAATGTAGGCTCTACCGGCCCTGCCAAAATACCGGACAGGGCAGTGTGAGACTGAGACAGCAAGTATAGAGGCTTTACCGACCTTGCCAATACCGGGTAAGGCAACCCAAGATGGTATAGAGATGAATAGGTTCTACCGGCCTTACCAATATACCGGGCAAGGCAGCCTGGACTGCAGAACAGGATGGCAGCAGCTAAGGCCTCGGTGACTGGCTAGTTGGATAGACCAGTCACATAGTATGACAGACAGAGGCCTAATGGATATTCAGTATGGCATAGCCAGAGAGAAGTGCAGGAGCAAACCAGTAATCATGCAGCGGAGACAGTCTCTACCGGTGCTAACAGATCTTGCAACAAGCAACCGGTATATATACAGGGAGCGAACCAGTACCCGCGTACTGGAGAAAACCACCAATCTTCCGGTGCTGTCTAGGACTGAACAGCGACTGGCAAAACAAGAAGTGAACCAGTACCCGCGTACTGGGGTGACAAGAGGACTACCGGAGCTGTCTAGGACTGAGCAGCAACCAGTTAAAGTGTTAGTAATGTCTTAAAAAAAAAAAAAAAAAAACGTTTTGCACTTAGAAGAGTTTAAAAAGCTGATCTAAATGCAAAAAAACGTATCTCTCAAACCAGTATGGACCCGGCTTGGTTGACGTTCCTGCTCTGGCTGCCTCTGTGTTGCCTTGGCGACATTCCTATCCATCAGGCATTTGGTGTCACTTCTGGTTGGTTACGACCTCAGGGCGAGTTGTTCGGTTGCCCAGTCAGTCCGGTCACGGCAGTGTTCATTTGTGTCTCCTTACTGCTTCTGCAGAATGCAAGTGGTCTAGTCTCCGTTACTGCTACGGCAGTGTGCCATTGGCCTTGTTTCCGTTACTGCTCCTGCAGAGCACAATTGGCCTAGTCTCCGTTACTGCTACGGCAGTGTGCCATTGGCCTTGTCTCCGTTACTGCTCCTGCAGAGTGCAAGTGGCCTGGTCTCCATTACTGCTACGGCAATGCCATATGTTACTCAATTCCTGATATTACTCTGGCAGTTCATGTTTGTTCTGCTAACCTATTTCTGGGCGTTACGTATCCTTAAGCTCTCTATATGGAGTGAGCTCCATCATAGACCTCTCTTCACATGGGACTGTTTACACTCATTGAAGACCATTAACCCATGCAGTACCTTTCTCCTGGGAATTCATCATATTCTGCCTGACCTGTGTCAGTATATGCTGTTATGGACTTTATGGTAATACTGGACCTGTGTAGGCATATGTATATGTAACCTGTCGTGTGTCTGTATTATTCTGCTTAAATACTACAGGACCTGTGAGGGTTATTATATTACTGTGATTTCAATAAAACTGTGTTTTATCCTAAACCACTGTGTCTGTGTCAAACAAACCGTTACACAGTGGTGCTCTGTGGTACAGGCAACCTTGTTATCCTTCAGGTTTATCACTCTAGTCTAATCGCTATTCTTATAGGCCACTGGTGTCTCTGCCTACACACTAGACCTTATAGGCCTCAGCCTCACCATACACCCTTGCTCTTTCGTGTTGTACTTGAGCGTTGTGCTTCTGTGTTCCGATTGCCGATTCCTGTGTATGATTCCTGGCTTTGTCTGACTAACCGATCCGGCTGAGACCCCTGGCTTTGTCTGACTACCCAATCCGGCTGTGTCACAGTCCCCAGGAATAAACCAGGAGTCAGTACGGTAAAGTAAAACAATCTTTTATTAGAATATTACCAGTAATGCACGTAAACAGATAACACACAGAGGGTGATCAAAGACGCAAGCACTGTATCAGAAATAGCAGTCCGCCAATAGATCCACCACACTGTCCGAGACTAGGCCTCAGGCCACTGGAGCCTCGAGGTAATTTGGAACGCCCAAAGGACTAGCACTGACTCAGCCTGCAGTCAGTCTAGGAGTCTGATAAAGCCCCAGGTCCCTACTACGATGGGTGTCTGTGGAGCAGGGACCAATACAAGGAGGAAACAGACAGAGCCCCCTATTCAGCACCAGAAAGGATAGTCAGACAAACCGGATCATACACAGAGCGGGAAGTCAGCCAGAGCCACAGGTTTGCACCAGATAGGATATCCACTGAAGAGTTGGTATGCTGGAAGCACAGCAGACAGAGCCCCAAGTCAACACCATCGTGGGTAGTCCGAAAAGCCAGGTCATACACGAAGCAGGTAGTCAGTCAAAGCCACAGGTTTGCACCAGAAAGGATGGACAGACAGGCCGAGTCATACACAGTTATGATAGTCAGCCAGAGCCACAGGTCCACACCAGATTGGGTGTCCACTACACAATGGGAGCAGGCAAAAGACAGTAATCAGACAGAACCACAGGTCAGCACCAGAATGGATGGTCAGACAAGTCAGGTCATACACAGAGCCCAAGGGAAACAGAACTGTATTGTACAACAACGCAAGGGCAACTGAGTCAGGACTCATTCTTCCCTTTAAACCCCTCCTAAGGAAGCAGATATGAGGAGCAGCTCAGAGGGAGGAAGTAGGTAGGAGGAGACTACAGGAAGCAACACATAAAACAGAGGCCTGCTGCATGCTTGGAGCCTTGCGCCTTCAGATATCACTGAAACCAAGGTAAGCTGTAACAGGCTAAAACCCCTGGCTGCATATGACCATTCCTTTCTGCTTTGGTTGCCTCTCGCTCCGCTGCGCTCCTGGCTTTGGTTGACTTTCCACTCCCAGTTTACCCAGCTCCGGCTGACTGTTCCATCCTCTGCCCGCCCGGGCCTACTGTCGCTGCCACACTTACTGCCTCCGGGAAGTATTCAGTATTGTCAGCCTCGTCCTTAGCCTCCTGAGGCTATTGTCTGGGGAGCATGTTGTCTCCCTAGCCTTCTAGGGTTGTCACCATTTCCTGTCAGGCTCCTAGCATTCTAGGGCCTGTCCTGTTGCCTGGTTATTCCCAGAGTGTTCTTGCTCCTTGTAGGTGCTCCAGCGTTCTGGGGTAGTGTATGTGTACTCTCTTCACATATGTCTAGTGAAGGGTTGGGGAAATGTCATTATACTGTTCCAATACCTGGACTAGTGAAGGCTGGAGAGGTGCTTTTGCTCCCTGTAGGTGCTCCAGCGTTCTGGGGTATTGTCTGTAGACGATCATACCACCTCTCTAGTAAAGGGTTGGGGGAAGTGGCATACCTCCATACCTGGTCTCCATATCTGGTCTAGTGAAGGAAGGAGAGGCAGTCTATTTCCTTTTTATTTTTATCTTAATAAATTTAAATTTTATTGTATCTGTACTTGTCAAGTGTCATTTCACAAGTCTCCCTGTGACACTACGAAAGGGCCATGAACTCTGACAGTACAGATACAGGTGGGCAACAGTTGTCTAATATCCTTGCCAGGATGGATATGCAGGAACGTCCTGACTAGTTGTCTGTAGTGTTGCAGACGCTTCTAGACCGCACTGTGCATCTCAAAAAGCCTGCGCAACCAGCACAACCACTGGTGGTCTCCTCTGTATCGGCATCAGTAATAACCACTCAGGTGGAAAATATAAGTTATAGAGGGTTGTCAGGAGCCGCTCCACTACCCCTAAGATACGATGGGGAACCCAGGTTGTATCATGGGTTCATAAACCAGCTCGGAATTGTTTTGGAACTAGTGTCAAATGCGTTCCAAAGTGAAAGAAGCAAGGTGGGCTTTATGATTTCATTGTTGACCGGCAAAGCTTTGGCATAGGCCAATCTGTTGTGGGAGACAGCCAAACCCATGACTTTGAATTTTACAGAGTTTGTTGAGGCCTTCCGTAAAGTATTTGACGATCCTGGTCGGTCAACCTCTGCCGCCAAAAAAAAAAAAATTTATGAATATTCGCCAGGGTGCCCGTACAGTAGCAGAATATGCTACCGAATTTTGCACACTAGTGGCAGAGGTAGGCTGGAACAATGAGGCACTGGTGGTAGCCTTCTCGCAGGGGCTCAATGACAGTATTAAAGAGGAGACGGCAGCCCGTGAGCTGCCAGTGGATATAGATCAGTTTATCTCCTTTAATATTCTGATCGACACCCGCATTAGAGAAAGATCCACAGTAAAAAACCATAAGCAAAGGCCTGTCTCGATTGGTATCAAACTGGAATTCCCACCCATGCCTCCTTCACCTCCCATGCCACCTAGTGCAGAGGTTTGTAAGCCCGAATTTATGCAGTTTGGGTTTACACAGTTGTCCAGAGAGGAGCGGTCCTTCCTTCTCAAAGAAGGTCTATGCCTATACCGTGGTAAGGCTGGACATATGTTACGGGCTTGTCCGGTACGTCTGGGAAACTCATGCACCTAGGATCCCTGAGGGGACAGATCCTAGGTGGAGTAACTCAGTCCCCAGACCAGGAACAGAGTAGGTGAAGTCTATTAGAGACTACTTTTAGTGCTGAATTGATAAATGTCACCCCTGACATCTGGTGGTCCCCACAGACGGTGCAGAGTGAAACTCGCTCTGTATGCTAAACAGTTTAACCCTTTGAGTAATTACGTCAAAAAGATTGAAAAAAAAATGATATATTATCACGGTGCCCGTGATTGCTGACTTCTGCTGTCAGTCAGGTGTGTGTACTCTCCATTGGCCGCCTGTCTTTTACCCACCCAGTATTGCCTATATAGACTGGGCTGAGGCACCCTTTAGTTGCCCTTTCGTGGTGTCTCTATGTCAGTAGTCACCTGCCCGTTTCTGTACCTGTTCCTTGGGCCTGTTCCTCTTTGCTGCCAGTGTTAGCGTTCTCCAGTAGTCAGTGCCTCTCCTGAGTGGATCCTGCCTTCGTTCCAGATCCGGTTGGGCTGCCGTTCCTGCTTCCGTTCCTGATCTTGTGTTGCCGTTATTCCTGCTCTGTTCCTGACCTGGCTGGCAGTCCTGTCGTTCCAGTGGGCGTCCTAGCTTGTCTGCTGTTCCTGTGCTGTATCCTCACTTCATCAACTGGCTATTGGGTCGCCTGGGCGACATTCTGATCACTGGCTTGCTCCACATTAACCGGTTGCTGATTCCGCTGTATAGAACCGGTTGGGCTCCACAGTTGTCCAGTACGCAGTACTGGTTTACTCCACATTCACCGGTTGCTGATTCCGTTGTACAGAACCGGTTGGGCTTCACTGTCTTCCAGTACGTGGTACTGGTTTACTCCACATTTCACCGGTTGCTGATTCGCTGTATAGAACCGGGTAGACGCTATTGTTATCCAATACACGTTACTGGGTTCTCCACATTCACCGGTTGCCGATTCCGCTTATAGAACCGGTTGGGCATTCCTGTCTTCCAGTACGTGGTACTGGTTTGCTCCACATTCACCGGTTGCCGATTCGCTAGTATAGAACCGGCTAGACGCTATTGTTGTCCATTACACCATACTGGTTCATTCATTCACGTTACTGGGTCACTCCTCATTTACCGGTTGCTGTTTCCGCGGTATGAATGAACCGGTTGGGTGTTCCTGTTGTCCAATACAATATACTGGTTTACTCCATATTACCGGTTTCTGATCCATCTATATAGAACCGGTCTGCTTACTGTTGTCCAGTACACGGTACTGTTACCCTTCATTCACCGGTTGCTGCTGTCTCCATTGTATAGAACCGATTTGGTTTCCCTGGTGGTGATACTGGTTTGCTCCACTGTTCCATCTTATGCTGCTGTTCCATCTATTCAGCATTTGTGGAGCTGTCCTTCTGTCCTCCTGGCTGCCTTGCCCGGTATATTGGCAAGGCCGGTAAAGCCTTATTCAGATTGCTTGTTACCCTCCAGGCTGCCTTGCCCGGTATATTGGCAAGACCGGTAGAGCCTGTCTCCATTCCACTGTGCCATCTTTCAGGCTGCCTTGCCCGGTATATTGGAAAGGCCGGTAGAGCCATATTCAGATTGTCGTGTAACCCTCCAGGCTGCCTTGCCCGGTATATTGGCAAGGCCGGTAGAGCCTACGGTACTGTATCTTGCAAATACTACTGTTTTAATCCATTATGTACATGTGATATATGTGCATGTTCAGGACCCGTGAGGGTTCCCATTAAACTTTTCAATAAAGTTTGATTTTTATCTTACTCTGTGTCTCAGAGTCAAAACAAACTGTGACATATATATGATTTTCCATGTTAAGAATTTCTATGTATTGCAGGGTTTATCCTGCCACGTAAGACAAGGGTACTCATGAGAGAGGTTGTATTCAAAAGTTTCTGTAATTCAAACTTCCATTTCTTGGGTGCAAAACCTCTATGGTCCAAAATATTATGGTGGCACGGTGCTACAGCAGTCTATGGAGATTTGTGGTCAATGGACCATAGCCATCCATAGAACGTGGGTCAACAGCACCACCGTAATATTTTGGACCATGGAGGTAATACACCCAAGAAATGGAAGTTTGAGGTGCAATAACTTTTGAATAAAAAAAAAAAAAAAACCTCTCTCTCTCAGCAGTGGGAGCACCCCTGTTTCACTCAGCAGGATAAACCCTGCAATGTATATTTTCCCCCAATATTAGACATTACTATTCTTAAAATTAATTTATCATATGATACAGACTGTTACGCAGGACCAGAATCATGCCTTGATAAACAGGTGTTTTTTTATTTTGTTTAACCAGATTTAATTTCCGGCTAAGGGAGGGGGAAAAAAAAAGAAAAAAAATCATCTTTCCATCCCTTCAGTTACTGAAATATTTTAAAAAGCATGGTATTTTTCTTACTGTATTCAGTAACTACTGCTCTTCAAGAAATCATTGGCATGAGCTGACGTATTGTGCGGAGTGTCAGAAGCACAAACTACAACCCCTTGCTTTGCTTACATTTTTCAAATAGAACTTGCTTGTACAAACAATAACAGAAATGAAGAAAAGGTAGACAAAGAGTACCATTTTGGAAAATTAGACAGCAAGCCACATGAAATGAGGCACCGCGTCTTTCTACTCCTAGGCTAGTGTGCACAACTTTTTCAGAAAATGGCATTATAGGAGGAAAATCATATCTTTCACACTTAAAGTTATAGTAATACTTAAAATGTAAAAAAAATATATGTTGTAGGGTTTATGTCCCCGAATAAAACAAGGGTATTCCCACTGCTGAGAGATATTTTAATAAAAAAGTAAAACAGATCAGACCTGAATTATTAGGTGCAATATCACAGTGGCCTGAAAATTTACAGTGGTGCTGTTATTACCCCATCCTATGGAGATTTATGGTCTACGGACCACAGCTGTCCATAGGATGGTGTAGTAACAGCGCCACTGTAAATTTTTAGGCCACTGTGATATTGCACCTAAAATATTCAAGTTTGAGCGGTTATAATTTTGTAATAAAATATCTCTCAGCAGTGGGAGTATCCTTGTTTTACTCAGGAGAATAAACCCTACAACATATTTTTTTTTTTTTTACATTTTAAGTATTACTATCCCTTTAAAATCACTTCAAGCGATACTAAAACCTGAAAATACTATAGAATTTTTGACAGTGTACAGTGTTATATTGCTACGGGCTGACATACTAAAGGGCAGGCATGTCACTCAATTCAATATTCAATAATGTGAGGCTTTCCATAGAGAGAAGCTTATTAATTACTTGCAGCCCAGCATCAAGGGGTTAAAAGCTCCACTTAGCTCAATGGGATTTTTCTTTGCTCCTTATAATACACACTGTTTGCCCCAGAATTGCTCCTATTCATTTTTATCCTTAAATGTCCCATGTTTTTAAGACCTCTTTCCTTGAGCACAGGTGGATGAATCAGTGGCTCAATCACTTTAGCCATCTGAAATCTAGGTGCCCAACACATCACTCTGCAATGCAATGGACATCTCTCTGGCACTCAAAGGGTTAATCGATCCTGTGCCCCAGTTAGAGAGAGAGCGTACCCTAGGGTCCTTCTTGTAGAGAAATGTTTGTGCATGTTTAATACTACATTTGTCATGCCTGCCATAGGGATGCCAGGAGCATGGTCACCAGTGGAACAAGGCTGGGGAAGCAGACACTGTATTCTGTGCAGTTGTATGGCTACCAGTGGACAGTGGGGGAAAACTGGGTTGTCAGTATGTGTGGTTCTGTGTCTACCAGTGGGACAATTCTAGGATGTCAGAAAGCATGTGTGCATGTACCAGTGGACAGTGGAACAAGAAGCAGTCACTGTATGTGTGAGTGTATATGTGCCATTGTAAAGAAATGCATTGGATACCCCTTTTGCACACATTCTTTTTTATTATTAGTATTGCATCCAAATGAGGATGGATCAGGACCCCTCCTGATGTCCCAGCTATTAAGGAACTGCCTATCCAGTCAGGATGTGTGATCAACACTGCTGACCTGAAAGGGACTCACTGCCTCCCAGACCCCTCAACTTGATGTTCTCTGAACCTCCAGGTTCAGTTGGAGAACCTTGAAAACCTATTCACATCCATAAAGTAGTGAAGGCACTTGCCATCATTACATAGGTTTTGACCTATCCTAGTTTCTAGATGTATGAGGTGGGTCCACTATGCCTCGTTTAAAAAACATTCTGAATATTTTATTTCAGTAGTGTAAGGCAGCCAAGAAGATAAAGTCTGGTTGTGTGATATTCTACAAAGCATCACCTGGGCATGCTTGAGATGACAAAGTATTGGAAAGCTGAGAGAAAGTGGTATTACTAACCAGTATTTTATTTATATAGGTAAATATAGATTTTGGATGACCTGCAACATAAAATGGGCAGTACCTGGACATGATTGTAATTCGACCAGTAATATGTTAAAAACACAGAATATTGATGCACTCCAGTTCCACCTTGACAAAGTGCAATCAGTATGAACCAGCCATCAGGAGTAATAATATTTTTTGGGGTTTTACTTTCATGTAGTTTTGAATTAACTGTTTGAATAATGTATACAGTGTTTTCACTGAGTGCTCTCTGGTCATCTCTACCCATCTTGCATTTATGAATTGTTTGCATTCTACCATGTGGGAAGCATCGTGAACAGGATAGATAGAAACCATGAGTAACCCCCATATCTGGGAACTTTCTTCTGTTGAGCACCTTAGACGTCTCATGTGCTGCGACAGGGCATATCTAAATGACATGAATTGCATCAATGTGGGCAGGGATTAATCAAGATTGAGGGGGTGAAGTGGACAGAATCATGAGAAGTAGGTAGAGTTACTCAGGAAACTCACAAAACCCAGAGAATTCACCTCTATCACTGCAGGCCAATAATTAACACTAAATACTGGTATGGTAACCCAGAGAGGGCAGCCTGTATAGTCCAAATTTATTGATAAATATATCAATTGTTGGCTCTTTGGGGAAGCATACATGGCTGTTTATGCCTTTAAGAGGCCTATTTCTCATGTAGTTAGGAAATAAGACATGTATGGATTAGAGATTGGAAAAATCAATTTTTCTTTCTCATGGGAATTTTTACAGGGGAAATATTCCCACAAAAGAAAATACCCAATTGGTCACTTTTTCTGCAGTAATTCCCACATGTAAAAAAAAATGTCCACCTTTTCTCTACTGCCAGTGAATTTCTTGCAAGACCGTTCTATGGCCAAGAGAACTCCTGCTGCAGTTCTACTGCTGCTGTGTTGAAGTGGAATGTGTAGTATCTGTCACCTAGTCCCCATAGACTCATCTGCCACCATCACTTCTCTCAAGCAACTCCAGCTTTCGCCTGCTGCCTATACTAGCAAGCATCTTAAATTCAGCTGCTTTCTCTATCTCCCCACTCCCAAGCCCAGAATGGCAACATGCAGTAAACAGACAACCCCTTTTATACTTGAGCATGGCTGGAATATATGGGGGAAACACCTTATAATCATTGATTTTATTGTAGTGATAAAAAATGCAAACAGTTCAGGAATGACGAATATTGTCACATAAGCACATCTGTTTCTATAACTGCTGGGAAAATTATGTCATTAAAACGTGCAAAGCTGGAAGGATACATCATACGATTAAGTTAAGTGAGCCAGTAAATATGATTAATTCAGCTATGATTAAGAAGGAAACCCTTTAATCCTGGCTTGTTGGTGGTACTTCAGGAGGGGATTCTAACAAAATGTCAGTTTAAACACTAATACACTCATTCACAAACTGAACAATAAAACCGGTATCTTACCATTATATAGGATAGTGACCATGCAGGGCGTCCAGCACATGTAAAACACGATGACCACAGGAACCAACACTTTGGAAGCAGCATCCCCCCTTCGTAGACTTCTTTCTCCAATATCCCTGGTTATGCTCTGGACTTTATTGGGTCCAGTTTCTCTGTTTCCTGACAGACTTCCACACACTGTAGGTACACACAACCATTGACTTTTTGTAGGCAGACCAATGCTCATTCTCCTACTCTGCCTTCTTGCCACCAGCCAAAGGCGTAAATTGGCAAAAGTGACTATGGTAGAGCAGGGGAAAAATATAACAGTGGTGAGCAGCAGTGAGTAAGCCACATTACTGGCATAATCTGGGTTACAAATAAGTGAAGCACGGGAGAAGTAAACCCGTATCACTCTCCCACCAGGGATGGCTATTGGGAAGAGGAAGATTGGTGGCAACAGCCAAGCTGCAGCAATCAATATCTTGACCCGACGTCGGCTCATTACCCGGTTGTAGTGCAGCGGAAAGAATACAGCTATGTAGCGTTCCAGGCTGATGGTAGCCAGGGAGTAAATGGAGGAAGCAAACACGGAGGAGTTGACAAAAGCCACAATGTGGCAGTATGGCCCAATAGGAGACTCTCCATCATCCTCCTCACCAGGTGTCAGACCTAAGCTTCCATATAGATTGAGAGGGACCACTACTAAGGCCAATGTGACATCTGTGGCAGTCAAGGAGATTAGAATGTATCTGCTATTACGGGACCATCCTGATACAGATGAAGCAATAACCAGCAGTACAAATGAATTCCCCAAGATGATTAGGCATCCCAGAGCTGTGATGATACCAATCTTAAGAGCATGGTCTCCTCCAGGACACCACCACCTTTCAGAAACCTGCTCCTGGCCCACACCAACTGAGCTTACATTCAAGGTAGAGACATTAGACAAAGCCTTGAGCAGAAACGTTAACATGATCCAAGCAGGGATGACTCCAGTTATAATGAATGGATGATTGAGTCACTGCCTGTGAAGAAAAACAAGACACATTAGGTTAATACATTAAAATGTACAGTAACGCTCAGAAAATAAACTGGTGTATAATACTTACATCACATTCAAAACACTCTATTTCTTAACATGTATTCAGATAAAAAGTTGAGCTTATGTGTTTTTACCATTTCTTTCCAGGCCAGCCTCTTCACTGTAATAACAAAAGAAAAAAAAAAAACAACGGTAATAAGTTCTACCCTTTTCTCACAGCCCAGGAACATTTGGTGTCAGAGTCAGAGTTTTGTTGCAAAATGCTGTTTTATGCAGCTTTTTAATACAAAAAGGACAGACTACTAAATGTTTTTGGACTGGGGAAAAAAGGATAAAAATAGCTGGATAAGAAAATCATGCAGTACTAGGGCAGGGACACTCAAACTGGTCCTCAATTTCCCCCCCCAAAAAAAAAATAATGTGTGATTTCCGGCTATTTCCAATTAAACACACAACAATTGTTAATATTGGAAAATATTTCATAATGATTGAACCACTGACTGATATACTTATGTGAGGATATCCAGAAAACCTTCACTGTTGGGTTCCTTGAGTGCCTCTGCTCTAGAGATACCTGTAAGGTGTGCAGAGACTGTACATACTGGAACCGTAAACATTTGGTTGCAAGGAGCAGAGAGTTTGCTCAATGGAGTGAATGGCAGCATAACTGTACAGGGAGAAGAAGCATCTTTATGAAGAAATAACATGAGACAAAAGGCTAATTGGAGTAATGCTATACATAGAACACTATAATGCTTGATTTCTTCTGCATAATTCTTCTTATTAGGGTTTTATTTTATTGCACCAACTTAAACCCATATAATCCCAATTAATAATTAATCTATATTACACTCATAAAGTCCACTTTGTTCACCATACCCAGTAACATGGTTATTTAAAAACACTAATATGTAGTATGGATGGATGATTATGGGACATTATATGTTTTTGTGCATATAATGTTTGTATTAATAAAAGTAGAAGGCTGGCACAATGCCAGATTCTCTGTCTCCAGCCTTACACACCCCTGGGCGGATAAACACACCCAGTGGTGGCAGTAATGAGGAGTTATTCCGGTCATCTGTATACTACCTGTTCATGACATATGAGGGGGTGATTTTCTCTGCAAAGAGTTGCCTCCCCAACCATCTCCTCTTTCAAAAAACAAACATGCCCTTTCCACCCCCTGCCACTCCTGTCAATCTCTGTAAGGATTGCAGGGGCCTTCAATACACACACATGCAATATGTATACACACACACACACACACATGCACAACACACACAGACAACACAAACACCACCCACACAATACACATATGCAATACACATGCAAAGCAAACATACAATATACAACACAACACACACACATGCACAAAAACACACAATACACAACACACACACATACAAGCAATACACACAAAACTCACACAATACACACACAACACAAAATATATATGCACAATGCACACGCACAACACATGCGCAATGCACAACACAGACAATACACACAGATATCCACAAGACACATAACACACAAATATACACACAAAAAAAAAACACATGCGCATGCAATACACACACATGCAAGAAAAAAAAAAAAACTCACGCATAACACACCACAAAACACACATGCGAAAAACACACAAACACAAATACACACATCACAACACACACACCACACTTAACGCGTACATGCAATACATACACACAGACAATACACACAACAAAAAAAAACACAACATATGCCCACAATACACACACAATACAAACATGCACACAATACACAGATGCACAGAAAAAAAAAAAAACCACGCACAACATATACAAGAAATACACACAATACACCACATACAACACTCATACAAAACACACAAACAATACATATAACACAAGCACATGCAATACACACACAATACATATGCACAACTCAGACAGACAACACACACGCAATAGACATACTCAACACAGAACACACACACACCACAAGACACACAACACACACACACACACACCACACATGCCCACAATATATACACTGAATATGTGCAAAAACACCTGCAAAACACACCCGTGCAAAACACACACATGTGCAAAAAAAAACAAAAACAAAAAAAAAAAACACATGCACAAAAAGACACACATGCACAACACTACAAAACACAAACAATACACACATACAATACACACACGTGCAACAAGCACACAATACACATGCAAAACACGTACACACATGAGCAACGCAATACACAAACACACACGTAAATTCAACAATGCAGACATTAAGAAAATTGTCTCCTTTCTGGATTTACATGGATGTCAGGGGAAAATAGCCCTACATGTAAATCAACTTTTTAAACCTATTACTACCAGGCAGGTATCACATTCTGTGTTTGTTTAGTCATGCATACATACATGCATTTGTGTGTTGTGCGTGTGTGTTTACATCCAATTCCACCATCTTCATCAAAGGGAAAAAGCAGTCTTAAAAGTGGGTCTGTTTTCATCTACTGTCATATTGTAACATATCTTCAGAAAAAAAATATTGGTTTAACATTAACCACTTGGGGGGGGGGGTTCTTCACAACTTTCTGTAAAGCTCGAGCAGAATTGTTTAGACAGTCATCCTTTTCTTTATCTCCCTCCACATGTTACATTTTCTGACAATTTATTATATCTCCTTTAATTTCTCTCTATTCTCTAATATATCAAAAGAAAGTTCTCATATATTAACCATTTGAGTGCCAGATAGGTATCAAACGCATTACAATTTGTTTGATACCTCTGGGGCACACAAAGGGTTAAAACAGACTTTTCAATTTCTTAATCTGCTTGGGGTTCAGTACATTTTATAATGTGCTGATATTTCCTTTTTTTAAAGTTGTAAAATGTTTACATCTTCCTCTGAATGAGTCTGCCTGTATTTCCTGCACGCACATTTTTTATCTTTTACAATAACTGCCACCTCTGTAGAGAATTTATATATATATATATATATATATATATATATATATATATATATATATATATATACATACACACACACACACACACACACGTACCTGATGCAGAGTTCAGTTGCAAATAAAATTTTTAGTTGTTTCCATTGTCCCTGTACACCATGAAGCAATCTCATCTCTGCTAAGGAATTACTCTGCGTTCACTGACAAGAGAAAATTGTGCCCTTCTAAAATCTAAAACCTGTGTGTTTTAGCATGGTTACTGGATGACATTATCAGTATATTAAACACACTGACTGATGATCACTAGTCCCCAGGCTCTTACTCACAGATACTCACAAATCCTATATAATAATTCGCTAGGATGTTTGTCACAATGCAGTCGTGCAGTAGAGACTGCCCGCATGAGTGAGTGAGGCAACGCAAGACTGCATCACATGGAGCAGTGAGGTAGCGGCCTCTTAACATTACCTGGACCTTGGCCCGTGTACATGGGCTTTTACACTAGTGCATATATAATGCTGAATGTATCATCTAGCATCATTTCCTTGGCTCCTTCACTAGATGTATAAAGCAAGCCCCTAGAAAGGGTTCCAGGAGTTCTCTACTCCATATCAAAACAGTAACAAATCTGTGCCAGTCCACCACTGGCATATTGAAATCGCCCATATTTATTACATCACCTCTCATGGAGATCTTTGTGTTTTCCTCCATCAATGCTCTGTCTGATGCTTCATCTTGTCCTGGAGGTCTATTGACTCTTATTTGAACTTTATCACTGGTTTCAGTAGTTACCCAAACATTCTCTAATTTTTCCTCAGTGCTCTGTATTAAATGTAGACTAATGTTATCCTTTTACTTAAAGAACTCCTCCTCCCTTCTCTTTCATTTCTGTAAATATTATATACAGGTATGCTATGTCCTAGTTATGAGATTCATGCACAAAGACTCCGTTATAGCCACCACATCCAAATTTTCCCTAGTCGTTTTTGTATTTAGTTCAGGAAGTGTATTCCCTAAACATTTATAGATTTATAACATCCAACATCCATTTGGCTGCATTCTGAACCATTTGAAGTCTCTGTGAGACACACGGGAAGGTTTGCATAGAGAGTATTCCCATAGTCCAATGTGTTGACACAAAGACATGAATTAATGATTTCAGGTCTCTGGGAGAGACAAAAAGGATGCAATCTGCAGATAATTCTCAGATAATAAAATACAGTTTTTGCGGTCTCTGAACCTGTGCTTGAATGCTCAGGATACGAGGAGAACCTGAAGGTTGTGAACTACTGGGACAGGCTGCAGACTCACCCCATTAATCAATGGGATATGAACTTCCCCCTTTCCCACCATATTCTACTTTCCAAGCCAAAAATCACCACCTTGGTTCTGTCTGGAATTAGCATCCATCAATTAGACTCCAGCCATCTGGCAATAGCCACCAGTCAGTGTCTTCATGGCTCTTAACGAACTACCTTGGAAAGAGGTATCTAGGTGTCATCAGCATACTGGCACTCCAATCCATGCTGGTGGACAGCATCTGATAGTTTCCTCATATAAACATTAAGCAATAAGCTACAGAATGGAACCCTGAGGATCCCCACACAGAATTGGCCCAGTCCGAGACAAAAGGAAACCCATTGCCATCTGCTGGGTCCTGCCTAGCAAGAAAGAGGACAATCGCTACAAGGCAGTCCCCCACCCAATACCTGCCAGGCTCCTCAATTACAGGCCATGGGGAGGTCTATAGCCATCAGTAAGTCGACTGCCACCCTGTTATGGTTCAGTACACTCAGAAACGGAAGGTGTTAGTAAAAAACACAATTTTATTTGCACTCAATGAACATTAACCCTCGCGGGTCCAGCATACAGAGAAATGGTAACTGACAGGACAGGTTACACAGGAATGAATAACCCACACGGGTAGAGCAGAATACAGTTCTGACACAGGTCAGGTAAACCACAATTGATACTGTGTAATATAATTTTTAATAATAATTTGGAGCCAAATGACTGAGTCAGCCCTGATATACGGAAGGCCCAATGTGACTCTCTAGGCTGAGAGTAATAGTGACTGACAGTATGCGACAGATATGCCAACGGATGTCTGGCAAGGCAACCAGGGAGGAAGGCTACTTAAGTGGACGCCCACTGGAGACTACCAACAATGCGAGTCAGTGTTTAGTGCCATAGGAAACGTAAGCCCAACGGAGACTACAACCGTAAAATGTATGCCCAGCACCACCCCCGAAGGGGTTAATGAACGCTATGGTCTGTAAGTGGAAAGTCACCTGAACCCAAGAGCGGCAGACCGAGCGATCGTGGTGCTTATAGGAATGATAGGAGGATAACACTGGCACTATGAGTGAGCGGATCACGGACTGGACTACAAATTGGCACTGTAGTACCGGAGCTCTGCCGGATCGCAGAAGCGTGACCAACTGCAAGCGTAGATGGATCAGCAAGCAGGAACAGCACAGGAACTTCATCCAGCTGGGTCAGTACACGGAACAGGATTGCCAGTCTCGCCAGTTTGGGACACGGAGCAGGAACGCCAGACAAGCCAAGTCAGTACACGGAGCAGGAACATCAGCCAGGCCAGGCCAGGTCAGGTCAGAACAGGAAGCAGGAACATCAGCCAATCCGGGTCGGTACACAGAGCAGGAACGGTAATAGGCAGAGTAGTCAATCAGTCCGGGTCATACTCTGGTATCAATAGTAAACGGAACAAGCGATAGGCAACGGATACACCACGAAAGGGCAACCCATAAGTGACAGCCCAAGGTATATAAAGGCTGTCACTGGGAGGAGCTATACAGTGCAGCCAATAAAAAGGCACCAGGAAGTAAACATGTCAAAATGTCGCTGGAATCACGGGCACCGTGATACACCCACACTAAAGCAAACTCGTTCCATGACCAGACCTGAGAAAAGCAAGGCCCCCAACATTCCCAGACAGACAGATAGCATGGACCCCAGCCCATCCAGCAGCAGCAGACACCAAGAGCCTGATTCACCCCCAGGTGGAGCCATGGAAAAAAGATGTACACATAAAGGGAGGCGTAAGCCTGTTACAGAGCTTCTGAAAGGCATAGAAAGTATTTGAGTCCAACTAGGACCACACACCTCAACAGATGTCCCTAGGACTCTCTTTAACCTTCCTCCTTCCCTGCCATAAATCCCTGTAATCCAGAATACACTGGATTGTGGTTGGTCTGCGGTCTTTGGGTCCCGCTGCCTCTCCCTGCTGATCAGTCTCTCAGGCTGCTGTATGTCTCTGGAAGGATGCAGCGTGGCTGATGCGGATATCGGATATTTTCTCTGATGCCTCTCCCTGATGTCTCACCCCAGAATAAGAAGTCTCCCTGGTGAAGCAGTCTCCCAGGTGTAAGCTCTATATTTTATCAGAAGAATAGTGCAGAAAGCTTCCCCAGAGGAAGCTCAATATTTCATTTCCAAGATGCCAGTGTACACAGGCTGTGGTAATGTTCCTGGAGCTCAGAATTGCACCTGCTTCTCATCAGTCCAGTCAGTTTCTTCAGGGCATGCATTGCATATAAGTTCTTTCTAGTGTTTTCACTTACATTTTTTGTCTTAAATACCCTATTTCTGCAGTTATCTGATGACCAAAGCCAACTGCAACATCCTGATCTACCTCACCATACAAGCACTCTCCATAATTTGTGTCGCCATGTGAGGGACAGCTGGCTATATTACACTTATAGCTATACCACTTATCCAGTTTAAATAACTGATAATGTAGTTTCTAAGTTCCTGAAAGTTTCAAAATAAAAGCAGCTCCAATTAATCTTCATAGTATTTGGGCCATGGAGAGTATTATTTCGATACTGTGAATTGTAGTTCAAGAGTAATTTAATGATAGAGTATCCCCCTCCTGCCCCTTTTACTGATGTAACACTGCTCATCTCAGAGCAGCAAGGTGGTGTCCAGATGGCTTGCTGAGAGGGACAATGTTCAATTAACATTAGGGAAAACCCTGTCAATGGGGGCAGGGCTTTCATTTTTCTCACAATAAGAAGATCATCCCTTGCTGAAAGCTGTCTCGTCCCAGGACCAGATTCCACATATGAGTGGAGGTGGCTTACACTAGGTAAAAGGGGTGGGAGGGGGATACTTTATCTTCAATTACTCTTGAACTACAACTCTGACTATTAAAATAACACTCTCCATGGCCCAAATACTATGAAGAAACATTACTATCCCTTTAACCCCTTGGCGTCCAGTGACATGCCAGGACCGTCACGGCTGTCCAGCACTTAAGGACCAGTGACAGTCCTGGCACGTCACGTACGTTTTACTCACAGCACTCCTGCAGGAGCGGTGTAATAGCAGGGATCGGACCGGACAACACACCCCGGGACCGCTGGTAAATACCAGGGGTTAATACCTCTGTTCCACTACTAGAGGGATGCAAAGAGTCTCTCTTAAAGAGTCACACCAATGGCTGTCATGACTAATAAATCCAAATCTGTTTACGCCACCTACTTAACCCTTTGAATGCCAAAGCAGTATCCAACACATTGTGATGCAATGCGTTGGTTAACCCTTTGGGCATCAGAGAGATAGCCAAGAGTTATACACCAGAGCTAAAACATCCTACCCTCTCCCTTACTGTAAACAGGTGAGGCTGCAGCAAAACATACTGAAGATATCAGCTGGCCAAGATCATTACCTAGCTGACAAAACACTTCCTGCACTACCCTGACCTCATTTGTAGCTAAATCATTAGTTCCAAGATAAACATCTCATATCCATGTCTTACTGATCTTTGATCTTTACAATACTCCTACCTCTCAAAGCACCAGCACCTAACCACCCAATTTCTACCATTCTATTTCAGATTAACACCTCTGACAACAGAGTCTCCAATGAGAAACTTCTTCCTCCTGGATCCTTGAGTGGAATAAGAATGAACAACACATTTAAAGGGATAGTAATACTTCGTTTTATCTTTATCTTATTTTGTAGGCATTAAAAAAACGTGAAGAACGATATAAGTCTTATCTCTCAAACCCATATGGTTTGAGAGATATTCACAAGCAAAGTTTCCCCTCACTGACAAAAACGGTCAAGTCTGCCATCTAGCTGTCAGAATCCGGTTCGTGGACCGGCCATGGCTGTACAGCAGAGCTGAGATTGTGTGATATAAGAAGAACTACTTAATTCGAATAGTCAACAAAGTGTGCCTGGTTTGCAAGCACACTTTAGACCCTTCCAATGAAATAGTTATTTTTATATCTTGCTATCTCAGCTCTTCTGAAGAGCCACCAGTTGATATGCGGATCATATTTCAAATCTGACAACTGACCATTTTGGCCAGTGAGGGGAAACTTTGCTTGTGAATATCTCTCAAACCATATAGGTTTGAGAGATAAGACTTATATCGTCCTTTATTTTATTTTGTAGGCATTAAAAAAAACAAAGATAAAATGAATATTACTATGCCTATATGGACTAAAATCTGTCCTGTTTGTGTCCCCCCCATACTTCCTTACCATTAGTTTAAAGTTTTACTGAATAGGAAGAAACTAATGTGGTGTGTTATATCAGTATATTTATAAAACCATAAAAATGCTTTTTACTTAGATTAAAAAAATAAATAAATGGGGGGGGGGGGGCGCAAATTTGGAATACAGATCAGCAAATGATGATTTGGTACACTTGATCACTGAATTTGTATTGGAGAAAATTACTTTAAACATTAACACATCCTTCTCTGTCTCTATTCCTCATGATCTGAGTGAGGATGAGGGAGATACAAGAGGGACAAAGGCAATGTTTCCAAATATTACCTTTGTTATGGGGTTCCACAGCACACATGATTAACTTCACTGATGAAATATTGGGAAGAAAAGAGGATTGGCTTAAATTAGCTGCTCCTTTCCTGGAGCAGTTAACAACCACCTTCCCACAGTGGACTGAAGTGTGTTTCAACCTTTGACATGCCAGGACAATCACTGGTCCATAATGGACTGAACTGTGTGGCAGTTCTGGCAGGTTGTCTTTAAAGGGTTAAAAGCTTGCCTACTTGCAGAACTTAATGACACTGTTTTGTGAGAAAGATTTAATATATAACTATTTACTGTAGCAGTTGATATTGGAGGGAGATGTAGAAAAGTGATGCAGACAGCTCATTATTTTCACATTAGAAATGACAGCACTCAAGTTAAAATGTGTGCATACAAATTACTTATCTGGGTCAGATACACTTTTTGATATGTTGTCACCATCAGAATAAAAAACAAACATACATTTGTGCCAATTTAAACAATTTTTTGTGCCTAGTTTATCAATCACCATCTTCCATAACCCTTTGAGTGCTAGAGGGGTACGGAACGCATTGCTTTGCAATGCGTTCCGTATCCCTCTGGCAATCAAAGGGATTACAATCATAGTGTTAGTCTATTACAAAAAGTGTCAAAAGGTAAAATAAAAAAATAAAACTGAGACTTCTTGCGATTCGTATGCATGCATTTAAAAAAACAACAACTTTGCAAACAACTGTATTAAGAGGTATGTAGTATGGTCCTCAAGGGCTCTCAATAGCAGAGATTTAAAGATTTCCCTGCTTTAGCACTAGTGAGTCAGTCAAAATGAATGAGTCACAGATTACCTCCTGCACTTAAATGGGATATCCTTAAATTCTGCCTTGCCGGCAGTACCTGAAGACTGAACTTGGACACCCCGGTCTATATAAATACACACAAGAATCCATTACTGCATTTGCCTTATATCATATATTTATGCAATCACTGGCTTCATTGTGTTCTGTTTAGAATAATCTCTTAAACCTTAGGATGCTAAACATCTCTATATAATGATTCATGCATTGCCTACATTTCTCGCTTCAAAAAAGAGTTAATCCCACCACACTGCAAAACAAAGTTTAGAATAGGAAAAAATACTAGAAAAGTGTTGAATACAGTGAACAAGCACTTATATCACAGTACAAAAACTACCAAACAGATAGTGGGAAATATGTATCACTACAACACGGTTTAAAACTGGAGTAAAACAGCTAAAGGTTCAGAGATGCATGTCTGGAATAAGTTATTTAAATTGGGTGTTTAACCCACTTGAATGCTAATGAGAACTCAAATATATTACAAAGCAGTGTGCAGGAGACCTTTCTAGCACCCAGTGGGTTAAAACCAAATATAAAGTTCACCTTTTTATATAAATTTTTTTTTTTTTTTTTTTTTTTTATAAAGAGACCTTTGTAGCTTATTGAGCACAGTCCCATGTTGTACAGGGAACATCCCACTAAAATCAGTGGGGATGCCAATTTGATGCATATGGTGACTGTTTAGATCCTCATTCCATTTGCATGGATACATTTCTGAAGCAAACCAACTGCATTATGGGGAATAAATAAGAGTCTTATTTATTTTAATGGGGCTTTCAGCCCACTAAATGCTAGAGAGGTCTCCAAAGCAATGGTTTGCAGCCCTCTCAAGCATTCATGGGCATTAACTCATCAAGTGCCAGAGAGGAACCCAACACTCTGGCACTCAAAGTGTTAAAGGCTACTTTTAAATCAGTCGGAATTTTGTCCCCTACAATGCAGTTGTTTTAGGCCATAATTTCTCTATTTGGTCTTTATACACAAGTTTGGAAGTGTTTTATAACTACAGTTTAAGAAAAGTATAAACAACCCAGTTTAATAAGTTCTTACCTAAATCCCAGACTGTATATTAAATGATGCCAGGTAGGGATAATATCCTTTAAAAGCAGTACAGAAAATGTAGAGGGGCAGCCAAGTGGAGAGGGCTTCAAAGAAATAAAATGAATGGGATAAGAGCAGTAAAGTAAAGGGAGCTTTGGCTTAGTATAATATTGCAGCAACAAACACAAAAGGGGATCCTTTGTGCCCTATGAGTAAACAGTTTGTTCAATATACATAAAATACAGGTAGCCAACAACTAACACATTCATATAAGCTCTGCTATGGGACTGGTTTATCAAACTGTCTCATTCACCCAATTACTTATTAGCCTCTGATGGGTTGTGATGTAGGTGTAGCCTCCTCTGTGTGAGATAACAGCTGTTTCTAATTAAATCATGTGTTGCAGCATCTGAATTCTAGTTTTACCCCAGTTTAGAAACTGGATGACCTAAAGGACTGTATGTAAAAAATGGAGGAGTTCTGTGGCAAATCAGTTGTTCTATAGGGAAGAACTAAAAATACCAATTGATTTCAACTGGAATTTTTTTTTTTGTTTGATAAAATTTTTATTGAATTTCAAATTACAAATATAAACAAATTTGCAAAGAAAAAGGCACATGAGACAGCATGAAGTACAAGTAACATGATAGGAAACCCAACACTAGTGTGTTGGATGAACAGCACAGGGATCTCTTCCCATGATTGAAAAGTATGTCACACACTGACTGGACCAGTGGGTTTGAGAAAATATTTGGAAAGACAGTATGGTAGGTTCAATTGGAATTTTAACCCGTTGAATGCTAGAGAGGTCTCCAGTGCATTGATAAGCAATGCACTGGAGACCTATCTAGCATTTGAGTCAATGGTAATATTTGGAATTTTTAGTTCTTCACCTGTAGTCCAACTGTTTTTCCCCAGAATTCCTCCATTTTGCTTTTGAACATACGGCCCCTTAATACATAGTTCGCTAATGACCTTACTATCCCTTTAAGAAAATGTAGACTCCTTTAAAGAGCAACAGACTAGCACCATGGGTTTCCCAGTCTGTACCCAGGTTTAAAGGGATAGTAATGTTTCACAATAAAAGCAGCTCCAATTAATCTTCATAGTATTTGGACCATGAATAGTGTTCTCAATACTGTCAGAGTTGTAGTTCAAGAGTAATTGAATGATAAAGTATCCCCCTCCCACCCCTTTTACTGATGTAATACTGCTCACCTCAGAGCAGCAGGGGGGTGTCCAGGTGGATCGCAGAGAGGGACAATCTTCAATTAGCATAAGGGAAAACCTGATAAAATATGTCAAGGTGGGGCAGGGCTTTCATTGTAATCTCAGTAAGAAGATTGTCCCTTACTGTGAGCTGTCTGGTTTTAAGATGAGATTCCACATCTGAGGGGAGGCGGCTTACACTAGGTAAAAGGGGTGGGGGGGATACTTTATCATTCAATTACTCTTGAACTACAACTCTGACAGCATTGAAATAACACTCACCATGGCCCAAATACTATGAAGATTAATTGGGGCTGCTTTTTATTTTGAAGCATTACTATCCCTTTAAATATATATATATTTTTTAATCTCAGGGTGACCTGTTTCTGAACATTCCCAGGTATGGCAATGTGTTTCATACCCCTCTGGCACTCAAAGGGTTAAAATCTTCAGACAGAGTTGTCAGATTTTAATAATTCACATGTGTAGAGGTAACTCTCATTAGAGCAGTAGGTCCCAACTCTCTACTTGGGGTATCTAACAGGCCATGTCTTTATGTTTTCCTTCTTGTACACAGGGGAGCTATATAAATGACTGAGCCCCTGATTAACTCACCTGTACATATACAGGGAAATCCTCTACAGGGTCTGTTAGTGCACCCTGAGGATAGGTTTGTAAATCATAGAATTAAAGAATCTAAAGCCAGAATTAACTCCATTGAGTGCCAAGAGTGTGTGTGCTTAATAAAGCTATATGTTGCTCAGCCCTTTAGAACATAAAGTCTTATAGAGACAGTACCTTCTAGTTGGAAAAAAACTTTCATTACTAAATGCAGTATTGTGTAGACTTGTGTGATTCGATTCGGCTAATTTCAGAATTCGGACGAATAAGGTGTATTCGGCATCATTCGGACCTTCCGAAAGCCCACAAAAAAAAAAAAAAAAAATCAGAATCCAAAATGGACCTAGTCTGAAATTTTGGTGTCAGTTTCGGGATTCGGACGGCTCTTTCCTGCCTGAAACTATTACAATGTTGCTACATGCTGCTAAAAATAGATCTGGTAAAACAGGCGCTTTACAGTTCATGCAAAGTGCAGATATTAACCACATAAGGACACAAGCAATTTTGCCATTTTTGCTGTGTGTATGTTCAACTATAATGCCTATCTTTCTCATTTATTGCACAAACACATATTATATACCATTTTATAAAGGACAGAAAGGGCTTTAATTTGATATTATATATACATATATGTGTGTAGGGGTTTATAAAATACCCCTTCCTGTCTCATTAGATATTTAATATTATTATTTAGTTTAATGTATTTTTTTATTTTTATTTATTTAATTTTTATTAAATATTTTAAAGTTTTTAAAAAATTCGGCTGAATAATTTGGACTTTTGCTGAATTTCGTCTGAGTTGAACAGGTCCGGTCTGAAATTCAGATCCACCAAATGGGGTAAAAAAAAATTTGTCCGAAATCGAATTTTACTGAAAATTTTTGCCGTGGCACAAGTCTAGTATTGTGGATTAAAACACAGACACTCCAAGCCTTTAACCTGTACAGTTAGTTTTCATAATTATATGAACATCTCCAGGACCTCTGAATTTAGCTGGTTTCCTCTTTTCCTTTTCTTCCTTTACCCCATTGAGGACCAGAGGGGGTGCCCCATCACCTTTTCTCTAAAGATCAGGAGTGGACATGCTGTGGTTCTCCAGCTGCTGATAGACTAGAACTTCCTGCTGCCATACTCTCAACTCTTCTCTGAAAAAGACAAAGAATAAGTCTGTCCTTGACAAAGAGAGCTATGTCACTGGAACATGCATCAAGAATACACAAGCCAATATCTGTGCATGCTGAATGTTGCCTTACACCTCCTGGCTCATGAAGAACCTCACTCTGCAGCAGCTGCTTCTACATCCCCGCAACAAAAATAAATCTGACATTTTTCCCATGGAAATTTTCATGGAAACACACACTCATAAAAACTCCTTAAAATTTCTGCCTATTTCACCTATGTCTGAGAATTCCAGCTGGGGGGTCATACTCAGTATGTATGGCTGTACAGCTGCCAGTGTAACGGGACAAGCCTGGGACTCTGAGGTCAGTACATGTGGTTCTGTGGTTACCTGTCACCCTTCTCACCGTTTTCCCATTCGGGTCTCCCCCTGACCGTTGTCACCAGCTCTGGAGCGAGGTTCTGTTGGTTCTGTGATGCTTCTTGCTCTGGTTCCTATTCTCCGTGCTTCCTTGCGGCTAATGCTGCCCTGTACAGCGTGACACGCCCTCGGTTCGGCCTTTTCTTTCTATTGCAGTCTGCATCGCGTGCGGGTGACATTGCACGAAACGCCTTTATCTGGCTTCCGGTCCCTGGCTTCAGCTCACTATTATTGTGTTCCTGAAGCCAGTAGTACCTGTCCTGTGAGTCCCAGCATCTAGTCTTGATGCAGTCCTGATCTCCCTTTACCCTAGCCTTAGTCCTGGTACTTTTCGGATTTCCTGTGTATGACCCTGCTAGCCAAAACCACTCTTCTGCCTAAAGATACTTGTTCAGCCCAACCGTGTATGACCCTGCTAGTCAAGACCACTCTTCTGCCTAACGTTATGTATATCCAGCCAAACCATGTATGTCCCTGATAGCCATAGACTATTCTTCTTTTTCCACCCTGGTGTTATCACTTCTCTAGTCTGTATACCCTGTCCTGTCTTTCCCTCAAGAGAGTTCCAGCCACAGTTGTGGTCTACGCTCCCCACTCTTCGCTCCCTAGACTGCACTCTCCCCTGCAGGAGAGATCGTGCTGTTTATTGTCAGTCTGTCCTGGGCTCACTTCCAGTTCCACTGGGGTTTGTCATCCAGCCTTGAGGCTGGCAACTGTATCCAGCCGTCACTGCAGCAAAGCCTGACAATAAGCAGCCCACGCTCGACCAGCCACGTACCCTAGCGACGCTCCCAAGCACTCCCTCTCTTGCAGGATCCCTGCAATTGGGTGACAGTACCATTGCAGTGGAACAAGGCTGGGAGGATGTTGGTATGTGCACTTCTATGGTTACCAGTACAATGGTACAAATCTGGGGGATCAGTATGTGTGGTTTTATGGCTAATGTAGGACAAGGGGGTCAGAATGTGTTGTTCTGTTGCTACCAGTGCAGTGGGACAAGCTGGGGAGGGGGGGGCAGTATATGTGGATGTATGGGCAGCGGTAAGCAACATGAAGCCCTCTTGCTCTTGCCAGACTACAATTCCCATCTTTCCTCACCAGCCAATGATGGTATTTGTAGTCTAGAAGCAGCTGAAGGGACTCAGGTTACCCATCCCTATGGCTAATAGTGCAGTGAGAGAAGGCTGGTGGGTAGTATGTGTGGTTTATTGGCTATCTCAGAACAAACCTGGGCAGGGTCAGTATTTATGGCTCTATGGCTAGCAGTGCAATGGGACAAGGTTGCAATCAGTATCTGTTCTATGACTGCCAGTGCAGGGTCCCAAGGGAACCAACTGCAACAACCTAAAGTTTTTAAAACAGAGCCAAACTGACCCTGGAAATTTTGATCAGCTTCAATGTAATAGCTTTTCTTCACAAATTCAGTGATGTTCTAATGTGGTTTTATCAGGAAGTATTGATATGTGTTACTGAAGATGTTGCCTGTTGGAATGAAGTAGATTCAATTAAAAAAATATTCCAATACAGATTTTTTTTTTTGTGGGAAAATTGTGTCCCTGTTGTCAGATTTGTCTCTACGTTAATCTGGGGTAAGCTTTTAGTAAAACCATTGTCCTTCCATTTTGGGGGGCCATGATCAGGACAAGACTCTTTATCAAACCATAGCTTGCTGAAATGGGAACAAAACCCTACATTCTTTTTTGCCAAAAGTCCATGCTATTTACACACATAAATCAGCTGTGCAAATAGATAAGTATGACATCCTTCTACAGCAGAGGTTCTCAACCCCTGCCCTCAGTGGCCACTAACAGGCCAGGATTTGAGAATTTCCTTTTAAGAGCACAGGCGAGTTAATCAATATGACTGAGCCTCTGATCAACACACTTGTGTTCTAGCAGGGAAATTCCTAAGGCCTGGCCTATTAGTGGCCGCTGAGGGCACGGGTTGAGAACCACTGTTCTAAAGTAATCACACAAAGGTGCTCTCCTGTGCGTAAGCAGGGAAATCCTAAAGACCTGGCGTGTTAGTGGTCTCCAAGGAGATGGTTGGGAACCAGTGTTCTCTAGGTAAAAGCCCCACAACTAATTGTTTTTCAGAATTAGAGTATACTGCCCCTTAACTGCAAACCCTATACCAGGAAGTCAATTGGTAAACCTCCAGCTGTTGGGGACTATAACTTCTCTTTCCCAGTCAGTAGGGTTGTAGTCCCACGCAACTGGAGGTCCAACAATGGACAACCCCTACCCTAACTCTTAAACTTACTCAGTCAGAGGGTCTTCCTAAAAAAACAATACCTAGCCTATACTTTGTTCAGTTCCCTGGCATATCTGGATTTCCAATAGGAAGCAGGGCTTGATTTCCCACTAGACAGAGTAGGCACCCACCTGGGGTCCCTAATTGTAAAGGGTGGCCCAGCTGTTCAGTCCACTGTGCTGCGGGAGTAGTCATCACAATCCAAATGCCCCTACACCAGAGACCAATTTACAGCACCATAGTTTGGATAGCTTTTCAATTTATTGAAGCCCTCGCTAGCACCAAAGAAGATAAGTACTATTTATACATTACAGGTTACAGTTGTTTTTCTGTGGAAGGGAACAGTGGATGGGATTAGGGGTGAACCATGAGTGTAGCTAAGGGTACATTGCCTAGGGGCATATTAGAGGTAAATTCAGCATAACATGAAGAGTCAGTATGTCTTGCTTCCTTAAAAGGGCTCCAAAATCACCTCCCATAGTGCAATGCTGAGCCTTTTCAAATGCAGATATGTCACATTTCTAGATATAGTCCTGTTAGAAATACAAGGTTATCTCTAATGAACTTTTCATTCCAAGCCCTGGTCAAATACCTATGGACAACCCCTTAAAGGGATAGTAATGTTTCAAAATAAAAGCAGCTCCAATTAATCTTCATAGTATTTGGGCCATGGAGAATGTTATTTCAATACTATCAGAGTTGTAGTTCAAGAGTAACTGAATGATAAAGTATCCCTCTCCCAACTCTTTTACCTAGTGTAAGCCACCTCCCCTCAGATGTGGAATCTGATCTTAAGACCAGACAGCTAACAGCAAGGGATAATCTTCTTACTGTCAGAACAATGAAATCCCTGCCCCCTTGACAGGTTTTTCCCTTATGTTAACTGAAGATTGTCCCTCTCTGAGATCCACCTGGACACCACCTTTCTGTTCTGAGGTGATCAAGGGGTGGGAGGGCAATCCTTTATTATTCAATTACTCTTGAACTACAAATCTCTCAGTATTGAAATAACACTCTCCATTACCCAAGTACTATGAAGATTAATCGGAGCTGCTTTTATTTTGAAAACACTACTATCCCTTTAAGATTAGAGGAAAGGAGGCTTCAACTTCAGCAGAGGAAGAGGCATGTTTGTTTTTTGTGTTTTTTACAGTAAGGTCTGTGGAATTATTTGTCCAAGGATGTAGTAATGGCAGATACAAAGGATACATTTAAAATAAGATACATTTCTTTCAAGACGGAAGATACAGGTTTATACTATGTATTAGTAGGCAAAACAGGAAGTTCCAGTAAATAGGCTAATATTCATTTGGTAGCAGGAAAGCTTAAATAAAATTCTCCTTATTCTGGGTTATGAGGCAAAGATTAAACTTCATTGGCCTGTGTCTTTTTTTCATCCTAATTTACTATGTTACATTAATGTACTTATTTGCAATATTATTGAGGTTTTCTCTCATATGTATACTCAGTGGCTGTGATATTATACCCACATACAGAGGATGACCAAATAAATGACCCTATGGGTAATCCAACTGATGATCACCCCCCATGACAGTGAAAACATTTTTGGGCCCTCCAACACAAACATATTTTCAGAGGCATAACTAGGACCTATTGGACCCTGGCGCAGATGGAGCCCTATTGAATGCTGAGTCCCAGTGGAACTGCATCCCTGCAGTTATACTCCTTGGTCAGAAGATGCCGTTTTATTGTTTATTCATCTCCAGATGGAAAACAGTGGATTGGGATCTTAGGTGATCCCCTCGGGCAATATAACCCCTTTACAAACATAATGTAGTAATCAGACGTCATATTATTTTTAAAATCCTCACCAATGTAATTAAAGGGTAGTGGATAGAGCGAGGGTCCGTAGATCAGTTGTGGCACTACCATAGAAGCAAAATAAGCAGCTGCTTAGGAGCCCCACTTAAATCAGTGGGCCCCACAGCACATATAACAAATTCAGATAGCAATGTCTTATTAGAAATACAGACGCAGGAGTAAAAGTGTACCCCGTGTCCCCAAAATCCTAGAACCGCCCCTGTCTTAGATTATCTTGTTTAGAAATTTAATGCCATATACTGGCAACGAGATCATGAGAGAGTATATATATGTGTATGCTTTAAATACATCTCTATCTAACTCTATCCTAGGCAGTAAGAGGTGGCTCTAGAGTAGAGATGGGGGATTGCATGATTCCTACACCACATATGATGAAAGATCCCAACACTTTTGCAGATGGTTATGTCTCACAGGGTCTAGCAACCTTAACCTTATCCACCAGAAAACTTAGGGCGTAAAGAGGATATCAGGCGATTCTTCCCTCAGTTTTAGCCCATGCTGGAACTATTGGTTTCCTAGGATCATGGGAACACTATGTGATTAGAATGTATTTTTTAATTTTTTAAACATGTGTTGGGTTCTATCATATTGAATAGTACTCAGACTATTATAGCCCACCTCCCCTTCATGTTTAATAATGGGGGAATATTTACATACACTGAGATTTACTACTGCAGTAATACGTAAATAGTGACAACAGTAAATCACATTGAAGAAGCAGTATTTTGATATGATGCCATCAGTTGCTGTGGATCACAAACTGAACAAAACAAACTACCGAGGGATATTTAAAAAGATGCTGTTCACAACCACTTTTACTGCATTTTTGGTTGAAATATCTGTTGCTTAGAAACAAGATAAAACTCAAATTCAGTGTTCTAAAAGAAAATAAATTCAGATGTACGCAACTTCTACAAGTTCAGTGTTATTTTCTAAACCAGTTAAAAACACAAAACAAAACAAAAACAAAACAAAACAGTGAAATGGTTACTAGAAAGTATTGTTTTACTATCTGTTTGAAGAATGTCTTCTCAGCAGTGGCCACAAAGTTTATTAAAATTCACAGTTTAGCTGGAATCTAAGGGAGGGGGAATGGACTTGATTCTTGGTGACTGACAGGCCATATAATCCCAGGGCAGGTGCAGGTTTGTCTGAGTTCATTACTTTACACAAAAGGTTCAATTCAGTATATTGACAGCATTTCTGAGGTTCATAAAGTTTAAGAGTACAAATCAGCTGGACTACACAGATTGATAAACAATTTCTGGGCAGAATAAACTTCATAATCCTTTATATCTGAAAATGGTCATTATCAATGATTACAAATTTTACCAGCCTTTTTGTAATACAGACTGTGATATATAGAATCCTGTAATTATTGGTACTGTGTAAGTGTTCTACCAGAGAAATGTTCAGTTTTCCATTTAAGTGTCACACACATTGTGCATTGCACACCCCTCTCTAAGAGTTAAAACAATGCAGTAACCAACTAAGTGACAGACTAGTGTGCAGAGCATTTATTTGCATAGATAAGGGCTGTCCATACCATATCCCAGGAGTGGGCAGACTGTGGCTCTATAGCTAGAAATCAAAAGTTGCCTTCCCAGACAGCTACATTTCATATTTTCCTGAAAGATCTACCTCACAAAATGTTTTTAACCAGTTGAGTGCCAGAGGGGTACGCAACACATTGCAAAGAAATATGGCGCATGCCCCTCTGGCACTCAAAGGGTTAACATCTTTTACTCCACATAAAAAAAATGCATGTATTTGCTATCATAGTGCCCTGTGCATAAATGCAAAGCAGCTTAATTCTGAGGCAAACGAAGTAGAGCACAGGGAACAAATAAATAATAATAATAAAAAAAAATCAAAATTACAACTGGTTTAAAGAGATAGTACTGTTTCATAAAAGCATCAGCTCCAATTAATCTTCACAGTATTTGGGCCATGGAGAGTGTTATTTCAATACTGTCAGAGTTGTAGTTCAAGAGTAACTGAATGATAAAGTATCCCACTCCTGCCCCTTTCACCTAGTGTAAGCCTCCTCTCCTCAGATGTGGGATCTCGTCAGACCAGACAGCTCACATCAATGAGCTGCGAGAACAAAGAAACCCTGCCCCCCTTGACAGGTTTTTTCAAATTCTTCCCTTAACTGAAGATTGTCCCACTCTGTGATCCATTTGGACATCACCTTTCTGTTCTGAGGTGAGCAGTGTTACATCAGTAAAAGGGGCAGGAGGGGGATACTTTATCATTCAATCACTCTTGAACTACAACTCTGACAGTATTGAAATAACACTCTCCATTGGCCAAATACTATGAAGATTAATTGGAGCTGCTTTTATTTTGAAACATTACTGTACCTTTAAATGGGGATTTTAAACTCTTAAATGCTAGAAAGGTCTCAAACACTTTGCTTCGCGATGTGTTGGAAAGCGCTCTAGTATTCCACGGGTTACAATCCACACTTGAATCAAAGGGAATGCATATTTCAGTGGTTCTCAATCTTTTTTTGTTCAGGGCACCCCTAACAAGTTATCTAGAACATTCAGCGCACCCCTAACATATTTAATGTACTTTATCAAGGGGCATAATCTAGGTACAATACATAAATAAACAGTTATTATTAGGTCTTACAATCATAACAACACAATTAAACATAATGTGCATAACAATTTCTATAAGTCTTTATTTAACCCCTTAAGGACCGGACATTATGGGACATTTCCGTCCCATAACGTCCGCATAGGGGCACGTTGACGGGCCGGTACACGTGACCTGTCACGTGTATCGGCGCGTCACTGTGGGGCTTGAAATAGATCGCTCCGATCTTGGAGCGGTCTATTTCATGCCCCATTTTTACTTACAGCGCTCCCGGTAGAGCGCTGTAAGTAAAAAGTACGTGACGTACCAGGACCGTCAAGGGTCTTTCAAGCAAGTTTACCCTTGACGGTCCTGGTATGTCAAGGGTCCCTAAGGGGTTAAAAGTCCATTTTTGTTAGTCTTCATAGAAAACATGGGGCACCCTAAGCTGATGTCCGGGGCACACCAAAGTGCCACAGCACCCTGGTTGAGAATCACTGGCTTATTTGTTCCCTATGGTGCAGTTGGATTGCCCAGGATTTGATTCACTTTGCTTTTACTCATAAGTCCCATTGTTTTTAATGGGGCTGCACAACACTTGGGGTTTTTAGCTGTAGGTCAATGCAGCTAGCTGCATTCTGAGATGCAATGTTCAAAAAGTTGTTCTAATGAAACAAATGTCATATTGTGGCCTGGGGTTAAAATATGGCATTTTCAGAAGTAACGCCATCCATCATTTTTAAAACATTTTCATAAGTAATTAAAGGGATAGTAATACTTCGTTTTATCACTTTTTCTTGTGTTAGCCAATCCCATGCTAGCTGTGACTGTTCTGTTAAAGTAGCTTGCAGGTTCTTGTCCATCGGGTCTTCCTTGGTAAAAACAGAAGTAAAACAAATTATTTAAAATATCTGCTTTCTCTCTGTCCCCACTGACCATCTCACCCATTTCAGATAACAAAGACCCAACATTATCAGACTTTAGTTTTTTGCCATTAATGTATTTGAAAAATGTTTTTGGGTTGCTCTTGCTCTCCTTAGCAATATTTTTTTCATTCTTGAGTCTAGCTAATGTAATTGCCTTTTTACAGGTTTTGTTGGCATTTTTGTATTTTGCAAATGCCTCTGCTGATTCCTTAGCTTTATAATGTTTAAAGGGATAGCAATACTTCTATCTTTATTTTATTTTGTAGGCATTAAAAAACATGAAGAATGATATAAGTCTTATCTCTCAAACCTTTATGGTTTAAGAGATATTCACAAGCAAAGTTTCCCCCTCCCTCCCCTTTTTCCTAGTGTAAGCAATCTCTTCTCAGATGTGAATCTGGTTGTAAGACCAGACAGAACAGCAGGGGACAATCTTCTTTGTATAAAAACAATGAAAGCCCTTGACAAGTTTTTCAGCTTTTTCCCTTATCTTAATTGAAGATTGTCCCTCTCTGCAGTCTACCTGGGCACCTCCCTTCTGATCTAGCTGAACAGAGGGGGGGGGGGATACTTTGCTTGTGAATATCTCTTAAACCATAAAGGTTTGAGAGATAAAACTTATATCGTTCTTCATGTTTTTTTAATGCCTACAAAATAAAATAAAGATAAAACGAAGTATTACTATCCCTTTAAAAACAGCGGTAAGATGAGCTTGATGAATACTGCCTTTTCACACTCCTATCTGCTAATATTTAAACTCTTGTCCAAGTTTAGATTTTATTACATATGACAAAATGAAGGAAATTAGACAAAAAATGACAGCTAGAAGACTTAAAAAAAAAAAAAAAAAAAAAAAAAAAAAAAAACCCTTACAGTATGACGGTAGGTTAAACCACGTGTGCAGAGAGGACCCCGGTCTGACTTCGGAGCGCCCCGCTCCATATCAGCAGTGGCGCGGGCAGTCTCTACTGCGCATGACTGCAGCACTGCGTCGTTACAAACACTTTAGCAAATTATAATATAGGAATTACTGATCAACTCCTTATGCTGTTTAACTCTGAACTAGTTATTGTCCGGTTTCGATATACATGAGCACTTTTGTTTGCTGATACTGTCGGTGCCTTACAAGTCAAAGAATTGTTTTAAAATGCGGATCACAATGTGTGTGTGTGTCTATGCTAGTCCTGATGAAGCCGGCTTTGCCCAGTGAAACGAGTTGGGCATAATGTAGAGTTGAAACCTTACTAAATATCCACACGAGAAATATAAACTAAACATCTAAGCAGTGAATTACTAAGCGGATAGACTCTTGAACTCTGAGTTGGAATGAGGCTGAAGCCCAATCAGTTAGAATACAGATCAATGGTATAGCCTTTATAGAGAGCGAGATAGCTTGGCCACACACATTGTGATCCACATTTTAAAACAATTCTTTGACTTATACAGTGATGGCACTAATCTTCACTTGAAATTTATTTGAAAGATTGTTGGGTTATAAAACTAACCGCAACATTTGAAATACATTTGTTTGATGTATATTCATATAGAAAAACCAGCAGCAAGTAACTGGCTAAATCTATATAAATATTAAATCTAAGACGGCAATAAAGACATAGTTTTTAGAGTGTATGTTAATAAAGATTAGTAATTGTATAGTGTGTTCTGTTCCTCACATTAAGTGTGATTGATCTAGAAGACAGTGTCTGAGAAAAAGTACTGAACTGGTCTTTCATACACCCAGTGGTAAGAAATGTAACCCTTGAAGGTGTCGCTTCCCTTTCCCTTATTCCTTTTTCTTTTGAGACAAGTATTTAAATTTGAAGATCTTCAGTACGAGTAAAGTGTTCTCTGAAAGACTATTTTCTGACCATCCAAAGATCCTCAGGGGTTCCCTGGTGGGCTCTGGGGTTGTAAACAGGATCTGGGGAAGCGGTAGTAGGCATCAGCTTTAAAGATGGAGAGTGGGTGATGGTTGTGAAGAAAAATGTCAATGAATTTGAAAATGCATGGTGAAAATATTATATATAATTAAGATTATTGTGGGAATTCTGATGGTATGGCAGTGGTAGAGGGTGGACCTGTTTGTGGTCTGATTCCCCTGTTGTTTCTAATAATAGCGGAGGGTTAACTGGAAGGTAAAATTGAAGCTGATGAGGAGTTGATGGTTGACTTAAATACAATTTGTCCACAATGCCAAAAGGGAGTAAAAATACAGTTTGTCCTTCTGGTCCTTGGTATCTAAACCTTACCGGGGGGGGGGGGGGGGGTTAGTAGGATTCACTTTATATAAAGGTAGTAGTTGGAGCAGAATAGATAGGGTTTTTTTTTAAACAGATAGTAATGGTTCATTATAAAGCAAAGTTCGATCATTCCTTAGACTTTGAACCAACGCACTGCATCATGTTCATATTGGTCTTGTCTCTATGTAATTATATAATAAAGTTTTGCCCTCCTGCCACTTATACATTCGTCAATCTTCTGTCTTCAGTTCAGAAAGCCGGGTCCAGACAGATTGCAATGAGGGACAATCTTGTATCAGCATAAGGAAAAACCTGCTCTCCCTCATCAAGGGGGACAGAGTTTTCCTTATACGAATAGCCACAAGATTGTCCCTCATTGTGACCTGTCTGGTCAAACAACCAGATTTAAGATTTGAGGGAAGACGACCGATGTATGTAAAAGGGGTAGGAGGGGGAAACTTTAGAATATAATTACACAGAAACTAGACCAACATAAACACTGTCAACGGTGCAGAGCGTTAACACAAAGTATAAGGAATAATCAAACCTTACTTTATAATGAAACATTACTATGTCTTTAAAGATGATGGTTGACTTAGTTGAGTGAACCAGGAGAAGAGTAAAGTTTTCCAGAAACGAGGATTCTAGGCATTACATTTGAGTACAGCAAATATGTGTTCTGAAACTTAGGTAAGTTTAATCTGGGTCTTGGCAAGGTGGAAAATGACCTTCAGGGAAAGAGGTGACTTGATCATGACCTTTTTGCTACCCAGGTGAGGATCAGCTGAACTTTGACCCTGTTGGGGCACTTCTGATCCTCCCTGGCAGTTGAACGTAGGCCACTGCTGAACGTATTGGCAGACTGGATCAACACAAGGGATCCCTGCAGGGACAGAGAGCAATGCTGCGTAGTTAGGAGAATTACCTGGAGCTCCAGTACATTGAGGGACAAAGACCATCTGCCTCGGTCCAAAGATCCTGAGCTGTCTGAGGGCCCAAGAAGGCACTCAAGCCTGCCACGCTGACATATCCATCATGACTGTAACCCAATTTGGAATAACCAGTGGTTGTCACAATGACAGATGGGACCTCTGGAGTTACCAACAAAAGTCTGCCTTCATCAGGTCAGACAGAGACTGTGTTTAAGAATGGACAACGCTGCATAGTATTGCAAGGAACTCTGGACGCAAAGAAATGACAGGGAGGATGGGACTTGAAGTCTAAGCCATACACTTCAAAAAACACTGATCCACCACAGAAAAAGCTCACACACTGTGGAAAAGGCTCAAATTACCTACTATTGCTTGTGGTGGACCGTGCTCCTGCGAGTCACGTAAAGGTAGACTTGTCAGCTGTGGGCTTCCAAAGAGGCTTCTTGACGACCAGGGTTGTTTGGGTTTTGGGGTAGAGCTTGCCTGGGTCACCACTTATTTCAGACATATCTATATATGTATGCATATTAGTGTTCATGCTATTGTGGGTACATATATATTTATGCTAATTGCCACTTATTTCAGAAGTATTTACCCTTGAGAAAGGCACAGCTAATACAAGGTTGTATCCATTTTTGGATACATTCCTTTTATATGTTTTTGGAGTCCCCTTTCTCTGGGTTGGAGACCTGTATTCCATATGGACTAAGAGAAAATAGGATTTTAGTCTTACCTGTTAAATCCTTTTCACTTAGTCCATACAGGTCACTGGTACAATGGGAGGCGATCCGCCCCTTTAATAGGCAGGAACATTCATTCAAATGTATGCAGGGGGTGGAGTCTCCCCTCCTACTTAAGCTGCCTTCAGGCCAGAGCCAAGCTATATTGATTTGAGACACTAAACTGACCAGAGGTAAGAAGAAAAGGAAGACTCCTGTGAGCATGCCCCGAAGGTCTCCCACTGAATGCCACAGGAGAGCCAAGCTTGGTCCCTTGACAGGGTGGGAGACCAGTGACCTGTATGGACTAAGTGAAAAGGATTTAACAGGTAAGACTAAAATTCTATTTTCACTGTCGTCCAATACAGGTCACTGGTACAATGGGATGTACAAACATTGAGCTTTCCCAGAGGCGGGAAGTAAGGCAAGGACCAAGCGCAAGGCCCAAAGTCACCAGAACTGCTATGAACCAATTAATCATAGAGCCCAACAACAGAAGTGTCAACTGACACCAACCAGGGGTAAAAACAAACCCCCGAACTAACACAGCACACTGAACTAGAGCCAACAGGGCTCAACAGCAAAGAAGCACTAAGAACCACAGAGTAGAAAGTCCTAAACAGGCAAGACTGCCTCCAGGACCTTCCTCCCAAAGCTGGCATCAGCCGAGGCCAGTACATCAACTCGATAGTGCTTCGAGAATGTGTGCACAGAGGACCAAGTGGCCGCTCTGCACAGTTGATCAGCAGACACCTGATTCTTATAGGCCCAAGAGGCCCCAATTGATCTGGTGGAATGAGCAGTAAGCCTGAAGGGGACATGCTTATTTTGCGGTTTGTAGGCTTCACGAATGGTAGATTTTATCCAAGAGGCAATAGTTACCTTGGATGCCGGTCTCCCTGCCCTAGGCCCCTCAGGAATGACGAACAAGGCGTCAGACTTCCTGATAGACTCAGTGCGATGAACATAAAATTTAAGACAACGCACAACATCCAACAAATGGAGATCTCTTTCCTTGTCAGAGGAAGGGTTAGGGCAGAAAGAGGGAACCACAATCTCCGGATTGATGTGAAATTCGGAGACAACCTTGGGTAAAAACTCCTTGGAAGTGCGAAGCACTGGCTTATCCTTGTGAAACACCAAGTAAGGAGGTTTACAAGACAGAGCTTGTAACTCTGCTACCCGGCGAACTGAGACAATAGCCAAAAGAAAAGCCACCTTCCAGGTCAAGAGACGCAAAGGAATAGAAGCCAAGGATTCAAACGGGGTTCTCTGGAGAACCCCCAGCACCAAATTGAGGTCCCACTGGGGAGTAGGACTCTTGAAGGCAGGCCGAACATGAGCCACGCCTTGGAAGAAAACCTTAACATCAGGAAGAATAGCAATTCTTTCCTGGAAAAACACAGACAGAGCAGAAGTCTGAACCTTGAGAGAACTCAGGCTGAGTCCCTTCTCAACCCCATCCTGTAAAAAGGCTAGGACTGTGGGAAGATGGAAATGTAGAGACAGATCCTTATCAGTACACCATGCTACAAAGGTGGACCATATGCGATGATAGATCTTGGAAGACACAGGCTTGCGAGCTCTAAGCATCGTGGACACCACTGAAGAGGAAAACCCTTTCTTCTTTAGAATTGAGGATTCAACCTCCAAGCCATCAAATGGAGATGCTGAACATCCTCCTTCCACAGATATCCCTGAAGAAGTAGATCTGGACGTGCAGGAAGCGGAACAGGATCCGTCACAGAAATGGCTAGCAGTTCCGGATATCAGGACTGACGAGGCCAATTTGGAGTGATCAGGATGACAGGACAACGCTCCACCTTCAGCTTCTGGATGACTCGGATCAACAGAGGAAGAGGAGGGAAGATGTAAGCCAGAGGAAACGTCCAAGGGATTGACAAAGCATCCATTGCCAGAGCAAGAGGGTCCCTCCACCGGGAGCAAAACACTGGCACCTTCCTGTTGTGTCTGGTAGCCATCAGATCCACTACTGGCACCCCCCACATCTGGGTGAGAAGGTGAAACACTTCTGGATGAAGCGCCCATTCTCCGCTGTCAACTGTGTGACGACTGAGAAAGTCTGCCATGACGTTGTCTACGCCTGGAATGTGTACCGCTGAGATGACTGGCACATGAGCTTCTGCCCAAGATAAAATGGCCTTGACCTCTAACCAAGCGGTGAGACTTTTTGTGCCGCCTTGTCTGTTGATGTAAGCCACGGCGGTGGCGTTGTCGGACTCCACTCTGACTTGAAAACCTTCCAGCTGAGATTCCCAGTGTCTCAGGGCAAGAAAGATGGCACGAAGTTCCAGAACATTCATGGAAAGAAGAGATTCTTCCAGTCCCCATTTCCCCTGAGCACTGAAACGACCCAGTACTGCCCCCCATCCCCGAAGGCTGGCATCTGTCGTGACTGTGGTCCAATAAGGTACCCGAAAGGACCTCCCTTTCAGGAGATGAGACAGGTCTAACCACCACTCTAGGCTCAGCTCGACATGAGGGGGCAGAGATACGGAGAGATGCTGATGATCTGGATGAGATCTGCAAGTCTGAATCACAAACCTCTGAAGTTCCCTGGTGTGTGCCATGGCAAAAGGCACTGCCTCTATCGTGGAAATAAACTTCCCCACCAGAGAGGACAACTTTGGTACTGGAACCCTGTCCAGTTCCAGGATCCTGGCCACCCGGATAGCAATCTGATGAGCCACTTCCTCCGGTAAAAACACCATGCACTGCTGAGTGTCGAACAGGAGACCCAGGAAGAGGAGCTGTTGAGATGGAACCAAGTCTGACTTCTCCAGATTCACAATCCATCCGTGGCGATTGAGTGACTGTAAGCACAACTGCAGCTGCTGGTGAAGGATCTCCACAGATGAGGCTTTCAGGAGCACCCTGACTCCATCTTGATGAAGCACAGCTATCAAAGCTCCCAATACCATCTGAAAGACCTGAGGAGCTGAAGTCAGACCAAAGGGAAGAGCTGAAAACTGAAAGTGGCCTTTGTGACAGGCAAATCTGAGATACCGTCTGCTCTCTGGATGAATAGGGATGTGAAGGTACGCATCCTGAAGGTCCAGGGAGGCAAGGAACTCCCCTGGAGACATTGCTGCTATCACAGAACACAGAGATTCCTGACGAAAGTGGGAACTCACAACAAAGGAATTGAGATCCTTGAGATCCAAAATAGGACAAGCACCTCCGTCCGTTTTGACCACAACGAACAGGTTGGAATAGAATCCTGAACCTGTGTCCTCTGGTGGAACCAATTCCAGGACCTCTTTGTCCAAAAGATCCTGAATAGCGTCGTCGAACAGACGTC
Source organism: Rhinophrynus dorsalis (assembly GCA_037306005.1). Classification (NCBI taxonomy): domain Eukaryota; kingdom Metazoa; phylum Chordata; class Amphibia; order Anura; family Rhinophrynidae; genus Rhinophrynus; species Rhinophrynus dorsalis. The sequence goes on along the minus strand of CM074718.1, from coordinate 409,696,272 downwards.
TTTTTGTAGGCTCCTGAGAAGGACGAGTAAAATGGAACCAAAAAGGAGGAAGAGAAGAGAAAGGGATCCTGTATCCCTCTGATGCCACCTCAACAACCCAAGGGTCCGCCACTGACTCCTCCCAAACCCGGCGAAAGATGTGGAGACGTCCACCTACAGCCGGATACGGACCCGGGTTCGGCGAGTCATGCCGAAGCAGTCTTGGAGGTCTTGGCCTTGGGGGCAACTTTGGGCTTCCAGGACTGTTTGGGCTTGGAGGAGGAGCGCGTGGAGGACGGACCCGTCTGGGACGTGGAGCGTGCCTCAGTTTGGAAAGAATGAAAGGACCGATTGCGTTTGGCTGGAAACTTCTTCTTGAATACCGATGGCAGAAGAGTACTTTTGCCACCAGTGGCCTCGCTAATCATCTCCTTAAGTTTAGATCCAAACAGTAAGGACCCCTGAAAAGGCAAAGAAAGCAAGGCTTTCTTAGAGGCAGTGTCAGCAGGCCAAATTTTCAACCAAAGAGCACGTCTAGCTACTACAGAGGAAGTAGAGGCCCTCGCCATCATGCGCACAGCATCAAAACAGCGTCAGAAACATAATTTTGAGCTTCTAATATGTTAGCAAGAAGCTGTAACTGCTCAGACACTGGTGCATCCTGGCGAACCGCCTCAGCCAGTTGTTCAGTCCAGGCCGCAATGGCCCTATTAACCCACGCCACTGCAAAGGTTGGACGCATGGCAGTGCCAATAGAGGCAAAAATGAATTTAAGGCAAATCTCTAACTTTTTGTCCGTCCAATCCTGCAGGGCCGAAGCATCTGACACAGATAAGGCAGTAGATTTGGATAACCTAGAAATAGGAGCATCCACTTTAGGAGGATGAACCCATTTTGCCAGTTCAGCCTCAGGAAAAGGATAAAGTTTATCAAACTTTTTGGACACAGAAAAGGATTTTTCAGGATTCCTCCACGCATCAGAGACTAAACGGGCAAGAGTAGGGTTATTAGGAAAACAAACCACAGTCTTAGATGATTTTTGGAAAACATCAGCTGGATCATGAGTAGATTCCTGAGTCAGAGGAAGGTTGAGCGTAGTTAACACAGCTCTGATCAAACCCTCAGCAGAAACTTCAGGGTCACATTCATAAGGGTCACCAATGGACCTATTAGATTCTATAACAGTGCCTTCCTCAGCATCAGAATCCTGCCAAAGTTCTTCCTCAGAAGAATCAGACACATCAGGAGCCCCCTGTGGCTTAGGCAGGGAGGTCCTGATTGTGGAGGGGGTCTGCCAGATTTGCAGAGCCCCCTGAACCTGAGAGGGAAAGAGTTGAAGAGTGGATCTGAGATCCCTAGTGGCAGCTTTAAACTCTTTTACCCAAGTTGGCTCAGTAGCGTGGCTGGGAAGCCCAGGGTTGCTATCCTGACTTTCTGCACATTTTGGGCATAAATGACCTGAAAATTCTCTAGGCAGCCCAGAGTGACAAGAGGAGCAAAACGCAATGGGGGAAATGGTCACCCCAGCCTCTTTAGTCTTGGGTCTAGCCCCTGACTCCAGTGGAGTAGACATGCTCACAGCGTCAGATATACTCCACTAAGAAAAATCAGTGTGAAAGATTAAAGTTTCACCCAGAAATGCCTAAAATCGGACTTATCTGGCCAGCGAAGGGTTAATCTGCTGAGAGGAGAGAAGGCTCGGTCCCTGCGTAGTATACTCGCTGAGAAAAACACCACAAAATGGCTGCTGCGACGGTAGCCAATCAGAAAACGAGCGCGAAATAGGCGCTCATGGGAGTCGTAGTTTTCCTCAGAAGTACCCCAAAACAGTGCCCGAAGCCCCCCCCCAGACTCCCAACACATCAAATCTAGCTACCGGATGATAGAGCAGGGGAAGACCAACAAAATGAGTCCTCTCTGAAGTTGCTGTGACAAGCGGTTCCAGAGATACGTCCCACATTGTGTAAACCCATAGAGAGTAAAGGAGCAATGGCGTCTATGCGGGTAAAAGCGCGCTTAAAGGCGCGGAACATTAAATATTAATAAAGTATGCTTGAAAGAAAAAGTTCAACAAAAACACTTCTAGTACATGTAAAACATGAGAGAATAACAACCCAAAGCTCCAAAACCCAGGGAATACCACAGACATTGCATAAATACAAGCAATATAAATAAAAACACCCTATGAGTGCTGGAGTGCATAATGAGAACCCCCAAATACATGCCCAAAGAAGGGACACTGTGGGACAAGTGGACCTTCAGCACTCAAAGGGTGGCTCACCTTTCTGCAGGACTTCTGTCTTCAGGTAACCATGTTAAAAGGGAATTAACCAGAGGAAAATTCCCCAGCAGGGAAGCTACTTGACACAAGATGTTCCCTCTTCAGGGCATAAGGTCCACCAGAAAATCCCTGGAAGCTGCACTAGCCACTTTGGAGAGGGCAATTCACAGCCATGGTCACCCGCCTAATGGTAGTATTCCATATTTGAAGGAAAACAATAAAAAACTAAAGTTGAATGAGAGATGTTCTCCACCTGGTGTGCACAGCACACAGGAACAAATCAATCTAGCTTGGCTCTGGCCTGAAGGCAGCTTAAGTAGGCGGGGAGGCTCCACCCCCTGCATACATTTGAAAGAATGTTCCTGCCTATTAAAGGGCTGGATCACCTCCCATTGTACCAGTGACCTGTATTGGACGACAGTGAAAAGGGATTTAACAAGGCAAGACTAAAATCATATTTTCTCTTACTTCCAATATGGAATACAGGTACAATAGATATGGGATATATCAACAGTAGGCTACCAGCGGTGGTAAGTAATAGAAAGGACCTAGCACTGGTCCCCATGATACCGGAGATCCATAGGACTTTCCAGAACTAGGAACAGTCCAAATGTAACTAAGTGTCAATGGACACTGAACAGTAAGCACAGCACAGAAGAACAAGATCAAACCAGGCTCAAACAGTTGAACAAAAGTAAGGCACAAGAAGGATAAGGCCCTTAGACAGGCAGCACTGCATGAAGGATCTTCCTGCCAAAGCTGGCTTCAGCCAAAGCCAGAACATCAACATGATGGTGCTTGGCAAAGGTGTGCATGGAGGACCAAGTCGCAGCCTTGAACACCTCTTCAGCCGAGGCCTAACTCTTGCAGGCCCAAGAGGCCCCCAAAAGACCTGGTGGATTGTTCTTAAACACAGAAGGGAGCTTAGAGATACCTAAAAATATATACTCCTTTAGTGTGTCTACACAGATAGCCTTGAAAAGCTGATCTCCCCAAACAGCAATAATCACAGGAATAGCAAAAGGTGGGATGTAAAGCAGCACCAGAAGCATCAAAGTTTAACAAAAACAGGGACTACAGGCACATATATGCCTTGTTCTTAAGTGCCACTACATCCACAAGTGGAAAACATGTAACCTTGGAAAGGCAAGAAATTGGAGGCTCTACTGCTAGAGGGGTGGGGGTAGAAGACTGTGCAAAGGTATCTGCAGATAAAAAGATAATATCCATCTGAGAAGGAACACACTCTTGTCAGGTTTCTTCCATTCCTCCAGGAGAACCTGGTCTAAGGAATGGTGAGATGAAAAAATGGCAGCCTCCTTGCACTTTTAAAATATGAGGGTAAGATTAATTAGAATCTGAGGCCTCATAGACCTTCAGGGTCTCCAGGACAGCCCAGTTAAGACCCTCAATAGGAGAACCAAAGTCTTCCCCAAAGAATCTCTAGTAGTGAAGGATGAATCCAAATTGTCCCCCATCCTCAGCTGAGCAATCCCCTACTGTGAAAGAACTTCCCTCTGCCAAATGGCTGTGATGCCTTTTGGAGGGAAAAGGATGGTCCTGAGGCCAAGACTCTAGAGTCCCTCTGAGGAAGGTATAGAACTTATAGTAGTAATTATGGCCTTAACCGTAGGCTTCTGTTCAGCAGAGAAGAGCACTGGAAGCCGAGTGGGTGACACAGAGCAAGAGAAGAAGAAAGTACCAGAGAAATCCATAAGAAAACCAGTCTAGCATGTGGAACAAATGGTTAAGAAGCCTTGGTAACCTTAGTCTTGTCCGTCTCCCTTGTGCTTGGACAGGCAGGAGAATATATATACAGAAAAATCAATTAAACGTACTTATTTGCCTGAAAGGGTTAAAATAGTATGTAAGGAGGGAGAGACCAGCTGCATGCATCACAGAATGTACATAAAGATGAAAAGAATCAACGTAAAACCTTCACTTCCTATTCCTAAAAGCACAGGAAAAGTGAGCTATATGGGAAATGTAGTTTTCCCTATTAACCCTTTTCAAAATGGTGCTGTAGCTCACTAGCTACCATGCATTAGTGCCACCCTGCTATTGAGAGGGGTCCCTGGGGCACCACTTTGAAGTATAATGAGAGACCAGCATAATGATTCCACTTTCACCCACCGGACCACAGAGTCCCAATACACTATGTCTCAATCCAATATGGCCACCACACATGCCTGTTGTAAAGTCACCACAGCCCTAGAAGCAAAATATGTACTGAAACATTTAAAAATATAGAAAATAAAATCCCAACCTCAGAAAGGAGAGGGATAGCAGGGACAGACAGAAATGTGGAAAAGGATGCAAATCCAGCTATTTCGCCACTGACAATGAATGTGGTTGCCAGACAAATGGACAGGGACATACTCACAGGACCTGTGCACTCTGGGTATTGGAGATCTACTCCTCTTCAGTCTTAAGGCTCTTATCACTGTCACGGAGTGGCTAGGAAATAACAACACTGACAAGTACAAATGAACTTAAGATAAAACTTTATTAAGTACAATAGTGGCAGTAATGATGACACAATGATGGAAGCAGCAAATGACACAATAGTGGCAGTAATGAGTGACACAAAAGTGGCAGCAGGAGTGGCACACCTTCACAAGACCAGGGAGGAACAGTGACTCACTTTCCTCACCCTTCACTAGGCAGGCGAGCAGTAACGGAATGGCCCTGGGAACTCTTACAGGCTAGGTGGGAGGACAGTGCAGAGCACCTACACACACACAGAATGAGTGGCACACCTTCACAAGACCAGGGAGGAACAGTGAACGCACTTTCCTCACCTTTCACTAGGCAGGCGAGCAGTAACGGATAGGCCCTGGGAACTTCTCACAGGCTAGGTGGGAGGACAGTCCAGAGCACTTCCACACACACAGTATGAGTGGCACACCTTCACGAGACCAGGGAGTAACAGTGGACACACTTTCCTCACCCTTCACTAGGCAGGCGAGCAATAACAGAAAGGCCCTGGGAACTCACACAGGCAAGGTGGGAGGTCAGTGCAGAGCACTTCCACACACACACAGTCGGCAGGAAATAGGAAACGCAACTATACCCAAATGCTAGGTAAACAGTCGACAAGGTAACCGGCACAGAGGCTAGGTGAGGCAACACACAAACCGGAACGGCCACGGGAGGTCAGTACATGGACTGGCCGACAAGCATTGCTAACGGGAGCAAGCGCTGGGAGGAAGGCACAGGCAGCAAGGATTCCTAACAGAGACAAGGAATCACAATCGGAGCGCAACAGAGAAAGAATAAGAGGCAGCCAAGAGTCACAGCCGGATTGGGTAGTCAGACGTCGCCAGTGGTCGGAGCTGGAACGGGTAGTCAGACATAGCCAGGAGTCAGAGCCGGATCGGTAGTCAGACGTAGCCAGGAATCAGAGCCGGATCGGTAGTCAGACGTAGCCAGGAGTCAGAGCCGGATCGGGTAGTCAGACGTAGCAGGAATCGTACACAGGAACAGTAATGGACCAACACAGCACTAGGCTCAGGTACACCACGAAAGGGCAAAGGTACTGAGACAGGCTGAGGTTAAAAAGGCCTAGCAGCTGGGTGGAGAGATGACATCACCAGGATAGTGACTTATAAGAATAGGGACTCAGTGTAGAGTGACAGTTAGGCAGTAACAATGTCGCCGAACAGCAATATCTCATAGAGGCAATCACGGGCACCGTGATAATCACAAACCTCCAGCTGCTTCACAGGACACATGGATTTTGGAAAGTAGGCAAGTGTTGAGCTGGAGGTAGAGGAGTCAGTCTCCACCCCAAAGACCCTGTCTTTTGAGAAGTGCCCTGCCCTCTAGGAGGCTCTCAACCCCATGGTTCGTGTTCCATATTGGATATATGAGTAAATGCTGATATAGCAAGCCATCCTCTAGCAGACTTGACCCAGGCCCCAATCAGTCTGCACTCTGGTTCAAATTAACAGTACAGACCAGAGATAGCAGTCCACTTAATAGGGTACTACACAGCCTCAAACTCCAGGCAAAAAACAAAAAGGAAGTCTAACTAAGAGAAAATCTTTGCCCATGCACCTCCCTTGAAGTCACTTTTAAAACGGAGCTTGACTTTTGGGGCTAAAGTGAAATAGGGAGAGAGTCTATGCCTCCAGATCGCTTTCTAAAGCAAACACCCTACCCTCCTGGCTGAAATATACTTTGGCTCAGGGATTCTGTATTCCACATTGGACGTAAGAGAAATACCTATTTTGAATCATAGCTTCAGTAGCATCTGCTTTGCGTTGGGTATATATATATTCAGGAACTAGTTGGCTACACCGAGGCCCTATTGGCTAAGGAGATTAGGACTGCCCCTAAGAAGATCTTAGATTGGAAAGACTTGTCTTTTTGGTCTCACACTCCAATAGACCCCTGATATTGTCCAGACATTTTGCTAGAAGGGTTCCAACTACATATAGAAAAATTGTCTGTCTCTCCACGAAAAAGTCTGTGGTCTATGGACAGTTTCCTTTTGCCTTGTCCCTTTAATGTACAAATTTACAAAGGGGTTCCTAGCTCTTGGTTTTTCTAAGCCGTTACTCCGAGTGGGTCTACGTGGCATACAAGAGAGACTGCAATTTTAATTTTGGCATACTTTTTCTAGAGACAGCTGCAGTATGATATTTTACATAGATTGCATGATGTCAGCTTTCTATTAGGCAAAAGCTCCTCCCTTGTCAGGTGGTATGTACAACATGGAGAGTGAGGTTTAGAGAATTCAGGCAGCTGAAAAGCATTTATTGAGGAGCTCTGATTGGGTTTCCATGTCAAGAAACAATAAAATGCCCCCTTCCCCCCAAGAATTGTATTACATTAAGGGATTTCCTTGGGATGGATTTTTTTTTTCTGTTTATTTCACTCCTTTTGGGTTTTTAGATAAAATCAGTGATTTTATGGAAAGGCTTCATATAGTTATAAGAAAGTTCCTTTCTTTTAGCTATTATTGTCGTACTGTAGTCACTTCTGGGGTCTCTAATGTTATGCATTATAAAGTGAAATTCGGAATGCTTTTTATTTTTGAATAGAAAATGTTAAATGTTTTTCTTGCACAAAAAAATATAACTAAATACAACAAAAACAGAGTCCCAGATACACTGTCTGAAACCCAGCCTTGCTCCGCTATATACACTAGTGGTCACAAAAGCACACATACACTGTTTTTTTCACACCAGCCTTGTCCCACGGGTAGTTACCGAACACGCACTGACACCCCAGCCTTTTATCTACTGTCCAGGGGAAGCCACAGAATCACACACACACTGTCTGACACCCCTACCTTGTGCCACTGTCCCACATACTGTACTTCCCCCATGCTTTGGTTGCTCCTACTGTACATGCAAATCAGAAAAACTCAGGTATAATCTCATGTTGCAGAGCAAAATGTGAGTCCTTTCTAGCATGCAATGCATTGATGCAGATTACCTACCCCATGTGCAGAACTGAAGCTTTTTTCTCTTTACCTAGGCAGCTAACATGATACAAGAACTGGGCCAGTTAATCTCTCTCATTTGCATCTCACCACTGAGGTACATCCAGTCTTCGCAGAAAGCAACTAGGTGGTGACATGCAGATGAATCAGACTCACTGGCCTGGGCCATGTCTAAATATTAGACTAAAGATACATGTCCACTATCTAAAGGACACCTACCTAGGAAAGTCCTGTTAATTTAAGAGCTACCAGATTCCATTGTTCCAATTTACCCAATTTACACAATAGACAGTTAAAGAGTGATGTTACTGCACTTCAGTCTATGCACAATATGCAATAAATAAAATCTAAATTCCCTTTAAGTTAAAGTTGAATTTTAATGCCGTTGATGTTAGAGAGGTCTCCAAAACCATGCAAAGCAATGTGTTAAAGGGATAGTAATACTTAGTTTAATCTTTATTTTATTTTGTAGGCATTAAAAATACATGAAGAATGATGTAAATCTTATCTCTCAAACCGTTATGGTTTGAGAGATATTCACAAGCAAAGTCCCCCCCCCCTTTTACCTAGTGTAAGCAATCTCTTCTCAGATGTGGAATGCAGTCCATAGACCAGACAGATAACAGCAGGGGACAATCTTCTTCCTATGAGAACAAGGAAAGCTCTGCCCCCCTTGACAAGTTTTTCAGGTTTTTCCCTTATCTTAATTGAAGATTGTCCCTCTCTGCAGTCTACCTGGGCACCTCCCTTCTGATCTGACTGAACAGTGTTACATCAGTAAAAGGGGCAGGAGGGGGATACTTTGTCATTGAATTACTCTTGAACTACAACTCTGATATAATTGAAATAACACTCTCCAAAGTCCAAACACTATGATGATTAATTGGAGCTGCTTTTATTATGAAACATTACTATCCCTTTAATATGTTAAAGGCACTGCTAACAATAAATGGGTTAATGACAAAACATGCATCAAACCAGAATTATTCTGAAAATACATTGGGAGTTATGCAATAAGGGGCAATAAAGTGTAGGTGACTTCTCGAGTGATATCACTTCTCCAAATCCTATGTTATTCTATGGAGCCTATGCACCAAGATTTCTCCAACTATGGGGATCTTAGTGTATAGGCTCCACAGACTAACATAGGAACTGGAGCAGTGATATCACTGGAGAAGTCCTCTCCAATTTATCTCCTCTGTATCATGCCTTTCACATTCCCCCATTCTATTTTGTTACTGAGATTTATTTCTAAATTGAAACTTAGTCAATGAAATTTATCTCATTAAACTATAGACTGAAAAGACTTGCAAATTGATATTTTCAAACCCCCATTTTCCACCATTTATGTGAATTTCCATTATGTGAGACACATCACCAAGTAATTACTAATGAAATATATTAAATAATAACTTTTAATTTAATTATTTTGCAATACATGTGTTGTTTTATGAAATGCATTTAGGGAACGAGTTGGTTTGCCAAGTAAAACTCCTTATTTGCATTAATCTTGTGGTGTCTTCTTGTACACACTCAATGCCACTCCTCAAACATTAACAAACTGCATTTTTAAGAAGGCCTGAACTGCCTATGGATGGCAAGGAAGTATTTACAGTAATAAATGAGTGTTGGGTGTTTTATAAAAGGAGAACTAATGTTTAATAATGATGCCCAACTTACCAGTTAGAAAATCCTAATTGCTAATGCTCTTTGTTCAAGAGACAACAAATCAGGGACTTCATGTCCATGAAACAGGCAGAATGCATGAGCTATCTTAACCCTTTTAAGGACCAGATGGGTGTATAACACATGGGAAATCAATGCATTGCACAACCATCTGATTATTAAATGTTTAACCCCTTAAGGACCGGTGCGCACACGAGGCCGGCACTTGAGGACCTTCGCTTCTGGTTCAGGGCTTCCAAAGCGGCGTGTAGCCGCGCCAGAAGCCCTGAACTCTGTGACGTACCAGGACCATCACTGGTCCTTAAGTGCCGGACTGCCATGACGGTCCTGGCATGGCAATGGTCCTTAAGGTGTTAAGGCCACCATGTGCAGTGAGCTGCGCTTGGGGACCTGTTGTCCTGCTGGTAACTGTCATGTCCACCTCCATGAATATGACATCCGGAACGGACTGAAGATGCTATCTCTTGAGCCAAGGCAAAAATTAATGCGGGGCATTAGAATTTGCTAGTCATAGTAAGGTAAAATAGGAAAAAGTTATTAGGATGTATTAGTTCTCTTTTAAAATAAAACCAATAAAGATACAAATATAGTAGTTTTAACCCCTTGAGGCAAGGTGCAAAGCAATGCTTTGCACACCTTTCTGGTCCTTAAGGGGTTGAAACAGAGACCGAGAAAGGATGGCATCCAATGTATAGCCAGACAATTTCTGGCAGTCGGCTCCTGGAGGGGTCAACAGTCCATCTGCTCCACGCCTTTATGTAAAATTGACTCATGCACAGCTGATAAAAACTGCTGTTTCAGGATATCCTTATCCAAATGTCTACCTGCAAAAAACAAAACAGTAAAAAGTAAGTTTGGCCCCATTTTTAAATTATCAAAAAATCAGCAGTTGGATAAGTATGTTATACCCATTTAACCCTAAGAAAACCAGGAGGGTGCAACTCACGGCACATCCTCTGGTTGCAAATGGTTATATTCCATGCAGTGACACTTATGTACTAAGAAGAAATGGACCCGTTCTGGGGCAAACCAATCTAAGGCCATCCTGCTGTAGGTGGATTGCAATTCCCAAAACTGCCATTATCAGGCTGAGGATGATGAATGTTGTGGCCAAAACAGCTGGGGTGCCTTGGGTTGCTCACCCGATCTAAACATTGTCCCTGACCATGGTTAAGGTCCTTCAGTTCTAAAGTAGACTGTGATGTAAAGGAGATATACACAAAAAAGACAGACAATGAAAGAGCAAAATAACTGCACATTCAGGGATAAATCAAAATTTCAGTTGGTTTAAATGTGACATTTAACCCCTGAATGCTAGGAGGTGTTAAAAGCCCCATTTGAAGGGAGGAAAACTTTATTTGTCCCCCTATGGTGCAAATGTTTGCTCCATAACTATAGTAATTTTGCTTTGTGCAACTGTTCCATTGTCTCTCCAAAATACCTTCAATAAGGCCGACTGTGATAGGACCTGCATATTGGGGGCATTCTAAGGCTATGTTCAAATGGGGGCGACTTTAGCACAGTGCTATTAACAATGTGCTAAATTCACCATGTGAAACAGCTGGAGCCCAGTGGTGCTGTGCACTTGGTGATTTCCACCACACTGAATGCATCATGCTGCAGCTTTGATATGCTTATGTGTTGGGCATACCCAGGTTCCAGCATGCTGATCAAATGGCGACCTATGGGCCTCCATTCAGATAGTTCCAATGTGACCTGTTGGTGTGGCTTTCGCTCGAGAAAAAGGGTGGGAAGGGTAAACTTCATAAAATAATTTCAGTATAACTAGAACATTATGAACAGTGGCAACTGTTCTCTTGTAACTGAAAAGAGAGAAAACAAAAATACTGTTGTGCGATTCTTAAAGGGGAGGATTTATAATTGTGAGGGAGGTCCAATCATATGAGGAGGAAACTTAACCCTTTAGTGAATACTGCCATGAGCATTCAGGAAATACACACTTTCATTCATTTAAATGGTGCTTTTAACCCCTTGAATGCTAGAGGTTTCCAACACAATGCAAAGCAACAATATGTGAAACAATACTAGAGGTATCTCCAACACATTAAAAATTAATGCATACAAGGAGTTAAAAGTCCCTTTTAAAGGAGGGGTAAAGAGTCAGGGGGAATGAGCATTATAATTATAGGACTTCAGTTCAGATAACTTTATACTCTGCCATACTCTGTTTGCATGGCAGATCCCTGTAATCTGAATGACTCAGTGCTTCTGGGGGATTCTACCCTCTCCTATGAAGCCCACTGTTAGTTAATTTGTGACACAGGGCTTCAGTTGAGAGGATGCTGATTTTGCTTCATCTCCCATAACCACTCTGTAAAATAAGAAGATCTGAAGGATGATCAAAGAGCATGGCAGAGTTTAAGGTTATTGTAACCTGACTCTCATAGCTGTCAGGTAATAGCCTTCATTTATTAAAGGGATAGTAATACTTTATTATTACTATCCCCCATACTGTAGATAATTGTAAAATAATTTAATAGCCTCCAGCGTTGTGCTGACTGCAGGGGAAGTCTGTCGTATGACAGGCTTGCGGCTCTGCAGCTGAGCCGAGATCCCGTTAGTGAAAAAGATTTATTTCACTGAAACGGTCCTCTACATGTGTTTGGTTTGCAAGCACATGTAGAAGACTGTTTCAGTGAAATAATTATTTTTCATTAAGGCGATCGTGGCTCTGTTGCAGAGCCGCATGATGAAAGTCAGACCGGATATCCCTGCAGTTAGTACAACGCTGACTTCAGGGAAGGGGGAGGGAGGGGGAACTTTGCCTTCGGTTATCTCTCATACCATAAAGGTTTGAGAGATGAACCTGGGGGCTATGAAATTATTTAGCAAATATGTACAATATGGAGGATAGTAATAATAAAGTATTACTATCCCTTTAAGCCTTCTCCCCTGACCCTTTACCATCCCACTAAATATATCAGTATTTTGGCCATTTTTATTTGAACCCTATTAATTATACAGTTAGCTTCCACCTGAATTGCTCCTCTTTTCTTTCATGCATAAGACCAGGTTGTCCTGGAAGGTATGCGTATGCCTACCCATAATGCTTTGCAAGCAGGTTCCCTTCCTTCCTCCCTTCACTAACATGTCCACTGACGCTGGGGACTCTAGCTATTATTTTTGACACACTATTTGGAAACCATAAACCGTAATAAAGTATATTACTCAAGACTTTCAAAAGAGTCCCATCAAGTAATTTGTTATTCACACATCTTCATGGATGCATTATGAACACATATTGGGTCATGTATTTTTCTTACTATTATGTTTGCAAAAGCTAATTTCTAGCATAGATTCTCTATCCAGCTTCCACTTATCAACAGACTATTAGAATGCATAGTTCTTAATTGTTTTCAGGTTACTCAACCACTTCTCTAGAAAGCTATCAGACTACCTGAGAGTATGCTCATTCCACCTTTCCATACTAACTATAACCTTCGCTCCACTGCTAACAACTGACTGAGTATTCCACACTACAAGAAAGAAGCCGGTAGGTGTTCCTTCTTTTTCAGAGCTCAGAAACCTGGAATAACCTACACAAAAACATAAGATGATCTTCTGGTCTAAAATCCCTAAAAATAACTGCTTCTTTGTATTCAAAAACAACATGTAACCATATATAAAAATGAAGGTAATTTTTATTTATGTATGCATATTTTTTTGCTCTATTTTTGTAAATATATAACTGTACTTCTCTCCAGGAAATACTTGGAAATGAGAGAAATCTTAATGTACTCTTCCTGGTAAAACAATAAATAAATATAATACTCCAGATTTTACCTATAAACACCATGCGGTTAAACCTTGCTCTGCTATCCTGCCAGCTCACTTGGGTCTCCTCCAGATCGTAAAGCTCATGAACACCTTGCACAATCACCTGATGTGACTTGTCTTTGATAGACACCAATCCCTGTTCAAAAATAGGAAAATAGTTTTTATAAAGAAGCAAAGGTTATAAAATGAGAATGAGCGATTATTTCAGCAGTGAGTTAATGAGGCTGTCTTGAATGAATCGGGCAGTGGCGGATGCACACTATAACACAACAGTGTCAATACAGAAGAAATTACCTTGGCAGACATTAAAGACAGAAGACTGATTTCTGTCCAATATGCAGTAATGCATATCAAATACTCTGTGAAACACTTTTTGCAATTATCCTTCCCTACTGTTTGGTTCAGAACTAAGTACACAAACTGTAAGGTATATGGCCAAGGACATACTATCTTCTTGCAATTTAAAGGGACAGTAATGTCCCATAAAAATTTTTTTTAGAGTTTGGTACAGCTTAAAAAAATAAGCTAAGTGCCACAAATCTTATCCTCTTCTACTTCTGTCAGCTGTAAAGATGACAGAAGGAGATCCGCGTCGGCCGACACGAGTAGGCTCTGCAGCAGAGCTGCAAAAGAGCGATTTAAAAATAATTACTTCTTTGGAATGGTCTAAAAAGTATGCTTGCAAGCCAGGCACACTTTGTAGACCATTCCAATGAAGTAATTCTTTTTAAATCTCACAATTGCGGCTCTGCTGAAGAGGAGAGAGAGGGGAACTTTAGTGGATGATATCTCTTAAATCATATTGGTTGGAGAGATAAGATTTGTGGCATTTAGCTTATTTTTTTAAGCTCTACAAAACTCTAAAAAAATTTTGTGGGACATTACTGTTCCTTTAAGTAAAAGTCAGAGTATATAATCCAGTAGCTTTTCATTTACCATTAGTCGTTCTCATTAGCTATTGTCAATAAAGTATAGGTGGCGAATTTATCAAAGTGTAGGTGTCGTCCACTGGTTAGTTTTGATACTTGCCCCACTTGTGTAACCAATTTAAAAAATGCTGCTCTGCACCTTGCATTGGCGAGACTTGTTTAGAATGGACCTGACATCTTGAAATAAGTTTAATGTTAACGAGAATTAAAAACTGCCTGTATATGTTGTACTAGCAATTTGAGAGGTTAACCCCTTAAGGACTGGCCACGCACGCGGCCGGCACTTAAGGACCACGGACCTTTTTTTTTTCTGGTCCGATTCAGGGCTTCCCGAATGGCGTGCAGCCACTAGGGGAGCCCTGAATTCCATGAAGTACATGTACTTCCTTGGTCCTTTAGGGACCTACACCCCGTAACGTACATGTACGTCATGGGTTATTAAGGGTTTAAAGAGATAATAATGTCAGCAAATAAAGTTAAGATGGATTATTCATAATCCTCTTTTTTTAATAAAGAAAGGTACCTTTGTAAACGTCAATAACGTATTCTGCTTGTGATTTTATTTTAAAGTTTCCCCCTCCTGCCCCTTTTTCCTACATCACGCAGAGTCTCCTCAGATTTGAAAGCCAATCCAGACTGATCGCAATGAGGGACAATATTGTGTTAGCATAAGGAAAATGCTCTCCCTTCCTCAAAGGAGGCAGGGTTTTCCTTATACCGACAGAAAAAATATTGCCCCTCGTCCAGTCAAGCAACCAGCTTTCAGATCTGAGGATATACTGCGTGAAGTAGTGGTAAGGTGCAGAAGGAGCAAAGTTTAAAATTACAAGAAGAATACAAAATTATGGGCATTTACAAAAGAACACTTTGTTATAAAAAAAATATCATGAATAATCGATCTTAACTTTATATGCTGACATTACCATCTCTTGAACCTTCGTTGGTTACATCACAGCGTGGCACTTCATACTAATGTATTCTCTGCTAGGCCAATATTATCACACATGAGATATGAATGAATACAGGAAAAGGGTACACACCGGGCTTATTTCCACTAGCACAAAGAGAAATACTTTTGGCCTTGAACAGAACTAAGGAGCATACTATGTAGGTAGCTAGCATAAAGTGCCACACTGTGGCAGCAAAAAAATAAAGGTTAATTTTCTCAAAATATATGTATTTTACAGAAAAAAGGCTATTTCAACATATAGGCAGATCTTAACTCTAAACTTGTCTCGGAGTGACAGGCCCACTTTAAAGTGTGAAATGGCATTTTTTTGTAAAATGTTGGTGTTTGTGTTGTCTGTGAATTTACTTAATTCAAGTAGTTTCCTTTCATTTCTGTGCATTTATCTGGTGACATTGGCATGCGTTTTCTCACGTCTTTGCTTGACAGTAATTCAGTCTTAGGCTAGAAGTCATTTTCCTGTTTCTGTCGGGTTCTGTACCATTTGTAGGCAACAAAAAGGAACTTTTGCATTGAAAACACTGCTCACCAATACACAAGAACAATTTTTCAAATACATTTTAGAAAATATGAGCTTAATTTGTGCCAAGTTTCACAAGAAAAGGCTCAGCAATTGTTTACAGATAAGTTTTGCAGTTTAGAAAATAGACACGACTTAGAAAGCAGGACCTATGGTAAATGCGCCCCGATTTGTCTAAATATGTGTTATTTACTATATTTACTTACTATACACAGTAGCGGACAACGCATCATTTTCCATTGGTTGATGAATTACAATTTTCATCATCCTCAGTCAGTCACTGGCAGTAGAGGATGATGGGAGTTGTATTTCAACACCAGTTGGAGAGTGAGAAGTTTCCCACTCCCCGTAATACAATATTAGTGCTAAATATGTATTACTATGCAATTTTACCCACGTACATATACAAATCACAGCACTTTAAAATACATCATCATAAACAATGACTATACAAAGTGCATTTAGGGGCTAAAGCCTGAAGTCTCATTGATAAAGCTTTGGGTCTTTTTTGAAAGCTTAAAGGGATAGTAATACTCCAGTATTACAAATCCCTATATTAAATCCCTTGTAAAAAGAATCGTTTTGCCTCCAGTGTCATCTCTCAAACCTTTATGGTTTGAGAGATGAATGCTTCTAAAGTTGCCCTCTCCCTCCCCCTTCCCCGTAGTCAGCATTTTAGCTGACTCAGGGAAATCCGGTCAGAGATCATCAGGTGGCTATGCAGCAGAGCCGCGATCTCGTTAACTAAAAAAAAAACTTTCACTGAAACGGTCTTCTACGTGTGCTTGCAAACCAAACACATGTAGAAGACCATTTCAGTGAAAGTTTTTTTTTTTAACACGATCAGGCTGTGCTGGAGAGCCACCTGAAAGTCGTATGACTCTCTTCCCTGCAGTCAGCTAAAATGCTTACTACAGGGAAGGGGGAGGGAGAGGGCAACTTTAGAAGCGTTCATCTCTCAAACCATAAAGGTTTGAGAGATGACACTGGGGGCAATAAGTTTTTTTTTTTTTTTACTAGGGCTTTAATATAGGGATTTGTAATACTGAAGTATTACTATGCCTTTAAGGCATGTAATGGTGTAAATCTCCCTTAAAATATGCTTTTATTGTTCTTACCGGTTACATCATTTTCAGGGTCATTAGAATGGAGACTCACTCACCTTCCTCCAGCTCAAACCCTCGCCTACTTCCGAGAATTTATGTAAAAATACCCACAGCAAAAGAAAGAAGCAGGTAAGAGGAAAAGAAAATCTCTCTGTACTAAGAGGAAGCAACGCAAATGAGGTTTTTCTCTGGTTGAGAGACCTGTGTTCCATATGGACTAAAAAGAAAAGGATTTAAGAAGTAAGAACACTAAAATCCTATTTGGAATGTAGGTACCATGGGGATATACTAAAGCACCCCAGATTGCTTGGAGAGCTAGGAGAAAAGACAGCCCACATGTCCCCATGACAGCAGTGTTCCCTAGCATTATTCCGGATCTGAATAACCATAGGTGTCAACAGACACTACAAGTAGCATAGCACACCAACTAAGAGCCAATGGGGCTCTTCTCTGGCAATGAAGGAGAAAAATAGATGCATATGGCATATGGTAGCCTTAATTCAAGAGACAATGGTTACCTTGGATGAAGCTTGACCTACCCTAGTATCCTCAGGGATAACAAAAAGAAAGTCAGCCTTACAAAAAGGCTTAGTGTGATGCACATAAAACTTAAGGCAACATACAACACCCAACATGTGGAGATCCCTCTGCTAAATGGACAAAGGGTCAGGACAAAAAGAAGGCACAACAATCTCCTGACTGATGTGGAACTCTGAGACGACCTTCTAAAGAAACTCCTGAGAAGTAATAAGGACTGCCTTATCCTAGTGAAACACCAGGAGATGGATGCTAAAGGCTCAAAGGGAGGCCTTTGCAGAATGTCCAAGACTACAATGAGATTCCACAGAGGTGTGGGGACCCGAAAGGAGGGGAGGGTGTGAGCCATCCCCTGTAGAAATGTCTTTGTGTCCAGGATGACAGCAATTTGCCTCTGAAACAGAACAGAAAGTACTGAGATCTGAACCTTGAGGGCAGGTCAAAGACTTATGAGGACACATTCTTGTCTGCATACCACTGGTGTTAAATGGACCAGACCCTGTAGTATGTCACATGACAGCCTGCAAAAGCTTTGATCATTAGGAAGAGCCTACATGGTGCGAAATGCATTGATCGATTTTTACACCTTTTAACTTGTTGTTCTCCACTCTGTAAGTCTCACCTCCAAGGTCTATTTTCATTTTTGCTATGTGATGCAAACTACTTTCTTTTACCAGTGAAAGAAAGCCAGATGAATCGCTCTGAGTTCCAGAATGTTGATGGACAGTAGGCTCTCCTCCCCTATCCACCTGTCCCAAGATTGCACCCCAGCCTCCTAGGTTGGAGTCTGTCATCACTAAGGTCCACTCTGGACTGACAAAGGGCTTCCTTCTACCCAGGTGTGGCCTAAGATTAAGTGATATTTTCACGAAAAGCGTCAGGTGCTTCGTGGTCTTACATATGTCTGGTGTATCATTTTTTACATCGTGCATGATGTTTTTAAAAGTGGAAGAATAAAGTATTTTTTATTGTATATGAGAGTGGACTTCTTCTTTGGCTGTTGGAGAGCGGTGGATCCATTCAAGCAGCTCCTCCAGTGTTGTCTATTTTGTCAAAGTCCGTGGCCAGGACTGTGGGGGTAGCTCCGGATCCATAACGACTTTCAGCCGTGGTGAGTAGATGTATTTATAATAAAGTTTTTACATATGATTATAATTGATTAGGCATATAGTAGCGATCTCTCTACTTCAAGGCTTAATATCTCCTCCCCTATCCACCTGGGAAGGGATGGGAGAAGTCTTCTTGAGATTGAAATCCAGCTGTGATGCACCAGAATGCGAGCACACTCTTGGATATGGTGCACTAAAGGTTCTTCTGAAGTAGCTTTGAGTAGAAAATCATTCAGATATAGTCAGATATGTGGCAGGGTGCTATTGAGAGACCTGAATAGTTTCCATGTGTTTTCCTTGCAAGAAAGGACAGCTTTATAGAAAGCTGAGGTAATATACTGCACTTACAACCAGTAGCATCAATGATATGTTTCAGGTAAGGCCAGGTTAGGGGTCAAAAGAGGGGGGAAAGCCCATTTTGCCAGATCCTCAGCCATAAAAGGGTATAGCTTAGAGAATAGCTTATTAATGAAAAATTCTCTTATCAAGAGTTTAGAGTGTTATTAGGTTGAAAATCAGGGGATTCCTTCCTGTGCCTCTGGAAATTGTCCAAGGTAGATCACCCCCAAATGCAAAGTCAGTGACCTGATGAGCCCCTCAAAAGCAGGGACTGGATCAGCCTCTTAGAAATCTCCATAAGAAAAGGAATGTCACAATAACCTGAGTGTGCCCCTTGAAGGTGGGCATGGGTTTTCAAGAATGTAAAACCCCCTAAACTGAAGGGATTTGTGGCACTGAGGAAAGTAATGTTTTAACACATGCAGGCTTTTGTCCAGTGCTGGAGGGGCCCTGTAGAGGCCAAAGCAGAAGAGGGACACAGAGACACAGAATACTCCATTTGAAGCCCAATATGGCATGAGGAAGAGTGGATACTGGGAGTAAGGGAAGCCCCTGAATCCTTAGCCTTGGATTTCCCCATATTCCCCTTAGTATTAGACATGTCCCTAATGTACTTATCTGGTATGCAAAGAATTTAACTGGAGAAGAGTGAGCAAGGAGAGTCAGCCTCTGCGTAGGATAAGCAAGGAAGCAGTAAGATGACCACCAGTAACTGTTCTAGCCAATCAGAAGAAAGCCCAAGAAACAGAGAATTATGGGGATTTTAGTCTTCTTCCTTGCTTGATGCCTATCATCGCCTTTAACTCTGGCCGGGGACACTCGAAAAGTGGAGCTGATGAAAGAGCACAAGAAGACAAGATCCTGACTCTTGTATCTCAAACTGTTGAAGAGATATGTCCCAAAGAAGCTTCTCCCATAGAAGTCAATGGAGGAAATATGGCAACGGGTGTACTCTGGATCTTAACCTTTTGAGTGCCAGAGAGGTACCAAACACATTGCTTCACAATGCACCAGGCACCCCCTCTGGCACTCAAAGATTTAAAGGAGCTGGTACATAGAAATTGATCCCAAATTAAAAATAAAGGAAAACCCAAACCCTCCAAGGAACATACGTGGGAGAGAATTAACTAATGTCCTAGTATTGGGGGAGCTAGAAATAAACCCCCCAAAACCAAGGTACACCCACAATAACCAGAAAACAGCAGAAAAAGGGTTAACAAATATAAGGAACAGCAGCCATCCATACGTCCAGACCACTCATGGGAAAATAGAGTTAGGAGCAAGTGCATAAGTATCTTATATTTACACAAGTGCAAGACAGCTCAGAAGGGGATTGAGCTGGAGGAAGAGGAGGGAATCTATACACAAATGGCCCTATCTTTTATGATGTGCCCTGGCCTCCAGAGTGACTAAACCTCATGCTACCTTTGTTCCATACTGTACGTAAAAGAAAGGGCAATTAAAATGTTTTACTAAGTCAGCTACTCTTGGAGCAGGCTTATTGAAAAGCCCAGGGTTGCACTGTGAAGTGCCATAATGGCTTCTATCAACTGTTGAGGAAGGTCCAAATCCAACATTCTCGGTTGGAATGCAACTCAGAAGAATGTGGCTCTCATTACAAACTTCATGGGTTATGTGTGTGGTCTCCACAGATCCTCTGTGGTGGGTTTTCCTGCCAGATACAGAGGGTCTATGAGGATCAGCATTGTGCAGGACAGGAAAATAAACCGTAAGACTTCAAGGACGCTTATTACCTAAAAACATTTTTGGTGATTTTGAAAAGGCTTTCGAAATTGCCTACAGGTTGTATTAGCCACTCTGTAATTTGTAAAAGTAGTTTGAGTTTAGATTTACAGATTATGCTAATTAAAGCACGCAGTGCAAGCACTTCCTGTTAGAACTACATTACGTCCCCACAGATTAACTCTGCTCAGAAATGCATTGGCCACATTCCCTAGCACTGAAAGGGTTACGTGTCAGTGAGAGGTCATCTAGGGCTAAGAGAAGAAGTGCTTGCATGGTATGGCTTAATTAGCATAATTTACACAAGTAAATAATGCAAAAACTATTTTTTTAAATATAAAATTGATAATGCGACATCTAGGTAATATTGAAAGTCCTTCCAAATTCATCAGTGATGGGATGAAGCATCATTTCAGATCCCTGTTCTTCACCTGGGAACCTAGCAACTGCCCTGTCTATTAGTATTTAATTAACTTGCCATTCCCACAGCCATTAAATAATAATGAAATGTATCTGATGCTACTATTGTAGGGGCTGAAGACCTGTAAAATTATGTGTTGTTGTACTACAAAGCCCACTGATGAGAGATGCTGTGTTCAAGTTCTTACAGTTCAAACTTGCATTTTTTTAATACAATACTTCCATGGCTTGCCGTTTTAGGATGGTGCTGTTGTTACAGCAACCCATGGAGAAATTTTCAGTGAAACAAGTTGTATGTAAGTAGCCGCGGCACCATCCAAATAACAAACTCACAAAAATTGCAAGTTAAACTTCAATACCTTTTGAATGAAACCTCTTATGACAATGGGAGTATCATTATTTTGTTCAACAGGAAAAACCTTACAAAAACCTATTATACCATATTATGTTCATATTATCTTGTTTAACTAATTCTGCTGTGTAAAGTAGCAGACTTAGTGGTGACAAAGAGGTGATAAAGTGGTGAAGAGTTCTCCAGTTTATCACTTCTCCAGTTCCTATTCTATTCTATATAGCCTATGCGCTAGGATCTCCAAAGTTGAAGAAATTCTAATGCATAGACTCCATAGATCAACATAGGAATTGGGAAAAGGATAAACTGGAGAAGTCATCTCCAGTTTATCACCTCTATATCACCGCTTAGTGAATCTCCCGCCAGGGCTCTATGGTGAAGCCCAAATATGCTTCCTATCAGCTATTCACAAGGTCAGAAAGCTGATCCCCCTAAGCCAGAATGCAACCTGTAGGTATGTGGCTCTATGTTACAAAATTTTGTGGGTTGTGCACAGTGCCCATAGAGCCTTTATTCAGGCTTTCCAGCCAGCTGCATAGGACCTACGTGGATTGCATCTCCTGGGTTGAGACTAAACTGTGAGACTTTAGTTTTGAAGTTCAGTCTCTTCTCTGGGCCAATTAAGGATCCCCTGTTGGTCTGCTCCAGACCCATCAGTAGGTCTTCTCTCAGAGAAGACCACCTGCCGATAAGGCACCATTCTAGTATAGTTGCCCTCTAAATGAAGCAGAAAATACATTGCTTATCTAACCCTGCTATGTTTTGTAGAGGAGTAAACAAATAAGTGCTCTGTACCTTTAGTCTGATAACCTCCATTGCATTGCCGTTTTTGTTTTTAACAGTTTTCTCCCACAACAGATCCTAAAAATAAAAAAGTTTGAAAAAATATGATTCCCAATATTAAAAATAACAGTACTGGAAATGCCACTCAAATGCCTAGTCAAATATAATTAAAACACCAATACTATATATAAGGATTAAAACCTGAAAATATATGAATCCATAAACAATATAAACTGATAGAAAAAGAGACAATAGAAATAAGAAGGCAGCTGGTTACTATCTGAGAGATCTTAAAGCAGAACTATCCCACCTTTTAAACTTTGCCCCAAATAACTACCGATCTAGCGACTAGCTGCTCAATAGTGCTAGTCTCCAGAATTATTACCACGTTAATGAGAATTATACAATGCTCCCGGACTGACAGCCAGGAAACAGCGTAGACATCTTTCCATAGTTACGTCTGTGCGCCTGCGCTGTCAGTCCCTTTTGGTACCGAACGGCTCCTAGAGCAGGCTGGGACTGACTGCGCAGGCGCGCAGACGTCACTATAGAAAGATGTCTGCTCTATTTCCTGGCTGTCAGTCCGGGAGCAGTACAGAATTCTCTATAACATGGTAATAATTCTGGCAACTAGCACTATTGAGCAGGTAGTCGCCAGATGGATAATTACTTGGGGCAAAATTTAAAAGGGTTGGTAGTTCTGCTTTAAGTATGATATAAGCCTAAGGGGTAGATTTAAAGACAGGTGTTAGGCAAAAAACCACCACCGGGTGTTTTAACGTGTAGTAAGCCATTCAAAGGGCCAAGTAATTAACTGCTAATGGCAGTTCAGCAAATTATATGGCCGCCACACAAAACTGTGTTTTGGCCCATTAAAAAAAAAACAAAAAACAAAAAAACAAAACAACAATTCAATTTGCCACTTAAAGGACTGCGTTAGCTGCAAAACATCCGATAAGGGACTCACTTACTGTACAAAACTTAAGACCCAGTTTGTTTGGCCATAAAGTCCCTTATCAGATCTTTTGCCAGCTAACACAGCTATTAACTGGCAAAAAAACCCAAAGTCCTCAGTGGATGTATTGATATGTGGCCCTAAGCCCCACATCAATACATCCAAAGTGCCTAAAATGTGTCCAAAGTTAGTAGGATTAACCCTATGAGTGCCAGTGGGGTATATTTACCCCACCGGCATTCATAGGGTTAACCCGACTAAGTAAAGCAACATCGCATTAACACTTACCTTTAACCCCTTAGTGACGGCCGCGTGCAGACGCGGCCGTCACTTAACGTCCGTCTAACATTTTTTTTTTTTTTAAAAAAACAATCCGGAGTCCCCGAACGGCGCGCAGCCGCGCGGGGAGCCGGATTTCCGGGACGTACATGTACGTCCTCTGTCACTAAGTGACAGCCACACGGGACGTACATGTACGTCCCGTGTCGCGAAGGGGTTAATCCTGATGTCCATCGCAGTCCACAGCTTCCTGGTCTTCTCTTCCTTCTGTCTTCTCTCTTCTGTCTGTAAAAGAAAATAAAATATTAAATACCAAGCATGAACGAAGATATTGTTTAACCCTTTGAGTGGCAGAAGGGTACACAATGCATTGCGTACCTCGCTGGCACTGAAAGGGTTAAATAGTATTGCGCCATGAATATTCCTCACATTAAATGCCTCTATATAATGCCAAAATATATAATCATGCCAAGAAGAAACAGTATCCATATACATAGAAATAAATGTCATGCATTAATGCTAAGAAAATGTACTTAGCTAAATTCTTCATGTATCCGCCGCCGCTTCCATTTCCCTCACAGACATTGGCTGGGATGTTCTTACATCCCAGCCTATCAGATTAAATAACAGCCACTCGAATCTGATTGGGTGGGATGTGAGTAAGAACATCCCAGCCAATGACTATGAGGGAAATGGAAGGGAGTCTGCCCATATATGAAGGCAGACTCACTTCCAATGCCCTCAGTGTGTTACGGGCATCGGTCCATAGAGGACTGAAGGGGGCTGTGTTGGTCATCTGTGTCTTTGCTGCCGCCGCCCTCGCGGCCGCTCCAGGCGGCGGAGACATGAATAATTTAACTAAGTACATTTACTTTGCATTAATGCGTGACATTTATTTCTGTGAATATGGATACTATTTCTTCTCGGCATGATAATATATATTTTGCCATTATATAAAGGCATTTAATGTGAGGAATATTCATAGTGCAATACTGTTTAACCCTTTGGGTGCCAATGAGGTATGCAACATATTGCTTTGCAATGCGTTGCGTACCCTTCTGCCACTCAAAGGGCTAAACAATGTCTTCGTTCATGCTTGGTATTTAATCTTTTATTTTCTTTTACAGACAGAAGAAAGAGAAGGCAGAAGATAGAAGAAAGAAGAGAAGACAGAAGGACAGTGGATGACAGGTAAGTGTAACATGGATTAGTTAACGATCGGTGCTTGGCAGTATGTCAGGCAACAATAGTTAATTGTTTTTTACTGTGAAGTTCCCAATATCGCTGCTCTTAGAGCTGTTTTGGGAACTTAACTCACAAAACGGATGTTTTGTCACAAGACCGTTTCTGTGGCTTAATGTCCTTTTGGGTTTTAGCTGGTAGGGCCTGTGAATATTGTGTTACACATGTTAGTTTTTCAGCCAGTATTCACTTTGGCCCTGCCGGCTACCTTAACGCATGCCTTTAAATCTACGCCTAAGTTTGATATAATCCTTAGTAAGACTATAGAGACACAGTGTTAATGGTAGGTGACCCAGTCTTTCTGTATATATAAATGTATTTAACACAAATACATAAACAATGCATGCAAATATTACTAAATCAAAGGCACTAATAGTAAAACACAAACTAATAGTAAAACTCAAACATAAAATTCCTGAATAGCCCTTTAAGAATTAGCGACTATAGGCATATAGTATATAAGCCCAGTCAGAAGTATATAATGTAATGTGATAATAATTGCATCTCTATCATAAATAAAGGTGAAGGTTCACTATGTAATATATGCTCACTGTTTGGTGTCAAACATCCAGCGGACATGGATCATTCTTTGAGGCCTCTAATCCCCTCCTGTCCCATAGTAGGTGCAGTCCTATCTGCACCTATTCCTGGGGGGTATAGCAGCTGAGATATCCTTGTAGATCAGTGGTTCTCAACTCCTGTCCTCAGGACCCACTAACAGACCAGGATTTCTCTGCTAGAGCACAGGTGTGGTGATCAGAGGCTCATTCACATTGATTAACTCACCTGTGCTCCAACAAGGAAATCATCCAATCCTGGCCTGTTAGTTGGTCCTGAGGACAGGAGTTGAGAACCACCGTTGTAGATGATGGTAAACAGTGGGATCTAACTCTCCTCTCTCTTCTCCCAATATTTGATGCTAAACATCAAATAGGCAGGGGACATTCTCTTATTTATATGATACTCTCCCGTCCCATTATGGGTGCGCTCCCATCTGCACCCATCTGTGGATGTGTAGTTGCACAGATAAATTGCAGGTAATAATGAATGTGGCAAAATGCAACTCTCCCATCTACTCAGAAATTTTAAAACTGTGAACCCACTTGCACAGATTATATTCTTCCAAATGATTAATTGTATCACAATACTAAAAAGACTTGCTTATATAATTGACTGGAATTAATTTCAGGTAGAGGTTCTAGTGCATTTCGTATTCCCTGAAGAAGTATCTTACTTTATATAAAACACAGTTATCATTTCTGAGAGATGGGAGCATTACATCTAACCCCATTATTACGTGAAAGTACTCTCTGCCTGCTGCACTTCCAAGAACGGATGCAAACAGGACCACATGCACAATGGGATGGAAAGGATCACATTAATAAGAGATCTCTACCAGCTTGATATCTGTCAGCAAATAACTGAAGAGCGGATGGCAGAGTTAAATTCCTCTGTTTACCATCATCTATAAGGATATCTCTCTGCCCGCGATATCCCCAGGAACGGGTGCAGGTAGGAGTGCACCTACGATGGGATGGGAGAGGATTACAGACATCAAAGAAAGATCCCTTCCTTCCGGATGTCTGACACAAAACAATGAGCATATTTTATAAAGTGAGCCTTCCCCAATGTTAATACATTTATGATATAGACATATTATTATCATATTACATCATTTACTTCTAAGACTGCAATAATATACTATATATGTCTACAATCTCCAGTTCTAAAATAACTATATGTTGTACTTGCATTCTTAATTTGTGTTTTACTATTAAGGTGTCATTGATTTATTAATATTTGGATTTATTATTTATGTATTTGTATTACATATTTGCAGAAAGAAGCACTATCCTATCATTTACACATTGTCTTAAAAATAAGAGTTATTTTATATATCTTTATATATATATATAGCATGTGTGTGACTTCACCTGAATGAACAAATTGAGGCTTTCTTCAATAATACTTCCAGCGACTTCAAATGTAACAGTGACAATGCTCTGTAATAGATTAACAATCAGTAAAACAAGTGAACATCTGTCTCAAGTCACACTTGTAATCAGTCTGATAAGGTAAGACATGTTGTGAGGAGAGGATAATTAGTGCACTGCACTCTAGATTTATTTACAACATGTCAATGTGGGAAAAATGTCTTAAACATTTAAGCTGTTGAGGTGTATATTGATTTAGAAACAAAGTACTCATCCGTGCAACATATTTATAATGACTGTTTCCTAATTTAAAAGCATGTCACAGCTCTGCAGATTAAGAGCAGTCAAAAAGATTGACTTTCTTAACAAAGTGTAAATGACTAAAGCAATTACACAATCTCCTTTTTCAGGCCCTCTGAGTAAGCATGATGTATAATGGTACTTGTCAGACTTTTACAAGATGCAAGATAAAACAGAGGGCTAATTTTACTGTTCTGTGCACCGAAACAGTAACATAGTTGATGTGGATTAAAAAAAAAAAAAAAAAAAGACGTGTCCATCAAGTTTGAAATTTGCTATATCTCCATTGTTGATCCAGAGTACGGAAAAAAACATTAAAGCAATTTCCAATTATGTCCCAACTTTGTAAAGAAAAAGATTAATAACTCCAAAAGCAATCAGATATCACTCTGGTTCAGCAACCTACTAGTGTTGAACCAATTTCTTACCCATTTATTTATTTTTTTTTTTTTTTCTAAAGTCTCTGCCTGTCAACACAGCCTTCAAAGGATCCTTGCTCCCCTTACTGTAAAAATAACCCCATGCCTTTGTTTATTTGAAACTGTCTTTTCTCCAGTCTGCATGGATGATTCTTGTTTCTTGTTCAGCTCTTTGAATAAAGTGTTGAACGCTACAGGTATTTCCAATGCATCGCTTCTGCCTAGGGAAGGAAAACTGACCTAGGCTCAGCTAAAACAAGGAAGCATATGGAGGTAGTAATGCAACCTACCAAAGACTCTAATGGATACATCCCATCAATCAGAACTACAGACAGAAGTGCACAAAAATGAAACAATACATTAACTTACAAAAACCTTTTCAATTGTACACTCAAAAGAAACTGGATATGGAGTCACAAGCCAAAAATGCATAAACTGACAAAGGAAAAATGTGTTGAGAAATCACAACATCCAGCAGTAATTAATACTAGATTTGTGATTAGCAACTATATTGGCTAGTTCGGTGTTGTAGAGGTAGTCTGATAATTGTATAAATCAGGTATAAAACTTAACCTTTATTGGTACAGATAAAAAAATAAGTACAATATGTCTAAAAACAATATTTGACAATTGGGGTTGTGTATACACACCAGTTCCCCTATAACTTATCTCTCTTATTAGAACTGGCCAATATAGTTGCTAATCACACATCTAGTATTAATTACTGCTCGATGTTGTGATTTCTCAACAAAGTTTTCTTCATTCAAAAACCATTTCAAACCATATCCTAAAGTCCCTCTCTGTTTCAGTTAATCGTTCACTAATTTTTTTCTACAAGAAAATTGAACATCTAATCTCCATAATCATTATACTGTTCGATAAAAAGATATCCAGTACTTTTTGAACATATCTACAGTAACTGCCAACACTGCCTCCCAAGGCAAAGAATTCCATCCACATCCTTACTGACTATGCTGTAGTCAAATGTGCCTTTCCTCTAACCTTATTAGATGCCCTCTGATTTTTGCTCAGCCCTTTGAGTACGGAGACTTGCAGAGGCTTCTATGTATTGGCTTGAATATATTTTTTTTAAATTGTAATCACATCTCTCATTGGATGCATCTTCTCTGAGGAGCAAATCAAATATGGTTCGTCTCTCTATTTGTTACTAAAATCTTCCATTTATCAGTTTTTTTGCACGTCTCTACTGTTTCCAGTTCCTTAACCCTTTGAGTGCCAGAGTGGTACGCAACACATTGCTCTGCAATGCACTGCGAACCCCTCTAGCACTCAAAGAGTTATTGTATTTTTTAAGAACTGATGCCAAAAACTGTACTCCATATCCTAGATGAGTTCTGACAAAGGATTTACTGTACATAAAGTTCCAATGTCATGTACCACTCAATTAATTTTCTCACTGATCTTCCAGAAGCTTCTTACTCCAAGTTTCCCTCAGCTCCCCCACAAAGCAGCAGCTGTTTTTCTCTTCTTCTAGTGTGTGTATGTGAATATCTAACAAGGAAGTCGAGTAGTTGTTTTTAGCACTTCTTCATATCCAAATCAAGGAAATGATAAAGGTCTTGATAGTGTTTACAGTTTGGACATGTACCCATTTATTGTGTCAGTAGTCTTTTCACGCAATCACTTGCTATGTTCGTTAGTTTTTTTAAGTTGTTCTTCTGAAAAAATAACACCTCTCATTTACACTTCATCTTCCACAATGATGCTCTTTAATCTGCTCAATGTCAAACAAAATAGTGGCATCTACTCATCAATCCATTTCCAAGTGACAAAAGCTCTGCTGTCTAAACAGATCCCTGCTAAATAAACATTAATCATTTTCTCAAGAAGGCAATTGGGCATTTCACTTTGAGGAGCTTACAAACAATTTGCCTTTTCTCTCTTGGAATTAGTGGGTCATATATACCAAGAAAAGCGGCATAAAAGTGGCACAGTTCTGGAGCAAGTCAACTACATCATAGTGACAAATATTCCAGCTGATGGTTTTTGACGCCTTTAATGCTATGGAGGTCTCCAGTGCATTTACGAGACCTCTCTATGAGTCCCATTTAGATTAACGGGAGATTGGGAATTTTTATCTGTTCTCCATGGTACAACTGTTCTGCCCCAGCATTGTTAGACTTATTCCTTTATGCATGTAGCTCATTGTGTTTTTCACTTATTGGTCACCAAAGACGACCATGCATAAGGTCAGCTGAGCCTTCATGTAGGCTAATTTAACACTTTGCATTGCGTTGCACAACCTTCTCTATAAAAAAATAAATAAAACATTTGCGCTTTTTAAGCTTTGCTAACCAACGATACTTTTTAAGCAAAATGGTGTCTAAAGTGGGATTATGGTTACTGAACAGATATCAAGAAAGGCCTGGAACTGGGTGAAATTCTATATGAAGTGATATCATTAGTAATATTATTCCCATCTGATTTCACCTCAGAAGCGGGACTTAGAACAATTCATGTTAGGGATAGTAAATCTACTACCTGACTTAAAACGGCATGAGTAGCCCTAATATTAATGTTTGGTGTGAAGACCCAATGTAGAAATTATAAGTGGTTATGCATAGCATACTGTTGCAAATTTATTTAAAGGTGCAGTAAAGTTTTTTTTGTTTTTTTTTTATAAAAACCTATTATATATATATATATATATATATATATATATATATATATCTATATCAGGCCAGATGTATGTTTGTCCCATGCAGTCATGCACAGTAGACAATACCCAAAAGCTTGGCCTGTGTACACAGGCTTTTACACTAGTATGTTATAAAGCTTTTCTTTCTGAGTAAAACAAGACCACACCTACTGCTGTCAGTTGTTTCATTCAAATAATCAGGAAGTGAATTTACTGTGCATTTACGTCCTGAAAGTTCTAACTGACAGTATGACTCAGCAGTTTCTCTCACATTCTAAAGAGAACTGTAAGTTCATGACTTTCCTCACCATTAGAATGCAACAGAAAAACTAACTGGAATCTGACCAAAAGAGGGCACTGCTAATGTAAAACAAAACAATGGTTTAAACTGTAATAACTCTGGAAATATGCATATCTCAGTAGTGGGAGTACCCATATTTTACTTAACAGAAACTACCTACTATAAATATTTTTCATAAAACATGTGCTACACAGAATATACTTCTATGGCTATATTCATCTGAGCATCTGGAACATTCTTCATTGAAGAGCTGCTCAAGACACTCAGTTTCACTTACTTGCAGGATTCCCCCAGCAATCCTGCTGCTAGGGGGTATGACAGATGACTGGCCAACTTCAGTATCAGTCAGACATGATTGGCTAATGTCCATGTGGGCTACTATTGATTAAATCACGGTGACACACACCACAAAACGGTTATAAACCTTGTGAATAAACTGAATATCAATGCATTTGGTGAAACCACCTATGTGGGAAGCCAAATACACTGCAATTGTCTGCAATTCCGTACACTGAAAGCAGTGTGAGAAATGCTGCACTAACAACTGTGTGAACTAGACCTAAGTCAAAGATACCATGTGCAAGCCATATCAGGGAAACAGCTGTGGAGAGTGAAAGGGAAGTAGCCAATGAATCCATTGGCCAAAGTGAATAAACTTTGAACTCTCAGGATCTTAAGGGATATAAACACCTCTATAATTGACCACAGATCACAGCCGTGTCAACACCATCATGAAAACTCTGCTGAAAATCCCTTTTCACGCTAAATACGTACACATTGGAAATGAGTACACATTTGCACACAGGAAGCTCAATGTGCTAAACTGAGGGACTGTTTTTGTTTCTTTCTAATCCTTTGACTTTACAAACACTTCACAAAAGCAGTTCCTAAACTGCAGGATGCTTCAGCAGAGAGTTAATAGCTTCAGGATCAGCAACAAAGATCATTGTTCTGGAGAACTAAAACAAACATGGCTAAATGGGAATACTATGAGAGGTATTATACAAGGCTTCTGGATAACAATAGAGGCCTTATTGCAGACCTAGAGTAATTCTGGAGTAAACTAACAGCAGCATAGTGGACAAATACAATTTCTCATTGATTTAAATTAGGCTTTTAAATGCTAGAGTGGCCTCCAATGTTAAAAAAAAAAAAAACATTTTCAGGACTTGGCAACCCTTATAACATTCCCAAATGTTTAGAGACTGTCCCCGATTTTGTCCAAGGTTTTAAACTTTAATTTTAAAGCAGACCAGACATCTTAGTTTATTTTACAAATAATTAAAATCTTCCTCTATGCTGTACTACCTTTTTCCTGTCAAATCATTTTTGAGAAATTAACCTTTATATTCTGTGGTACAGTGTGGAACATTCAATGTATGCTAGTTAGTAATGTTTAAGGTCAAACTTATGGCTTGTGCTACCAGAGATGCTCCCAGTTTGCAGGCTATCCCTAGATTAATCCATGGCACAGTGTGTGTAAAGAGTAATATTAGCCCAACACAATCTATCTAGCATAACATGGCACACTATACCACCAAATAAAAGGCAGATTCCTCAAAACTATATTAAAAACAAGCCACTAATACACCATATAGACAGTATATACTGTAAAATCTTAGGTATAATATGCACCTGTGTATAATACGCAGGTGTAAATTATATCCAAGATTTTAGGTAAAATCATGAGTTCTTATGTATAATACCCCCTACAAGCCTGTCTCCCCTACCTCAATAATAATACTTGACTGCCCCTATTTCTGAAACCATACCCCCCTTGATATGTCCCTCCAGTCTGGAGGCAGTGCGTCATTCCTGCACTCACCACCTGCTTCCTCTATGCTGCCTTACACAGAAAAATTTTAAAGCCCACCTTTATAACCAGGATCCCCCCCTCCATAGGCAGCCGAAAAATAGCAGCAGTGGGTGACATTCTTGCATTCGCTGCCCACTTCGTCCAGCTCCTGGAACTGTTGTGAGCACCTGTTTGCCCTGTCAGGACTTACTATGCGCATCAAATCTATAGTAGGTCCTGACAGGGTAACCCGGATGCTCAGAGGAGTTCCAGGAGCCGGAAGAAGCGGGTGGGAATGCAAGAATGTCACCCGCTGTTCCTATTTCTCAGCTGCCTCCGGAGGGGGTATCCTGGTTATAAAGGTGGGCTTTAAAATTATCTGAGTAAGGCAGCATAGTGGAAGCGGGCGCTGAGTGCAGGAATGTCGCCCACTGCCTCCAGATTGGGGGGGGCACACCAAGGGGGGTCTGATTGCAGAAAAGGGGGCAGTCAAGTACTCATATTGAGGTGGAGGAGACTGGGAAGGGGAGGAACGGTTGGGGGGGGTTTCAATTTTTTTGGTGTTTTTTTTTCCCACTTAAGGTGAAATGGGGTAAAAATGTGCATGTAATACCAAAGAATGTATTGTATTCTCTCAGAAGAGAACTATCCAGCACATGGGACACATTTAAAACATGGAACAATTACCAGCAATATCGGACATGTGGTGAGCAAAGTACAAAAATACCAAGGAATCCTCCCACTATAGCTATCAACATTAATATATATATATGGAAAACATCCATTATTATTAATTTCAAATGACTCTTCTAGTGCTGGAGACTACCTGCAGAGTGTATAACTTCCATCACCTCACAACTGAAAAAACATACATTCACAGCCCTCTCATATATATATTTGTGTGTGTGTGTGTGTGTGTGTGTGTGTGTGTGTGTGTGTGTGTGTGTGTTCTAGCCATGTACATGCACACAGCACATGGATGTATACATGCATAACCACTAAAACACACATCTTCTGTGTAACAAGACCTATCAACACCATGAGTTCCACACCTCTCTAGTCTACAAAGGTTTAATGTGACATGATATTGTTCTATCTTGAGTATAAAACCTCATTACAGAGCATGTATGTGATCAGTCCTGTGCCTGAATTTCTCCCTGCTACCTGCTGAATTAACCCAACAGAGCTCCCACTTCCTTTTGTGCAGTGAAAAAAAAAGCTACAAGGTACAATATTTTTTATAAGAAACAAATGATATACATCACCTTGGAGACAGTATGTAGATTTGTAAGTTACCCTTAGCACACCATGCAGCAGCTTGGTACAGGATACAGGACACCAGTGGTACTGATGGTCAGACGTAGGAAAAAGTGGTGTCAGTACACAAAATTCAGTTTAAGCTATACTGAGCATTTTTATTGAAATCACACAGTCTGTTTTGGGGGATAACCCCTTCGTCAGGTGTAATTCACTCCTTCTGGAGTCTCCAGAAGGAGTGAATTACACCTGACGTAGGGGTTATCCCCCAGAACGTTGTGTTTTGAAGGTTGTGTGATTTCAGTAAAAATGCTCTGTATAGCTTAAACTGATTTTTGTGTGCGGACACCACTTTTTCCTCTTCCTATCGCCTTGGAGACCTCTATATCACCCAAGAGGTTAAAAGATGAATTTATTAAAATAAAATTACCTGGGTTGTGTTCCTAAGGTGTTGCTGATAAAGTAAAATTCAAAACTGCTAGGGAATTTGAATGGCATTATACTGGTATAATAAGTACCACAGTTGATATGCAATCCCCATCCCTGAAAGGGTTAATGAAGTTACAAAAAGTGGTGATGTACTAGACAATATATTCACCTCTGTAAATCCAATATACTAAATGTAGGATTGTAAGCAAATTAACAGAGGAGAAAAGGGTAATTATACACTGTGTTGATGCACAATGCAGTATGAATAGAACAAACCCTACTTGATATTATTGGGGGTGGTACTGAATTTTACCTTGTAATACTGCCAGCAATGGCACTGCATTCAGATGTAAAAATGACAATTTCCAGTCAGCTATTTATTTTGCTTTCAATCTGCATTTGTGCATGTTTAGCCCAGTGAGGTGTTGACTCAGGGAACATTTCCATTCCCAAAATAAAAAAGGGTCATTTCAATGAAAAAGAACAACTGGCTGTTTCCCAGCAAGCATCCCTTCTGTGATAATTGCACTGTATAGAGGGCATTTATCCTTTTCAAAAACTAATTTACTAACTAGCAGACTCTCTTAGAAACAGAAAGAAGAAAGGGTTTCTCACACTGACTTGTTTGCATTTAATGGGAGCCAACTTCTGTACTTCCAACATGACTTTAAACAGAGGGAGGAAACCAACTGCATGTAAGTTACTTGTATAAAATCACTGTTTGAATCACACACACACTTTTTACCCACCATTATAAAAACATCTAAGGCTGTATGGACAAAGTGTTGGAACAATTCAAGCCAACTGCACCTTATTGAACAAATACAATTGTCACTGATTTAAATGGGTCTTTTTACACATTGGATGCAACACATTGGAGACTTTTCTAGGCTTCAAATGTATTGGAGACCTCTCTAGCATTCAAGGAGTTAAAACAAGCATGTCAAACTAAAAAAATTTTTATGGACCACATACTCAACAATTTCAACATAGTCAACTCTTATATGGAAGTGGCAGTAACATTTCTATCCTTTCCACAGATGCCCTGTTTCAGCAAATCCATCATTATTGGGTGCCTATGGAGATCACAGAAATCTTCTATAAATATTGAGTTAGGAGCTGATGTCAAGCAGCCCATCAGATCTTTGTGATCTGCAGAGGTAATAGAGAGGCAATGGGCACATTGTAAACTATTGGAACTCAGTTTCATATCTGAAATCGCACTGCCAATAGTTTTAAATGGTCTAACAGTGACTCTTTACTGCCCTTTTAAATTAAAAAATGTGTGTGTTCCTGATCTGTAAAAAGTACTTAACCCCTTTTCCAATTCATTACTTTGCAAAGTGTTGAAGCTAGTGTCCAAGGGGGTTAATAAAATAATGAACAAATTAATTAATTCTTCTTTCTACACCATAGAATGAATAATATTTGGTTTAAGTACTCAAGGCTTTATTCAATAAGCTAAAGAATTGCAATTCTGTAGCAAACCAATTGGAGCATAAGTGACAAAATTCCCATTAATTGCCTTTAGCCCCCTGAACACATTGCAAAGCCAGATATAAATCAATTAGCAGGTGTGTGGCATGGCTTTTTTATTTTATTAAAAGGTGCCCCTCGCTACTGACCTCCAAGCCAATTTAGCTGGGAGACCAATAGAGGCGAGACAGGGGAGTTTAAGAGCTCCCCTGCTTACATTCTACCAGGAGAACCCGGGTAGGAGTGGGTAGGATTATGAAATCCTCTCACATCAATGAGGGAAATTCTACTGCCTCCTCAGCCAAACTCGGACTGTGTATTTGATTGAGGAGGCAGTGGCCATTACTCCTGAGGCAAATCACATTGTGAGTTTGGCTGAAGAGGCAGGGGGTTCAGCCAACTCAAACTCCAACCCACATATCCCACTGGCTGGCTATTTACTGTTAGTAAAAAAAGGAATTCCCACTGCTGAGAGGTGTTTTATTCAAAAGTTATTACAGAGCAAACTTGAATCTTTAAGGTGTAATATCTAAATGACCTGAAATTGTACAGTGGCACTGTTGCTACACCATCCTATGGAGTTTTATGGTCAACTGAACAGAGCTGTCCATAAGGTGGTGTAGCAACAGTAATTTCAGGCCATTGTGATACTCCTACAAATCCAAGTTTGAGCTGCAACAACTTTTGAATGAAACACCTCTCAACAGTGTTTTACTTGGGAAGATAAACCCTACAGTATATATTTTTTTTTACATATTAACATCTTACTCTCCCTTTAAAATGTTATATTACGCATATAATTTTAATTATAAAAGGAATATTTGTAAACAATCATGTTTAACCCCTTAGTGACCGGCCACACGCAAATGACCGGCTAGGAAATTTTTTTTTTGCTAATGTAATCCATGTGGGGACCCGGACTTCCGGGACGTACATGTACGTCCTCTGTCACTAAGTGACAGTTTCTGCGGGACATACGTGTACAGAAAGACTGAAGATACTGCTTTGGGGCCTGTTAAATTAAAGTGACACAAAAATCAGTTTCAGTTCCTTCCAACAGTCAACACAGCATATTTTGTAACAGATAAATAAATAATTGGAAAATATTAAATAGTAACATAGTTGATAAGGCTGGAAAAAGACAAGCATCCAACAAGTTCAGCCCATACTATATCATCTCTGTTGATCCAAAGCAAAGCAACAATTAAGCCATTTTCAATTAAGCCCCAAGTAGGTAAAACAAATTTCTTCCAGACTCCAAATGACAGTTGGACTTTTCCCTGTTCAACATCCTATCTGCTTTAATAGTAATTGTCATAATTCTCATTATTATTTTTAGCTACAAAGGTATCCATTACTTTTTTTAAAACAACTACAATATATGCAAGTACAGAATCCTGGGGCAGAGAATTTCATACTTTTACTGCCCTTACTGTAAAAACCCCTGCCTTTGTTTTAGTCAAAAGCACATTTTTGCTAGTCTTAAAGGACGAACTCTTGGTTTGCTCAGTTCCATGAGTAATAGTTCAATTGAGTTCTTTGATTTGACCTTGAATATATTTGTAAATGGGAATTATATCACCCTTTAACCCTTTGAGTGGCAGGGAGGTGCCTAGTTTATCTGCCAAGTTCATGTGTGTGTGTTTTTTCTCTCTCTCTTACTTGTGGGAATTTCCATGTGTGAAGGGAGCTCCTGTCTTCTTTGGAATCTTTTCCTGTAGTAGAAAGTTCTGCACATCCATAGTAGTCTACAACTCAATAGTTTTAGTTTAACAGTCTTATAAAGACACCCACACAAAACCATTCAGGAATACTGAAACCTATTATTTGTTGCAAGAAGGTATAAACTAAAGCAAGGCTCAGTAAAGATCATCATAAAAAGGAAATTGTGATTCCATAATATAAACACATCCATATACAATACTGCTGTAAAAGGATACCTACTTAAAGAAGGCCTTCTGTTATTCACATTAAGAGCCAACTATACCCATAACATATTTCCCCTTTATTCCATGTTATGCCACCCAAAGAACACTGTGGAAATATGCTACAATGCATCCTCATAGGGGGTCTGCTGACCTCCTCAATTTTGTATGCACAATCATCAAACAATATATCAGAGGAACTTGTCCAACATTGTGCAGAATATGATGGTGCCTTGACTAACAGAACTTGTTAAGCACTTGTTCTCGTTCATCGTATAAGAAAAGTACATATCAAAAACATAGTACCACTATATTAGAATACTAATTCTCAGCTGTGCTAGCTCAGGGAAGTGAAAAAAATAAATAAAAATGATTATACTGGGTTAAAAATAACAAAACAGCAATTTGATTGGTCAGAATATGACAGATCATTGTAGTACTGTGTTAAGACCACACATTAGCTCACACAACCAGCTTGGTTAGCCCAATCTCATTGAGCTGACCCAGACACACAACTGGACGATCTATTGTTTTCAACTTGATTTGCCAACAAAATCACATAGAGTTTAGATATCATAAGTGCTGGAACATGGAAAATAAAAAGTTCACTACCTTATCAAGATGTTCATGAGCCGTGCTGGCAAACAATTTATCCTGAAAACTGAAAACGTAAAATTATTTCCAGTCTGTAAAACACTGTAAATGTACAAACTACAAAAGCCACAAATGAAGGAAACGTTATAGAGGTGTATGAAGGAAAGCAGGTCATTTTAACACTTTTTGAAAAAACTATAATTTATACTTTTTTTTATCATTATTATAAAACAATACATAATTTACACTATTCCCTAATGCCGATAGACCAGGTATAATATAAGATTCTAAAGTAAGATGGAAGAAAAATATATTGTAACCTTTTAATGCCAGAGGGCTGAGCAACACAGTGCAAATCAATGCATTGCACACCCTTCTGGTCCTTAAACAGTTAATACTGCCACCATTAGATTGATAAAATATAATATTTAGGCAAATCTGTCAACTGTTTGCTACATTATAGGACCTACAATTAATTGCAGTATTCATGGCAATTCACAAAATAACATAACATTTAAATGGAAAGCATCATCTTGAAGAGAATTTTTATTACACTCAAAACTGCCGATCTTTCTAATCCTGCAGGTGTCAAGCCTCCCCTAGTGGTGAAAATCCCCCATGGCGCTCGTGAATGGATCTCCACCAGCTCCCGAACTGCAAATGCCAAGGAACTCAAAATGTTTATCTTCACTCCCTTATTGTGCCATCAAATGGGATAAAGTAGTGAGAGTAACATTTCAATGTATTGCTTCTTTATTAAACCCAAAGACAAGAAGCAAGATTTTCTCAGTTGTAATTCTCACTACTTTACACCACTTGTTGGTGAAAACTAGAACAACTGTGAGTGTTGTGGTATTCTTTGCTAGGTCTAATAGAGATGAAAAGATGGCAATACGAAATGTATTATATATATCCTCTTGGATCATAACATTTCTCTAAAGTATTGTTAAGACACCTCTAGCATCAAAGGGCTTAACCCTTTGAGTGCCAGAATGGTACAGAATGCATTCCGTACTACTCTGGCACTCAAAGGGCTTAACACTGAGTGCCAGAGGGGTACGAAACGCATTGCAAAGGGTTAAAATCAAATCCAAACCCCAAGAAAAAGCTCACTCTGGGTTATGCTTTCCAGAAATATAAAAACAAATTCCTGCAACAACAATTTGTTTAAAAGGAGATTTTAGCACATTGTAAGATAGACAAGTATTAAACACATTGTTTTGCAATTCATTAGAGCCCTTCCTGGCACTGATGTGGTTAAAAGGTCCATATAATTCAAAGGGCATTTTATGTGTCCCCTATGGTACAGTCTGTTTGTGCCAGAATTACTCCACTTTCTTTTGTTCATAGAGACCATAGTCTGAATCTCAGGGAGGTTAAAATTTTGATTTTATTTTTTTATTTAAAACAAAGACTATACTAATCGTAACAATTGAAAGATACTGATATTTTGTTTGCTGCTGGAGCAGACGTGGCTCCTATTGGTACTTCCTGGGGTCAGGAACACTGAACCCTCAGGTAGAACACAACCCTGAAGTGTGTAGCTCTCAACCAAACACTCCAGGTTTGCATGTACAGTCCCCATAGGCCCATTGTGTTGGGTTATCCAGCCTGATACAGAAGACCCATGGCAAATTGCTTCTTGTAAAACAGTGAACTGTCCTGAGTGATGCTGTACAGATATACTTGGGGGGGGGGGGGGGGGGGGTTCTGGTGTCTCCTTTCAGACCCCTGTTCTGCTTCCCTGTTCGACTAATGTTGAGAATGCAGCCCCAGCTTCAGTGGCAGGTCTACTCCCAGGGAAAACATAAGCTGACAAGGCAAGTATCACATGATAACTGTTCTTTAACCCTTTCAGTGCCAGAGGGGTGAGAAGCACATTGCACAGCAATGCTTTGTGCACCCCCAGTGGCACTGAAAGGATTAAAAAACTGGAGTTTCACTACAATGAGACAAAATGGAGTATTGCTGGGGCAAATCAAATGCACCACAGGGGATAATAAAAATCCCCACTGAGTTAAATTGGGCTTTTAACCCACTCAATACTAGCGAGGTCTAAATGTGTTCTTGTGCAAGTGCTAACTTCTCTGTCCTAAGCATCTGGGCAATCGACTTACTTCTTTTCACACAAATGTATAAGACAGATGTGCAAAATATGGATAAACAGCATCATTTTATTCAAGATTGTGAGACAGGTGGTTCAATCACACACTGACATGACCCAATCAAATTCCTAAGCAGACAATAATGAGCCCCTTGGAGAGGATTTGCAACCAAATATTGTCTAACAGATTACGTCCTTGTCAACTGTAGCATACACTCATCTGCAGGGGGCTGAAAAGGACTTCAAAACGAAACATCTGCAAGGTTTTAAGGAGATCTGCGAGGGGTAAATTGATAACAGTAGGCTTGAAAGGAGGGAGGGAAAGTGTGTGTGTAGACAAGCTGCTGAAGTGAATGAGGCTCTACAGGGGTTGTAGCAGGAAGGGTGTCATGTTTAATCCCTCGCAGCTGGTTAATCTTGAAAGGATTGCTTTAGCTATTTAGTACCTGCACTTACAGCGAATCCATGCTAAAGAGGGAATCAAAGGCCCATTATCAAATAGTCCATTAAACAGAGGCAGGACACACACAAGCTAAAATCGCCACCTCGCAGCTAACATCCCATGAAGCAAGGATGGATACTGTTGTTGGTATTCTATTTAAAAGTGTGAAGGAAGAAGGATAAAAGGAGACTAATAGTACAACCAACTGGCTCATTATTTCACATGGGGAAACAAGAAAACAACAAAACTATTCAAGATTTTTGAGAAACAATTAACCCCTTGGATGTCAGAGACGTCTTAAAAAGAATAAGGCAAAGGGGTGCAATTTTGGCGCAAACTAAGTGCACCATAGAGAATAAATGTTTATTTAAATGGACTTTTAACTCCTTGAATGCCGTAACGGTCTCCAGCGCATTACAAAGCAATGCACTGGAGGCCACTATTGTTTTCAAGGGTGAAAAGCCACATTTTGCTCAATGGGAATTTGTGGAATTGTATTTATTGACTATGGTGAACTTGATTAGCACCCGCACTGCACCACTTTTTCTCAGTACACAAGAGTCACTGTAAAGCATACAAAATGTAGACAGATTACACGTATAACAGATATATCAGTTGTTGTTTTTATCTGTGGTAGAATCTTTGGCTGTCACACAAACTCTCTGCAAGATCCAATCAAACCCTACTACAGACATCTCCACAACATCACATGGAGACCTCTAGTATCCAAGGGGTAACCCCAGTAACAATATTGAATGCCAGGTGGTACTGGTAACTTGGAACCAAATTATTAATACAAAGGTACCAGGTAACAGCTACCAATTAACTGTACCTGGATTTTCTTATAGGAAGCTAGGTCAAAATGTTTTTTTTTAGGAGAAAAATCTTAGACAACAAAAGAATTATATGATTTTAATAGCAGTCAAAGAAACACAAATACAAAGTATGGAACTCTAGCCTTGTTCCTCTGTCTGCCATTACTGTAATTTGTCCCAAGGAATCATTTGAAGTCCTCCAGGCAAACCTTAGGTGGTGTGTGTGTGTGTTTTTTATTTTATTTTTAAATGTAATCTGCAACCTGACTGCAAAATATTTTAGTGTTCTTACCTGTTAAATCCTTTTCTCTTTAGTCCATATGGAACACAGATAACATGGGGGTGAGTCCCTCCTCTTGGAGGGCAGGAGTCATCACAAAAGACAGGGTTTTTGGGTTAAAGCCACAGAAAATAAATAAGCAGGAAAGAAGAGAAGAAAA
The DNA here is from genome assembly GCA_037306005.1 of Rhinophrynus dorsalis. Classification (NCBI taxonomy): domain Eukaryota; kingdom Metazoa; phylum Chordata; class Amphibia; order Anura; family Rhinophrynidae; genus Rhinophrynus; species Rhinophrynus dorsalis. The sequence goes on along the minus strand of CM074718.1, from coordinate 409,654,905 downwards.
GATCCCAGGACTAAGACCTAAGATGACTCCTCTGCCCGGGAAAGCAACACAGGTAAGGTTTTTTCTCTGGGTGGGAGACCGAAGGTCCATATGTACGAAAGAGTAAAGGATTTAACATGTAAGAACACTAAAAATTCTATTTTCTCTTAAGTCCAATATGGATAACAGGTACCATGGGGATATACCAAAGCTAGGATTCCTGGGGAGTGAAAGGAAAAAAGACCTCTCTCATGTCCCCATGATACCAGAGTTCTCCAGGACTATTCAGGATCTGAATAACCCAAAAAAAAAAAGTATCAACAGACACTGAACTAGCACAGCACATCAAAGAGCTCGAAACTACTGAACAACAACTGGCAGTAAGGAAAAAAAAAAGAAGAAGCAGGCCCTTAAACAGGCAAAACTACTTGAAGGACCTTCTGGTCAGAGCTGGCCTTAGCCAAGGCCAAGACACTGACGTGGTAGTCAGAGGCATAACTAGAAGCTACTGGGCCCTGGTGCAAAAGGTGCCATACCCCACCAACCACATTAGCCCCCCCATTGGCCATCTCCACTGGACACCTCCACAAAGAGTCAAAGAGGGCGCTCAGCTGCTAGAGGTCTATGCCGAAGAAGGCACAGACCTCAGCATGTTGCAGGAGTCGGGGGGGGGCTCGCAGTGGGCAGCCTCTATTGCTACAGCACTAGCGGTAGTATTTGGTGAAAGTATGCAAGGAGGACCAAGTCACAGCCTTGCGCAGCTGTTCAGCCAAGGGCTGATTCTTGTAGGCCCAGGAAGCACCCACAGATCTGGTGGCATGCACTGTGATCTTAAAGGGAAATGGTTTCTATCTGATCTCATATGCTTGACATATGGTAGAGGCAATGGTTACCTTGGAAATGGCCTGACCAGCTCTGGGACCCTCAGTGATGACAAACAGAGCTTAGCACAGTGCACATAAAACTTAGGGCAGCGCACCACATCCAACAGATGGGGATCTCTCTCCTTATCAGAAGCAGGGTCAGGACAGAAAGAAGGTAAAATAAACTACTGCTTGGTGTGAAACTTCCAAGACCACTTTGGGAAGAAACTCCAGAGGGGTACCAAGTACCTCCTTATCCTGGTGAAATACCAGAAAGGGAGATTTGCAAGACAGAGCTTGCAACTCAGAGACAACTGCCAGCGTGAAAACCATCTTGAGGTTCAACTGCTGCAAGGAGATTGAAGCTACAGCCTCAAATCGAGGTCACTGCCGAACATTCAGGACTAGACTGAGGTCCCACCAAGATGGGGTCCTTGAAGGAAGGGAAGGCATGAGCTGCCCCTTGTATAAATATCTTAACATCTAGAATGACAGCAATCCTCCTCTGGAAAAGAACAGAGGTGCTGAAATCTGAACCTTAAGGGAACTCAAGCTGAGACCCTTGTTCACTCCATCCTGAAAAGAGACAGCACCAAGGAAATGTCAAAGACCTGTGGGGTCACATTCTTATCCAGGCAGCACAGGTGAAAAATAGACCAGACACTCGGATATGCCTTGGAAGAGCTTCTTTGCCTGAATCATGGTGGATATGGACTTGGCAAATAAAGCCTTCCACTTCAGGATAGTGGCTTCAGTAGCCATGCCGTCAAAGACCATTATTCCACATATTCATCCCACAGGTGAACCTGGAGCAACAAATCAGGTCTGATGACAGCTAAATCAGGTCCTGAATGGACAAGCTGACCATTTCCGCAAGCCACACCCTCCTGGGCCAGTAAAGAGAAATCAGAATGACCAATGCCCTGTCTATTCTGATCTTCCGGATTACCCTGGGGACGAGAGGAATTGGTGGAAACACATAGGAGAGATGGAAGCTCCATAGGATGGACATTGCATCCGTCTCGAAGACAAGGAGGTCCCCTTGTCTGCCTGATCCTTGAGCCCCACAGTGTCCTCCAGGGGTAGGACATTATTCTTCGCCAAGCGTGAGATAGGAGGTCAATGGCAGGGGGAGAAGCCCACTGTGCCAGGGCCTCAGCCATAAAAGGGTATAGCTTAGCAAAGTGTTTCTTAAGGAAAAGCCTCTCATCAAGAGTTTTCCATTCAACCAAAATGATCTGATCCAATGTGTTGTTGGGTGGAAATACGGGGGAAGTCTTTCAATGCCTCTGGAAAATATCTGGAGAGAGAGAGAGAGAGAGAGAGAGAGATACCTCATCAGTGGCGTCAGAGACCTGAAGGGTCCGAGGGGAGTGGATCAGCCTCATAGGAATCTCCATTAGAAAAGTAAGAGTCCATGCCCTCGTATTCCTCATCATCCTCTCAGGTTAATCCTTCCTCAGAGGATACCCGAATAACCTGAGTACGTCCCTTAAATACACAATCAACCTGTTTAAAGGTAGACATAGGTTTCCAGGAATGAGGCACCCCCTAGACAGAGGAAGGGATTTGTGCCACTGAAGAGAGTAGTGTCTTAACTCATGCAGGCTCTTGTTCGATGCTAGAAGGGCCAGGTGGTGTAGTAGGGGCCACAGCAACAAGAGGAGCTTTGAGACCCAGGATACAGTCTAATCTTGTATTAAAGGGACACTAATGTCCCAAAAAAATTATTTATAGTTTTGTAGAGCTGAAACTAATAAACTAAGTGAAACAACCCCTATCTCTCAAACCGCTATGTTTTGAGAGATATAGGGATTCAAAGTTCCCCACTCCCTCCCCGGTCTGGAGACCAGCAGGCGGCTCTGCAGCAGAGTCAGAATCGAGTTACTTAAAAAGAACTCATTAATTGGAAAGGTCTACAAAGTGTGCTTGCAAACAGGGTACACTTTTTACACCTTTCCAATGAATGAATTATTTAGCAATAACACAATTATGGCTCTGCTGCAGTACCTCCTCGAATCGTACGACTCGATTCTCCTGCTGTCAGCTTTACAACTGACATCAGGAGAAGGGGAGGGAGGAACTTTGAATCCCTATATCTCTCAAACCATAGCGATTTGAGAGATAGTGTTTGTTGCACTTAGTTTATTGGTTTCAGCTCTACAAAACTATAAATAATTTTTTGGGACATTACTGCCTCTTTAAATTGATTGCAAGAGAAGCCTATACTATTCAATCCATCAGTACTTTTCCAGATGATATCTCCTGTAGAGGGTGTTGTATGTACCCTATGGTCTTGGAAGCAAAAGGCTTCAATGAACCAGATCTGCACGATCACATGGTATTTAGTCCACATGTTTTCTAAGTTCAATGTCCTTGCCTCAAAAGACTCCAGCTTTTGATGCAAGACTCTGTAAGCAGTTCAACGAGATGCTCTCTCTCCCTCCCAAAGCTTTGGAATGTCCTCACTGTCCTCAACTGGATATAAGAGAAAATTTGGATTTTTAATACTTACAGTTAAATCCATTACTCTTAAGTAAAGGACACCGGGCATTTCTCAACCGAGAAACTGCTTGTGAGGTTATTAGCAGTTGAGTAGAGTAGGGGAAGGAAATGAGTTTCTTCTGGTTTAGAAGTTAAAGGGATAATAACACTTAATATGTAAAATATATATATATATATATATATATATATATATATATATATATATATATATATATATATATATATATATATATATATATATATTGTAGAATTTATCCTCCTGAGTAACAGAAGGGTACTCTCTCACTGCTGACATGTTTTATTCAAAAGTTATTGCAGCTTAAACTTGAATTTTTTCTAGGTGCAATATCGCAATGGCTTGAAATTTTACAGTGGCTCTGTTGCTACAACATCTTATGGAGGTTTATGGTCAACCTGACTGTCCATAGGATGTTGTAGCAACACAGCCACTGCACAATTTCAGGCCACTGAGATATTGCATCTAAATAAAAAAAAAAACAAACAAGTTTGAGCTACAGTAACTTTTGAATTAAACACCTCTCAGCAGTGGGAGTACCTTTTTTTTTTTTTTTTTTTTTTTTTTTTTTTTTACTAAGGAGGATAAAAGCTATGATATATATTTGTTTTTTTAACACATTTAAGTGTTACTATCCCTTTAACTATTAAGTGCCATGCCTCTTGTTGCAGGGTACTTTACCCCTTGGTCCCTGTGTCCCCCAATGGACCAAGAGAAAAAGACTAACAAAATTACCATTTTTTTTAATGCTACATTTAAAGTGGAACTAAGACTTTATAATGACGTGAGTGATTTTGAAGGGTGGGTGTGTGTGTGTGTGTTAGCCATTCATTATTTAAAACTATAGCTTTAGATATTTTGTTCTACTTGTCAGTATTGCAGTAAGTGTCAGATATTAACATTCCACTCTCCCTCCCATCTGCTACTTCCTACCAAGAGGTACCCGCTGATGTGCACAAACTGACAGATAGAAATCCTACAGTTTTAAATAAAGACTGGCTAACATAGATTATTTTAAAAGCCCTTTAAATATCACACACGTCAATATAAATTAACAGTTACACTTTAAATCAATAACAATGTTCATTTGTTCCCTATAGTGCAGTTGGTCTGCCCCAGAATAGCTTCTCTTTAGCTTACTGAATATGAACCACAGTGCCTTAAAAGTATGAATCTGAATAAAAAGCAACTACTAAAAAAGAATCAAAATACACTTATTTAAAGTCAGTTGTTTTCAATTAATATTTATTAATACTATACCTTCTCCCAGACATGCTGTCAAAAGCATGCAAGTCTAAGATTTCATTTAAGTCAACCCTAGAAAAGAAAGATATATGTATTATAAAAGGGCGTTGTATGGTGCACCACCAATAATTAGTATATGAGGTGCTGGTTCAAGCCAAAAAAGGGAATGTGCTAGGGTAAATGATAATATATAAAGTAAAAAGAGAAAAGAAAACCCAACAAAGCATCAGACTCACCCCCAATAATCATGAGATGGTATTACTCGTGAAGTGATATTAGTTGGAGATGAGTGCTAATAACTAAAAGAAGTTAAAATGTAACTTTTAAATAGAGTTGCAAGCAGAGAACTGCTCAAACTTGTACATACAGTGTATGATTTTTTTTTTTTTTTTAATTAGTCAAGTGTTCTTTTATTAGTATCCAATAAACGTTAGATTTTAACTTTTTAAGTATTAGCACCCATCTCCAACTAACATCATTTCCTGAGTAATACAATCTCATGATAATTGAGGGTGGGTCTGGTGCTTTGTTGGTTTTTTTTTTCTCTTTTTGCTTTATATATGTATTATTAATACCAATGAGAAATTGGTTATCTAAATAAGCATAGAACTGTTCTACATGGCTGTCATCACAATTTCATACTGAAGTATACAAATGTACTGGAGCAACTATACTTTATTCACATAATTCACTTTGAAATATTGGGGGAGGGGTTGGAGTTTTGCTTGGTCACACCAGAGAAATGGCATGTCATGCACTGGGGGTCATATTTAAAGGGATAGTAATGTTTCAAAATGAAAGCAGCTCCAGTTAATCTTCATAGTATTTGGGCCATGGAGAGTGTTATTTCAATACTGTCAGAGCTGTAGTTAAAGAGTAACTGAATGATAAAGTATCCCCCTTTATCAACTGCACCAAAGGAAACACACAACTATTTCCATGACTGAAAATGAGACGTTTATTCCATTGAATGCTAAAGGTCTCCAATGTATTGCAAAGCCATGTGTTAGAGACAACTCTAGCATTCAGACGGAAAGAAGCCCAATTTCAGTCAAAGGGAATTTAGAGGATTTTTATTTGTCCTCTACAATGCATTTGGTTTGTTCCAGAATTGTTCCATGTTCAGCAGTCAGATGGGGAAAGAAGAAATGGGTCACTTTTATCAATAATTTGCTAATCAGAAAATATGCATGGAATAAAAAACATGTTGGGAAAAAATTAACTTGACTGGAAAATTAAATTTCAGAATGTGTAAAATTACATTTTAATCCTTTGAGTGCCACCCTCTGGCACTCAAAGGGTTAACATTCTTCTCAACCATAAAATAAAATTAGGTCAAAAAAAGTATTGTAAATAAAAACTAAAACAACAACTAAAGCAGACAATTAGCAAATTTTCAATGCTTAAAAATACATTTTTTCAATAAATTCACAAATATTAGCAACAAATTTGTTTTAGGACATGAATCTGCTTAAACAAATCTTCATTTGTGACATTTTTTGTGAATAATTAATAATTATTCCCCAATATATCACAATATTCAGAACAGGGCAACCTGCGGGCCAACCATTGTTTATGGACTACAATACCCATCATTCAATGGCTGGCCGAGGGTGATGGAGGGTGTAGTTCAAGAACAATTAGAGAGCTGCAGGTTGTTCTCCCCTTATTTAGACCTTTAAGAATGGCTGTTTAATCAAGTGCTACTTTACTTGGCTAATGTCAAAAGGAGTTGATGGGAATTCAGTCACATTATATGTGTGTGAGGTACAACATTAGAGTCCAAGTATGCACTGTGCATGGCACATTGTGTACATAAACAGCACTGCTGACCCCTAGAGGACCAGAAGTGTGGGCAATGCAGTGTAAAGGAAATTGTTGCCCACTCCACTGGTATTCAAGGGGTTAAAGAATAAAGACTTCCATATTTTTATATATATATATATATATATATATATATATATATATATATATATATATATTGTATAAAATAAAATAACAAATAAAAAGTATGTAAGGAGTTGGGGCATCCAATCCCAGTCGGCACAACTGTACAGTCTTTGATCCCATGTCTCACCTCCTAACACTAGCGCTACAATCTCAAATCTCTCCACACAATATAGACCTTTTTTTTAAAAAAATATTTTATATAAAAATATTTATTGTATATCCTATTAGGCTGCTACAATCCGTTTACCGTAAATTCTTTATTTTGGGATCATATGAAGGGGCTGTAGTATAATATCAATTTGCTCTCTGCATCATATTTTTCTTCTTTTCCGATCCCAAAATAAAGAATTTACGCCAAGGAAAGCTTTAAAAATCTCTGTTTGACTGCCGATCAAAAAAGGAACAAACAGCAACAATATTACTGTTCGCTATAGTTGGGAGAGGGCAAGAGGAGGAACAGTTACAATTGCTGGGATATAGATCTAGCCTCTGCCCAAGAAACAAATAGCAACAGTATTGTCTGCCCGGTACAGCCAGGAGAATACAAGAGAAGACACAGTCACTTTGCCGGGGAAAGAACCCAGCCTCTGCTGGAACTAAGAAAGTTTAATAGAACCCCTAAAGTCAGGAGAAAGGAGAATACAGGACCCGCGGGGTGAGAAAAAGGACGGGAGAGTTGATATAAAAACGTTTAAATGGTGTAATATATAAAAGAACTAACACCAGATGTGAATGATGGAGAGTGTGTGATCATTTGACCTACAGCACCTTAGCACCTTTGGCGATATAAACTTTAAATGGATCAATATTGATTGTGGATCAAACAAACTTAAGAAGAATAACAATTACATTATATTATGGAGCTATATCATACAAGTACAAATTTATTTTAGATACATGTTTTTATAGTTAGTATATATTTTTATTTACTTTCAATTTTATGTCAATTATTGTTTATATGTACTGTGGATATCCTTATATATGTTTTTGTATTGGTTATTAATAAATATGTACCGATTGTAATTGTATATCCTTTTGGCGCTCTCCTCATTTTTGTACAAACACACATATATTATATATATTATTATATATAAATAAAATAGTTGAAGCAAAGAAACGCACTGACAGGACTTCTGTAAGATGCAAAATAGCGCTGATTTACTGAATCGACGTTTGGACCCTAACTTGGGGCTTTTTCAAGATTACCTTGAAAAAGCTCTAAGTTAGGGTCAAAACGTCGATTCAATAAATCAGCGCTATTTAGCATCTTCCAAACGAACAAAATAAGTATCTTGTAAATACCTTTTTTTATTGGACTAACAGAATTTTGGATTGACAAGCTTTCGGGAGAACCTCCCTTTCTCAAGTCTAAAGCATTTCTGCTCTGTTAGTCCAATAAAAAAGGTATTACAAGATATTAATTTTGTTTGTTATATTACATCTATATATACATACATATATCTATATTATATATATATATATATATATATATATATATATATATATATATATATATATATATATATATAGCTACAAAAGAAGAATTAAAAGGGAAGTTTACTCTAGGGGTAAATGGCTCTTAATTTGTTAACATCTGTCAGGTATTTACTGCATAAGAGCTGCAGTTTCCTGTGTAAAGTGATAGCTACTCCTCACATCAAACATGCTTCTACAGACCTGAATGGCTCATAATGGATTCTCGCTTTTATTAGACTATAGACTGAACCAATCAGCTGTAAACTACAACAGAGCTCAAATGCAAATAAAATAAGTATAAAGTATGATTGTTGTTTTAATGTTAGTCTATCCATTAATTTAAGAATCAATTATTCCTAGAACATACCTCCCCTTTAATTAAGCCAGCAAAGAACCTACTTTAGATCTTCAATATAGCTCCTAATGTGCACAACACATATGTGTTGTATGTATGCTCAGCTTTTGCTTAGCAACAAATTTAAAACATTAGGGGTATTAGAGTGAGCAATGCCTTGCGAGGCACTGAAACGGTTAATGAGATCAGCTTTTTATGCAGCTCTCCCTTCTTAAATACAAGGAAAGAATGTTATTGATAGAAGGTTATAATGGAGCATTAAGCACACTGATTTTGGTTTGAACAAGGCTTTAAAAACAACAGGAGAGGCCAGTCCGTGTAAACTAACATGACAGTCCCTACAGAGAGCAGTCCCAAATCTGCAGACCCTCTCGTCAGCAGGGAGCCGCTTTACTAGCAAGTAACAGGTTACTGATACAATTCAAAGCAGGATGCCTTGGGATTAACTTTCCCGCTGAGTATTGTGGCAAACTGCCATCTCGGAGCGTGAGTGCTTTAACCCCTTGGATGCTAGCGATGTCTCCAGCCCATTGAGAAGCCAGGATTCAGATAAATATGAATAAAAAGTGTGGACTTTTCAAAGATGTCATTATAAAAACGCTCTACTTCTTTATGTTTCAGTCTCTTTGTTTTGTTTTTATATTTTGAAGACTGTCAGCATTTTAATAGTAAAAATAATATTGCCGATAACAACATAATTTTAAATTGTCAATTATGTTTAGAATATACTAACAATTAAGTTTTAGGTTCCAGAAAAAAGTGTAGGAAGTCAGAACCATGGAAACAGAATATGTAAGATATAGTAGAGAGTTATTTTCCTTAAAAAAAAAAAGTCACACTATTTATAGAAATTACCATACACACTATATTTATACAAACTTTGACAGTGAATATCTAGTACAGTATAAAGCTTTCTAAATTGTAGTTGTGTGCTAAAAAATATTAAACAGGGCATCAATTAATCAAACTATTTAGTGTCTTACTATATTAAACTATAACTACTACCGGATTGAGTCCAGCGCTACAGATAACAATGGTGTAAACAGTGGATTGTGTAAGTCAAGATGATGTAAGTTGCATGCCCTTGACAACTTACTTGTAAGATAGTGGGGTGTCCTGAAAATGACAGTATGTATGTCAGGGGTGTCATGAGCAAAAAGGATTTTAGTCTTACCTGATAAATTATTTTCTCTTAGTCCATACAGGTTACTGGTAACTTTGGGTAGGCGATCCGCCCCTTTAATTGTAGGTAGGAACAACTCTAGAATTGTATGCAGGGGTGGAGCCTACCTTCCCTCCTTGGCTGCAGCTAGCCAACCAGCTCCAGAAAGATTTGAGACACTATTGCCTAGACAGTAGAAGGGAAAGAAGACTCCTGTGAGCAGGACTACGAAGGACCCCCACAGTCTGCCACAGGAGAGCCAAGCATGGCCCCTTCACAGGGTGGGAGACCAGTAACCTGTATGGACTAAGAGAAAAGGATTTAACAGGTAAGACTAAAATCCTCTTTTCTCTGTCGTCCAATACAGGTCACTGGTAACTTTGGGATGTCCCACAGGTGGGAAGTAAGGCAAGGACCAGGCGCAAGGCCCCCAAAGTCACCAGAGCAGATATTAACCATCAGATCAAAGACAGTCCAACAACTAATGAAGTGTCAACGGACAATAGTCACTTTGGATGCAGGTCTTCCTGCCCTGGGACCCTCAGGAATGACAAACAGAGCTTCAGAATGCCTGATAGACTTAGTGTAATGTACATAAAACTTGAAGCAACACACCACATCTAACAAGTGGAGAGCCCTCTCCTTGTCAGAGGTAGGGTCAGGGCAGAAAGAAGGCACCACAATATCCTGATTGATGTGGAACTTTGAAACCACCTTCGGGAGAAACTCCTGAGAAGTGCAAAGCACCGCCTTGTCCATTTGAAACACCAAATAGGGTGGCTTACAGGGCAGAGCATGTAACTCCACATCTCAGCAAACAGACACAATCACCAGGAGAAAAGCCATTTTCCACGTCAACAAGCGTAGAGGAATAGTAGCCAAAGATTCAAATGGAAGGCGCAGAAGAACACCCAAAACCAAGTTAAGATCCCACAGAGCAGCAGGATTCTTGAAGGTAGGATGAGCATGAGCAACGCCCTGGAAGAAAACCTTGAGATCAGGAAGGATGGCAACGCTCCTCTGAAAGAAAACAGAGAGCAGAAGTCTGAACCTTAAGGGAATTCACACTGGGGCCCTTATCCACACCGTCCTGCAAAAAGGCCAGGACTGTAGGCAGATCAAATTCCTGAAACAGGTCTTTGTCAGCACACCAAGATAGAAAGGTCGACCAGACACGATGGTAGATCTTGGAAGAAACAGGTTTGCGGGCACTGAGCATAGTAGCCACCACTCCAGAAGAAAAACCTTTCTTCCTCAATATTGAGGATTCAATATCCAAGCCATCAAAGATAGCCGATGAACATCCTCCTTCCACAAGTAACCCTGTAGAAGAAGATCCTGACGGCAAGGGAGCCAGAATGGCTCCGCCACTGACAGATCCAGGGGCTCCAGGAACCAAGCTTGGCGAGGCCAGTAAGGAGCAATCAGAATGACTGGACAGCGTTCCAGTCGCAATTTCCGTAACACCCTGTGCAACATTGGGAGGGAAAGAAAGATGTAGGCCACAGGAAATAACCAAGGAATGGACATTGCATTCACCACCAGGGCTAGAGAGAGGGTCCCTCCACCGAGAGCAGAACCGTGGAACTTTCTTGTTGTGTCTTGTCGCTATCAGGTCGATGTAAGGAAGACCCCACTTCTGAACAATGAGGGTGAACACCTCTGGGTGCCGCTCCCACTCTCCACTGTCAACTGTGTGTCGACTGAGGAAGTCTGCCATGACGTTGTCTATGCCAGGAATGTGCACTGCAGATATGGCAGGGACGTGTTCTTCTGCCCAGGACAAAATAGCCTCGACCTCTAACCAAGCAGCGAGACTTCTTGTTCTGCCCTGCTAGCTGATGTAAGCCATGGCCGTGGTGTTGTGGGATTGTACCCGGACTGGACAGTCTTCCAGCTGAGATGTCCAATGATGAAGGGCATGAAATATCGTCCGAAGCTCCAACACGTTGATGGGAAGGAGAGATTCCTCCGGAGACCACCGACCCTGGGCACTCAGGTGACCCAGGATTGCTCCCCAGCCAGAGAGGCTGGCATCTATCGTCACCATGGTCCAGAAGGATACCAGGAAGGACTTGCCTTTCAGCAGATTGGAGAGGTCGAGCCACCATGACAAACTCAGTTCCACATGAAGAGGGAGGGACACTGACATCTTCAGAAGGTCCGGCTGACCCCTGCACACCTGGATCACGAACCGCTGGAGTTCCCTGGTGTGTGCCATGGCAAACAGGACCGCTTCTATGGTGGATATGAATTTCCCCACTATACAGGACAGCTTTTTGGCTGGAACTGGATCTTCAGCCAGAACCGCAGAAACCCTGTGGGCGATCTGTTGAGCTACCTCGTCCGTGAGAAACACCATGCTATTGTGAGTGTCAAACAGAAGGCCCAGGAAGACCAGACGCTGGGATGGGACAAGATCTGACTTGCCCATGTTGATGATCCACCCGTGATGGGTGAGAGCATGAATGCAGTCCTGGACCTGCTGATGAAGAAGTTCCGCAGAGGGGGCCTTCAGAAGGAGGTTCATGTATGGAGTAACTCTGATGCCATCTTGATGGAGAAGGGACACAAAGGCTCCCAGGACACAGTTGAAAACTTGAGGAACTGTAGTCAGACCAAATGCAAGAGCTGAAAACTGAAAATGCCCTTGGTCGTAGGCAAATCTGAGATACTGCCGGCTCTCTGGGTGAATGGCGATGTGTAAATATGCGTCCTGAAGATCCAGAGATGCAAGGAATTCCCCTAGGGACATAGCAGCAATCACTGTCCGTAAAGACTCCTGGTAATAATGAGTCCGGATCACAAAGGAATTGAGATCCTTCAAATCCAAAATGGGGAGACAACCGCCGTCCTTTTTGGAGACCACAAAGAGGTTTGAGTAAAAACCCATACCTCTGTCCTGAACTGCACCCAAACTGGCTCTAATGCATGGCTGGAGGTCCCTGGGAGACTCTCAGGGACTTCATAACATGCTGGGCATAAATGACCTGAGAATTCTCTAGGTAACCCTGACTGACAGGAAGAGCAATGCACAATAGGGGATACAGAGATCTCAGCATCCTTAGTCTTAGGTCTGGCCCCAAGCTCCAACAGTATAGACATTCTCACAGTGTCAAATAACCTTATAGTATAAGAAATCACCCAGTTACAGTGTGTAGGATTAAAGTTTCACCCCAGAAATCGCTAAACTAGACTTATCTTGCAGGTGAAGGTTTAATCAGCAGAGGAGATAAGGAGAGTTCAAGCCCTGCGTAGGATACTCGTTCTGGAAATAGCACAAAATGGCTGCCGCAGTGGGAGCCAATCAGAAACAAGCGTGCGAAGCAAGCACTTATGAGAAATGTAGTTTTCACAGAAAAAGTACCCAACAGTGCCCGAAGCCCCCTGAGCCCCTGAATACACTAGAAACCTGAACCGGACGATAGCGCAAGGGCGGACAAGAAAAATGAGCCATCTCTTAAGCGGTTAAGCAGTTGCAGAGATATGTCCCAAACTGTACAGTCCCATAGGAGTGAATGGAGCAATGGAGCCTATGCAGGAAAGCGCGCCAAAATCAAATTTTACAAAATTGAAACAGTAAAATTTAAATGCATGAAACATCACTAAAACATGAACCAGTAGGAAAAGTGTCATAAAACCCCCCAAAAGATGCAAAACCAGCAGCTAAAGGTTTAAAGTACCAAATAAACTTGCTCCAAACACCAAACAGACATACAGATATACCCAATGAGTGCAGGAGTGTGTAATAGGAACTCCAAAGGTAAACCCCTGTGCGGAGGGGCACTGTGGGACATGTGGACCTGCAGCACTCAAAGGGTTGCTCACCTTTCCTGCAGATCTTCTGTTTTCAGATTACCATGTATTAAAAAGAAGCCTCGGTGGGCAACTCCTGAGGAAAGAACTTGTAGCCAAGATTTTCACCCAGGGCTTAAGGCCCACAAAAAGCACCTGGTTACTGAGCTAGCCACATCTAAGGGCATTGTCAGTAATGGTAATCCGCCTAATGGTGGTATTCCATTTCTAACAGAAAAATAAAAAAGTTTCTAAAACTATAGCCGAACTGTTTTCTTGCCTTGTGTCTTCACCAAGGAACAAATCTTTCCGGAGCTGGTTGGCTAGCTGCAGCCAAGGAGGGAACGTAGGCTCCACCCCTGCATACAATTCTAGAATTGTTCCTGCCTACCATTAAAGGGGTGGATCGCCTACCCAAAGTTACCAGTAACCTGTATTGGACGACAGAGAAAAAGTCTTAGAATCACTGGACTACATCAATAAGGAAATTAGAGGATTTTATTACAAGACCAGAGGAGTCAGGGACTGTCACTTTGCAAGATATAGGTGATTTTGAAAGAGCTTTCAAAGACACCTATATTTACAGATGTATGCAAAAGTTAGAGAACCCCGGCCAAATTACATATTTTGTTGATTACCTAAGTGAATAGAAGTTAACACAACCTCTGCAACGAACAAACTTAAACTTGACATTTCTGCAAAGTGTAATGCGCAGTTATTTATTTGCTTATTTAACAGATTGAAAATACTAAAACAGAAAATGTGGAATATGACAAAGTTTACGGAGCCTTTCAGTCAGTACTTAGTAACACCCCCTTTGGCAGAAATCACAGCCTCCAACATACAGTCTTTTCTATTCTTCCTTTAGGAATTTCCACTCTCCCTTGCAGAATGCTTCTAGTTTAGATATACCATAAAATCTCAGGTATAATAGGCACCTATGTATAATACGCAGGTGTATATTATACCTAAGATTTTAGGGGAAAACAAGAGTACCTATGTATAATACGCACCCTTGTTTTCCCCCTTACTAAAATTTTTTTAGGGCTGGCAGATACCTTCCCTTCCTCCCCCAGCATAATCCTCTCTCAAAATAAGACTTATTTCCTTCCACTTAAACTACCAACCCAAGTAAAGATTAACCACAAAAATTACCCATCTGGCGATTACCTGAACAATAGTACTCATTGCCAGAATAATTACCTCCTTATAGCTAAATTTTACTGCTCCCGACACTGACCTCCAGACAACAGCGCTTAAAAAGAAACTGCGCGCCTCCTAGAGCAGACTGGGACTGACAGGGTAAGTGAACAGACGTCACTATGCAAAGATGTCTGCAGTTTCCTGGCTGTCGGTCCCAGGAGCAGTAGAATTTCTCTGTAAGGTGGTAATTATTCTGGCGACTAGTACTATTGTTCAGCCAGTCGCCAGATGGGTAATTCTTGGGGTTCAACTTTACTTGGGTTGGTAGTTCCACTTTAAGTCCCCACTGATGTCCCCATCTTCCCTTCCTTCAATGCGCTGTCAGGACCTTCCTATAGTATTACCCTGTGAGGACCCTGAGGTCATCACAGGAAATTACCATTGGCTGGAGGCAGAAGGTCCTGAAAGCCCACTGAAGAGAAGATTTACATAGATGGAAGTTTGTATTTTGCCTTCTGTTCTCTGGAAAAGATGGGGACTACAGTGGAAGGAAGGAAGTCTTATTTTGAAAGTGGATTGCACCGGGGGAGGGAGGGAAGGTATCAGCCAGTTCTAATTTAAAAAAAAAAAACCCCAAAAAATCTCTTGTGTATAATATGCACCCCCCACTTCACATAAGGTGACGTGGGGTAAAACTGTGCATATTATACCCAGATTTTACGATATTCTTAGGTCATCCTGCATGTATTGCATGTTTGAGATCTACACACAGATTTTCAATAATATTCAAGTAATCAGGACTGTGAAGGCCATTCCAAAACTGTAAGCTTGCGTTTCATGAAGCAGACCATGGTTGATTTTGAGGTATGATTTGGATCATTGTCTTGTAATATTCAACCTCTTTTCAGCTTTAGTTTCTTCAATGACTGTGACATTAGCTTCCAGGATTTGTTGAATCCACTCTTCCCTCTACCTGTACAATATTTCCTGTGCCACTGGCTACCACACAACCTCAAAGCATAACAGATACACGCCCATGCTTAACAGTTGGCAGTGTGTTCTTTTCGTGAAATGCTTCTCCCTTTTTCCCCTCAAATGAGTTCAATTTTAACTTCATCAGATCACAGCACTAGGTTCCAAAATGCCTCAGGAGTATGTGTTGCATACTTAAATTGATTTTTGTATGTATGTTTGTATGTATATCTTTATTTATATGGCACCACACAGAGTAAGAAGCGCCTTACAATACACGATATAGCAGGTAAAGTTTTCTTCTGATGACTCTTTCATGCACATCATGTTTATGCAAGCAACACTGCACAATGGACTAGTGCACAACTATTTCCGTGCCAGCTGTTTTATTGGAGATTTTTCTTCATCTTTCAGATCTTGTCTGGACTTCAACAGCTCTCCTTAACTTCCACTTCTTAATGGCATTTTCAACAGTGGAAATTGAGCCAGGAAGCATTTAGCTATCTTTTATAGTATTTCACTGTTTTGTAAGAGACAATTATCTTTATTTTCTGATCCTCAGTCATCTGCTCAGAGGAGCCCATGGTTAATAACTGTAAGCACAGTACCCTGAGAGGTTTGAAGAGTCAGGGACATTACAGAGCTCTGGAATGGTCATCACCTTACTTAGATTAATGCCTAAAGAGTCAATTCAGTTCTGAGAACTTACAAAAATTTGCTTCACGTGGCCAGACACATATCACCATGGTATGGCCCCTTAGTGCATCTCCCAAGAGAGAAATTATATTAAGCAGAAAGGATCTACATATAAAAAACGAGTTTAGTCTTACCTGTTAAATCCTTTTCTCTTAGTTCATATGACATACAGGTTCCATGGGGAGGCGACAGCTCCCCCCTGTAGGCTGGAACAATTCTGCAAAGAAGTTGTGGGTGGAGGCTCCCCTTCCTCTTCATCAGGCTAACCAACTAGCCGCATCCCAGCTAGACTTGTGACTATGAGAAAACGATTTATCAGGCAAGAATAAAATCCTCTTATCTGTCATCCAATATGACTTACAGGTATCATGGGGATGTACCAACATTGAGCTCCCAGGGAGGGAAGAGAAAAGGAAAAGGACTAAGTGCCAGTCCTCATGATAACTAAGTTCCCATGGACTATCCAGGACACAGAACAGCCCAAACTAAACTAAGTGTCAACGGACACTAAATAACAGTATCACAGCACACAAGAACAAAAGCCAACAGGGCTCAAACAGTTAAAGAACAGTAAGGCACAGGAAATAAAAGGTCCTAAACAAGCAAAGTTGCCTCCAGGACTTTCCTGCCAAAGTTGGCTTCAGCCGAAGCCAGAGCATTAACATGGTAGTGCGTGGAGAAGGTGTGCACAGGAGACCAAGTGGCCATCTTGCACAGTTGTCCAGCAGAGGCCTTATTCTTGTAGGCCCAAGAGGCCCCGACAGACCTGGTGGAGTGTGCTGTAATGCGGAAAGGAACAGGTTTCTTTCTCAGTTTGTAAGCCTTGCAAATGGCAGACTTAATCCAAGATGCAATGGTGACCTTGGATGCAGCCTTACTAGCCCTAGGACCCTCAGGGATGACAAATAACGCATCGGCCTTACTCAAAGACTCTGTACAGTGTACACAGAACTTAAGGCAGTGTACCACATCTAACAACTGGAGATCACTCTCCCTGTCAGATTTGGGTTCAGGACAAAAGGAAGGCACAACAATCTCCTGATTGATGTGGAACTCAGAGACCACCTTAGGAAGGAATTCCTGGGAGGTATGAAGAACAGACTTATCCTTGTGAAAAACCAGGAAAGGCGGACAGTGACCACATCCAGAAAAAAGGCCATCTTCCACGTCAGAAGACGTAGAGGAATGGTAGCCATGGACTGAAAGGGAGGCTGCTGCAAGACATCCAAAACCAGATTAAGGTCCCACTGGGGAGTGGGAGCCTTACAGGGAAGGAAGGCATGAGCGACACCCTGAAAGCAGACCTTGAATTCTGATAAGATGGATATGCGTCACTGGAAAAACAGAGAGCTGAAGTCTGAACCTTCAAGGAGCTAAGACTGAGCCTTTTGTTCACACTATCCTGTAAAAAGGACAGATTATAGGGAGATCAAACTCTTATGAAGACAGATCCCAGTCAACACACCAAGAGTGAAAAATGGACCAAATCCTGTGATAGGCCTTGGAAGAAACTGGTTTCCTAGCCTCTATCATGGTGGAGACCACCTATGGGGGAAAAACCTTTTCTCCTTCAGCAGCCACACCCTCAAAGCTATCTGCTCCACATCCTCCTTCCAGAGATAACCTTGAAGGAGAAGATCCTGTCTGAGTGGCAGAACGGAGAGAGGCACAAGTTCTGGGAACCATGGCTTCCTGGTCCAATAGGGGGCAATCAAAATGACCGACGGACCTTCCATCCAAATCTTCCACAGAACCCTGGGGATGAGAGGAATCAGAAGGAATATGTAGGCCAGCTGAAAGTGCTAGGGGATCGCCAGGGTGTCTACAGCAAAGGCTAGAGGGTCCCTTCAATGTGAACAGATGAGATGAACCTTCTTGTTGTATCTGGAGGACATCAGATCTATCTTAGGAAGACCGCTCTGCACCAACAGGTCTAAATCATCTGGATGGAGCTCCCACTCGCCAGGGTCTACCCTTCTTCGGCTGAGATAGTACGCCAGGACATTGTCTACACCTGGAATGTGCATGGCAGATATGGCCGGAACGTGATCTTCTGCACAGGCCAAGACAGACTTGACCTCTGCCCAAACGGGAGTGCTTCTTGTGCCTCCTTGCTTGCTGATCTAAACCACAGCTATGGTGTTGTCCGACTAGACCGGACTGGACAGCCCCTCAGTGGAGAGGACCAGTACATCAGAGCATACCAAATCACCTGGAGCTCCATAACATTGATGGACTGAAGAGTTTCCTCTGCAGTCCATGTGCCCTGGATCCTCAGGTGACCCAGGAGAGCTCCCCAGCCCCTGAGGCTGGCATCCATTGTCACAAGGGTCCAGTCCTGAATAACAAAAGGTTTCCCCTTCTCCATGTTGGACATGTCCAGCCACCACAGCAGGTCCTCCCTGACCTCCAAAGGTAGACAAGCGCAGAAGTCCAACAGATCCAGATTCCCATGCCAAGCACGGATAGTGAATCTCTGGAGCTCCCTGGTGTGAGCATGAAGTAAGGGACTGCTTCTATGGTGGACACCATGTGGCCCGTCAGGGTCAAAAATTTTCAGAGTGGAGCTGAGGACCATTCCAAAGCCCAGGGTACCAGATGAATGATCTGCTGGATTGAATGCTTGGTCAGGAAGAATTTCCCTTGGGAAGTATCGGACCTGAGACCAAAGAAAACCAGGACCTTAGAAGGGACTGGAGCAGATTTCTCCATATTCAGAATCAACCCATGGTAGAGGAGAATCTGAGAACAGTTCTGGGCGTGCTGGTCCAGGAGTTCCCTGGATGGAGCCTTCATTAGAAGGTTGTCCATGTAAGGAGTCACATGAATCCACTGAGTATGCAGGAAGGCAATCAGAGTCCCCAGCACTCTGGCAAACACCCGAGGAGCACAGGTAAGCCCAAAGCGAAAAGCAGTGAACTGGAAGTGCCCCAAGTCGCAGGTGAATTGGGACCTACAAGTAAGCATCCTGCAGATACAGAGAGGACAAGAATTCCCCTGGACACATAGCTGCGATGACAGACCGCAAAGACTCCATCTTGAAGCGAGCATTGTCCACAAAGGAACTGAGGTCCTTGAGGTCCAAGACAGGACAACTGCAGCCACCCCTCTTGGCTACCATTATTTGATTAAAACCTAAACCTCTGGCTTGTGGAGGAACTGGAGTCAAGACTCCCTTGTTAAAGAGAGCCTGAACCGCCTCGCTGAAAAGAAGCAGCTTTTCTGTGCCCAGAGGAGTTCGGGACTGTAAGAATTTGTAGGAAGGAAGGGATCTGAAGGGAATCCTGCACCCTTCCAAGACCACCTGCAAAACCCACTGATCCACAACAGAGGCTGCCCAAGCATCTGAACAATGACAAAGGCGACTACCCATGGGGAACTGCAGATCAGGATTCTGCGAGTCATGAGGAGGCAGAGTTACCAGACTTGGGCTTTGTGGTGGCGTGCTTTGAGTGCCACTTATGTCTGGGCTTGGTGGTTGGGTGTGGAGTGCTGGCCTGAGACAAGCTCCGATTTGGCCTTTGAAATTTGCTTTGGCAGGGATGAAAAACAAGCTGTTTTCTCGCCAGGTTAGGGCGTTTGGAGACTTGAGGTAAGAAAGTGCTCTTGCCTCCAGTGGCCGCACTGATGATCTGTTTCAGCTCTGGCCCAAAAAGAGATTTGCCCTGAAATGGGAGAGAAATCAGTGACTTCTTAGATGACAGGTCCGCAGACCAAATGTTAAGCCACAAGGTGCGTCTGGCAGCAACACAGAAAGGAGATGCTTTAGGTGCGAGTTTGACAACATCAAAAAGAGCATCAGTAATGTATGCCTGAGCCTAGACATGTTGGCCAAGAGGGCTAAAATGTCCTCCTTAGGGGCACCCTTACTGATGGCTTCAGTAAGTTGTTCCCCCCAAATAGCAGTAGCTCTGAAAATCCAAAGGAAAACCAGAGTAGGCTGCAAGGCGGCACCAATGGCCACAAATTTATACTTCCGGATAGCCTCCAGCTTCTTATTAGTCATATCCTTTAATGCCGTGGTGTCCGCAAAGGGCAGAGCAGTAGACTTAGACAGTCTAGAAATAGGGGGATCAACCTGAGGAGGTGTAGCCCACTGAGCCAAAGCAGTTTCTGAAAGGGGGTACAGCTTAGAAATCTCTTTGAAAGAGAAAGGCGTTTGTCAGGCATTTTCCACTCTTCCAGGATGACCTGATGTGGGACTGGGTGGAAACACAGTGTAGGATTTCTTGCACCTCTGAAAGAAGTCAGAAGTCTGACCCGCATCAGGGGTAGTGTTGACCTGCAGGGTGGTCAAAACCACCTTAACGAGACCCCTAGCCGAGGGAGCAGGGTCAGCTTCAATGGGGTCTCCATAAGCATATGAAGTGGGCCCTTCCTCACACTCCCCTTCCTCCATATTGGCCTCAAAGGAATCCTCCTCAGAGGTTTCAGAGAGGTCAGGAATGCCAGGGGCCTTAGAGGCCACAAACCTGGACTGAGTGGGGGGTTCCAAGACTGGAGGACCACCTGGAGGGAAAGTGGGAACTGTGCCATATAGGACTTTAAGTCCTTGACCAAGAGTCGTTCTTTTTCAAGGCTGGAGGGCCCCGGGAGGAGTTGTGGGGGCCACAGCACATGAGGGGCATAAGTGTCCTGAGTACTCTCTAGGGAGCATCGTTTGGCATGAGGGATAGTAAGCAGGGGGGGGGGGGGGGTCAGAGACGCCCCTGAGTCCTTAGCCTTGGGTCTATCCCCATATCCCTTTCAATCCAATATCTTAACAGGAGAAGTGTCTAAACAGTATGAGAAACCCAAATACTGTAACCCAGATTTTTAAAAAAAAATCACCTCAGAAAGCCCCAAAAAATACTTATCTTACAGGTGAATGGTTAACCTGAAAAGGAGAATAAGAAGAAACAAGCCTCAGCGTACGATACTACAGCAAATAAACAAATCCGAAATCACAGCCAATCAGAAGAAAGACCAAGAAACTGGCATTCTGGGACCTGTAGTTTTGTCTGTTTGTCTTTACCTAGCAATGCTTGACCCTGAACTCGTGGTAAGACATTAGGGATGTACACCGGATCAGAGGGCAAGAGGAGACAAGAAGAACGAGCCCTCTCTCAACTCTGTAAGTGAAACGGTTGCAGCAATACATCCCTAAGCTATTATTATATATATATATATATATATATATATATATATATATATATATATATATATATATATATATATATATATATATATATATATAAAGAATAATAATAAGCAGTCTGTCCCATAGAGGTCAATGGAGAAAGTATGGCTGTGCGATATGGGCCTAGATTTAAAGGCAGCTGTCAAACCATCCGCTAAGTAAAAAAGGCACGTCGGCCGCAAAGAACACATGGTTTACGGCAGATTCAAAGGTAAGCGTTCAAGAATAGCTATCGGGCGTAGGCACTACAAAAACACGTTAAACAAAAACCAGCGTCGCACCTGATTTTGCATCACCGTGCATCCCAAACACCCGTTAAAACACAACTGAACTCAAAATGTTACATTACGGCTGCCGTTGTCTAGCAACCCTGATAGATGCACAAACAAAATTCAAACCTACAGCCAATCCCAAGGCCCCAAAGTATCAAAATTGTTCAAATACACCTATATATACCTCAAAATAACGGTTACACCCTGTCTGTGTTTCGAGTTTCAGCAAGCTAGAGCACAGGACCCAGGAGTGGAGGATAGCATTTAGAGAGAGAGAGAGAGAGAGATAGAGAGAGAAGCATACAGAGGAGTAAGGTAGAAGGATTTTGGAGAGGAGAGAGTTACATTTAAATAGACACATAGCACACTTTTGCACATAGCACATACATCCATACAAACACATACACATACATACACATAGTCTTTTTTTTTTTTCATCACACCTTACACATTTTAAACTTTATTTTCACAGTGTGAATCCGTGAGTGAAAGTGTGTGACAGAGAGTGAGTGGGATCGAGTGTGTCTGTGAGGGCGTGTGAGAGTGCCTGGGTGTGACTGGGTGAATGATGGCCATGAGAGGAGGACAGGAGAGAGGGATGGGGAGACTAGTGGAGGAGGAGGAGGTCAGGAGGGGATCCCTCAGCAGAGCAGGGGTGGGAGAGGGAGATACGCAGGGCGGAGGGGGACCAGGCCCACAAGAACAGGCACACGAAGAAGAACAGGGACAGATCCTGCAGTGGGACGAGGGGTAGTGCCTGGGGACCAGCACACACAGGCAGGGGCAGAGCAGGCAGGACACTCCGGGTCTGACTCCTCGCATGCCGGAGCTGAGGGGGACAGGGTCAGGGATCCCCGATATACCGAGGAAGAAAACACGGCCCTCGTGGAGGCTGTGCTGGAGAGGGAGAGTGTCCTCTTCCCGGGGGACAGACTCCCTGGCCTGTCTGCGAGGAGCAGAGCTGCCTGGAGTCAAATCTGCAGCAGAGTTAATGCGGTGGCCACCTGCAGACGGGATGTGGACTCAATCAAGAAGAGATGGGGCGACTGCAAAAGGCAGGTGAAGAGGAAGATGGGGGATGCCGCCCTGCACGCCCGAGCCACCGGAGGTGGGCCACCTGTCCCCATCACCTTCAGCGCATGGGAGGAGAGGCTGCGGCAGACACTGTCGTCTACCCTCATTGAGGGGGTCCCTGGAGGATCAGACACTGGGGAGGAGAGGAGCCTCCACACCACCGGTAAGTGCATCACCCCAAAACCACACACCACCCCAAACCACACACCCATCACAAACAAGCACTCACATCCCAACATCTGCCCTTCATTCAACCACACAATTGCACCAACACAGCACCCTGAGGGTTTAAACAGGAATCAAGACAAGGACAAATGTCAATGTTCAACAAGGCCAAAACACGTACAACTCCCTGGTTAACCCTCATGTTGCTGTGCTGATCACACACAATACACACAAACCATGCTCAGTAAAGTGTTGTATGTCAAACATCACAATTGTTGTCACACAGTGTTACCCATGTTCACACAGGGAATCCAGCACATAACCCCATGAGTGCGAGAGGGATCATCAATGCATCGATCAACAATGCTTTGGCAACCCCTCTGGTACTCAAAGGGTTAACCAGACAACAAACATATGTCGATAGGTTAACAATTACATGACACATAGGGGACATTCACTAAGCGGTGAAAAAGAGCTGATGTAGAGAATTTGACACTTACATACCCTCACTTTACCAATTACAATGTTAGTCTATGGAGAACATCCAATAACAGGATTCAAGCTGCACAGGCCCCATTGTGTGGACTCCATAGAAAACATTGCAGATGGGGAAATGAGGTCAGCGGAGAAGTCAGCATCATAATCAGTTCATCAGGTCCACTTAACCGCTTACTGAATCACCAACAGGATGGATCAGGTCACAAATCACAGTGCCACTGAGAATAAATGCTTGTATGTGCAACACACACGCCAAAAACAATCAAACATAACTAAAGGTGAAAAAGTTGGCCTTGGTGTTGTGTATGCAATCATTTACGCTAACTTCAATTTACATGGATGGTACACCACACACTATTTGCAGGATACATATGGGAACCAAATATGAACCATTGAGGTTTGGTCAATAACAGGCCAGTGATTATGGATATCTATGATCGGGTCTGGCTGCCTCACACAGAAGGATGGATGGGCTGATCCAGGAAAAAAAAGGCCTCAATCAATGATATCCTTCAATACTGGCTTGATTGTTGCCCCTCAGGATTCAACTTGAACAGACCTCATGGACAGAATCCTGTAATGTACATCAATCCCTGATTGCCACGGTGGTATCCCATGCATCACAATGAAATGCATAGGATACCATCATGACAACCAGAGAGGGACATGTCTAATCTGACAAAATCCAGCACTGTACGGGATGAACTGATAACATAGGGATGAATACTACTTGAATCACACTGCAGATCTATTCAAAAAAGATATGTACAGAAAGAAAAACAACCAGATTTGTATGTGGATATGTCCCTTTCAAATGGGTACAAATAGGTCCCAACAAGATGTAAACCCAGAGTTCGGTTCAGTACGTATGATTGTCCAACTGCCCATATATGTGCACCCTCAACAAAATAACTCATATTGATATCATCATCAGAGTACATATACCCAGTATATTACACCTACTTGGATGGGTATCACTTGTATCTATGAAAGTTCATTTGTGATGGCTGTACATATATAGGAAGTTAGACAATCACATGTTCTGAACAGATCTCTGGGTTCATATCTATCAAGGATATGTTTGTAACCGTATGAAAGGTACATATACACACATATCAGACCATATTCCTCACTGTGTACCTTGGCATGGCAATGGTTAATTTCACTTGATTTAACCTTGCAGGCATCATAAAGAGATGTTTAGAAAGATGTTACTGTATGTGACAGCTGGAGATGTCAGTCATATGACCACACGGAGGCTCTTCAGCAGACCCAAAATTGAACCAATTGGAGATGGATCCATCATTGACATGGTCCACAGAGCGTGCTTACAAACCAGGAACACTTAGTAGACAATGGCAAAGATGTAGTTATCTCCAAATGGGTCAATGTGGAGTCTGCTGAAGAGCCTCCGTGTGGTCAAATGACTGACATCTCCAGCTGTCACATACAGCAACATCTTTCTAAACATCTCTCTATGATGCCTGCAATGTTACATCAAGGTGAAATTAACCATTGCTATCCCGTTAAAGAGATAGTAATACCTAAAATGTGAAAGGAAAAATACATGTCATAGGATTGATCCACCGGGTAATGCAAGGGTATTCCCACTACTGAAAGGTGTTTCATCACAAGAGTATAACAGCTCAAAGTTGAATATTCCATGGACAATATCACTGTGGCCTGAAAATGTACTATGCCAATGTTGCCAGACCATCCTCTGGCTAGCTTTGGTCCAGGGAGCAGATATCCACAAAGGATGATGTGGCAACAGCGCAAATGTACAATTTCAGGCCACTGGGTTGTGGCACCAAAGGAATTCAACTCTGAGCTGCAATACATGTAGTATACAACACCCATCACCAGTAGGAGTACCGTTGTTTCACACAGGGGGATACACCATACAACATATATGTTCCTTTACACATTTCAAGTATTAATATCAATTTGACACCATCATGGCTAAGTTTACTGACCACACAATCTCAATCCTCCACACAGGTTATGTGTCTCCAGCACATCAGGAGCCCATGGAGGAGGCCACCTCACCACCCAGTGAGGAGTATTTGGAGGAGGGGACCAGCCAGTGGGCACCGTACCCAACGACATCCACACCTCTTGGCCAGGTGGATGCACCAACCCTGCCTGCATCAACTCTGCCTGCACCGACTCTGCCTGCACCGACTCTGCCTGCACCGACTCTGCCTGCACCGACTTATTACAGTGACTGGATGCCCCCCACCACCTACAGGAGCTATTATCCCCCAGCAGCAGCAGCAGCACCACCACCACCAGGGAGGCAATGGCTGCCCGGTGATGTGGCCACCACCCAATACGGGCCATACCCACAGATTGACCTACCCTCCTGGATGGCTCCCCAGCATGGCCCCAGGTATGATCCTAGGTGGGGGCCAAGCACATACCAGTGGCCAAGGTTTGACCCTTGGCCACTCGACTACCAACACCTGGGCCTGCTTGGGGAGCCCCAACAGCCTATGCGAAGGGACGTGTTTACCCCACCACCTCCACCAGCACAGACATCGGTGGGCAGCAGTGGGTCAATTGATGTGGTGGGCACATACCCATCTGCAGCACAACCAGCAGCAGCAGAGGAGGACACAGCAGCAGCAGAGGAGGATACAGCACCAGCAGAGGAGGACACAGCAGCAGCTGATTCACCAGGCACAAGCATCACCAGCAGTTAACGGCCCACGGGGATGGAAGCTGAGTGTATGGCTCTGCAAAGGAGACTACTCAGGTCAAGCCTCCGCACCAATGACAACATCACCAGGAGCCGTAGGGAATCCCGTATAAACACTAACAGGATAGAGGCAAGGATCCATGCCCTGGAGTCGGAGGTCATGAGGATCAACACTCAACTCCATCAGCTACACACGGGGGTGATGGACCTGCTTGCACAGCTACTGATGGAGTTGAGAGAGCTGAACCGCAGGGAGGACTTACGTTTGGAGAGGGAAAACCTGCGCTCCACAGAGGGATCCACTGCCCCCACCACCCCCTCTAATGTGACCCCCGAAGCCACACCTAGGGGGCAAAGGGTGACCAGGAGATCATCCAGGTTATCCACTTCTGCCACACAGTCTAAGCCCCCCCCCCCAAGAAAAAAAAAATAAAATGCCCAACATGTTAAATTTCCCCTGAATAAAGGAACATTGTGCTTTTGAATCCTGTCTGATCTGCTTTGAATTTGGTCATAGATTTGGGTGGCAGAGTTGTCTCCAATGCATTGCCAAACAATTCAGTGAATACAACTCCTGCCTAGGTAAGATGTTTGTGGGATGTTACAACATGGGTTCACACACACATCGTTGTACAAAATCAACTGTAAAAACATCCCTGTTGCCATATTACACAACTGTGTGTACTCACCTGTAACTTTCACAGTTACAGGTGAGTACACAAACCATTGCTTGACAATGTGTTGTGTACTCATCTGTAACCAATTATGTGGAGAACTAAGGACATGTGCCCCAGCCCTATGGATATGTGCCCCTGACATGGATACACACATCAACAAGTGTTCTGAGAGCTCCATGGAAGTAATGAATTTGGGCTGCCACTGTTAATGTGACAGTGGCAGCCCAATGTCATTTGTTCCATGGAACTGTTAGGACACATTTGTTGATGTGTGTATTCATGTCGGGGGCACATATGTCTGCACACTCACAGGTCAGCATGGTGTCCCTGGTAATCTGGTCTATGTCTCATGACCTCTACATTGTGTGCCCATACCACTGTACATCCACCCCTGTGCTGCTCTTCTCAGCTGTAGCACAGTACAGGTCCCATTTTGAGTCCAATGGCCCTTTAACCCCTGATGTGACGGAGTATTATCCAATGCATAGCATTGGATAACACTCTTTCGCTACAAGGCTAGCATGGTTGCTCTGGCTATGCTCATGGCAAATCAAGTTAGCTGCTGTCAATCAAGCCCTGTAAGGCGATGAACATGGGTTATGTGTTGTACCTTGTTTCTCCTGAGGGTGTGCGTGATATCCTTGGGGTCTGTATGTCAACGTGGAGAGTGGAATGGAGGATGGTTTTTGAGTCCACACACACAATTTGCCACGTCCGCTGCCAGTGCAGTGCTGTGTCACTGTTCCTGTGGGGTGAGACAGAACAAAATGTGCAGTGTGGTTAGTGCCACAGGACTGATGGGGGACTTGCATGGATTGTTTGCATGCCTGTGTTATACTCACATGTAAAGTGTTCCGTGATGAGCCTGTCTCTGATCTGTGTCCCTCTCAGGGTCTCCTCAACGTGTCCGATGTCCATGGGCACTTCCTGTATGGGGGGGGCCTGGATGTGCTCCAGCAGCCTGGTGTCCACTGCGATGTTGTGCAGTATTGCGCACGCCACAATGATGTCGCACACCTTTCCAGGTGCATACTGCAGTGCTCCCCCCGAGTGGTCCAGACATCGGAATCTTGACTTGAGGAGGCCAAAGGTCCGCTCAATGGCATTCCTCGTTCTGCCATGAGCCTGGTTGTAGCTTTCCTGGGCATGTGTTCGAGGATTGGCCAGTGGGGTCAGTAGCCAGGACTTGCATCCATAGCCAGCATCACCTGTGTAATGTGAGTGATATGGTGAGACAGGGAGCACATGTTGTGTGAATGATGTTTTGTGTGGTAGACGTAGTAGCTGTGGGTCAGGAGCATGCTAAGCAGCGTTGTGTGTACGCCTGTGTATGTGATGTGATTTTGTATTGTGAACTCACCCAAAAGCCATCCCCCTGTAAAAGTTCCATTCTCGAAATCTCTGTGGACTGAGGAGTTTTGGAGAATGTATGAATCATGTGAGCTGCCAGGATACTTTGCACAGACATTCATTATCCTCATATGGCTGTCACACACCATCTGCACGTTGATGGAGTGAAAGTTCTTCCTGTTGATGAATATCTGTGCGTCACGTGCTGGGGCCTTAATTCGGACATGGGTGCAATCTATAGCACCCATGACCCTGGGCATGCCTCCCCTGGCGTAAAAGGCCTGCTTGACTTGTATCCAGTCCATGTCGGTGGTGGGGAAATGTATATAGGTACTGGCCTTGCTTTTGAGGGCTGGCAGGACCTCGGCCAGCACCCTGGAGAATGTGGCCTGTGACATGCCAGATGCGTAACCCTCTGTGGACTGGAAGGCCCCGCTTGCCATGAAGTGCATGGCACAGAGTAGTTTCTGCAGGCCAGTTAGGGCATGGTTGTGGATGTAGATGGGATCCACCTGCTCCTTGATGACCTCATACAAGGCAATGATGCTGTCAGGCCTCAACCTGTAGCGATCAATTACCTCATCATCGGTCATTCCAAAGAGGGTGACCCTTGGGCGGTATACCCTGGGCCTTGGTGGTCGTCTATACATCCTGTGCCCTCCAGGTGGGGATGGGCTCCTGTGTGGCTGCTGAGCCAGAGCCTCCTCACTTGCAACAGGTGGTGGCTGTTGATCAGGCATGCTTGGAGGTTGCTGATGTTCCCCAGCTCTCTCCCTTGCACGCCTTCTCCGCAGCCTTCGCAACAATATGTAACCCAACATACTGTTTGCTCTCTCTATCTGTCTCTATCTGTCTCTATCTATCTCTCTCTCTCTCTCTCTCTCTCTCTCTCTCTCTCTCTCTCTCCCTCCCTGAGTGGAAAACAAGCCACAAGTGAGTGTGTTGAGTTGTCCCTTTAAGTACTTGCTAGGGCGTTGTGTGGGTGTGGTGATGAGGTGAGTGCTGACCAATGGTGAGTTGTTTTTGTCCAGGTAAGTGTTTGCAGGTGTGTGTGTGTTATAAGATGTGGTGTGTTGTGCTTGTTCTGTGTGTGCCATTTGCGGACGTGCAGTTGTGGGGTGCAGGTGGCGTGTTGATGTTGCCCAGGTGAGCTTGTATTTGCAGGTGTCCGCTTTGTGTGATGACCCCCATTGTTCCGTGCCATGTTGTGTTGTTGTTTTTTTGTGTGTCGTTGTCCCTGTGGTGTTGGTTGTTGTTGTGTGTGTAGTGATTTGTGTTGTGTGTGCATGTTTTTGTGTTGTTTTGGCATTGCACGGGTTAATTTTCCCATTTACATGGTTGTGCGGTAAGCCTTTTGTGTCTTTTCCTATGTAACGGGTGTTTTGTTTTGGCCGTTAAGTGTCTAACGGCTAAAAAAAGTGGGTCTTAACTTTTAGCCGTTAGGTGTGTCTGTTTTTCAGCCGTTATCAGTACCGCAAGCCTTTGAATAGCTCTGGGGTATGTTTTACCATGCGTCTGAATGCACGTAAGTGTATCGGCCGTAAGGATTCTACAACTGCCGTTAGCTGGTCTTTAGACGGATCTTTGAATTGCAACATGTCACTTAACGCACCCGTTAGTGATTTTTTTTGCTAACGGCTGCCTTTAAATCTACCCCATAGTGTGCCAGAATTCAAACAAATTTAAATTTTCAAAATTTAATAAAAGTGCCCAAAGGCTCAAGAGAGCATGTGGGGATAAATAAAAACTAATAATGGTAGAAGGAAAAGCTAAAATACGTCCCTAAACCCTGAGAAACCAGCAGTGAATGGGTTAAAATAGAGAAACACAACCATCCAAGCTCCAAAAATCCAGGAATCAAACTAAATAAGAAACCCAACATATGTGCAGGAGTTCTAGACTCCAAGAAAACCCCTGTATGGAGGAGAACAGTGGGACAAGTGGACAATCGCACTCAAAGGATTACTCTCCTTTTTACTTAACTCCTTTCTTCCGATTACCATTGAAATGAAAGAGCCTCAGATAGACCCCTTCAGGGGAGAGAAACATTGGTTGTATGATTCTCCCCACAGGGCTGCAAGGGTCCACAACAGCACCTGATAGCTGCACAATCCTCCAGGGGATGCCAGGAATGGCAATCCATCTAATGGGGGAATTTGGACACCCCATATCTAACAGAAAAAATAATAAAAATAAACTAAAACTAAGAAGAAAGATTCTCAGCGTGTGCACAGGTCTGTGGAGCAAGTCTATCTGGGTCGGGGCTAGTGGGATAGCCTGATAAGGAGGAAGGAGAGAATCCACCCACAACTTCTTTGCAGAATTGTTCCAGCCTACAGGGAGGAGCTATCGCCTCCCCATGGTACCTGCATGTCATATTGGACGACAGAGACTGATACATTTATTACAAAGCACAAGTCTGAAACAAAAGTATCATTCTAAAAGAGCACAGAGTTGTAGAATTGATACATTTTCTTTGTCACCACTCAGCTGTTAAGCAGAAGCACAAGAAACAGCTATACCCCCTGCTGCTTGCACTCACATACTAGTCAGGAAAGGGAGCAGGGGGTATTATTCAGGGTTTGGGCATATATACATAAACACAACACTCCCACAACATTTGCAACCTAGATGAAGGCCTTGGCAAAAGTAATCACCCACTCCTGCCTTCAGTTGATTTTACACTGTATAGTAGTATCTGGCTCTATATTCATTGCTCTTTTTATTTAACTGGTCCTTGAGGATAGAAGTGTGGACACCCCCTCTCATAGCGGAGTTCAAAAATTACCCCAAAAATAAGTAAATACAAATTACAAATTGAATCCTAGAGAATTGGCCAAAGCATTATCAAGAATCTAAAGCGTTAAAGATCACGTCCTATACAAATGACCAACACCTGCCTATGGGCAAACCAAGGAAAAGATGCTAGTTTAGATGCACAGAGACTGGATCGTGTTTGTGGACCTGTACTTTGCTATTATGGAACTTGAAAGAATAACAAAACAGAAATAGCACTAAAGCTTCAATAATTACAACAAAAACAGTAAGTAGACTATTAATACATGTTATAACAATGTAAGAAATTTTAAATAAAAAAGAAAAATGGGTGAACAGTCAACCCTGATTTGTATATTGTATATTATATATTATTAATATTGTATATTGCAAATGACAATTCAGCAGACACTGTAAATTAACCCCATCGCATCCTGTGACGTACCCGGACCGTCACGCTGGTCCGGCACTTAAGGACCAGTGACGGTCCTGGTACGTCACGTACTTTTTACTTCCTGCAGGAGCGCGGTGAGTAATACCGGGGACTGAACTTGATCGCTCCAAGACCGGACCAATCTCTTTCAGTCCCTCGTTCGACGTGCCAGAACACGTGATCAGTCACGTTGGACGGCACGTCGAACTCGCCTATCTGGTCCTTAAAGGACCAGACACCCCAGGACTGCTGGTCCTTAAGGGGTTAATCATACATATAACCAATGAGATCAGTACTCTGTAAATAAGTTACAATCAGTTTCCCTTCTGGAAGGAAACAGTGGATGTTATATAGGTTAATTACCACTCAAGGAGAACGCCTAATAACAAAGTTATTAAATAGCCACCTATGAATAAAAAAGAAAAAGATCTGTGTATACAGACTATACTGATTCCTGGGATGCACATGGCAAAAGACAACACAGATTAAAAAATAAAAACTTGTAAAAAATTGTATAAATCAAAAAAAGGAAGTAAAATACTGAACACAGGAAAATTGCACCTTAATTCATTAAGAACTAGAGTGATGCAAAAGGCATTACAAAGCAATGCGTTGCACACTCCCCTGTTTATTAAAAGGTTCAACTTTTGTTTAATTGATCCCTGGAATGCTAGAAATGTCACTGGTTTTCAAAGTTTTGACATCTCATGCAGAGAAAGGGTTAAACAATTGTGGTGTCACTCCCCAATATATTAAAACAATTAAAGGGGTAGTAATGTTTCATAATAAAAGCAGCTCCGATTAATCATCATAGTATTTGGACTTTGGAGAGTGTTATTTCAATTCTGTCAGAGTTGTAGTTCAAGAGTAATTCAATGACAAAGTCTCCCCCTCCCACCCCTTTTACGGATGTAACACTGCTCAGCCAGATTAGAAGGGAGGTCCCCAGGTAGATTGCAGAGAGGGACAATCTTCAATTAAGATAAGGGAAAAACCAGAAAAGCTTGTCAAGGGGGGGGCAGGGCTTTCATTGTTCTAATAGGAAGAAGATTGTCCCCTGCTGTTATCTGTCTGGTCTATAGACTGCATTCCACATCTGAGAAGAGATGGCTTACACTAAGTAAAAGGGGCGGGAGAGGAAACTTCGCTTGTGACTATCTCTCAAACCATAAATGTTTGAGAGATAAGACATATCATTCTTCATGTTTTTTTAATGTCTACAAAATAAAATTAGGATAAAACGAAGTATTACTATCCCTTTAATGTAACCTCTTGAGTGTTAACTCTTTCTGTTCCGGGGAGTGAGGTAACACAGAGAACACAAAAGTTTCATTACCTTGCCTTTTGGGTTTCCAGAATTTTCACTACTCCATTGATTGACCTGAAAGAGAAAGAAAGGTAAACGTAATAAAGATTATAGTCATGTTTAACCCCTTAGTGACAAGGGCTTTTTGATACTACAAGAGCAATTGTGGGGTTTTTTTTAGTATGCCTTTGTTCAACTGTATTTGTCCTCCAATTCATTTAGTACACCCACACAATGTTTAGAGGTTTTGCTGTGATAATTTGTGCTCAATTGCTTGATTTTTAATAAGGACCAGACGTCCCTTTTTAGAGAGGTACTGTCCCTCTGAGGTGAAAAGTCCTTTGTCCCTCTTTCTCTACCGGGTGTTCCTCGTTTTGGAGATCAAACTTTGTGGTGTGCATATAATTATTTCACATTGTTCCACATGCCGAGTGGCCCTATAAAACTATATCACTGAAACATAAAAATAAAATAGTCACGGTATCTATAACACCAATATCGTATGATATTCCATTGACGTGGTTGGTGGCTAAGTCCCAGACGTGTATGATGGACATCCCACAAAAAAAATTAGATAGAAGGCCAACATAAGAATAATAATCCTTTTCCTCTCGGTTGATAACGAAAAGGCATTCGACCGTCTAGGCCGGCCATATCTAGAGGAGCTATTGCGATATTTGGGCTTAGGGCCACAAAGTTTGAATTGTATTCTCAGCCTGTACCAGTCTCCTTCAGCAAGGGTATCGGTTAATGGTTATCTGTCCCAACCTTTCCAGATTTCGAATGGCACATGACAGGGATGTCCTCTCTCACCTATAATTTTTGTTCTTGCCTTAGAACCATTACTTGCTATGGTGCATGGGGAACCGCAGATTGAGGGAGTGCCAATTGTTGGAGGTACTTCTAAAGTAGCTAGTTTTGCAGATGATATGTTATTCACGCTCACCAATCCGCTTACTTCTTTGTCCAAATTAACTGGTATGAATATAGTGTCTCCTAATTTAAAATCAATTGCCTTAAGTCGGAAATTCTTCCATTCGGTCTATCTTCTTTTATTGGGTCTCATCCAACTCAGAAGTTTCCTTTCGCTTGGATGAAGGAATCTCTTACGTACCTGGGTATTAAGAGCGCCTTTAGTTTTTTTCATACGGTTCAATTTAATTTTGCAGAGCTCCTGGAGAAGACCAAGAAAGATATTAGCATGTGGAGCCCTGTCCTGGTTTCTTGGTTTGGTAGGATCAACCTTCTGAAGATGATAGTACTGCCAGAAATTCAATACATCGTTAAGTGTGTTCCGCTTCATATTCCGAAATCTTTCTTGGGCACGCTTCAATCCAAGCTGAATGCATACATTTGGGCTAATAAACCCCCTGGTATAACAAATACACGTCTTTATAAATCTAGAGAGAAGGGTGAATTGGGAATACCTAATGTTCAGACGCTTTATGTGGCATATAGCATTCAGAAGCTAGTTTATTGCTATTATGATGCCCAGAAAGAATGGGTGAAAGCTCTTTTCTATGGAGTTAATGATCTTGGTCCGCATAACTTGCTGTGCCTCTTACAGCGTTCAGTGTCTTCACTCGTCTGCTCTCATGCCATTCTGGGACATTTGCTGCATGTCTGGTTTACAAATAAAGGGACGATAACATGGGCACCTTATCCATCCCTTCTCCTTTCGGTTTATGGTGATCCTGGCTTCCCTGTGGGGTGATATGGGATCTCCTTTCAAATATTGGTTTTCCAATGGTATTCATACATTAGAGTCTCTTTTTCCAGCGACGGGCTTACCATCTCTTGATATTTTGTCTCGAGACTATGACTTACCTAGGACGGCGTCTTAGCAATAGCTTCAATTACAACATTTCCGGACTTCTTTAGGTGCCATTGGATATGATCCACGGGCCTTGACCACCTTTGAGGCTATGCTTAAGGAGGGGAAGCTTCGAACCAGATCCTTGTCAAAATTATACAAGTTCCTGGAGGCGTTCCCGGGCACCGAATGTAAGCCGTGGTACTTTGTGTTATGGGAGAACTAATTTTTACTTGGTCTGGAGAACTAATTTTTACTTGGTCTGTAGATCAGTGGCTCGCTAACTACCTTCTGCATTCTGCTTCAGATATCACAAGAGACAAATTTCAAACTGATTACGAGATGGTATTATACACCGCAACGTTTAGCCTCCATACATAGGAATGCATCCTCCTTATGCTGGAGGTGTCTGTCAGCAGTGGGATCTATGTCCCACATCTGGTGGGATTGTCCTTCTATTGTAGACTACTGGTCTCAGATCCGGAAGACATTGGGACGTGTCTTGTCCACTGATATGCCTTTTGAGGCAACATTTTACTTATTTTTGGCCGTAGGGCAGTTTGCATTTCCTGACCATTCTGCTAGGAGACTGCTTCTTCATCTGCTGAATGTGGCGTGGTCATTGATCCCAAAATATTGGAAACAGGTGTCAACCCCGACATTATTGGAGTGGAGTAACGGGGTAAGTTGTCTTTATAAGTTGGAACGCACACATGCTGAGGCAATTGGGTCTGTGCCGGATTGCGAGAGGATTTGAGCGAGGTGGCTTGCATGGGCGGGTGCGTGTCCTGCGTGAATTCCGCTCCTTTAGCAGGCAATTTCCTTCCATTTTTCTGAGTGCATTTTAAACCGCACGAAGCTGCAGGTTTGGCACTGGAAGATAATATGTGCTCACTCTTCTTTTCTCCAGGAGTTGGCGATCCGACACAGGGTATTCCCTTTCCTCTTCCCCTCTTCAACATGCAGGATCTTGTATTCCCTTCTCCTATTCCTTGCTCACTTGTCTCTTTCCTTTTCTCTGAATGTCTCTTTCCTTCTCTTCTCTCTTTTTCTTCAAATTAGTATCTTTGTTCTTGCTTTGTTTCCTCTCTGAGGAATTTTGTGATGGTTTTTTCTTATGTTACGGAGAGGATTCATGATAGGATTGTTTCCTATTAATAATTTCATGCCATCATAATTGTCTGTTAATCTTATCGTTAAAAGGCCTCTACGTATGTTATACAATATCATTCACTGATACTTTGTTACATATCTCGCTAAATACATCTCTGTATTGAGTGTATGTATTAGACTTCTATTGTTTTATGGATGATTGTACTGCTTTAATTCTACAATAAAGTATTTAAAAAAAAGAATAATAATCCTATTTGATCTTCAATTCAGCCCCATCTGTTATAAATCACAAGTACGAATACCGGTATACACTAGAAATATTGTCTGGTAATTCACAGTCCGGTATGATTTGAAATGTCTACAGAAATTAACAAACAATTAAAGAATGAAAAGCAAAAAAAGGATGATCATTCTAAAATATATAGATCAAATATAATCTATACCTCCAATTGTATCTCAAAAATAATTAAAAAAAATGTACAGCAATTTTTAAATTCTGTCTTCAGATTACCATATATCAAGAAGAAGCCTCAGTGGTCAACTCCTAGGGAAAGAACTTGCAGCCAAGATTTCCCCCCCAGGGCTTAGGTCCACAACAGCACCTTGTAAACTGAGCTATCCACATTTGGGTGATGGGACTTGTTAGTGATGGTAATCTGCCTGATGGTGGTATCCCATATCTAACAGAAAATAAAAAAACTAAAACTAGAGCAGAACTGTTCTCTTGCCTTGTGTCTTGTCCAAGGAACAAATCTTACTTGGTGGGGATTGGCTAGCTGCAAGCTAAGGAGAGGAGGTAGGCTCCACCCAGCAGTCGCTCCTCAGAATTGTTCCTGCCTACTTAAAGGGGCTGATCACCTACCCAAAGTTACCAGTAACCTGTATTGGACGACAGAGAAAAACCCATTTAAATAATGCTCACAATACTAAAACAATAGTGTTTCAATAATATACATTCATATGTTATTAATAAATCAGTTCCTTAGCGCTCTTTCCCTTTTATTCATTTCTACATATTTGATAAAGCAGCATATACAGCTGTGAAAAGTGTAGTGCTTATAGAATTTTTTATATATGTAATATTTTTAATAAACTATATTTTTATGACAATTCTGGAGGAATTCATCTATTGCAGCACTCAGAAGAATACGGAGGATTGTACTTTACATGAGCAGGGACAGGTTTATTAACTCCGTAAGCCTGATTTTCTTGTGGGAAGGTATAAGCCTAACTCCCAAATGCACCTAAATATTAGTGGTATTTTATTATTTATATTGTTTCTATGCAGAATGATATGCACTATGGGTGCCCTTTCTTCTTTTTTTGTTCCTTGTATATCTGACCTCTACGTGGAGAGAGTATGGAAAGGAGCAGCCCTTGATTGTGAATGCTATTGGTGTGGGAGCTGTATATTGATACGGTCCAGGGACGCAGTTGTAATCCCTCAGCGCTATTGCTGGTTTACACATATGTCTCTTTCCAGCATGTATTTTTGAGAGTAATATCCTACTGTGGTGAATTATAAACACTCCAGGACATACTTGAAAATGAGAGAAATCTCAATGTGTTCTTCCTGTTAAAACATTTTCTAAATAAATAAAAATATTGCACGTGTTACACTAGGAGCACATCCTTTGTCTCTAAAGACCCCCTGTATAACTGCAGTGGACTGGGACACAGAAGAAAGTGCTACTATTGCATTTACCTGAGAGCAGATCTTACTGCATCCAGCTCTTCACCAGATACGAGGTCTGTTTTATTGATAATTAAAACGTCAGCCAATGCGATTTGCCTAGGTGACAAAAAAAAAAAGCCATTTGTGCCAATATACTTTTTTCTAGAAATTCAGACATCTTTACCCTTTGAGAGCCAGAGGGGTGTTCAATGCATTACCCATGTAAGCGCTGGACACCCCTCTGGAACGCAAATGGTTTAATAACATAAAGTGTGACACTTTGGATTTTTTAGAAAAAAAACAAACAAACTTGTAAATAGCAAGCATGCTACAACTATATAGATTTCACTGCTTATATCTATATAATTTACTGTATGGAATCGAAAATGTCCAACTATATTTTGCCACTGCATGTATAGCAAAAACACTGGAAAAAAAAAACAAACAAGCTGAGTTTTTGATTGTGAGTTTTACCTTGCCGATTCATTGATAACACCGTCCGGCTTTTCTTCTTTTAGGTGCTGAAAAGGGAAAGAGAGTGTGTTCACATTGTGTATGGCAGCACAGAAGATATGATCACTAATCTTGGATGGAAAGATGGACACAGACACACACGATATGGTTGTAAAGGTTATTGGTTTATAAGTCTACTTTATTACTTAGTAGAGAAAGAAGCATATCAAATTTGCTGCTTTGAGTCATTGTTTGATTCGGTCTCTGGAACACTTATTACAGACCAAGCTTATTTGCAGCTCTAGAGTACGAAAGGTAGGTAGACCAATACAGCATGAAAAGTCAGAAAATAAGGTCTCTCCGTCTGTCAAGAATGAAAACAAATAAATAAAAGATGTGGGCAGTATCATTCCTATCCCTCGCTGCACATGATAATCTTAACCCTTTGAGTGCCAGAGAGGTACACAACGCATTGCACAGCAATGCGTTGCGCACCCCTCTGGCTCTCAAAGGGTTAAGGAACAGAAGGGTGTACAATGGTTAACAATGCGATGCACCCTCATTGGGTGGTTAAGGGCTTAAAAAGCCTAATGTCTTGACATCCAGGACGCACTCGTCTTGACTTCTGGTAGCACCTTATATTTTTTGACTCCTTCTGTCATCTGTGCCGAATTCACATTGGATTTAACCTTCAGGTCTGTTTCATAACGAATGAGAGTAACGATGTGCTATAGATACAGACATACACTAAGGCTATGTTCACATGGATGACTCAAAGGAATCGGTGATTCTTCTCCGTTAAAGAGCCCCCAGTAACCTACTTGTAGTGCCCTGTGTCTCCCTCATAATTCTGTCACTTTGGGTGCATGAAGGATGGCCAGTGCAAATAGACATGGCAATACATGATTGCTGGTGCCCATCTGGGTCTCATCCATGGTGGATGAGATAAGGTTTGCAACTTCGAACATGATCTAGGTAAATAATCTGCATGGCAGCCTATGATCCCATTATGCTGTATTAAGTACAGGGAAGATGCAGGAGATAATTCCTCTGTGAACATTGTTCTCTCTTGAGTGCAGGGAAGTTGCAAGTGATACTCCGTAAGGAGATCCTTACCAGTGTGAATAATGTGACAAGGGTCATTGTGTTCTATTTTTGGGTCAATTGTGCAGTAATAAATAACACTGCTGTGCTATTACTGAATGTACAAACAATCCCTAATAACTGTATATAAAATAGGATTTTAGTCTTACCTGTTAAATCCTTTTCACTTAGTCCATACAGGTCACTGGTACCATGGGATGTGTAGTCCCCTTTAATAGGCAGGAACAATTATGCAAATAATTTGCAAGGGGCGGAGCCTCCCCTCTTACTTAAGCCACCTTCTGGCCAGAGCCACCCATATTGATTTGAGACCCTAAACTGACCCCAGGTAAGCAAAAAGAAAGACTCCTGTGAGCATGCCCGAACGGTCTCCCACTGAATGCCACAGGAGAGCCAAGACTGGTCCCTTGACAGGGTGGGAGACCAGTGACCTGTATGGACTAAGTGAAAAGGATTTAACAGGTAAGACTAAAATCCTATTTTCACTGTCGTCCAATATAGGTCACTGGTACCATGGGATGTACAAACATTGAGCTGATCCAGAGGCGGGAAGTAAGGCAAGGACCAGGCGCAAGGCCCAAGTCACTAGAACTGTTAACCAGTTGATAACATAGCCCAAACTGTAAGTGTCAACGGACACCAACCAAGGGAACAATCCCTGAACTTAACACAGCACACGGAACACGAGCCAACCGGGCTCAACAGTAAGGAAGCACTAAGGATCACAGAGCGGAAGACCTACACAGGCAAGACTGCCTCCAGGACCTTCCTTCCAAAGCTGGCATCAGCCGATGCCAGTACATCAACTCGGTAGTGCTTAGAAAAAGTGTGCACAGAGGACCAAGTGGCCGCTCTGCACAGTTGATCAGCAGAAGCTTGATTCTTGTAGGCCCAGGAGGCCCCAATAGATCTGGTGGAATGGGCAGTCACCCTGAAGGGAACATGCTTATTCCTCAACTTATAGGCTTCACGGATGGTAGCCTTAATCCAAGAGGCAATGGTAACTTTGGAAGCCGGTCTTCCTGCCCTAGGCCCCTCAGGAATGACGAATAGAGCGTCAGACTTCCTGATAGATTCGGTGCGGTGAACATAAAACTTGAGGCAACGCACCACATCCAACAAATGGAGATCTCTTTCCTTGTCAGATGAAGGATTAGGGCAGAAAGAGGGAACCACAATCTCCTGATTGATGTGAAACTCAGACACAACCTTGGGTAAGAATTCCTTGGTAGTGCGAAGCACAGCCTTATCCTTGTGGAACACCAGGTAAGGAGGTTTACAAGACAATGCCTGTAACTCTGCCACCCGGCGTACTGACACAATAGCCAAAAGGAAGGCCATCTTCCAAGTCACAAGACGTAATGGAATGGAAGCCAAGGATTCAAACGGTGGTCGCTGAAGAACACCCAGCACCAAATTGAGATCCCACTGGGGAGCAGGACTCTTGAAGGCAGGTCGAACATGAGTCACACCTTGGAAGAAGACTTTCACATCAGGAAGGATGGCAATCCGTTCCTGGAAAAACACAGACAAGGCAGAGGTCTGAACTTTGAGGGAACTCAAACTGAGCCCCTTGTCCACACCGTCCTGCAAGAAGGCCAGGACAGTGGGAAGATGGAAGTCAAGAGACAACTGCTTGACAGAGCACCATGTCACGAAAGTTGACCAAATGCGATGATAGATCTTGGAAGACACAGGCTTACGAGCACTGAGCATCGTCGACACCACAGAAGGAGAAAAGCCTTTCTGAGCTAGAATCGAGGATTCAACCGCCATGCCATCAAACGGAGAGAGTGAACATCCTCTTTCCACAGATACCCCTGAAGAAGCAGGTCCGGACGGGCTGGAAGTGGGATTGGATCCTTCACTGACATGGCCATCAATTCCGGAAACCAGGACTGACGAGGCCAGTTCGGAGCAATCAGGATGACAGGGCAACGTTCTCTCTTCAACTTCTGAATAACTCTGATCAATAGAGGAAGAGGGGGGAAGATGTAAGCCAGGGAGAAGTCCCAAGGGATCGACAAGGCATCCACCGCTAGAGCAAGGGAGTCCCTCAGACGGGAGCAAAACACCGGAACCTTCCTGTTGTGTCTGGTAGCCATCAGATCCACCACTGGCATCCCCCACCGTTGAGTGAGCATGTGAAACACCTCTGGGTGAAGAGCCCATTCTCCGCTGTCGACGGTGTGACGACTGAGGAAGTCTGCCATGACGTTGTCCACGCCTGGAATGTGTACTGCAGAGATGACAGGCACGTGATCTTCT
This sequence comes from Rhinophrynus dorsalis, assembly GCA_037306005.1. Classification (NCBI taxonomy): domain Eukaryota; kingdom Metazoa; phylum Chordata; class Amphibia; order Anura; family Rhinophrynidae; genus Rhinophrynus; species Rhinophrynus dorsalis. The sequence goes on along the minus strand of CM074718.1, from coordinate 409,613,892 downwards.
GCCCAAGACAAAATATCCTTGACTTCCCACCAGGCGGAACCGCTTCTTGTGCCGCCTTGTCTGTTGATGTAAGCCACCGCCGTGGCGTTGTCGGACTCTACTCTGACTGGAAGACCGGTCAATTGAGACTCCCAGTGCCTCAGGGCCAGCCGGACAGCTCGAAGTTCCAGAACATTGATGGAGAGCATGGATTCCTCCAGACCCCATTTCCCCTGAGCACTGAAGCGACCCCAGACTGCACCCCAGCCCCGAAGGCTGGCGTCCGTTGTGACTGTGGTCCAATGAGGAACTAGAAAGGATTTCCCTTTCAAGAGATGAGAGAGATCTAACCACCAGTGCAGACTCGACTCGACATGAGGAGGAAGAGAAACAGACAGATGTTGATGATCTGGATGATTCCTGCACGTCTGGATCACAAATCTCTGAAGATCCCTGGAGTGGGCCATGGCAAATGGTACTGCTTCGATCGTGGAAATGAACTTCCCCACTAAGGACGACAACTTCGGAACTGGAATTTCGTCCATGTCCAGAATCCCAGCCACTCTGACGGCTATCTGGTGAGCCACGTCCTCTGGAAGAAACACCATGCATTGGCGAGTGTCGAACAGGAGACCCAGGAACAGAAGCCTCTGAGAAGGAATCAAGTCCGACTTGTCCAGATTCAGGATCCATCCGTGACGGTTCAGGGTGTGCATGCACCTCTGCAACTGCTGGTGGAGAAGCTCCGCTGAGGAGGCCTTCAGTAGGAGATCGTCCATGTAGGGTGTCACTCTGATCCCATCCTGATGGAGCACCGCTATCAAGGAGCCCAGCACCCGCTGGAAGACTTGAGGAGCTGTAGTCAGTCCAAAGGGGAGCGCTGTAAATTGAAAGTGTCCCCTGTGGCAGGCAATCCTGAGATACTTCCTGCTCTCTGGATGAATAGGGATGTGAAGATAAGCATCCTGAAGGTCCAGGGAGGCAAGAAACTCCCCTGGAGACATTGCTGCAATCACAGAGCGCAGGGACTCCTGGCGGAAGTGGGAAGTCACCACATAGGCATTGAGATCTTTGAGATCCAAGATGGGACGGGTTCCTCCGTCCTTTTTGGCTACCACAAACAGGTTGGAATAAAATCCTGAACCTGTGTCCCCCTGCGGAACCGCCTCCAGGACCTCTTTGTCCAAGAGATCCTGAATAGCGTCGTCGAACAGACGCCTTTTTTTGAGGGTTCCTGAGAAGGACGAGTAAAATGGAACCGAAAAGGAGGAAGGGAAGAGAAAGGGATCCTGTATCCCTCTGACACCACCTGAAGAACCCATGGGTCCGCCACTGACTCCTCCCAAGTCCGGCGAAAGATGCGGAGACGACCGCCTACAGCCGGATGCGGACCCGGGTTCGGCGAGTCATGCCGAAGCAGTCTTGGAGGTCTTGGCCTTGGAGGCAACTTTGGGCCTCCAGGACTGTTTGGGCTTGGAGGAGGAGCGCGTAGTGGGAGGACCCGTTTGGGCCGAGGAGCGTGTCTCAGTCTGAAAGGAACGAAAGGACCGATTGCGTTTGGCTGGAAACTTTTTCTTAAAGACTGAGGGTAGAAGAGTACTTTTACCGCCAGTAGCCTCACTGATCATTTCTTTGAGCTCAGAGCCAAAGAGCAAATTCCCCTGAAAGGGCAAGGAAAGCAAGGCTTTCTTAGAGGCTGTATCAGCAGACCAAATTTTCAGCCAAAGAGCGCGTCTAGCCACCACAGAAGAAGTGGAGGCCCTCGCCATCATGCGCACAGCATCAAAGGCAGCATCAGCAACATAGTTCTGAGCTTCAGTGATATTAGCAAGAAGCTGCAACTGTTCAGATACAGGCGCATCCTGGCGAACCGCTTCAGTCAGTCGTTCAGTCCAGGCTGCAATAGCCCTATTAACCCATGCCACAGCAAAGGTGGGGCGCATGGCAGTGCCAATAGAGGCAAAAATAGATTTAAGAGAGAGCTCTAATTTCTTATCCGTCCAGTCCTGCAAGGCAGAGGCATCTGAGACAGCCAAAGCCGTAGATTTGGATAGTCTAGACACAGGAGCATCCACCTTGGGAGGATGAACCCATTTTGCCAGCTCCGTTTCGGGAAAAGGGTAAAGTTTGGCAAACTTTTTGGAGACAGAGGAAGATCTATCAGGATACTTCCATGCCTCAGAAACCAGACGGGCAAGAGTAGGGTTAGTTGGAAAACAAACAACAGGTTTAGATGGCTTTTTCTGAAAAACATCAGTAGGATCATAAGTGGATTCCTGAGTCAGAGGAAGGTTGAGCGTATTCAGAACCGCTCTGATCAGACCCTCAGCCGAAACTTCAGGGTCACACTCATAGGGGTCCCCAATGGACCTGTTAGATTCAATAACAGTACGTTCCTCAGCATCAGAATCCTGTAAAAGTTCTTCTTCAGAAGAATCAGTGATATCAGGAGCTCCCTGTGGCTTAGGCAGGGAGGTCCTGATAGTAGAGGGGGTCTGCCAGACCTGGAGAGCCCCCTGTACCTGAGAGGGAAAGAGTTGAAGCGTGGATCTGAGATCCCTAGTGGCAGCTTTAAACTCCCTCACCCAAGATGGCTCAATAGCGTGGCTGGGAAGCCCAGGGTTGCTATCTTTATCAGTACAATTAGGGCATAGATCCCCCACATTATCGCAATCCAGCCCAATGTGGCAAGAGGAGCAAAACGCCATGGGGGTAGAAGACCCCCCAGCCTCCTTAGTCTTGGGTCTAGCCCCTAGCTCCAGTGAAGTAGACATGCTCACAGCGTCAATATACCCCACAAAAAACACTATCACCCAGAAAAGTGTTAAAGATTAAAGTTTCACCCCAGAAAAGGTCTAAAAACGGACTTATCTGGCCAGCGAAGGGTTAATCTGGTGAGGAGAGAGAAGGCTCGGTCCCTGCGTAGTGTACTCGCCTTGGAAAAGTACCACAAAATGGCGGCCGTCATGACAGCCAATCAGAAACAAGCGCGAGCTAAGCGCTCATGGGAAATGTAGTTTTCCCTATGCAAGTACCCCAAACAGTGCCCGAAGCCCCCCTGAGCCCCCTACAGTAATAAAACACCAACCGGATGATAGGGCAGGAGCCTAGCATTAAAATGAGCCTACTCTGAAGTTGCTGTGACAAGCGGTTTCAGAGATATGTCCCAAACTGTGAATTCCCATAGAGAGTAAAGGAGCTCTGCTGCTGAGCGGGAAAAAGCCGCGCTTAAAGGCGCGGAACACCATTTTTAATAAAGTTTAGTAAAACATTAAAAAGTGCCCAAACAAGCATGAAATACATGAGAAACATAAATAAATGAATACCCAATGCTCCAAAACTCAGAGAATAACACAGAAATTGCATAAATAGTGATAATGCAATAAAAACACCCTATGAGTGCTGGAGTGTATTAAAACTCCCAAATACAAGCCCATCAAAGGGACACTGTGGGGACAAGTGGACCTTCAGCACTCAATGGGTGACTCACCTTTCTCGCAGACTTCTGTCTTCAGGTGACCATGATAGGGAGGGAAAGAACCAGAGGTAATTTCCCCAACAGGGGAGCTGCTTAACACAAGCTGTCCCCTCTTCAGGTATAGGTCCACAGAAATCCCTGGAAGCTGCACCAGCCACTTTGAAGAGGGCAATTCACAGCCATGGTCACCCTCCTAATGGTGGTATTCCATATTTGAATAAAAAAATAATAAAACTCTAAGAAGCATAGCTGTTCTCTGCCTGGTGTGCAAGCACACCAGGAACAAATCAATATGGGTGGCTCTGGCCAGAAGGTGGCTTAAGTAAGAGGGGAGGCTCCGCCCCTTGCAAATTATTTGCATAATTGTTCCTGCCTATTAAAGGGGACTACACATCCCATGGTACCAGTGACCTGTATTGGACGACAGTGAAACATGATTTTACATACAAGACATGCTTATAAATACACAGAGAATACATTTGTTTACACTACATGCTAATATATGGTATTCCAGCAAGAATCTGGCACAAAGAAATAGCTAATTCCAAGGTTTACAAAAAAATGGTCAGAGATGCTCATAGGAAAGAGCCTGCCATAGTATTTAGCAGGCTCTATAGGAATGGTATCCTACCCAGGGTGCAGTCTCATTTAACAGACTAGTTCCTTGCACAAAGAGGAATTGTCCTAAGGCACATCATATTGATCCTATCAAAATGGCAGTCAAGACAAAGTGCCAGGCAAGAGAACAAGAGAAACAACCAACCCCAGACATATGTTTCGCCTTGTTGGGCCTCATCGGTAAGGTGTAGCTGATATCTCTATGTACTAAGAGCAAGGGGTCCACAGCTGTATTCTCCTGTTACCCTTAGGTTGACCGATTCCAAGAATAACTTGCACATGCAAAAGAACTGGCTTGAGACGAGGCACAACTAGGTTTAAACTTACGTCTGGGGTTGGCGGTTTCTCTTGTTCAGAGAGGAATTGCCTGGCACTTCATGGATGGACTGCCATTGTGGCAGGACCAGCAAGATATGCTTTAGGATATTCCCTCTCTGTTTAAGGGAATAGTGATTTAAAATAGACTTCGCCCTGGGTAGGACACCATTCCTATAGAGCCTGCTCAGTTCTATGGCAGGTTCATTCCTAGCTGAGCATCTCTGACCAGCACTTTGCATACTTCCAAGGTTTAACATTGAATTAATTCACTGATAAATGAGAAATACAAAATACAATTAACTCAGTGATGAATTGATTAATTGTTAACAAAGAAAGAAAATGGAGTTGCAAATTTAGCTATTAGATGTTTGATAAATAGAGCTTTTAACATTTTGGGCACCAGTGGGATGAGCAACACATTGACTTTTTCATTTGCATAAGCATGAATCAAAAATGATGGGGAAAAGGAAAGCTTATGAGATGTGAGAACCTCCACTGGACTGTCACTGTGGGGTTGCAGAAAAGTCGTACTAGCAATAGTATTGTCCAACTGCAGAAGCCTAGCACACCAGCAAGAAGGAAGTGAATGATGGGAAAATATACACTTGCTTAGCACAGCTGGGGTACAATTACCCACCCTTGTACATCAGAGCCTTTTAACCATTTGAATGTCAGACGGGTAGCATTCACAGGGTTAACACCGTAACATAGCTGTGTTCACTTGGGGCCCCAGGTTTTAGGAAGTCCAGGTTTATCACCAAGTTTACCAATTAAATGCTGTGCTCAGATGGTCAGTGAAAAATGAGAGGGAGAAATCTGAACAAATACAAAAGTAGAGAAATTCTGGAGCAAACCAATTGCATCACAGGGGTAAATAAAAATCCAAACAGTTATAAATTTAGCTTTTAAACCAATGAATGCCTAGCTCAAGTCAAAAACAATGCAATGGAGACCTCACTAGTATTCAAGGGGTTAAAACCATATTTGAATCAGTGGGAATTTTTATATCTTCATTTGATCCCTTTGGTGCAGCAGGATTGCCACAAAACTGCTCTACTTTTCCATTTGTGCATATGGCCCTAAATCAAATGTCAAATTACTGCTTTCCCTAAAGTGGGTGTCATAACAACATAAGTTGTGTAAAATAAGGGGATACATTTGGGGTCTTCTTTCACAATTCCACAAGGGATCTCTAAAGACTGTAAAATCTGATGGAAAGGATGATGGGAGTTGTAGTAGAGGGCCTCCTGTTGCACTCCTCTAAGAGGCTAAAGCGGTTTCTACTGCATTGCTCTGCAATGTGCCAGATAATTATCTCAATTTACTTTATACTAATTTCCAATCTTAAAGCATTATTGATTACAAAATATTCAGCACACTGCTGAGTTAATACCAGATGCCCTGGAACAGAATAGTTTAATAATTATATTATTTGCTTTACAGAATATTTCCATGTCATATTTTTACTGACAGCAAAAGCTTCTCTCTGTAAATTTTAGTTCAATGATTTTATAGCATTTATCCGTGGGGAAAAATAAACTGCAATATTAACATCAGAGCTATTAGGACTAGCAGGACGACCACTGTCATGTTAAGTTGTCCAATCATTTCTCCGAGCTGAAAAAAATTAATTGTTCAGATCTCTGGGTGAAAATCCTATTAGAGTGATCGCTCATGATATCAATTACTTCTTCACTATCAATTTGGCTATGTAGCTGTACAACCCCATCTCTGCGCTAGCTCTGTGCTGATGCCAGCCTGTGAAGCATGACACTCTTTAAATTGTTCTCTATTCTTCTAATGTCACTACATCTATTGCCTTGAATCAAATCCAGCTATTGAGGTCAGGGCATGCAGGAGAAAGAATGGAACAAGTAAGAAAATGGAATACACAAAAGCAAAAAGTTACTGATCTCTGTACCAGCTGATAATCGAAAGCTTCTATTACTGTGACAGTTTGTCAGTTTTGTGGGGGATGGATACATACATAATGTGGAAAGCTTTATTTAACTGACAAAGATGTTCAGCATTTACCATTTATAGATGATTCACATTTGTATTCTTTGGACATTATTTATCAAACAGCCACAGAAATCATTTTCGTCTTTCATGTACTTTTTTGTTTTCAGAAATTAGAGATAAAAGTGTGTGACAGGAAAGGACAGAGCAAGCTACCAAGGTTCAAAAGAAAACAGGTTTAAAAAATACATATCTTACCACAAACTGATTGACAAATAAAAACACATAATTTCATAGCAGATAAGAACCATTCGGCCCATCTTGTCTTCCCATTTTTCCTACTGTAAAAACCTCAAACCTTATTTGGTCCTTGGTCTTGTCTTATGTTCGGGACACCCTTATGCTACCACTTCTGCTGGTAGGCTATTCAACGTATCTACATTTCATACATTACATCTAAATCTCTGGCCCTCTAGTTTTAGCCTATGGCCTCTTGTCATAAAATTTTTACTCCTTTGAAATGTACTTCCCTCCTGCACTTTGCTGAAACCCTTCATGTATTTGAATGTTTCCATCATACCCCCTCTCTCTCTTCTCTCCTCCAAGCTACAGTTCAGATACTTTAGTCTATCCTGAGATTTCTTTTCCTGTAAACCAGTCACCATTTTAGTAGCCCTTCTCTTCTCTCTAGATTATCTACATCCTTCTGGAGATGGGGCCTCCAGTACTGTACTGTAAACAAGTCATCTCCACTTTATCACCGCTTTGTGAATCTCCCCCTAAATTAGGTCTAATCAGAGATCTGTAGAGAGGCATGACCACTTCCCCTTTTTCTGCTACTAATGCCACAGCTATACAACCCAGCAACCTGCTTGCATTCCCCACCACTTTGTTACATTGCCTGTCTAAGTTTAAGTCATCAGAAATTATTACTTCTAAATCTCTTTCCTCTGTTGTCTCAGACAACATAGTATTCTTAATACTATATTCTACCTTTGGCTTTTTACGTCCCAAGTGCATTATTTTACATCTATCAACATTAAACTGCAGCTGCCACACTCTTATTCCCCCAGGAATGTCTACCCTGTTGCAGATCTTTGTATCATTTTCAAAAAAGCATACCTTAATTTGAAGACCTTCTGCATTATCACTAATAAAAATATTAAAAAGAATGGGCCCCAGTACAGATCCCTGAGGTACTCCACTAGTAACACTGCATTCGTCTGAATATTTTCCACTGACTACAACCCTCTGTCTCCTGTCACTCAGCCATTGCCTTCTCCACTCAACTATTTTTACATCCAGACCCAAACACTGCAATTTATTAATGAGTTTTCTATGTGAAACAGTGTAAAAAATGCCTTACTAAAACCTACATAGGCTGAAAAAAATCCAGCCCATGCCCAAAACACCCCTGTTGATCCAGAGGAAAGCAAAAAAGAGAAAGAAAAAACCTGAAGCCATTTCCAATTTAGCCCCAAGCGGGTAAAAAAAAATCCTTCCAAATGGCAGTCAGATAAATTATTTCCTTTAACATGGTTTCCATTCATTTTCCCACTACTGACGTAAGACTTACTGGTCTATAGTTGCCAGACTCTTCCTGGCTACCTTTCTTGCAAAGCGGTACTACATTTGCCAATCTTCTGTAAAGACTCCTGTCGATAGTGACTGAATAATTCTGTTAAAGGTTTACCAGAACACACTTAAGTTCTTTTAATAACTTTCAGTGTATCCCATCTGCTCCCATCAATTTATCCGTTTTTATCTTAGAAGGTTGAAGTACAACTTCTTCCTCTGTAAACATGCATGGTCCTGTGGCTTGTTATTTATTTTTTTCTAACAAAGGTCCCTTCCCTTCACATTTCTCTGTAAAAACACTTTACAGAAATATTCACTGAGACAGTCAGCTAATCCTTTATTCTCATTTATATAACTTACATTTTTTGTTTTCAGTCTAACTATTCCTTGTTTCATTTTCCCCCTCTCACTTATATATCTAAAAATATGTTTTATCTGCCTTTTTATTGACTGGGCAAATCCATTTTAATTATATAGAGTGTTTCTTTCCAGCATGCCAAAATGTATGTGAATAGGCAAGATTTCACAGAGAAGGATGATGGGTCCATTGAGTAGCCTCCTTGCCAAGGTACTAATGAATATAGAAAGGGAATTCAAAAGTAGCTGAACTAAGTTGATCTTTAGGTGGATATATTTTTATGATCTTTCCAGGTATTTGTTTCAGGTTTGTGGGCGATATACACGAAGGTAAGTTTATGACGTCACCAGTGCAGCTTACCTTCTACTCATATACTACAGCAGGGGAGCTCAAACCTGTCAGCAGGCCTCCCAAGTGGTGCAGCTTTTCAGGATCTCCTCACATGAACACAGATCAATCAAATCAGTGGTTGAATTCTCCTAAAGGATCTGTTTAAGATAATGATACTCACTTGTGTTTAACTGAGGAGATTTTGAACTGTTGGGGGGGTTTATAAAACAGGTTTTAGCTCCCCTGACTAGAGTGCACACACTATGCTTTCACTGACATTAACATAAGCAAGCCCCAAGAGCAGCTCTAAAGAATGTGCAGGAAAATGCAATAAATTTACTCCAATTTCCTCTGTGCCTTTTTAGTGCATGGAGAAAGGAAGAATCACAAATGCATATCTATCTGTTACCACAATAAGCACCCCTTGGTGCAAACTGCAGAATGTTTGGTGTAGATAGTTTTGAACATAGGGTTAGGGAGTAGCAACAAACAAAAAGCACCGATTTCAGAGAAAGTCATATTAGTACACCCCTCATTGTCTCTCCAATTACAGAAATTTCTCAGATGGCAGTGTTATTCTATGGTGCAGATATCTCCAATATGAAAAAGCAACTCCATAGAATAAAACAGTGATTGGAGTAATTGCTGTCATTTTAGTGTAGTGATGGACAATCTGCAGCTCTCCAGCTGGACTACAACAACTCCCATCATCACCTCTGGCCGGCTGAGCATGATAGAATTTGAAGTCCAACAACAGCTGGGAGATACAGGTTGCCAAAAATTCCTTAGTGATTTGGTTTTCAACTACGATCTGTGAATACTTTAGCAAAAGTTTGAATTTAGCATTCCAAATACATATTTATAGACATTATTATGCACAATTTGTTTGTTTTTGTTATTCTGTTTGCAAGATTTCTAAACAGATTTAGAATTACGTATGAGTCCCCCCCTCATTATGCTCTTGGAAAAAGACATAAGATGTTAAGGGTTCCAATAAAAATTTGAGCAAACAAATGCCTTAGTGTACATATTACCTTCTGGTTTTGTCAAAATCAGTTTATTGTGCCGTGCACCTCGTCCTCGTCTACAAGCAATATACAGATGTACTTTGGCAATAATTACAGTATAAACTGTGTATTGGGTCATATTTTCCTCTTAACCCGCTGTGTACCAGTGTGGTGTCCAACACATTGATTTGCAATGCTCTGGGCTCCCTTTTGGCACTCAAAGGGTTAACAAAAGTTTGGTTTGAAAGGAAAACAGCACAGCTTGCCCAGTGACACCCAGATGATATTACTAATGAAAAAAAGAAAACCATGCCAGTGTTTTGCACTCTTTACCTTTCCAAGATACGTAACTATTTTATAGGAATGGTAATGCTTAATAAGGAATAATACATATTATAGGCATTTATCCTGCGAAGTAAAACATGGGTACTCCCACTGCTGAGAGACTTTTTAATCAAAAAGTTATTGCAACTCAAACGTGTATTTTTGGGTGCAGTACATTCATGGCCTTAAACAGTACAATGGTGCTATTGCTACAGCATCCTATGACGGGTTACGATGAAGCAACACCACCACCATACATTATCATGCGATCCAAGTACTACACTCAAAATTACACATTTCGCTGCGATAACTTGAACAAAATATCTCCCAGCAGCAGAATTATACTTGATTAAAGGGATAGTAATGTTTTAAAATAAAAGCAGCACCAATTAATCTTCATAGTTTTTGGGCCATGGAGTGTGTTATTTCACTACTGTTAGAGTTGTAGTTCAAGACTAATTGAACGATAAAGTATCCCCCCTCCGACCCATTTTACTGATATAACACTGCTCACCTCAGAGCAGAAAGACTGTCCAGATGGATCACAGAGGGGGACAATCTTCAGGCAGCATGAGGAAAAACCTGTCAAGGGGAGCAGGGCTTTCATTGTTCTCACAGAAAGAAGATTGTCCCTTGCTGTGAGCTGTCCGGTCAAGAGACCGGATTCCACATCTCAGGGAAAGTGGCTTACACTAAGTAAAAGGGGCGGGTGGGGGATACTTTATCATTCAATTACTCTTCAGCTACAACTCTGACAGTATTGTAATAACACTCTCCATGGCCCAAATTCTATGAAGATTAATTGGAGCTGCTTTTATTTTGAAACATTACTGTCCCTTTAACTCAGCAGCATAAACCCTGCAATAAAATATTTATTTATATATATTTACCATGTTATATGAAACTGCCCCGTTACTGGTGCATTCTATAGGAAATGCTCTCACTCTATAATTGACAAAATAAATCCCTTACCTGCATTGCATACTTGGCATCAACAACTGATAAAATGCCTGCAAAGGCAAAAATATTCTTTAACGTTTTGGTAAACTGCTGAGAAATTTTGCATTAAAAAGTTACTATAACTGAAATGTTTTAACAACTTAAGGATCAGAGGAGTGTGCAACACATAACAAAACTATTTTACATACCCTTCTGGTCCTTAAAGGGTTAAATAAACTGAAATTTTGCACTGTCATCATTAGATGGTGACGCTATTATCACTTACTATGAAGTGCTCCTCCACAGGGTACATTATAAAGAAAATCATACCAATTTGTGCTGTTGCTAACAGTATGATTAAAAAAAACATAGCTTGAGCTGTATAACTATTGCACTTCTCACAACCAGCTGTGTTTTACCCAAGAGTATGACCCTTTAATATTAGGAAAATGAGGAGTGCAAAGGAAAATTGCTTCCCCCGCTGATACATTTCTAATAATTTAAGTTCTATCAATGTATGGAAACTTTTATTTCTATATCTGTAGAAGTTACAACATGCACTTAAATTGAACACTGTATTTTAACAAAAGTGTACTTTTAATCATTTTAAAGAGCAGTAAACTTTTATGAAAAAAAAACCAAGGTTACTGCCACTGTTGAGGCGGTTTTATTCAGATGTTCTAACCGTTCAAACGGTTAGGAAATGAGTAACAGTGTCATTACTTCCCGAAAGTTTAAAATGTTAGCGACTCAGCGGTTACTATCCTATGCAGAATTGTTGTCAAACTGGCTATTAGAGGGCACTCTTAAAGGGATAGTGATGTTTAAAAATAAAAGCAGCTCCAATTAAAGGGGAACTTTCACCCCGAAATAACTTAATGTTCACTTACTGCTGACCTGGCGACTAGCTGCTTAGTAGCGCTAGTCGCCAGAAATCTTACCCGGTTCTTCAGATATCGGCGTTTTACTGGAGCAGGAAGCACGGACGTCTCTTCACAGTGACGTCCGTGCGCCTGCGCTGTCAGTCCCTTGTGCACCGTCACTGTGAAGAGACGTCCGTGCTTCCTGCTCCTGTAAAACGCCGATATCTGAAGAACCGGGTAAGATTTCTGGCGACTAGCGCTACTAAGCAGCTAGTCGCCAGGTCAGCAGTAAGTGAACATTAAGTTATTTCGGGGTAAAAGTTCCCCTTTAATATTCATAGTATTTAGGCCATGGAGAGTGTTATTTCAATACTGCCAGAGTTGTAGTTCAGGAGTAACTGATTAAGTATCACCTTCCCACCCCTTTTACTGATGTAACACTACTCAACACAGAGCAGCAAGGTGGTGTCCAGGTGGATCGCAGAGAGGGACAATGTTAAATTAACATAAGAGAAAAACCCGTCAAGGGGGGCATTGTTTTGATTGTTTTCACAGTAAGAAGATTGTCTATTGCTTTGATCTGTCTGGTCCCAGGACCAGATTCCACAATTGAGGTGAGCAGTAGGTAAACACTAGGTAAAAGAGGTGGGAGAGGGATACTTTATGATTTAATTACTCTTGAACGACAACTTGAAATAACACTCTCCATGGCCCAAATACGATGAAGATTAATTGGAACTGTTGTATTTGTGAAACATTACTATCCTTTTAATATACAAACTTAGCAGTTTAAACTGTAATAAATCTGGAAACACACATCTCCCATATAGTATTTTTTACTCAGCATGAAAAGAATAACATAAAAGTTTTCATTAAAAAAAGTTTACGTCTCAGTTGCCAACACACCTGATGTCAGTTATATGAACAAATCATGCTTTTCATTCCACTAGCATTTCATTGTTTTTATTATGAGTAATGACCATGTCTCCTTACCATCCAAGTATATGTCACTTCCTAGCTCAGCATCAACCCAAAACATGGAGGCCACCGCACCTACCAGAGGACAGACCAATTAACTGGGACCAAAGTAATGATTAGAATAGAGTACAATAGTGTTTGACATGAAACGTGGACCCAAAAATAAGTGATACAGGATGCAGAAATTTTTTTTTTTGTAAAGTTGATACCTTTATTGGCTAACTAAAGGTATCAACTTTACAAAAAAAAATTCTGCATCCTGTATTTCTATGGCTAACATGGTACCAACTCTCATCTAAAAATAAGTGATGAAAGACCGACTTTATCATACTACATTACACATTTTGTATCACAAAAACAAGTTGTGTTAAAGCTTCCAGGAAAAGACACTACTGCATTTTATGGCACTGTATATAATGTATGAGCTTTATTTTATATCCAGTTTATAGGAAAAAGGGGAATAGGGCCACTACTTACAAAAGTAAACTGGAGTTATTCTGGATTAAAGGGTTAGTAATGCCTGTGTTCATTAAAATGTAATATTGTAGCTATTACAACAATAAACTGATGTAAGTCCCATCTCTTTATGGTTTGAGAGAGATGCGATGTTAAAATTCCCCCTCCCTCCCCTTTCACCGACGTCAGCGCTCTAGCTGACAGCAGGATATCCTGATCCTAGGACCAGACGGCGGCTCTTCAGCAGAGCTGAAATATTTCGTTCTAGAAACAAATACTTAATTGGAACGGTCTACAAAGTGTGCTTGCAAACAAGGCATACTTTGTAGACCATTCCAATTAAGTATTTATTTTTAGATTGTGCTGTTTCGGCTCTGCTGAAGAGCCGCCTCGAGTCAGCCGACACAAATCTCCTGTCAGCTTTACAGCTGACATCAGGGAAAGGGGAGGGAGGGGGAATTTTAACACTGTATCTCTCTTACACCATAAAGGTTTGAGAGATGGGACTTACATGGTTAGTTTATTGTTGTAATAGCTACAATATTACATTTTCATGAACACAGACATTACTATCCCTTTAAACCAACTGCACCAAGGGGGACAAATAAAAATGCCCATTAAATTACACTGGGCTTTTAACACCTTGAATGCTAGAGAGGTCCCCAGTGCATTTTGAAGGGGTTAAAAAGCTTAGTCAAGTGCATGGTTGCAGTTGGTTTACTCCAGAATAACTCCAGTTTGCTTTTATAAATAAAGGCCAATATTTTTTGGGAACCAAAAATAGTTGTCGTACTTTAGCTACTTGAGGACCAGATGGGTATGCAATGCATTGATTAGCAAACACAAGTGAGGGGGTTAAAATATTCTCATTTTAACCCTTTGAATGCCAGAGAGATATTCAACACATGCGTTGGATACCCCTCTGGCACTCAAAGGGTTAAATCTTTGCTTCATTTAAAGTGGAACTAAGTCACCATGCATTCATTAAACACATGGCGGCTAGCTTGGAAATCGATGTCTTACCTTTAAAAAATAGCCCAGTGTAAAGAAATGCTTTCTGTTTGGGGACTGACAGGCAGGTTAATGCGGTCTGCGCAGTCAGTCCCTTCCGGTAACCATATGGTGCACTGCAGTGCTATTCAATGGAGACCGGAACTGACAGCGCAAGCGCACAGACAAGATGTCTGCGCTGTAGCCTGGGTTCCAGTCTCTAAACGGGAATGATTTCTTTACAATCTGCTATTTTTTAAAGGCAAGCCATAGATTTCCAAGCTAGTCGCCAAGCTTTTAATGAATGCATGGCGACTTAGTAAGATGTGAAAGTTCTGCTTTAATGCTTGCTTAGTGCACTTTGTTGGTAATTATTAGAGGTGTATTTAGGAAGTTAAAGAGGATCATCTCTGGGGCAAAACAACTGCAAAATAGGGGAAAATTAAAACTGCCATTAATTAAAAAAAAAATTGCTCCTCAACGCATTAAAGAAGTCTAGCATAAAAGGGATTAAAAGCTCCATTTACATCAATAGGAATTAGTGGAATATTTTCGTTCCTGTGGCGAATTGCACATCTTTCACTTCCTGAATATGGCCCTGTGTGACTAATTTGCTTCCTCCTGATAGCAGTTTGGTAATGCTTTATAGACAGGTCTTTTCCCTACTGTCCCTCGCTGGCAATGCATATGCATAGTGAAGATCAGAACATTCTATTGTTTTTATTAATAATTCCCAACATTTTTGACAGGAAACTCCTCTTTTTGTTTTCACAAAACTCAGATTCTCCCCTGAATACCCCCATCCATATTTTTAAAGATATAAGTGAGACTCTTTTACACTTATTTTTAATATTATTAATTTGCGTTATAGTTACCTTGCAATTTTATATTATATATACTATATTTTGAGGAAACCAGTGTATTATATTTAATTTTGGTTCCTGAAGTAATTTCTACATACAATTATTATTATAGGCTTCCTGCCAAATTCTGGGCTCCAGATTAATGCCTTACTCCGACCTCCAGAAAGCACCTTACTCCCCACAAAGGGGCCATGCATCAGAGGTTGGTAATTATTGGTTTGAATTAATACTGTAATATAAGGCATATTAGAGATGTATATAACAGAAATAAAATAATAAAAAAAAAATCAAACAAGAATGCAGCAATCAAAACCAGAATTTTAAGTAAGCTGTTATAGTCTAGATAACATTACATGTGTAAATGTTATCACTAGTTTTGTCTCATAGATTGTTATTGAAGTCTATGAGGAAATTTGTACATACAACTAGTTTTAACATTACTCCCTGCAATGGAATCCAGGCCATAATTAAGAAACAGCAAAAGCTCTGTTCTGTATTTAACCCCTCTGATGCAGAGCAATTAGAGACATATGTAGCATCTAATGGGTAAAATGTAAAAAAGATTATTACTGATAGGTCCTCTTTAGCAGTATTTCAATAAACTGAACAAAGGGCGAAAGCTGTCTGGTCACAATTAGTGTAAATAATAAAATTGCCTCTTTGGATTTCAATTGACCTGAATTAGCAAGTTTCACTGTGTCAACATGACAGGTAGAAAACACTGACAGGGGTTGTAATTCTGGCACTTTTCTCACAAGCAACACATTCCCACAAATGACAGGCCTGTCCAAATGGATGAACGAGAAGAGATGCAGCTATAACAGGCCTGACTACAATGTCTGGAGCTGTCTCCGTGACATGATCAGATGTGGGCTACCAAGCATCACTTTGTGTCAACCTTGTAATGCCTGTCAGCTGCTTGCAATGAGACCCACACACAATATAGCAAGCGCCAGGTAACAAGATAGCTTCCTGATACCTATTGATTCCTCTCTCAAAAACCTTAATAGTTTTCCAATTTGGCTGGAATGGGGTTTGCCAGAAACAAGGCCTGAATCAATGTCCTCTGTTCTGAGAGAAAATTACTTTAGAATGACAATTATTTAGCACTGAACTAGAGTGTGTCAGACTGCAGAATGGAAAAGAAGTGAATTGCCAATAGGTGTCTCCCACTTGTGACACACTGACAGCAGTCTCTTTCAATTTAGGGACAAAAAAAATGGAAATATGATTAATTTAGGATTGAATATCTAATAACTAGGGCAATCAAAACATTTTAACCCTTTGAATGCCAGAGAAGTACGGAATGCATTGCTTTGCAATGTGTTGCAAAGCACTTTGCAATGCATTGCAAAGCACTTTGCAATGCATTCCTTATCCCTCTGGCACTCAAAGGGTTAATGCCATTTTTAAAATACAGATATTAATTTTTTTCATTATTTATCAAGTGCCAACCTATTTCCCAGCACTGTATGATGGACAATGCATGCAGATATAGGTCAAGATACATATGTAAACTCACTAAGGCTGATGTACTAAGGAAGTGATGCAAGCAACCCGCCCCATAGGGAACATACCAGTGGCGACTCCAGCATTCATATTTAGGGGGGCACATAGGGGGTCAGAGACAAACGTAGGGGGGCTATATATATATATATATACACATATACATACACACACACGCAAACTCTTTTGATGCAGGAATGATTAGAAGACTATAGTTTGTTTTTTATAACCCCTTAGTGACAGAAGACTTACCTGTCATTAAGGGGTTAAAAAACATTTTGCTTTTCAAAATAATTTATAACGTAATTTGTATGACGTTTAAATGAACATTTGTAAATAAATATTTGACAAATACAGAAAATGGGCATTTAACAGTGTATTCTCTACAATCACAGTATAAGCATTTTTTAAGTGACACCTACATGGATATTTACACAAGTGACACCCCAGCCATCACACAGTTACAACGTAACCAGAAAGAGGAATGCAATGCAGCAGGTCAATACAATCCAGCCACTAACAAATAAATACATGCAAATCAAGCTTCAGAGGCCCCTTTAAATTCAAACAGGTATCCTACTAGCAACCAGATCAATTCAATCAGGATAGCCCTCTGCCTTTCTGAGCACCATGTAAACTGGTTGTGGATTTTGGCTCTCCTTGGCCACCACTAGTGATTGGGACATTTATAAAAAGATTTCCTTTACCTGGTACCCAAGTAGGAAGACTATAGTCAGCACTCAATGAATGTACATAGAAAAGGTGAAGATTTGTTCCCAAATGTTTTTGGTCCTCATAGGGACCTTACTCTGGTGAAGTCTCACGTGAGGTAAAGTCTGCATTGTGTGTGATAAGCTATCAATTAATAAATACACAAAACTAAACAATTCTTATTCACACAGGCCTGGGATAGGCCACCTCTGCCCAGGCTCGCTGAGCCTTTTCTCAGCTATTCTGTGGGCAGGAGGCAGCTGAAAGGGAGAGGAAACAATAAAAGCAGTTTGGTTTAAACCTATCCTCCTCCCCTCCCTGCTTCTACTCCAGGCTGCCCAGTGCCCCAGCAGAAGGTAAAAAAAAGAAGTTAGAGAAGGCAGACTCCTGCCTCAGGGATTCAGGGGAAGCGAAATAGCGAATCACCGCCTGGCTACTAGACTGGATTAACCAGTTCATTACTGCTCCCATTTATAGACATAATGATGCAAAAAGATACCACTTTCTTGCAGGGTTACAAAAACATAAGATACCACTTTAACAGCTAAAGTGGTATCTTATTTTTTTTTAACCCTGCAAGAAAGTGGTATCTTTTTGAAAGTATTTCTCTTCATTGGTTACCTGGTTTAAAATGGCGACAGCCGACATGACATTGACAATGTCATGTTGGCTGTCTGTCGCCATTTTAAACCAGGCAACCAATGAAGATACCTCTTTCTTGCAGGGTTAAAAAAACCTAATCAACAAAATAACCTAAAAATAACTGCAAGGCCCAGAGACTATACTTTAGTCCCCAAAACCTCACAGTCAAGAGATCAGTTCAGCTCGCTGTTGATGCCCTTCAGCGGATATGAATTAATTGGATTAAAAGTCAACATTTATTAATTCTTCATTAAAAATGTACAAGACACACACAAACATATCAAAATAAATCACCTCACTGTCACAGAAATACTGTTGAGCGAGATCCCTTTAAAAGACTAAAACCAGTAGGTTACTACAATTGTATGGGATGAATATGGGGTCTAATAAATGGGATCACTACTTGTATAAGGAGAAGTTAGGCTCCGCTTCTAGTAGAAATAGACTAATTAAATTTGATTGGTCTATGAAATGCCTTTTTATATGTGAAATCTATTATGATCCTGACTCCATTAGAATATAATATATAAACAGCCACATCTATAGACCGATGACACCTAGATAACAATTACAGCATTGTTAATATGTTTGAAAAGTGAAACTGCAGTATGTAACACTATGCATGTAATCAAAATCCTCTGCGGTATATAGTGCTTTGCACGTAATCCAAATGCACCTGTATTAGGTGTTCCACCCCTAACAATCTGCATCTGGCGTCATCTATACTAAGAGCTGCAAATTCTAGCTCGAAACGATGTTTAGTTGTAGTGGCTGTTATGCGGAGCATAGATCAGGATCCCAAGTATTAATTATAAAAGGGAATGGCAATTTACATTCTAACCATAGTCGTATTCAAGTCTTCTACTTGAATGTTACCAATCTATTTGTCTCCTAATCATTATCGAGCAAACATACCATAAGAGCTATGAGTATGTCCCTATTTGAGCTGAGCTTTACAGCTGAGCTTTAACACTGCAAGAAAGTGGTATTTTATTATTATTATTTATTATTATTTCTCTTCATTAGTTGCCTGGTTTAAAATGGCGACAGCCAACATGACATTGACAATGTCATGTCGGCTGTTGCCATTTTAAACCAGGCAAACAATGAAGAGAAATACTTCCAAAAAATACCGCTTTCTTGCAGGGTTAAAAAAAAAAATAAGACACCACTTTAGCTGCTAAAGTGGTATCTTCTGTTTTGTTTTGTTTTTAACCCAAAGAAACACACCACGCTGGAAAATGATAATGTCGACTCAGTCAGCAGACAACAGCAAATACTGTCAAAGTCATAATTAATAAATCAAGTTCGTCAAATAACTTCGAAGAGGCTCAGTGGTCTCATTAACCAGTGTTGGACTGCACAGCACACAGTCGCTACTGTCGCTGGCTGCTTTGCTTGCTGACTGAGCCTGAGTGAGGCTGCTCCCAGTGCCCACTGCCCCGCCGTTGGCTTTGCGCTCGCCGATCCTTCCCACGCACGTCCTCCTCTGGGTTTGGCTGCAGCTCTTCTGGCGGCTAGTGGTGCGCAGACTCACTGTTCTAAAGCCTGATGTCACCAGCTAACGCTGGAAATTACAATGAAGGCCGCCCCAAAGCAGGCAGGGAGCAGGGGCACTAGTAGTTAAAGAAGGACGGGGGAACTGGACGTTACACGACGTGAACGTGATTGTGATCACAAATTGAAGAAAATTGGGGGGGGCACAGTGAAATGTTGGGGGGGCACTGGCCCCCTCTGGCCCCCCCTGACGACGCCACTGGAACATACATATTTCCATTTATTTAAATTGGATTTTTAAACACTTGAATAGAGACCTCTCTAGCATTCAGGGGTTAATAGCACCATTTAAATCAAAGGCCATTTGGAGGAATGTTTATTTGTTCCCTATGGTGCAAATTATTTGCTCCAGAATTGCACCACTTGTTGTAGTACATCAGCCTCACTGATACAAAAAGATAAAAGGGTCCGGCTTACACAGATTACAAGGTGGATCAGGGGTTGGTGACCTGTGACTACCCCCTCCCACAGCTGCTGTTGGACTACAATTCCTATCATCTTTAGTCAGCTCTTGGATGATGGGAGTTGTAGTCTAACTGCAGCTGGGGGGTTGGGTAAAGGTAGTACTGAAGAAGTGGTGGAAATATAGCAGTATGCGTCTTATTCAGGAACAGCCACACAGTAGAATAAGAACATTTATTGTTAGAAGGTTGCATCAGGAAAGCAGAAGCTTCAAGTGCAGTCTGAATTAACTGTACTGCAGTCCCAAATGGGAGAACCATACAACTGATGTTGGCAGTGGTGGGTTCACATGCCAGGTGCTCCTAGGCAAGATGATCTTGGCTTTTCTAGGCCACACCTCTACTCCTACCATGATTCTGCCTTCACCTCAATGCACCACTGTATGGTATGGAAAATATGTAAACTATTACATACAAAACAAAAAGTGGAACTGTCATTTTATATCAGACAGATAAAAGTGGAAGGGGCTAGACCACTCAGCTTTTATTAACCACTACAGAAGATAAGAATGTAAGAGGAGACAATACTACACTTACATATAATAGAAAGGGCTATCTGCAGAGTTGTAACAGATGAAATGGTCAGTGCCAACCCATTCGATTACATTGTTACCCTTCATACACCTACCACGATGGTCATAACTTCCACCTGCACCATAGCAGCATCAGGACTACTATAGCTTCTATTAATGGCGTAACCATTTGTAATCCGAGGCAACTCGATTAAGATAGATCTATATACTTTTCGGTGACACTTGACTTTTCATGTCTTCTTATTTATGTACTAGTGTAAAAGCCCATGTACATGGGCCAAAGTGCGTCACGGTCAGTACCAACGGCTATTTAACGGCAGGTGTAGTACCGCAGAACTACACAGCAAGTGTACTACAGCAGAATTACACCCAGCATTCTGTGTGTTCAGGCAGTGTCTACTGCGCATTACTGCATCAGACAAACATACATCTGGCCTGCGTTCAGGCAGTCTCTCCTGTGCATGACAGCTGGCTTGCATTCAGGCAGTCTCTACTGCGCCTGTCTGGCCTGCATTCGGGCAGTCTCTACTGTGCATGACTGCTGGACTGCATTCAGGTAGTCTCTACTGCGCCTGTCTGGCCTGAGTTCGGGCAGTCTCTATTGTGCATGACTGCTGGCCTGCATTCAGGCAGTCTCTACTGCACCTGTCTGGCCTGCGTCCTGGCTGTTTCTTCTGTGCATGACTGCATTGGACAAACATACATCTGGCCTTTTATTATTAGTGATGATGATAGGCAAGCATTTAAGCACATATTCTAATTTAAATGATAAAATTTAGAAACATGTATCTTAGTTCTTAGAAGTTTGCGTTTTATAAAGCAACCACATTTAATCCCTTGGGGTTAGATACAACTCCAGCACACTAAGGCTGATATACTAAGAAGAACCGGAACAAATCTGGATAAACCAACTGCAATATAAGGGAGAAACAGAAATCCCCACTATATGAAAGCTGCTTTTACTCTCTTGAATGCTAGCATTGTTTTGAATGTATTGTTGCTCAATACACTGAAGATCCCTAGCATTCAAGGGGTTTAACCCTTTGAGTGTCAGAGGGTTACGCAACATTGTTAAGCCACAAATTAAATCAGTGGGAATTTGGGGAGATTTTTCTGCCCCCTTTGCTGTAACTGGTAATCTCCAAAATGTCTCCAGTTCTTGTTAGCACACCAGCCTCACAGTATAGCAATATATAGGAGATGTCTCTAGCATGCAATGGGTTACCAAAAAAGCATTGATCTAAAATGAAAACAGAAAACCACAGACTATTTTCTGGCACTAAGCCTCCATTATTACTGTGATAAAAGTTTGTAGAAAGTGTATTTGTCAGGTAAAATATGTGTGTCACTATGTGAAATATAGATGCATCCATGTAGCAGCTCAGCACAACTGGGCCATATTCAGTACACTAAACAGATGTAATTCAGAAGCAAATCATCTGCACCATTGGGGACAAATAAAAGTTCTGACAATTCTCATTGATTTAAATGGGGCTTTTAACCCCATTTGAATGGTAGGGAGGTCTCCAAAGCATTGAGAATTTTCATTTTTCCCATACGGTTCAGCTGTTTTGCTTATGGATTGAACCACTTTAGCTTCTTGAATACAACTCACTGTGTTTACCCGTCACCTAAACAATAGTAAAAAAAAACCACAATGGCCCATATTTATAAAAGCAAACTGGACTTATTCTGGAGTAAACCAACAGCACCATAGGGGACACACAAAAATTCCTAAATTCCTATGCATTTGACTAGAGCTTTTTGCAATGCATTGGAAACCTCCCTAGCATTAAAGATGTTAACAGCCCAATTTAGTCCAACAGCAGTTGGAAAGCCTCATGATGCCCACTACTGCTACAGCTCCTACTGACAAAATTAAATCCCCTTCTCTTCTTTCAGGACATTCATGGGTAGATTAGAGGCAAACAAATCCCAGCAGCATGGTTTCATGAATTATCTCTGGCACCAAAAATGTGGGGATACTTTACGTACTTCAATACACATTCACATCTTCACTAGCTACTAAAACTCATAGATGGCTCCTAAAAATGATGTTTGTTGCCATCTTACGTCTTATGCAGAGTGATGATTAGGTTTATTTGGGTATTCTCTGTTTCCATGTTCATTCAAGTGAGAATAGTGGTATATTGGTCTTGGCTTTTATTTTATTGTTACATTTACAATGCCACTACTGTTCCATACTGCCTTCTACACTCTATATTGGATGCTCTGTACCTTACTGACTAGATTTCAATGAAGTTAAAAAAAAAAATGTCTGTTTTCAAAGTTTTTTACATCTTTATCCACCTCTGTTATATTGTAGTAAAAGTATTATGGTCACATACTGTGAGCTCATCAGGATCCAAGCTCTCATAGGGAAACAGGAAGAATGACCCACCCTATAAAATTAGCAAGAGCCTTTGGCTGCTTCTCTATAGAGCTGGCACCTGAAGACACATAAATGTTACACAAGTCTATGTCATATGTGGTGGAGGAGACACAAACAGAATTTGAGTCTGCTGATACCTGGATCTGCTAATCCCGTTGTTTCCAGCAATATGTAGTCAAACTTCCCTCTCTTCTGCATTAGATTCTCAATTGCTTTTAGGCCATTGTCCCTGTAACAAACAAGGAAACATACAAATAATTAACAAAATATTTCACCTACAGCCAAAAATGCTTGGACTAAGGACCCTATGTACAAAAGAAAAGAGGAGCAATTCTAACGCAAACATGAAAATTCCCAAATTTCACATTGATGTAAATGGGACTTAACTCACAGAATGGTAGAGAGGACTCTGATGCATTGTTCTGCTTCAGTAGTCGTGAACAGAGATGAAATGCACTGGGCGCTTTCTAGCATTCATGGACCATATACATAAAGAGAGAGGAGGAATTCTGAGAAAACCCACAGTATTTATTTGAACAACCAAATTCTTTGTGGATGGAAAAAACTATAGGTCATAGCTGAAGTACTAATCAGCGCAAGATAAACTGTAAATTGCTTCAGCCTACTGAGGCTGATATACCAAGTAAAGTGGTGCACTCTGGAGCAATCCAACTGCACCACTGGGGATAAAGAAAGTTCCCACTTGTGGCTGGAGTTCTTCAGAATTGCACCATGTATCACTGTACATCAGCCCCAACGAGTATTGCTCTTCCTCCAGCCAGCCTATCTCCTAGACTTAGACATAAAATAGATATTGTACTTTCATTTGCAGTGATACAGGTCAAAGTGCAGAGCAAATACACAAATGGTAAATTTCCTTTTATCCATTTTCTTTTATTTGTTGGTTTTATGGTACCTATCACCTGGACTGTATCCATGGCATGTACTTACTGCTCATATCTTATCCTGAGGTCAATTGCTACTTCAATAGGACACAAGACACATTAAACTGACAGTCAAATTCTGTTTTGAATTTACATATTATGCTCTCCCAAAATATGTAATGTCAGATTGGCTACACTTTTTATCTTTTTGTTTTTTCCATCTTCATTTACTTTTCTTTTATATACTTTTATGTACCTAACAGCAACTTCCCCGGGTCCTTACTTCCAAGGAGCTTTCTGTCAAGAACTGTGAAAGCAGGGAATGTGATACAATGTAACACTATCCCAGAAGCATAAAAGCCTGCCTCCAGTCCATCAAATACAGCAAACAGATAACTAAGTGCTGCAAGGATAGTGTTATACTTCTTTCAAGGTTCCTGGCAGAAAGCTCACCTGCAGGGACATAAAATTGTAAGCAATAATAGTTGAAGATGAAAATAGAAAAAATAAAGTATAAGGAATTTGACATATATATATATATATATATATATTGCACTTGCATCATATGTAAAGACAAAGATGAGGATGACTTATGATCTGAATGGGAGGAGTTATCCAACCCTGAACCTCACTGTTTTTACATTATCTTGTTCCATAAAAATGTACTTTTGTATTTGTAGCCACTTTTTCTTTCATCCCAAGCAAATAAGAGGTGCAACTGCCAGCCTCACCCATTCAGTTTAATAGAAGAGAGCAATTTTATTGGATCGGGCCTTCCTACTGGATATCTCAGACAGAGATGTTTATTCTGCAGTATAAAAACAAAGGTACATTTTATGAAAAGCACAGTTCAGGAAGACAATACTCCACTTTTCAGATAATAAAGAGAACACCAAGTCTGGGTGTTGCTGCTTTGCTAAAGTGGATACAGAGTAATGTGGGACCAGTGTGTTGAAGCAAGTACTTTACGGAGCAGCACAGGCAGCCATTTCTCAGCTCCAGCCACTCCTCATACAGCTCTCCAGCTTGACTGATGGCCAAGGACTTCTCCACCACGCTTCCTGTGGGGCGCACAGAAAAAAAACAACACAGCATTTGCTTATTTTCCTTATGGCGATGCAGCACAGCACCATTTTACTTTACCCTTCCATCACAAAAAGAGGAAATTAAAGAAGCACATCGTATTTTATTTATCATATTGCATGAAATATTGGCAAGTGCAGTTTTCTGCATAAAAAATGGAGCAATACTGGGGTAAACCAAATGCACCACAGGGGACAAATAAAATGCCCCAAGTTCCCATTGATTTAAGTGTTGCTTTTAAGAGATGGCAAATGGGATTTTTTTATTCCCCTCCTATAGTGACATTTGTTTGCTCCAGAATTTCTCCTCTTTAGCTTCCTGAACATGTCCGTTAGTTTTCTAGATAATGTCACAGGTAAACATTTAACCAAAAATGGGGCACTTAAAGGGCTAGTAATGTCCAACTAAAACTATTTTGCATTGTGTAGAGCTAAAAAAGTACAAGATTTTAGTCTTACCTGTTAATTCCTTTTCTCTTAGTCCATACAGGTTACTGGTAACTTTGGGTAGGCAATCCACCCCTTTAAGTACGCAGGAAGAATTCTAGAACTGTATGAAGTGGGGTGCAGCCTACCTTCCCTCCTTGTCTGCAGCTAGCCAACCAGCTCCAGAAAGATTTCAGACACTATCTATTTACTAGATAGTGGAAGGAAAAGAAGGCTCTTGTCAGCATGACCCCGAAGGACCCCCACTGTCTGCCACAGGAGAGCCAAGCATGGTCCCTTGACAGGGTGGGAGAACAGTAACCTGTATGGACTAAGAGAAAAGGAGTTAACAGGTAAGACTAAAATCCTCTTTTCTCTGTCATCCAATAGAGGTTACTGGTAACTTTGGGATGTCCAACCATTGAGTTTCCCACAGGCGGGAAGTAAGGCAAGGACCAGGCGCAAGGCCCCCAAAGTCACCAGAGCAGATATGAGCCATCAGATCAGAGATATCCCAACAAAACAAATTAAGTGTCAATGGACACTGAACAGGGGTAACAACACCCCAACTGTTACACAGCACACTGAACTAGAGCCAATGGGGCTCAAAAGTGAAGGAAACATCAAGAACCAAGAAAATACTAGACAGGCAAAACTGCCTGCAGGATTTGCCTCCAGGATTTTCCTCCCAAAGCTGGCATCAGCCGATGCCAGTATATCAACACGGTAGTGCTTCAAAAAGGTGTGCACAGATGACCAGGTGGCAGCCTTGCACAACTGATCAGCAGAGGCCTGATTCTTGTAAGCACAAGAAGGCCCAATAGATCGTGTAGAATGAGCCATGACCCCAAAGGGGACAGGCTTCTTCCTCAGCTCATAAGACTTACAAATAGTGGACTTGATCCAAGAAGCAATAGTCACTTTGGATGCAGGTCTTCCTGCCTTAGAACCTTCAGGAATGACGAACAACACGTCAGATTGCCTGATAGACTCAGTGCAATGTACATAAAACTTGAGACAATGCAGCACTTCTAACAAGTGGAGATCCCTCTCCTTGTCAGAGGTGGGGCCAGGGCAGAAAGAGGGCACCACAATCTCCTGATTGATGTGGAACTCCGAAACCACCTTCGGGAGAAACTCCTGAGAGGTGTAAAGTACCGCCTTGTCCTTGTGAAACACCAAATAAGGTGGTTTACAGGACAGAGCATGTAACTCCGCAACACGTCGGACAGACACAATCGCCAGGAGAAAGGCCATTTTCCACGTCAACAGGCGTAGAGGAATAGTAGCAAAAGACTCAGAGGAGCGCTGAAGAACGCCTAAAACAAAGTTAAGATCCCACAAAGGAGCAGTAATCTTGAAGGCAGGATAAGTATGAGCAACGCCCTGGAAGAAAACCTTGACATCAGGAAGGATGGCAATGCGCCACTGAAAGAAAACAGAGAGACCAGACGTCTGAACTTTAAGGGAACTCAAACTGAGGCCCTTATCCACACAGTCCTCCAAAAAGGTCAGGACTGTAGGCAGATCAACTTCCTGAGACAGGTCCTTATCGGCACACCAAGATAGGAAGGTCAACCAGACACGATGGTAGATCTTGGAAGAAACAGGTTTGCAGGCACTGAGCATAGTAGCCACCACACCAGAAGAAAACCCTTTCTTCCTCAATATTGAGGATTCAATTTCCAAGCCGTCAAGGATAGACGATGAACATCCTCCTTCCACAGGTAACCCTGTAGAAGATCCGGACAGCAAGGGAGCCGGAATAGCTCTGCCACAGACAGATCCAGAAGCTCTGGAAACCAAGCCTGGCGAGGCCAGTATGGAGCAATCAGAATGACTGCACAACGCTCCAGTCGTAATTTCCGCAACACACTGTGCAACATGGGGAGGGGAGGAAAGATGTAGGTCAGAGGGAATAACCAAGGAATGGACATTGCATCCACTGCCAGAGCTAGAGGGTCCCTCCATCGAGAGCAGAACCTCGAAACCTTCCTGCTGGGTCTTGTCGCCATCAGGTCGATGTAAGGAAGACCCCATTTCTGAACAATGAGGGTGAACACCTCTGGGTGCAGCTCCCACTCTCTGCTGTCCACTGTGTGTCGACTGAGGAAGTCTGCCATGACATTGTCTATGCCAGGAATGTGCACTGCAGATATGGCAGGAACGTGTTCTTCTGCCCAGGACAAAATAGCCTTGACCTCTAACCAAGTGGCAAGACCTCTTGTTCCAACCTGCTTGTTGATGTAAGCCACTGCAGTGGCGTTGTCGGACTCTACCCGGACTGGACAGTCTTCCAGCTGAGATGACCAATGACGAAGGGCATGAAATATTGCCCGAAGCTCCAACATATGGATGGGAAGGAGAGATTCTTCCGGAGACCACCGGCCCTGTGCACTCAGGTGACCCAGGACCGCTCCCCATCTGGAAATGTTAGCATCCATTGTCACAGTGGTCCAGAAGGAAACTAGGAAGGACTTGCCCTTCAGCAGGTTGGAGAGGTTGAGCCACCAGGACAAACTCAGTTCCACATGAAGAGGAAGTGACACCGACGTCTTCAGAAGGTCCGGCCGACCCTTGCACACCTAGATCACAAACCGCTGGAGTTCCCTGGTGTGTGCCATGGCAAATGGTACCGCCTCTATAGTGGAAATGAATTTCCCCACAATAGATGACAGCTTCTTGGCTGGAACTGAATCTTGAGCCAGTATCGCAGAAACCCTGTGGGTGATCTGGTGAGCCACCTCGTCCGTGAAAAACACCATGTTCTTCTGGGTATCGAAGAGGAGGCCCAGGAAGACCAGAAGCTAGGATGTGACAAGATCTGATTTATCCAAGTTGATGATCCACCAGTGACAGGTGAGAGCATGAATGCATTGCTGAACCTGCTGATGAAGAAGTTCCGCAGAAGAGGTTTTCAGAAGCCGTCCATGTATGGAGTAACTCTGATGCCGTCTTGGTGGAGGACGGACAGTAAGGCTCCCAGGACACAGTTGAAGACCTGAGGAGCTGTCGTCAGACCAAATGGAAGAGCTGAGAACTGAAAAATGTCAGTCCAGTCCTTTAGAGCAGATGCATCAGACACTGGCAAGGCAGTAGACTTGGACAGCATGGAGATAGGAGCATCCACTTTAGGAGGATGAACCCACTGAGCAAGCGCTGCCTCAGAAAAGGGATAAAGCTTAGCAAATTTCTTGGAGACAGAAGGTTTCCTGTCCGGAGACTTCCACTCTTCAGACACAAGGCGGTCAAGAGTGGGGTTAGGTGGAAAGCAAGTAAGGGGCTTTTTAGGCTCCTGAAAGACATCAGAAGGGTCAGAAGGAGCCTTCTGCACTAAGGGAATGTTTAGGGTACTTAAAACAGCCCTGATCAGGCCCTCCGCCGAGGGCTTAGGATCAGCCTCAAAAGGGTCCCCAAAAAACTGAGAGGAGCCCACCGCAGAACACTCCTCAACATCCGAATCCACCAACAGTTCCTCCTCAGAGGAATCTGACACATCAGGTACACCCTGAGGCTTTGGCAGGGAAGACTTGACGAAGGAGGGGGTCTGCCAAAAATGAAAGACCCCCTGTAACTGGGATGGAAAGAGTTGTAAAGTGAACCTAAGGTCCCTAGTAGCAGCCTTGAACTCTTGCACCCAAACTGGCTCTAATGCATGGCTGGAGGTCCCTGGGAGAGTCTCAGGGACATCAGAACATGCTGGGCATAAATGACCTGAGAATTCTCTAGGTAACCCTGAATGACAGGAAGAGCAAAGCTTAATAGGGGACACAGAGACCCCAGCATCCTTAGTCTTAGGTCTGGCCCCAAGCTCCAATGGTATAGACATTCTCACAGAGTCAATAACCTTATTGTATAAGAAGTCACCCAATTACAGTGTGTATGATTAAAGTTTCACCCCAGAAATCTCTAAAATAGACTTATCTGGCAGCCGAAGGGTTAATCAGCAGAGGAGAGAAGGAGAGTCTAAGCCATGCGTAGGATACTCGTTCTGGAAAGATCACAAACTGGCTGCTGCGGCGGGAGCCAATCAGAAACAAAAGTGCGAAGCAAGCGCTCATGGGAAATGTAGTTTTCCCAGAAAAGTAACCCAAACAGTGCCCGAAGCTCCCTGAGCCCCCCAACACACTAGAAACATGAACCAGATGATAGAGCAAGGACAGACAAGTAAAATGAGCCATCTTTGAAGTCGCTAGATTAAACGGTTGCAGAGATATGTCCCAAACTGTACAGTTCCATAGGAGTGAATGGAGCAATGGCACCTATGCGGTAAAGCTCTCTTTTACAAAATTGAAGGTGTAATATTAAAAGACGTGAAACATCACTAAAACATGTTAGGATACCCAAAACAAAAACTGAACCAGTAGGAAAAGTGTCAGAAAAACCCCCAAATGAATGCCAAACCAGCAGCTAAAGGGTTAAATACCACATAAACTTGCTCCAAACACCCAACAGACATACATATAGACCCAATGAGTGCAGGAGTGTGCAATAGGAACTCCAAATGAAAAACCCCTGTGTGGAGGGGCACTGTGAGACATGTGGACCTGCAGCACTCAAAGGGTTGCTCACCTTTCCTACAAATCTTCTGTCTTTACATTACCATGTTTAAAGAAGAAGCCTCAGTGGGCAACTCCTGAGGAAAGAACTTGTAGCCAAGATCCCCCCCCCCCCGGGGCTTAAGGTCCACAAAAAGCACCTGGTCACTGAGCTAGCCACATCTAAAGGCATTGTCAGTTATGGTAATCTGCCTACTGGTGGTATTCCATTTCTAACAGAAAAATAAAAAACTTCTAAAGCTATAGCAGAACTGTTCTCTTGCTTGTGTTATCTTCACCAAGGAACAAATCTTTCTGGAGCTGGTTGGCTAGCTGCAACCAAGGAGGGAAGGTAGGCTCCACCCCCTGCATACAAATCTAGAATTGTTCCTGCCTACTTAAAGGGACAGATAGCCTAACCAAAGTTACCAGTAACCTGTATTGGACGAGAGAGAAAAAACGTATCTCTCAAACCGCTATGGATTGAGAGATATGTGCATTCAAAGTCTGATGTTTCCTGCTGTCAGCAGGACACGGAGGCTCTGCAGCAGAGTCGCAATCGCGTTATTTAAAACGAATGACTTCATTGGAATGTTCTAAAAAGTGTGTCTGGTTTGCAAGCACACTTTGTACACCATTCCAATGAAGTAATTTGTTTTAAACAATGCAATTGCGACTCTGCTGTAGAGCTCTGTGGTGGCCAACACAGATCTCCTGCTGAGCTTTACAGCAGACAGCAGGAAACATCAAACTTTGAATGAAAGTATCTCGCAAACCATAGAGGTTTGAGAGATACAGTTTTTTTGCATTCAATTCTACTTTTTAAGCTATACACAATGCAAAATAGTCTTAGTTGGACATTACTAACACTTTAAGCCTCCATGTCCGTACAATTTGTTACAACATAACCATTTATTCCAGATTGGCTATGTGAAACCTGAATGAATTAGCCCTCACAAGTGACACTGGTAACTAATATCTTGACTGGTTAATTCTTCCTTATGCAGAATCCTACAGAGGAGCAATCCTGGAGCAAACCAGTGGCACCAATTGGGACAAAGGCATTTTCCCAAAATTCTCATAGATTTAAATGGGGCTTTTAAATTGTCCACCATTTTGGAGATCTCGAGCAATAAATGGGTTGAAGGACCCATTTCAGTCAATGGGAATGCTTTTCTCCGAAGATGCATTTAGTTTGGTCCAGAATTGCTCCTCTTTAGAGGTTTGTATATGGCCACTACTGTATTCCTGCAACACACTGTGAAGAATACACCCCTGGTCATCAGGTATGTGAAGCACACATCTCTGGTCCTCAAAGTGTTAAGTATCCCTTCTATCCCAAAAGCATCACTTGTAGCAACTTGCTGAGTATATCCAAAATTAGCATTCAGAATATACAAAACTAGTAAAATTCACTTTAATGCATTGTTTAAAAAGCACTTCACTGCTCCTTCTGAAGTTCCCAGAACATATAAACTTCCTCTTCCCCCTGTTGCTAAGAAAATGTATATAAATATTTAACATTTTAATAAATGCAGCAGTGGCCAAAGTGTGACGCCAACACACACACACACACATATATATATATATGTACTGTGCAAAAGTCTTAGATAGGTGTGAAAAAAATGCTGTAAAGTAAAATTGCTTTCAAAAATAGAAATGTTACTAGTTTATATTTAACAATTAACAAATTGATAATGAGTGAACAGAAGAAAAATCTAAATCAAATCAATATTTGGTGTGACCACCCTTTGCCTTCAAACCAGCATCAATTCTTCTAGGTTTACATGTACAAAGTAAGGGATTTTGTAGGCATATAGTCAGGTGTATGATAAACAATTATACCAAACAGGTGCTAATGATCATCTTACAATGATCATCAATTTAAGACACGTCCACGCTCTCCTTTGGATTTCCAATCACACCTTCTCAACGTACGTTTCGCGGGCTATACCCACTTTGTCAAGAGATCTCTTGACAAAGTGGGTATAGCCCACAAAATGTACGTTGAGAATGTGTGATTGGAGGTCCAAAGGAGAGCGTGGATGTATCTTGTTTGAGCACAGATCTGAGGCTTGTAGCGCAACGTGGTGGTCCCTCTGGAGCGACATCACCACTCTCCCAGTCGCGAAGAACGACTGGGAGAGTGCATCGAACCAAACTTCTACGATTGTGGATCCTCTTGATTTGATGTGCATTATTGCAAGAAATTATCTTGTGAGTAAACACCCTGAAGGGTGGTTGGATTTTAATATTTTTATGGAATAAAGTTGAATTACTAAACTTAGATCAGATTTCCCATTTCTGCTCTCCTGTTTTCTTTTTACGAAGACAGTTTAATGTCAAATGTCATACATCATGGCAAGACTAAGCACAGCAATAAGACACAAGTAGTTATTCTGCATCAGCAAGGTCTCTCCAAGGCAGAAATTTTAAGGATGACAAAGGTTTCCAGATGTGCTGTCCAAGCTATTTTGAAGAAGCACAAAGAAAAAGGCAACGTTGAGGACCGTAGACACAGTGATCAGACAAGGAAACAGTGCAGCAGATGAAAGACACATCATGCTTACTTCCCTTCATCGGAAGATGTCCAGCAGTGCGATCAGCTCAGAATTGGCAGAAAACAGTGATATCCTCGTACACCCATCTACTGTCCGGAGAAGTCTGGTCAGAAGTGGTCTTCATGGAAGACTTGCGGCCAAAAAAGCCATATATCCAATGTGGATACAAGGCCAAGCGACTCATCTATGCATGAAATCACAGGAACTGGGGTGAAGAAAAATGGCTCCAGGTGCTCTAGACTGAGAAGTCAAAATGTTATATATCTGGCTGCAGCAGAAGGCAGTTTGTTCGATGAAGGCTATAGAGTGGTACATGAATGAGTGCAGGCAACAGCGAAGCATGGTTGAGGTTCCTTGAAAGTTTGAAGCTGCATTTCTGCAAATGGAGTTGGGGATTTGGACAGAATTAATGGTATACTCAATGATGAGAAGTACAGGAAGATACTTATCCAACATGCAATACCATCAGTGAGGCATCTGACTGGCACCAAATTTATTCTAGGGCATACATACAAACATACAGTTGAAGTCATTAAGTCACTATCTTCAGCATAAAGAAGAACAAGAAGTCCTGGAAGTGATGGTATGGCCCCCAAAGAGCCCTGATCTCAACATTGTCAAGTCTTTCTGGGATTACATTACGAGAGAGAAGCAACGGAGGCTGCCTAAATCCACAGAAGAACTGTGGTTAATTCTCCAAGATGTTTGAAACAACCTACCTGCTGAGTTCCTTAAAAAACTGTGTGCAAGTGTACCAAGAAGAACTGATGCTGTTTTGAAGGCAAAGGGTAGTCACACCAAATATTGATTTGATTTAGATTTTTCTTCTGTTCACGGACTATGATTATGTTCATTGATAAAAATAAGCTATAATCATGTCTTTTTTTTAAAGCATTCTTACCTTACAGCATTTTTTTTACATCTGCCTAAGACTTTTGCACAGTACAATAGATATATATGTACTTATATAAGGCCTTAGAGTAACAGTAATGTTTCAAAATAAAAGCAGTTCCAATTAATCTTCATAGTATTTGGGCCATGGAGAGTGCTTTTTCAAAACTGTCAGAGTTGTAGTTCAAGAGTAATTGAATGATAAAGTATCCACCCCTTTTACTAATGTAACACTGTTCACCTCAGAACAGAAAGGTGATGTCCAGATGGATCGTAGAGACTGACAATCTTCAATTAGCATAAGGGAAAAACCTGTCAAGGGGGGGGGCAGGGTTTTCATTCACAGTAAGAAGACTGTCCCTGGCTGTGAGCTATCTAGTGGAGGTGGCTTACACTAGGTAAAAGGGGCTGGAGAGGGATACTTTATTATTCAATTACTCTTGAACTACAACTCTGACAGTATTGATATAACACTCTCCATGGCCCAAATACTATGAAGATTAATTGGAGCTGCTTTTATTTTGAAAGAGTACTATCACTTTAAGCACAAAATTAAAGTACAGTAAACAAACCCCACAACAGAGGGGAAATGAAAAAGTTTTATTGATTTAAACTGAGCTTCTAACCACTTGACTGATGGTCAGAAAAGCATTGCTAGGCATTGCACTGGAGACCTCTCCTGCATTCACGATCTTAAAAGCTGCATTTAATTGAAAGGGAATTGGGGGTATTTTATATGTCCTCTATGTTGCAGTTGGGTTACCCCAGAATAACACCACTTTTGTTTTTTTACACAAAGCCCATGACATAGTAAGTCACTGAACTACTAGTGATGTATTTATCCTGTATTACTTGACATGTTTGTTTTACCCATAACACACCTTCACCAAACTCGTTGACAATTACAGCAATCCTCTTGTTGTGCTGTTCTGTCAAAATATAGTTCAGAAGAGTGGTCTTCCCAGCACCTGAAAAACAGGCCACAAATAAAGAGTTACATTCAGTGGATGTGTAAATAGCATTTATAATGAAAAGACAATGTTTATAAAGGAATTAAAAGTGTGTGTAACAACATAGCAAGATTAAGAAATTAAACTTGTGGTATCCTAATGTTGCATACATATTTATGCTATTATTTTATTCCGCAGTGCTGTATATTAGTGAAAGGTGTACATTTTGGCTGCATGAACAAAAGACAGAAAACAGTCTGCCCCCTGCAGTAGTTCCCACAAGAAGGCAATTTCCACCAATACTTCCTGAAAAGATGTGACGTTAGTGAATGTCTGGCGTGTGGAAGCTTGGTTGAGTGTATGGTTGTTTACACTTGACCTCGATAATTCATTCAAGAAGGTTAAGGGGCAGTGTCATTGCAAAAGCCACACACAAGGCTTGTTAAACAGTTTTTAATATTTTTATGTGAATATGAGATATGAGGACAAAAGAAAAGCACACCTCTTTTTACATTTTCTCCTCTTAACATGTTACTGTACTTCTCTCAATTTCATTCTAGGAGGTACAAAATTGATGGGCCTTTTCGAATTTACTTATTCTGCAAGTGCCTAACATATAAATTCAAATCGGCTATACTTTTTATTTATTTTTTCCGATCGGCTGGGAGATCAATAATTGGGGGGGCATGAGGATTGATCCAGCTTCTCCTTGGTATATATTGATCTCCCAGCACGATCGGCTGGGAGATCAATAACTAGGGGGGCATGAGGTTATACTGGTTTTTGCAGTGACCACATTTTAGCTGTACATTGTACGAGTGTAGCACAGCAGGTACAGTTGTGTCCACTCGTACACTGTACCCACTTGACACTCTAGGGGTTAATCTGGAACTACCGCCTGAATTACTTTTCTTCCAAACTTTGCATCGTTAGAACCATGGACGTTGAGCTGAAAGTGTTTTATGAATATTGACTGTGGTGACCAAGTTATATTTTCTGAAGACATGAATAAATTAGTAAAATTAATAAAAAGCTGTGATTTTAAAATATATTCGTAGCTCCTACTCACTGCTGCTGCCCCTGTACTTCCTTTTTCTCTTCCTTTTTTCCCATTTTTTACTGGTGAGAATAACTAGTTTCCCCTAAAGGGTTTAGAATACCCATTATTATTCACACTGTAATATACAGATTGGGGAAGGTTAAGTACAATCTTTGGGAGTAGTTCCTTTGGAAGAAGGGGAGAGAATTTCGCCTGGAGGTCGAGAGAAGGAGTAGCGGAGAGATGACGGAGAGTGACCGTGATCAGAGGTCAGATCTGATAATCAGATCTGATTTAGTCTCTGGTAAATGATCAGGGGATTTCCTTATGCCTTTCTATGACATGAAATAACAGAGTCCAATATATTACACAGAGTGGATTGCTCTGTTTTTCTTTTTCTTCTTTTGCATGGTTTGAGAACTTAGCCAACATCTTGGTAACAAGCTGCACTTCTGGTAAGATTCTGGAGAATTTCAAGGCTGAATGGACTGAATCCTATAACTTGGGATCTGTCAATCTTTTTTTCTTTGTTTTTTTTCTTGTTTTTATTGTTTCTGTCTGATATATAAATTGTGCTTTTGAAGCTAGATACACTTGAAGTGAGCACAGGAGCATTTGTGTGTGTCATTCTTTTGACGGAGATGAAAATCTGAAAGCATCTTTGACTTAAAAGACAGTTT
Organism: Rhinophrynus dorsalis; assembly: GCA_037306005.1. Classification (NCBI taxonomy): domain Eukaryota; kingdom Metazoa; phylum Chordata; class Amphibia; order Anura; family Rhinophrynidae; genus Rhinophrynus; species Rhinophrynus dorsalis. The sequence goes on along the minus strand of CM074718.1, from coordinate 409,578,001 downwards.
GGGCCTTAAAGGGATAGCAATACTTCATTTTATCTTTATTTTATTTTGTAGGCATTAAAAACACATGAAGAACGATATAAGTCTTATCTCTCAAACCTTTATGGTTTGAGAGATATTCACAAGCAAAGTTTCCCCTCCCGCCCCTTTTACCTAGTGTAAGCCATCTCTTCTCAGATGTGGAATGCAGTCCATAGACCAGACAGATAACAGAAGGGGACAATCTTCTTCTTATGAGAACAATGAAAGACCTGTCCCCCTTGACAAGTTTTTCAGGTTTTTCCCTTATCTTAATTGAAGATGGTCTCTCTCTGCAGTCTACCTGGGCACCTCCCTTCTGATCTGGCTGAACAGTGTTACATCAATAAAAGGGGCGGGAGGGGCATACTTTGTCACTGATTTACTCTTGAACTGCAACTCTGACAGAATTGAAATAACACTCTCCGAAGTCCAAATACTAGGATGATTAATTAGAGCTGCTTTTATTATGAAACATTACTATCCCTTTAATATCCCTTTAGCTTGATGGATAACCAGGTATGGAAGGTTAAATGAGAGAACTTGAACACCTACCCTAGCAGAAGTGACTGCCATAAGAAAGACAGTATTAAAGGTTAGATTACTTAATGAAATATCCTGTATAGGTTCAAAATCCCTGCTAGAGAAAAGCTGCTGCAGGGCTAGATCCTAGTACCATAAAGGAACAATTTATTGAATAGTTGGTGTAAACTTTGAAATAGCTTTGATATGACTCTCTGCAAAATAATCTTCTAAAAAAGGAGTTGCCAGAACTGCCGACCGTGCAGATAATTGCAGGTTTCAATCCTCTCTGGAACCCTTGCTGATGAAAATCCTGCAATACTCCTTCTGAGGTATCGTCTCTGAAGAAATTTCTACTTTTGCACCATTCCTCAAAAATTGACCAAATTCTGTAATATCAGAACTGTTTTCGACAAGCATTTTGACATTCAAGAGCTCTGTTCAGCCTCCAGGCCACTAGCTTCAAAACAGCTGGATGTGAATGGAGAATTGGGCCATATGACAATAGATCCTTATTGGATACGCAAACCAAATTCTTCTTGGCTACCATGGAGCTATGAGAATGACATTTACTCTGTCTCTCTTTATCTCGAGAACTAGTTCCAGTAAAAGAGGTACTGAAGGAAAAATACATGGCCCATTTGATCTTGAATGCAACCTGGCCTATTTATTCTTTCTCCTTCCATTTGAAAAGGAAAAGACTGCACATGTAGTTTCCTGTTGATGCCATGAGATCAGTTATTGGATTTTCCCACTTTGTGGTTATGCTCTTGAATAGAGATGCACCAATACCAATACCTGTATCGGTGCCGATACCAAACAGTTGCACAAGTACTTGTACTCGTGCAAACTGTTCCGATGCCAAAACCAATACACTGCGCACACACTACCCCTTTCAGTTTGTTGGCAGTGCCGCCCGCTCGCTGCCACGCTCTGCTTCGCTGGCCTCCTTTTGGTGCTGCTCTCTTACAAATGCGTGGGAGGTGATCACAGCCTCCCTCCTCTCCTTCCTGTTCCGTGTCACAGACAGCCAGCAAATAATGTGAGCTTGCACTGCGCTGAGCCAATCAGAAGCAGAGGTGACCAAGTCAATCACTCCTGCTTCTCATAGTTGTTGTCAGTCACCTAATCCTGCTGCCAGTGTACAGCAGCCTGCCCTGCTGCGAGCCTGAGCCTATTATGCTGCCTGACCCTGCCACTGCCAGCGTGTCACCTGTCCTGCTGCCAGCCTGAATCTGCTAGTATGCTGCGTGAACCTGCCAGTGTGCCACCTGCCCTGCTGCCTAACTTTTCAGGTACTTTAATTTAGTTAGGCCTGGTGCTGTGAGTACTCATATAAAAATGCTAATGTGTGTTAGACTGCAAGCTCTTGGGGCAATTACCTGTCTGTCTTGTATGTGTTGGCCACCAGGAAACATAGGAATGGCCTCAAGTGCTTGCAATCTAAGTCATACTAGCATTTAATCTGTATTTTATTTTTTTTTTTAATAAGCAAGATACTTGCACTTCTCTAATAAAATAATTTTTCTTTTTCTGTTTTTTTTCCAGAAGGTGGAGGAGCCTTTCAGTGCACAGACACACAGGCAATGTCAGCGGTGTGGAACTATTTTACAGTTAGTGAGGACAACCCACAGATGGCAGACTGCAAACTTTGTTCTGCAAAAATATCAAGAGGAGGTTCAAAAGTTAGTTCTTTTAATACCAGTAATCTGATAAAACATCTGAAAATGACACACAAAAGTGAGCATGGAGAATTTGCTGCTATCACTAGCAGTAGCACTTGGCAGTAAACGCTAGCTAGACAAGAGAAAATATCAAGAGACAACCCGAGAGCTATAGCAATAACCGAGGTGCTTACCCAATTCATTATTCTTGATGATCAACCACTGTCAATAGTTGATAACATGGGTTTTCGTAGATTTCTTAATTTTTTTGGAGCCGAAGTATGAGATTCCCAGTCGCCGCTATGTCACAGATGTCGTCTTACCACAGATACATGACGCAGTTAAAAAGCACATTGCCAGCTTGTTGCAAGACGACATTAAAGCGATTAGCTTCACCACTGACATTTGGAGCAGTAGTGCGAGTCCAGTGTCTCTAATTAGCTTAATGGCACAGTGGCTAGATGACAATTTCACTCTACATTCAGTCATGCTCTATGCAAAGAAATTTCAAGGCTCTCACACTGGTCAAGCAATAGCAGGCATACTTGAAGAAATACTTGCAACTTCGGCGATTTCCAAAAGTTCTGTTCATGTTGTGGTCTGCGACAATGCTAAAAACATGATGAAAGGCATGGAAGATGCTGGACTTTCTAGTATATCATGTGTGGCACATAAGCTGCAGCTGGCTGTCTCATGGTCTGTTATCGATGGTGTGGGAGTCGAGCACAGAATAGCTGGCCACTTAAACCATTCAAACCTGGCATACTCTCGGTTACAGGATGTTCAAATACAGCTTGGTCAGCCAGTTAAAAGACTCCAACAAGACGTTCAGACTTGTTGGAACAGCACATTTTACATGCTGCAGTCTCTGCTTGAGCAGAAACAGGCCATTGGAGTATATATGTCTGAATATGAGCTCCCTGCCACTATTACTGCAAACCAGTGGGATCTTATGGAGAAGCTGGTAAACATCTTGACTCCCTTTGAAGAGCTGACTCGTCACGCGAGTTATTCAGATGCTTTTGCTTCAGATGTAATTCCTGCGGTCACTGTGCTACAGAGACTGTTATCAAAACCAGTGGATGAGACGAAGGTATCAAAACAATGAAGAGGACTTTGCTTGGTGCTTTGCAGAAGCGCTTCTCCAATACACAGCAAAACCCACTTTACTGCATCGCAACCTTATTCGATCCAAGGTAATTATTAATTAATGTTAAAGAAAGAGAAGGCTGCTGCTTAATTTTATAAGCCTATATCATGACATTCATGTTTGACTTATGTGTTCTTTGTAGATATAAAGACAGATTTTTCTCTAATGCAGACTCTGCCAGGCAGGTCAAAGAGATATTCATACTGGAGCTGCAAAAATTTTCTGAGGAGACAGCCACATCTGAGGAGCAGGAGGAACCAGCTATTAAAAAGCCTCACAGTGACCAGCCAGGTACCAGTCTGGACAGTGCTTTTGAAGAAATTGCAGGTGAATGTCCATCTACATCTGAGAGCAGTGCTCCAAATGCTGCTACTATACAACTGGAAGCATACCTGGGAGAGATCACTGTGCCTCGTTCGGACAAACCCCTCAAGTACTGGGCAGTTAATAAACTGCAGTTTCCAGCTCTGGGTGAAATGGAGCAAAAATATATTTCAGCCCCATGTACTAGTGTGGAAAGTGAAAGACTGTTCAGCTTAGCGTCAAACGTTCTGACCGACAGCAGAAACAGACTTATAGCTGAACATGCATTTATGCTTCTGTTCCTTAAAAAGAACCTGCCACTTACCTCAAAGGGACATATCCCATAAAAAATTCTTCTACTTTTGTAGATGTTAAAATAATAAACCATGTGCCTCAAATCTTCTCTCTCAAACCGCTACGGTTTGAGAGAGATAATCGAACTGAAAGTTCCCCCCTCCCTCCCCTTCTCCTGATGTCAGCTGTAAAGCTGACAGCAGGAGATTCAAGTTGGCCAACTCGAGGAGGCTCTTCAGCAGAGCCTAAGTTGCATTATTTAAAAGAACTACTTCATAGGATTGGGAACGGTCTACAAAGTGTGCTTGCAAACCAGGCACACTTTGTAGTTTGAAGTAATTCTTTTGAAATAACGAGATTTCGGCTCTGCTGCAGAGCTGCCAGCTGGTCCCTGGACCGGGATCTCCTGCTGTCAGCTAGACGCTGACGTCAGGAGTGGGGGAGGGAGGGGGGAACGTTAATGTCTCAAACCATAGCGGTTTGAGAGGTAGGATTTTCTGGCACATAGTTTTTTTTTGGGGTTTTTTTTTTTTAACATCTACAAAAGTAGAAGATTTTTTTTTTTTTTATGGGACATTAGTGTCTCTTTAAAAATAATTCTAATTGCCTTGACCTGTTTATACTTCTAGTACACTATTATATCACACTGTCTTCTCTGTATTGCACCTTGTCAGTTTGTATGATATTAATTTTACATTTGTTATTTAACAGAATAAAAAATATATATATTAACCCCTTAACGACTGGGGAATCCGGCCGCAGACGCGACTCAACGACCACGGAGCAAAATTTTTTTTTTGCTCCGTTGCGTTCCGGACTCCCCGAACGGCGTGCAGCCGCGGGGGGAGCCGGAACTCGATGACGGTCATAGTACGTCATCGGTCGTTAAGTCAAATCGACCCTTGACGTACTATGACCGTCAAGGGTCGTTAAGGGGTTAAATAATATTTTACAATAAATAATATGTTTATTATTGTTGTTGTTTAGTTAATATATATATATATTTTTTTATTTGTTCTGTTAAAGGGACATAATGTCCCATAAAAATATGCTCATTTTGTAGAGGTTTAAAAAATAAGTTATTTGGCACAGCTACAAATGCTATCTCTCAAACCACTATGGTTTGAGAGATATTCACTTGTAAAGTTGTAAACCTGACAGCAGGGGATTCGAGGAGGCTCTTCAGCAGAGCCAAAATCTCATTATTTAAAAAGAACTACTTAATGGTAATGGTCTACAAAGTGTGCTTGCAAACCAGGCACACTTTGCAGACCTTTCCAATGAAGTAATTCTTTTTAAATAACTCTATTTCGTCTCTTCTGCACAGCCGCCGGCTGGTCCCCAGACCGGGATCTCCTGCTGTCAACTAGATGCGGCCGTCAGGAGAAGGGGAGGGAGGGAGGAACTTTACATACAAATGCACCTGATCTACCATTACCAGCTACCAGCCTGACTGTGGCTCAAGGTTGGGCAACCAGTGCATGACTTACTAGGCTGCACATGTGCAATGTGTTGTTGACCTTTGTATTTAAAAGGTTAAAAGCCCCTCTGATAAATAGGATGTTTTATTTTTACCAGCGGAGTATACAGTTGCCTTTTTCACATGTGTGTTGACCAAAGAAACCTCTTTTCCATAATACATTTTTAACAATGGCACTTTGACATCGCTTCCTCCCGCAGAAAACTGGGAACTCGGGCCCAAAAACATTTGCCATCACTATCCTAGATTATATTACTCTTGATAAGTGTTATAACTGTTTTAATCACAGAGATTGCCATAAACGTGCATGATCAAATTTCTACATAAATCCCTTGCTAAAGTGATCAACTGCAATATACTTCAGGCCAGTAGGTGTTGCTATTGGAACTGTTTTTGCTATTTGTCACGCTAGTGTACAGAGTTTATTAAAATTTACAGTAAAATAGTAACATACATGCATGTCAATGCTAAAATATCACGTTAACCCTCTCAGAACAAGAGAGGTGTTGAATGCATTACTTTCTCTTCTGGTCCATGAAGGGTTAAGAAATAAAATTAATATTTTATTTTGTTTGCTTACCTAGGTAACCTGTAATGATAGTGACAGGAATCTTGCAATCTGATTCAGCAGTCTGTACAAGATTTGCTATGGGAACAAGCTCTGGACAGTCCTCATCTTCCTCCATGGACGTGGCAAGAACATCCACTGCTAACAGAAAAGCATTATGGGAAACAAGTCATGTCTATTACAGTAAATGCATTTTACAATCTACATAAGCTTCTTAAATGGTTAGTATTGCCCAAATTTACATTGATGCAATGTTGCATATGTTAATAAAATAAAGTATCTGGAGAAAGTCCCATCTTTCAAACCTTTACGGTTTGAGAGATATCCTCCTCTAAAGTTCACCCCCACGTCAGCTGTAAAGCTGACAGGAGATCTGTGTCGGCCGACTCAAGGAGGCTCTTCAGCAGAGCCACAATAGCAATATTTAAAAAGAAGTACTTCATTGGAACAGTCTACAAAGCGTGCTTGCAAACCAGTTATTTCAGCTCTGCTGAATAGCAGCTGGCTGGTCCCAGGACCAGGATCTCCTGCTGTAGTAGAGCACTGACGTCAGGAGAAGGGGGGAATTTTAGCGACTAATATCTCTCAAACCGTAAAGGTTTGAGAAATGGGACTTTCTCAAATTACTTTTTTTTTTAACATCTACAATATTGCATGAACTTAAATTCAGCATTACTAACCCTTTAATGTCCAGAATTGCCAACTGCATCTTCTCAGACTGCCATCCTTCTCTTTCAAAGGAATGAGGATGACATTAGGCAGTAAGCAGCAGGGTAAGCCTGTCAATTGATATAGAAATAACAAATAAAAATATAGTGGCACAACACCTTTAAAATGTCTTAAGCGCCCAGCCAGCAGCCGCAAAAAGCATATTTCCCCTAGTTTGCAGTTGCATTGCTCCAGAAATACTGTTCCTCTTGGTACATCTGCCTATCTATGTTACTGCAGGCATGAAATGTTTTAATACTTTGAGTGTAAGGGAGGTGAGAAACTCATTGAGTCTCGCACTCAGTGGATTAAAAGTGTCTTGTGTACTCAAATGTTGCAGAGCAATCTGTGAGGTGGAGACTCCCTCCTTGCCACCACCTGCTAAGCTCAGTTTTAATGTATAGAAAATCCAACAGAAAAGCAAAGCAGACATGAAAAAGAAAAGCAATCCCCTGAACACAGTATGCAAGAGCACCCCCACCCCCGTCCAGAACTCAAACCGGAGCTGTTGTTTTTTCTCCAGGAGCGAACCCTGTGTTCCACTTGGTCTAAGAGAAAACTAATTTAGGAGTAAATACACTAAAATCCTCTTTTCTCTCACGGGAACCATGGGTATATACCAACACTATCCACCAAGATTCCAGGGAAACCAGGAAATACACAGGAAACCAACAGGGTTCTAATCTCAGAAAAAGCAAGAATGAATCTATACAGGTACCATAGACTGTAAAGTTCTTCTGGCCAAAACGGGCTTCAGCAGAAGTCATCACATACACATTGTAGTGTTTGATAAAAGTGTGAAAAGACAACCACATTGCCTCCTAACACAAATGATCAGCAGTGGCCTGAGTTTTGCAGGCCCAAGATACACCCGCCGGCCTGGCTGAATGCGTCATGACCCAAAAAGTTACAAGTTTTTTCCTTAAGGACATATGCCTGGCGAATGGTCAAGTGAACTCAGGAAACAACAGTAAGAGATTGCCTTGAAATGCAAAGAGCAAGAAGCACTGATGATCCAGATGGATCAGGATGTGCAGATAACAGTTCTTCAGGTCTAGGGAGGCTAGAAATTCCCCTGGACACATAGCGGCGAAAACAGGATGCAAAGACTCCATCCTGAACCATGAGGCCAGCCCAACATGGTTGAAGCACCTTACGTCCAAAGCAGGACAGCATCCACTGCTTTTTTTGGGGGGGAACCGCAAAAGAGATTTGGATACAATCCGATAACTTATTCCTGAGAAGGAACAGGGATCAACACCTACATGCCTACCATGGATGAACCTATCTTTATAAAAAACACAATCAATCTCGATCTGGATCCCGAGGTACTCTGGACAGGGAAAAACGGTGAAGTGGTAGGGACCTGAAGTCTATAAAATACCATTTCAAAATTAGCCACAAAAGCCTACTGATCTGTCACAGAAATTGCCCACATAGCAAAAATGGAGGCAACGTCATCTGCATGACTAATTAGGACCTGGTCTGTCTCTACCCAGAAGTGGACTTGTCTTCCTTAGGTTCCTAAACTGTTTTCTTGCCTGCCAAAATCTGCTTGGATTCTGGGGGAGGACTCGCCTGTGTTGCTAGGGGAAGTATCCAGATTGGTAGGGGTAATGAAAACCAGACTTATTCTGTGGAAAGAAGGCATGCTTAGGCATTACCTGAGGCAATAAAGTACTCTTGCCCCCAGTGGAATGGTGTCACAGTTTCCCCAATAACGTTCAGGAGTCAGTACGGTATAGTTAAATGCAAAATTTATTAATGATAGAAAAGTAGAGCACACTATATACACAAGTAGCAAGCAGAGGGTTACAAGCCAGCAAGCACTGCTATCACTCTGCCGGAGACCAGGCCTCAGCCACTGGTAGTCTCTGCAGGAACCAGGAGCAGGAACACTGGATCTTGATCCGACTTAGCGAGAGTACTGACTCACGCCTGCAGTCAGTATAAGGAAATGGATAACTGATTCACGTCTGCAGTCAGTATCGGAGCTAGCCTACCAGAGCCGCAGGTCAGCACTAGATTGGGTGTCTGCTAGGAACAAGGAAAAAACGTAAGAATAATCAGACAGAGTCACAAGTCAGCACCAGAGGGGGTAGTCAGACAATCCAGGTCATCCACAGTTCAGGTAGTCAGCCAGAGCCACAGGTCTGCACCAGGTTGGGTGCCCACTATAGGGACAGACAAAAGAATAGTCAGACTGAGCCACAGGTCAGCACCAGGTTGGATGGAAGACTAGCCAGGTCATACACAGAGCCCAAGGTAATAGAACTGCTATGAACAACAAAGCAAGGGCAACTGAGTCAGGCCTCAGACTGCCCTTTAAAACCCTCATTCAAGAAGTAGGTAGGAGGAGCAGACTCAGAGGAAGGAAGTAGGTAGGAGACTACAGAAAGCATGGCATAAAACAGAGGCCTGCTTCACTCTGAAGCCTCGCGCCTGCAGATGATGCATGGAATAACGCAGAGCATCGATGAAGCAGCGGCGCTGGAAATAAGGTAAGCTATGACACATGGCAAAATAATTGCTTGAGTACAAAAGAAAGAGAAGAGAAACCAGAGACTTCTTGGCATGCTGACCAAAGGAATCTGAGACAGATGTTCAAGAGTGATGCTAGAGATCCTTGCTCAGTAGCAGTGACAGTCACCCAAATCCCTTATTGCAGGACAGCTTAAAGGTGCTGGCCACGAAGCCAGATGTCTGATCCTAGTTGAGTCATTCAGATCAGCCAAGATTCCTGCTAAACAATATATTCCCCAAAAGGCTTGCCATTAATAATGGATATCAGCAATAGAGAGGTTTTAGGATGATAGGGAATACCATGCTCAATGGCCCACTTAATATGCAGAAAAATACCTATAGCCCTGGACTCTATGAATGCTGCAACAAGAATGCTTCCAGAAGCCCACTGGAGGTGCAAAGGTACTAGGATTCTAGTATGATCAGGTGAAAAGGAGCACTTAGAGAATTACCTCCTGCAGACTATAAGTGGTGGAGTTTCCGATTTTGGTAGGTTGGGTCGGGTGGGACATTGCTGGAGAAAATTCCCTTTAGCTCCATAGTACAGTCATAACCCCAAGCTGCGGAGGCGCTGTCTTTCTGCAGTAGATAGCTTGGAAACTCCCTCAAGCTCCATAGGTTAGTCTGGACAGGGTAACTCAGACAGGAGGGGCCAGGGAGTGAAAAACATCCTGACACTTCTACCGGTGCCTCGTTTCATTTGTCTTTCCGAAAGATGTCTGTCTAATTCTAGACAGAGGGAGAAAAAATCCTCCAGTGACTCAGGTACTTCTTTACAGGTCAAGGCACCTTTGATCCTTTCCCCAAGACCTTGAAGGAAAGCTGCCTTTAATGATCACTGGTTCCAATAAGTTTTGTATGCCAGAGTACAAAACTCAATGGCATATTGACTGACTGTCTGTCTTATTTCCCTCACGTAGATCTAGTAATGATGCTTCTGCCAAAGCTTTTCATCCCGGAATGTCAAAGACCAAGCAGAAGGTTTTCAAAAACTCTTCTGAGTCCTGAAGTAGCGGGGAGTTGATGCCCAAGCTAGAGGTGATGCCCAAGCTAGAGCTTTATCTTTAAGTAGAGAAATGATGATTGATACACGAGCAGAATGGGTGTTAAACCCAAGAGGAAGAGTACTAAAGTGTAGCAAACACTGGTTAATAAAGCCCCTACAACCAGCAGGATCACCAACATCTCTTTCTGGTAGAGGTAGTCTGGTGGGTTGCCGATGCTCCTTCAGCAGAGATGTTTGCACCATCAGGAATGGATATCCCAGTAGGGCTTGCCTGTGCAGGGGCAGCAGGTGTAGCAGACCCTCATAACATTTCTAAGATGGCATCCATCTTCCTCTCCAGAGTATGACGCTGATTTTCCTGAGAAGTGAGGATATGCTCTTGCTGGTTCTGTCTTGCTACTATTCTAGCCACATCTGCGGGATCCATAATGTATGGCCTGATTATTCTGTCACGCAGACCTAAGGAGTCCTAGACAGATGTTTGGGTGCAATGTTAGAGATCGTGGCTTGATAGAGGTGACGGTCACCCTAATCCCTTGCTGCGACCGAGGCTGGTCACAAAGCCAGATATCCAGTAACAGCTGAGCAGAGACCCTGACCAGGATGAGAAATAGGATGGACCATACACTCAGACTCTTAGTTGGAAGGATCTCAGTGCAGCAGACAGGAATGTCAACGGATTCTCCCTCACAAAGTATAGCGAGAGAAAACAGGACACAAATAGCTACGAGAGTACCGCTAAGGGAGCCAAGACCAAAAGTTGAATAAGACCTAGTTGATGTCGGAGAGGAATATCTACGACTGGGAGTCGAAGAATATCCAACAACGATCGAGGAAAACAACGTGGAACTGGGAGTCGAAGTAAGTATGACTAAAATGACCAATGCAATGGATGTATGACTAGGATCGACAAACTCTCATTATTCCCACAGATAGAAGAGAACGGGACACTTTGTACTCAAAGTCGTATAGGGTTAACCAAGTGAGAGTAACTGATCGACCAGGAGGATAATAATGACTCAATCCCGCAAACGCCGACACCAAGGCCAGGAAACCAGCAATAGTCAAACACCATGTAACTCAGAGAGATGGGACCACTGAGAGATGCAACACTCCCAGCTTTGACTTGCCCTGCAGTGGAAACACACTGTCGAGCAGAGTCGAAGGTAACGATGGGGTGTAACTAGGTTAAAAACAAAGTAGCACCAGTAGTCTGAGTCGGAGAGTGAACAGGGAATACAGGTAGAGTAGTGAGTATAATATACCTCCCAGGCCCCACATACGAACATATCTGTCTTCTGTGAAAGAATTCAAGCAGCAGAATAGTCAAGCAAACTGAGGTCACCAGGCGCATAAGGGTTATCAGAGATAAGCAGAATTCGTAGTCAATAAACGTAAGCCAAGGAACAAAGAACTGGGAGGACAATCCAAAGAATACACAAGCCCAGTAGCATTTACTGATCCCTGTATACAGTGTCTGACACCCTACAGCCTTATCCCCTTCCCACTGGTAGCTACAGATTACCCATATACACTGTCTGACCACACATGCCTGGTCCGCCTACCCACTAGTAACCCCAAGTTGTCCACATACACTATCTGACCCCAAAAAATGTGTTCACCTGCCTGCTGGAAGCCACAGGTTAACCATATACAGTTTAACAACCACAAGCTTTGTTCCCCTGCACACTGATAGCCAAAGATCTCCATATACACTGCCTGACCCCTCCACCCCAGATATCCATATAGACTGAGCCCAGCAGCCTGGTTTCACTGCCCACTGGTACTATATGGAGGTAATAGTAGTGGAGCCTTGTGGAGCCCCCCATCCCCCATTTCAGCGTGGAGCCATTGGCTCCACACTGTCTCCAGTAGCACTTCTGGGTGCACGGAGGTGACCTCTCCACGGTGCATTGAGGTGTCTTCTCCTCAGTGAACCTGGAAATGCTAGAAGCAGAAGTGCGGAGAAATCAGCTACAGAAAAATAATAAACGTAACGGTTAGCAATCATTAATCCTTTAAGGACCAAATTAATGTGCAATGCATTGTGAAATAATGAGATGCATACCATGGTTGTCCTTAAAGGATTAAATTATTATCTAAAATGTCAACATAAAACAATAGAGACAGCTTTCCCTCATTGCTCGCTGGGAAAGTCATAATTTACCATATAGCTGCTTCTCAAGTTTGAGACTCCCATTTGGGTCACCCTCCAAATTGGTCTGCAAGGGGCTTTATGATGTCTGTGGTAAAAAGCCTTTTAGGGAAGATAACAATGGCCGTGGCTAAAAATAATATTGGAACAAAATGGATAAAAATAGGCTGCATGAACTATATGTAGCAAAGAAAAATACATATAAAACAGTGGCAGCTTATCTTTTTTAGCTTGTTAGTAAGAAAGACATATCAATTGTAATTTGTACTGACATATTTAACCATTGGTGCAAAAGAATGGCGCATTTTTTCTACATAGCCCTCAAAAAGTCCCCATAAAATAAAAATGCCACTCTCCGACTATGATTCATTTCATCTACACGGCACATCACACTGTCCAGTTACAGTCACTGTACGCAAGCAATGCTCACCAGCGTTGCACTCAAGCTGCTTCAGTGCAATGTAAGTCTCGTATTACAATACTGACTGACACTGAGCTTCTATGTAGATGACAGAAATGTTGCTACCTCTCCCAGAAGCTCAAAGTAAGGGGCTGATATCACCCAGCCATGAAGACAGCAAATAACATATAAAATCAATAGATCCAAAAATAACATATAAGGCCAAAGATCTACAATCCACGTGTGAAACAATACATTCCCAATACCTATACTGGACAGAAATTATATAGTAGTATTGAGTGTGACCTGTGAAAGTGCAGAGAAGAGCAACTAAACAAGATTCCCATCCTTTATCTAGGGACTTGAGGTTTCTATTGGCCCTATATACTATCATGTCCAGATGTTTCTTGTCAAACTGGTAAAAGAGGACATTTTGCCACAATACATCTCCGTGCAGCAAAAGCTATGGATGTAGTGCAGTTATTTTGGGAATGGGAGCAGCAAGCTAGAAGTCTTCAGAGCAAGAAAACTTCAGTCAAGAGGGAAAAGAACATGGAAGCAAGCAGTTGAGTTGTCTCACCTCATCTCAAAAGAATAATAATTTGGTGAATGACCACAAGCAATGGAATAAGGTACCTGGCTGGTTGAAAGCTTACAAACATAGACTAGAGATTGAGGTATCCATATTGTAAAGTCTAACAGAGTGCTGGAATATACCATGGCATAAGGGACTTATAATCTTGTTTCTGTATCCTGATACAAACCGAGAGCTTAGATGTGGATTTCCATATATCCCCATCCAAGCTTCCTGCAATAAGGATAGTCCAAGCTCTTTCTACAAACGCTGTCCTATATGGAAACATTAGCTCTCCTGTTGCACTAGCCGGGAAATACCATGTACTAGGGCCTGGAGAAGTATTAGCTTCATTTGCGTAAGAATTTACAAAAGCTTGTCTATGGAAATTGGTGCACCTAGCTTTTCTGTTGTAGCTGGGGGGGGCAGTTTCTACATCTTACTGGAGGTTAAGTACCTCAATATCTCCTTCAAAGGAGAGGAACGAATATGGAGAATGATTCCATTACATGAGGGACCATCATTTTACTGATGTTGTAAGGCATGAGATTATCTTTTTCGACAACAATTTAAAAGTTTATGTGCTCTTCAGCAGAGCCGAGATCTCATTATGGAAGACAAGATCCTTCACTAAACGGTCTTCTACGTGTGCTTGGTTACCAAGCACACGTAGAAGACCGTTTTACTGAAGGATCGTTTCTTCTATAACGAGATCTGGCTCTGCTGAAGAACCTCCGCCGGTCCCGGGATCAGATTTCCCTGCTGCAGCAAGAACTATGACATCAGGGGAGAGCGAAGTTTAAAAGTGGCTATCTCGCAAACCATAAAGGTTTGAGAGATGCAGCTGTTGGCATTTAATTCAGTTTTTTAAGGGCTTCAATATAAGGGATAGTAATTTTGAAATATTACTATCCCTTTAAGTTATGGATAGGCTCACAATGAAATCATGTCTGCTGACTATCAAAATGCAGTCTTTCCTGACTGTTATATGTTGTTTCCTGGGTGAGTCAATAGGCAAAGGGGGAAAAAAAAAAAAAAACATAGTTTTAACCCTTTGAGCGCCAGAGAGGTATGCAAGGCTTAATGATGAGTGCTAAGTTATGAGTACTCCGTTTCCATAGCCTGTCTTTTAAAAGGGTCATCAAGCTAAAAAAGGGCAATTCTTGAGCAAACCAATTGTAACAGAGGGTGTAAATGAGAATGCCTGTTGATTTAAGGAAGATGTTTTAACCCATTAAAGGCTAGAGGTCTCTAACGCATTGAGAAGCAAAGCACTGGACACACCTGTAGCATTCAAGGCGTTAAAAGCTCGCCACTTAAATCAATCAGCATTCTCATTTGTTCCATCTGGTACAGTTGGTTTGCTCTAGAATTACACCTCTTTATCTTTGTGAATATGGCCCTTTATCCTTTGGTTGCGAGAGATGTCTCCAGTGCATTCGTCTGCAGCGTGTCACAGGTGTCACTGGTCTTTAAGACTTTTAATGCATATCCAGTATGAAGTGGCTAGTAATGGGAAATTAGAATAAATGGTACAAAATAACAGAAAGTCTAGAAGATGTGACGCAGCATTGTGCTGATTTTAGCAAGAAAAACATTTTTGGTGCCAAGCAGACACTCCCAGGTCTTTGCGGTCTGGTCAATGTTTTCTCTTCAAGGTGGTTAACATAACAATAAAGCAGATGCTCGTGTCCTGTTGCACTCCCTCAAAATGTCATCAGTTTTGCATAAGAGTGAACTATGTGGAACGTGTTCACCAACCTGAACTGAAGAAATTCTGGATTAAACCAACTGCGCCCTAGAAGACAAATACTAATTCCCAAATTTCACATTGAATTAAATTAGGATTTGAATCTGTTCAATGCTAGAAATGTATTTGAAATGCATCCAGCATTCAAGGGATTTAAATACCAATTAAAATCTCTGCCTATATAATACATTTATGTGTATATTAACATGATTAACCCTTTGAGTGCCGGTAGGGCATGCAACGCATTGCTTTGGAATACTTTTCGTACCCCAAATGGCACTCAAAGGGTTAAAACAGCTCAAAATTTTCCCATTTCTACCAAGGAATCCTTACTTTTAGATTACCATAGCTTAAAGGAGCAGTAAACTTTTTTTATGGAAAAAATTTATATTGTAGGGATTTTCCTATTGAGTAAAATATGGGTACTCCCACTGCTGAGAGGTTCATATTTCCAGAGTTATTACCGTTTAAAGCCATGTTTTTTACATTAGCAGTGCCATCTAGTGGTCAAATTCTAATTTGTTTTTCTGTTACATTCTAATGGAGAGGAAAATCAGTTACATACAGTTCTCCATAGAATGTGATAGAAACTGCCTGTCATAACGATCAGGAAGTAAACGCACAGTAAATTTACTTCCTGATTATTTGTAGTTATACATTTTGAATAAAATATCTGACAGCAGTGGGATTGTCCTTATTTTATTCAGCAGGAAAATCCCCATAAAATCTGTTTTAGTGCTCATTTAAAGGGATAGTAATTGTCAATTTTACCTTGATGTAATATTGTAGGTATTAAAAAAACAAGAGGAAGATTGATGCAAGTCTTATCTCTCTTCCTATCTGTTTTAGTCAAGTCAGCACTCAATGGGACAGCTGCAGATTCTGGTCATTTGACCGGATGGAAGTTATTCAGCAGAGCCAAAATTGTGCTATTTAGAAATAAATACTTCATTGGAATAGTCTACAAAGTGTGCTTACAAATTAGGTCAAATGACTGGAATCTGCAGCCGTCAGCTAGATGGCAGACTTCAGTGAAACAGACAGAAAGAGGTAACTTTACCAAGCAATATCTCTCAAACCATAAAGGTTTGAGAGATAAGACTTACATCTATCTTCATCTTTTTTAAATGCCTACAATATTACATCAAGGTAAAATTAAATTACTATCCCTTTAAGCTTGCTGTTCACAGTTTATTCAGTAAAGCACAGGTTGATAGTGCAGGAGCCCTTCATCCTACCCACAGGGATCTGTTTTGACCCTGTGGGTGTAATCTATCAATGATCATTTTTATTTAGCCCCTATGGTTCAGTTGGTATGACCAAGAATTGATTAAATTCTTTTTTAATAGATCAGTTTCACTGATGGAAGTTTTTTACCACTTTGGAACAAGTTACAGAAATATAGTAGACATGTAAATGTTAGGGCCTATCATGAGAGTCCAAAAGGCCAACTCTGAATGTTTCACTATAATCACTGGATGTTCAAACCATGCAATGACACTTTCAGTTGATAAAAAAAAATGTGCACCCATAGTAAGTTTCAGAGATGATAAAGTGGAGATGACTTCCTCAGGGATACCTCTTCTCCAATTGCTATGTTATTTGATCGATCCTGTGCACTAAGATCTCTCCAACTTCAGAAATAAAGGAGCAGTATTAGTGAAAAACATATCTTTTTGAGAAACAGCAGGGCTGCCTTTATTATAAAAGGGAACAAGATTTCAACCAGGTAACTACAGTACAGCAACATTGACACCTATAGTGGGTTAGTTGTTTAAAAGGTTACTAAGGAATAACATTTAGGAGTTTGTGTGAAACAGGATTTTAAGAGGTGTTTAAATGATGCATGAATTAAAATCTATGCCCAGGAACACTGGACTCCCATGTTCCCTGAGAACTAAGGAGTCCAAATAACACAATTGCATCACAAGAGAGATGGGGCTGAAGTGTGATAAATCATATAAATGGAGTGGGCAGAGATTAGTAAGAAAGTGAAAAAGACAGGGTGGAATTTGGCATGAAGTGGACAGAACTACATGAGAACTCTGAGTTACAGACACAGTCCCTTGATACCAGATACTGAACACTGGAAACCAGACTCTCTGTGACAAATCTGTAGAGTATGGCCAAAAATCTATTTGCCTTCTATGATTGATAGAAACAGCACAAACAGTATTAGACACCAGAGATATTGTGATACTGTAGGCAGAACATATAAAGGAATATATATACCAGTGCACCCAATCTCTACGCCTGAAGGCTCATGATGTGTTCTAATTCAATGAATAGAATTATCTGGTGCTGCAGGAGATGATTAAGGAACATAAAGACAAACAGATAACCTGCCTAACTAGCACTCAAAGATGTGTGTATGTTATTGATAGAACCATGAGACATTATGGATAAAACTTAACTTTTATTACACATAAAAATAAAAAAAACCAAAAAAAGGGGCGAAATTCCTAATGTAAAAAATATACCCTTTTGAAAATATGGCTGCATGAGAGAAAACAATCTCTCAAAGATCAATCAGCACTTAGTGGAAAGATAAACCACCTCTTAATTCTTCCAATTTAGAATGTGGATCCCACTAAGCTAGTATTGGAGAAATACATCTAAATAACAACCTGAGTTAAATATGCTGTTCTAAAGCCCTAAGGCAGTGGTTCTCAATCTTTTTTTGTTCGGGGCACCCCTAATACGTAATCTAGAATATTCGGGGCACCCCTAACATATTTAATGTACTTTATCCAGGACATAATGAAGGTTCCATACATAAATATACAGTTATTATTAGGTCTTACAGTCATAACAACACAATTAAACATAATGTGCTTAACAATTTCTATAAATCTTTATTTAAAAGTCCATTTTTGTTAGTCTTCATAGAAAACATGGGGCACCCTAAGATGATGTCCGTGGCACACCAAAGTGCCACAGCACCCTGGTTGAGAATCACTGCCCTAAGGTAATCTATTGGTAAAACAAAAAAGAGGAAAGAGACATCATGCTCTAACAAAGTAAAGACGCCAACACGCGTTTCGCCATAGCTTCTTCTTAGGCTAATCACCTTTTCAGGGCTGGTATTAGGATTGTTTTGAGGTATCAAAGGCCCTTTTAAGGGTTGGTAGTATATCTGAAGAGGCTATCATTACATATCTTTTTGAATTTTCTGGCAAGCCGGATTATGCCCCGGTGTTAGAACAGCATATTTCTTTTGTAGAACCACCTATAGTGCTTTACCAACTATTTATTAGTAAATAGAGCTCCATTATATTTAGCTGTATTAGATTTTCCACTCACAATGGTCCTTTTTAGGGCTGGTAATTAGGTAGAGTGGTTACAGCTATTTATATTTTCTATTTACTCAAGGAAGCACCGTTTATGGAGCTTTTGAGTACTTACAGCTGATTCATATTTTCCATTTATTAGGCCCTCTCTTTCCCCTCTTTTTAGGGTGGTATATTGGGCAAGTGTGGATTCAGCTGTCATTAGCAGTAATATTGGAGCTTTTTAGGATCTGAGGATTCCAATAATTAACTCAGGTTGTTATTTAGATGTATTTCTCCAATACTAGCTTAGTGGGATCCACATTCTAAATTGGAAGAATTAAGAGGTGGTTTATCTTTCCACTAAGTGCTGATTGATCTTTGAGAGATTGTTTTCTCTCATGCAGCCATATTTTCAAAAGGGTATATTTTTTACATTAGGAATATCGCCCCTTTTTGGTTTTTTTTTTATTTTTATGTGTAATAAAAGTTAAGTTTTATCCATAATGTCTCATGGTTCTATCAATAACATAGACACACATCTTTGAGTGCTAGTTAGGCAGGTTATCTGTTTGTCTTTATGATACTGTAGGCAGCCAGTATGTGCATTCTAAAACACTTAGCAGGAGCTTGTTTTTTTTTCGTCGTCTAACTTTACAAATACTTTTCAGCACTTGTAGTGATTCTTAAGTGTTATACCAATAATCTTAGGGCTTTTTTTAATCATCTTCTGAGTTTTAGAATAAATTATATACTATGTGTATTTTAAAACCAGAGACACGCCGTGTCGGATTAACAACATTAGTTAATGAATCCAGTGATGAACAGACACTGAGAAAGAGGCTAGCCATTGGTAGACCTTTGTGAATGCTAAGAGACTGGCATGTACATTCCTCAATGTAAGTGTATTCTACATTTTATAACGTGCTTCAGATATATGTAATATGATGGTTAGCATACCAGCATATTTATCACTTTGACATACAGGAGAGTGTGAGGGATTCAGACAGAATTGGATGGCTAAGAGAATGGAGTGAAACTGGTGCAGGAGTCATATATGCTAGAACTGTAAATTTAACATGCATGTAGTGCTAGTAATAATGGTCCAATCCTTTTATTTTGAGTGATCAAGGGAGAAATTGGAAGTGCCCTCATAAAGTAAAGCACAAAACCTTCTACATCTATCACACAGAGGTCGTCAACATCCTATAATGGGAATCCTGCAATGCAAATGGATATGTCTTTATTATTATTTTTTTTTCTTAACATACCAAAACATCTTATTGATTTATTCTTTTGTATCTTCTTGGAACATTTTGGGGATGATAAGCTAATTGGTGATCTTTTAAAATTAAAAATTGCTTTATTTTTCATTCAGAAGACTATATTGAATAGTACATTTTGATGTGGATTTAGGTGTATACGGGCCAGTTGACTCCAATGTGTTACAGCACCACTATCAAACCTTCCCGCACAGTTTCTGCATTCCCTTATGGGCTTTACAGAGATGGAGGAGATGGCCAGCCCATGAGGGTACCAATTGAACATTATTGGCTGACATCCACTGGGCTGGCTACTGAATGAACTGTTGCTGTGAGCAATGCAGCATTCCATTGGTCAGTATGAAATATCTGCTCAGCAACTCCACAGACCTCTATGCAGATAAACGCTAAAATTTAACACATGGAACTTGAATGTTTCAAAAACTGTGTATGGGCTGTGAAGTGTGAGGCACTTAAGTAAACAGCTCATACTGCACTAATAGGGAACACATTCAGTGTCTTTACCACAGTGTATACAACACTGCATTAAAACCAATTGTGTGAACTACATCTACAATATTGTGTTCTCCCAATATTTATTTATATTTGAGTATTGGAAGCTCCTTCTAGATGTGTTCTTATTAATATAGTGCTGAAGTCAGTGTATATATAGTAACATTTTTGTGCTCCACAATGAAGGGGGTTTATGAATGTATTTATTTATTTATATTCAAATGTGGATAATTTAATTTGTATTTGTATCTTAATTTTGCACTTGTATGTAGGTCTGTTTGACATTTCCTATTCCCAGTTCCCAGTCTCATGCCCTTTTTGCACTGGATGCACATATGGATGAATTTGGAGTTAGTTTTTTTCCTTATGGTATCTCATTCAGATCGTACATGCCTATTGCCTGTTCACACACAAAAAAAAATATATGCCAAAAAAAAAAAAAAAAAATTTCTAGGGACACTTTTCCACTGTGTGCGTGTGACACTAGAACAACACCTCATGCAAGTGACTTAGAACTACCACAGTAAAATATATATTATCCATACATAAATACTAAATTAAATCATGTAAAAGCTAATAACAATTAGAATATGCAGTTCAAATGTAAATTTTACAACTGAGGACAGCAGGATCCAGACAAAGGGGGTCAAAACCAGGATTTGCTGTGGAAATCTGGAACAATTACAATGCATGATATAAATAGTGTAGTGCAGGAGCATAGCTATAGCTGGCTGAGGATGATGGGAGTTGTAGACCAGCAATATCTGGAGGGCTGCAGTTACCTATACTTTCATAAGTGTATATATTAGAAAGATAAACATATACGTTATTGGAGTCTCCCATAAATAATAAATGCAAAGTACCAATGACATTCATTCAGTTATCTATTATAGAGCCTGATTCTCATTACCAGATTAAGTACAAAATATAAACACCGGCTTTACAGGTCCAGGCACTGCATGTCAGAAAATAATATGAATTCCATGTTAGCGTTCAGTTTCCTGCTTATTTCTGCTTCAAAAGTGTTCAAAGTAGGGCTCGCCCCATAAAAGGCCACTTACTCTTATCTTAACTGGCATTCTTGTAAGAATACAAATTGGTAAAACAATTCAAATAAACTAAATAGAGTACTCAAATGTATTAACACTTATTTCAGGTGTTTCTAAGATATTATTTAGAATGAATGCCTAAACAAAATTGACATTTCCCATGTCACAGTATTTAAACCTTTCGTCTGAATATCAGAGCTTCAGCTCTCCCACATCCGCTGTATAACAGGGGTTGACAACCTATAATTCCCTAGCCATGTATTGACTACAGCTCCCATCATCTTTGCCCCTACTGATCAACGGGGTGATGGCGAAAGATGTAGTCCAGCAATAGCTGGAGAGCTAAGGCTTTTCCCATCCACATCTCTATAACGCATTCCCATCCCTAATACACATCACTACGTACTTCACCCCTGGAGCACAGCTGATTGAAGCAGGTAAATATCCAGCAGTGGCTTGATTCTAGTGGGCTAAAGGACCTTTACTGACGTCACAAGATAGTCACGTGACTGCGGTGTGTGTAGGGAGGGGCATAGTAAGTAAGAGAAAGTTCAAGCTATGTTAATGACATAGGGACTGTTGAGATGAGGACGTTTTGGGTTTTATATTTCCAAATACTTTGATTCTGTGGCAGATTATTCTGGACACTTTGGCCCATATTTATGAAACCAGAGTGGAGTTATTCAGGAGTAAGCCAAACGAGCCATAGGGGCAAATACAAATTCCTGTTAAACTACATTGGGCTTTTAACCCCTTGTGTGCTAAACCGGTCTCCAAGAAACATCTCTAGCATTAAAGGGGTTAAAAAGCTCTTTTAAAGTGCAGGGAAATTTAGGAATTTTTATTTGTTACCTCTGGTGCAGTTGATTTATTCCAGAATAAATCCAGTTGCTTGTATAAATATGGACCTTTATTCCCCAGATAATTTGGATGCTGTGAAGATGTACCTGTTAAGTTTTGTAATGCAAACTGTGTATTTTTTCTTTAAAATCTTGGTTTGAAATGTGAGTTTGCTCTTTATTTTTTAATATTATGTTGTTTAGTGTTTTGTACGTAGTAAGAGACTTTGACCACTTCAGTTGCTGAGGGGTGTAAAGGCTATTATAGTCTATTTGAAGAAATGTGTTGTACACGCTGATGCCGTTAAAGGCTTAACTCCTTAACGACGAGAGATGTTGCACACTCCTTTAGTCCTTAAAGGGTTAATTGGCAAGCACAGATTTATAATGGTTTGCAATGAATTGTTGCACACTTTTTTTGACGGTGGAAAAGTTAATCATATACTGGGGCTGATGTACTAAAAAGTGGTGCAATTGTGTTGCTAAACAGGTGCACCATGGGAATAAATAATTCTCACTACGTTAAATGGGTTGTAACGCCATTAATGCTAGAGGGGTCTGCAATGTATTGGACACTTCTCTAGCATTCAAGGGGTTAATAGCTCCTTTTAAAGCAAGCTGAATTTTTATTTGTTGCCTGTGATGTATTTAGGGTAACCACATTTCCATTCTGCTATTCAGGGACACTGCAGAGACGAGAGAGCAGCAACAGGAACACAGCAACAAACGTCTGGTCAGGAACACCACGAAAGGGCACCGGAATAATGACAGGAGGGTGGATATAAAGGCAAGCCCTGGGAGGAGTTGAAAACCCAGAGCCAATAAGAAGCAGCCAAAGCAAACCCAGAAGTAAGAATGTCGCTCAGGCAGAATCACGGGCACCGTGATAATCAGTGGGGTTTTTTTTTATATCTATAAGGTGCTTTGTGTGTGGTAGTGTGCAGAGTGTCGGTAGGCTTTCATCTTCCCCAAAAATAACTGGTGCTTATTCATCAAGCTAAACACAAGCAATTGTGGAGCAAACCAACTGTGCCATAGGGAGGGAGGGGGAAGATTATTCTAAAGATTCTCATTGATTTTAATGGGGCTTTTAACACTTTGGGGTGTGATAAAGATATTATTTCTCCAGTGTTCTAAACTCTCCAAGTTCTGTGTTATTGTCTGGAGCCTATGCACTAAGATATAACTTAATTGAGAGATCTTAGTGCATAGGCTCCATAGAATAACATGGGACTTGGAGAGTTTGTAACACTGGAGAAGTGATTTCTATGTTATCATAACTTTTTCACCTCTTTATCACATCTTTGTGCATAACCCCCCCTCCCCTTTAATGGAAGAGAGATCTCCAAAGCATTGCAAAACAGTGAATGCCTCTAGCACCGAAGAAGGAGATGCACTAAGGCGTGATAAAGAGTTGATAAAGTAGAGATTTCTCCAGTGATATCACTTCTCCAATTCTTATGTTATTCTGTCGAGCTAATGCACTAAGATTTCTCCACCTTGTAAATGACACGTATGGACAAATAATAATCTCCATACATTCTTATTGGGTTAAATGGAGCTTTGGAGAATGCTAGAGAGGTCTTCAGCACCTTGCTTTGTGATGCCTTGGATACCTCCAGCATTAAAGGTGTTAAACCCCCCATTTAAATTCATGGAAATGTATTCAGATTTTCCCCTATAATGCTGTTGAATTCTTCTTCATAGATTAGCCTCAGTATAGAGATGTGCATGGCAATGTGGTGGGGGAGGACAGCAGGTGTATAGGACA
Organism: Rhinophrynus dorsalis; assembly: GCA_037306005.1. NCBI lineage: Eukaryota > Metazoa > Chordata > Amphibia > Anura > Rhinophrynidae > Rhinophrynus > Rhinophrynus dorsalis. The sequence goes on along the minus strand of CM074718.1, from coordinate 409,554,186 downwards.
ACATGTAAGGTTGGGTGAGAAGGAAAAAGGAAGTGAGAGAGAGCACAGGTAGGAAATAAGTGGGCTGACACGGGAATTGGGGAGAGTGGGAAGATGTGGTGGGAGTGGAGGAAAGAGTAAAAAAAAAGGGAGATGTGGGGTGGGGAGACGATGGGGTAATGGTTGACAGATCATCCCTTAAAACCAAACTGATCTGCAAAATGCATGAATCGTGGCTGCATGGGAACCACAGTGATGGGCATAGGAGAAGGAGTGGTCATAAGGGAGGTAAAAAGGAGTGGGTATGTGGGAAGGCATAAGGGATGTAGTGACAAAAAGTGGTGTGGGAAGACAGGAAGGCAGAGTGATGAATGTAGAATAGGGGTAAATAAATGGAGGGCACTTGGCGAGACCGCCAGAAGGAACGAGAGTATAGGAAGATGCGGTGAAAGGGGTAGGAGGTGAGGCGGGGGAAAACGTGGGAAGATGCTAGGAGATAAAAGTAAGAGTGGAGGAAGATGGAGGGGGTATAGAAGATGTGTTGGGAGTGTGAGAAGACTAGAGAAGATACAGGAGAAGATGGAGAGGATAATAGAAGCTCCATATATATAAATATGCTTATTCTTTGGTCCCACCATCAGAATGACAGAAACAAACATATTGTAAGTAACAATATCCATAACTACACATTTAAATCTCAGCATTCGTATTTTAGTCAGTCTTCATGGAAAAAAGTAACATCTTCATTTAGCTGATGCTCTGGGAAGGTCAAAGTGGCATTGCACCCTGGTTGAGAACCATTGCATGATCCAATAGTATAAACATGGACCCCACAGAGTACACAAGGCATTGTTTCCCTTTGCCTAAGATAATTTTAGCATTCATTATCCACACAGAGTTATAAAGAACTACTGATTAATTTTTTTCCCTGTATGTTTAACCTCTTATTTTTACTTTAAAGTTTATTTGGAATGGGGAGAAGCTATAAAGTACTTAAAACATGAAAATAAAAGTTCCCTTTGATTTACATGGGGACTAGCAACCTCTTGAATGCTAGAAAAGTCTCCAGTGCAATGCTTTACAATGTAATGGAGACCTCTCTAGCAATCAAAGCAATTTGTATTGTGGTGCAGTCGATTTGCCACAAAATTGTTACACTTTTATTTTGTCGGAGCATAATTACAATGCTGAAAAAAGACATGCTTCCATCAAGTTCAGTCCATGCCATATCACCCCTGTTGATCCAGAGGAAGGCAAAAAAAAATTGAAACCATTTCTAATTAAAGGGATAGTAATACTTCGTTTTAACTTTATTTTATTAAAACATAGGCATTAAAAAATATGTCTTAAACCTTTATGGTTTAAGAGATATTCACAAGCAAAGTTTCCCCTCCCGTCCCTTTTACCTAGTGTAAGCCATCTCTTCTCAGATGGGGAATCTAGTTGTAAGACCAGACAGATAACAGCAGGGGACAATCTTCTTCCTATGAAAACAATGAAAGCCCTGCCCCCCTTGACAAGCTTTTCAGGTTTTTCCCTTATCTTAATTGAAGATTGTCCCTCTCTGCAGTCTACCTGGGCACCTCCCTTCTGCTCTGGCTGAAAAGTGTGACATCAGTAAAAGGGGCAGGAAGGGGACACTTTGTCATTGAATTACTCTTGAACTACAACTCTGACAGAATTGAAATAACACTCTCCAAAGTCCAAATACTATGATGATTAATTAGAGCTGCTTTTATTATGAAACATTACTATCCCTTTAAGCCCCAAGTGGGTAAAAAAAAAATCCTTCCTCCAAATGTCAGTCTGATATTTCCCTGTAATAACATTCTATGTGCTGTGAAACCAACTGCATAATTCTCAATAGTGGTCTGAGCTAGAAAGGTATCCTTTATTTTTCAAAAGCAACTACGCTATAATTGTCGTGAGACAAAGGATTCTATATCTTTTCTTCCCTTACTGTAAAACAAACAAATCCATGCCTTTGTTTCAGTCAAAAGCACTTTTCCTCTAGTCTTAGTAGATGACTAATTGTTTTTTGCACTCTCCCCCTGCAAGATGCAATACGTAATTTTTTTTAGATCATGCCTCCATTTCTCCCTTCATTACATTCTTGATAAGCAATCTATAAACTGTTAGCTTTTGTGTATTAGGGTGGCTTCAGCAAAAAAAAAAAAAAAAAAAAAAAGTGTACTATACCATTCCTTTCACCACTAGTGAATCCAAGTCATGGTGTTCATTTTTCTGTGACATGGAAACATTCTCATTTATTTTGCTATATAATACTCTGAAGTGGCATAATATAACTTGAAAACACAAACAGGGGAGAAAAGGGGAATCTTCAAATACTACCACCACAACACCCAGTGGTGGAATACTCACAAGGAGAATTATATATAATCCTCAGCATTAGCGTTTATAATAGAAGTAGTGTCATGGAGATCTCAGGGCTGTACCATCATAACACTCATCCCCCTCCACAGCATAAACATGTGTGTATATAGCAAAAAATAACAAAGAGATGTAGAGTAATATGGTCAATATTTTCTCCAAATATCAAAAGATATACTCACAGTTTGTGATGGTCAGAGTTTTATCCCCAACATATTGCGCATGTGGAGATCACTACCCCCTCTCTCCGCTCAGGTATCCAAATATTTGTTTTGTGTTATACCCACAAAAAGCATCAGCGGGCCATATTGATATTGTTTTTTTATTGATGGTATTTTATAAACTCTTTATGTACAATTTATTTTTTAAATTTGTTAACCCTAAGGACCAGCGGTCCTGGGACGTTTCTGTCCTATAAGGACCGATTTGATCCTTGCAGACGTGCCTGTACACGTGACCTGTTGCGTGTATCGGCGTGCCACTTTGGGCCCTGAAAGAGATCGCTCCAGTCTTGGAATGGTCAATTTTAGGCCTCATTTTTACTTACAGCTCTCCCGGTGAAGCGCTGTAAGTAAAAAGTACGTGACGTACTATGACCGTCATCGGTCCTTAAGTATTTAAGGACCATGATGGTCATAGTACGTCATGTAGTCCTTAAGGGGTTAAAACAACTAGTGTAAAAGCCCATGTACACGGGCCAAGGTCCTGGTAATGTTAACCCTTTGAGTGCCAGAGGGGTACGCAACGCATTGCTTTGCAATGCATTGCGTACCCCTCTGGCACTCAAAGGGTTAAGCGTCCACTACCTCACTGCTCCACGCGATGCAGTCTTGCGTCACCTCACTCATGCAATACAATCATGCGCAGTAGAGACTGCCCGAACGCGAGCAGTCTCTATTGCACATGACGGCTTCTGACAAACATCCTAGCGAATTATTATATAGGATGTTCTAACAACATGACCAGCAACATGAGAGTGTACCTAAGTGTTCGCCATCTGCGCAATATGTTGGGGGTTAACTCTGACCATAACAAAGGGAAAGGTGCCTAATAGTGTAATATGTTCAATATCTTCTCCAAATCTCAAACTATCTATTGAGATTTGTAGAAGATATTGAACATATTACACTATTGGGCACATTTCTATTTGTTTTTTTGTTTTGTTTTTTTTTGCTATATATACATATTCAACTTGCTTTCTTTTTTCCAGTACTTATTCTTTAACCCCTTAACGACCCTTGACGGTCATAGTACGTCAAGGGTCAATCTGACTGAATGATCCATGACGTACTATGACCATCATGGAGTTCTGGGCTCCCCCCGCGGCTGCATGCCGTTCGGGGAGTCCGGAACCCCAGAAAAAAAAATGCTCCGCGGTCGTTCAATCGCGTCACCGTGACGATCAGCCAGTCATTAAGGGGTTAAGTAAGATGAGTGTGGGAATTTGAAAAGAGCGGTATGTTGTTTTGTCACACCACTGTTAATGAGTGACACCTCTGGTTGGGTGACGGTGGCTTGTTGCCATCTAGACACACCCCTCTTGTCACCTAAGCAGCTTTTTGATTTGATTTGATTACAGGGTTGTCCACATTACAAGTGAAACAGACATGATTGTTTTATTCTGTTTTGCCCTACCTCCCCCTTCCTTCCCCCCATCAGAATTTTTCACCTGGTCAAGGCTGACCATAAATTACAAGGGCTATCAGTTACACTATCTCTGTTTTCTGCAACTTCATATCACGGTGCCCATGATCTCTCTCTCTGTCACTCTCGCTTGTGGCGCGCTCCTATTGGCTGAGCCTGTTTGGCCCGCCCCTGGTGACCTTTTTATGCCTGGCCATTGGCACCTGTCAGGTGCCCGATGCAGATCGGGGCTTTCCGAAGGAGCGTCCCCCTCTCTATCAGCTGCGGTGTGTGCAGTCTCTACTGAACATGACTGCACCGCGACCAGCTGGCACTGTATCAGCCGCAGAGTGGGAAGTCTTTACTGTGCATGACTGCTCCGCGACCGGCTACCAGTGGCACTGTGGTCCGTGTAACGGGCTCTTCAACTAGTATATAATATATATATATATATATATATATATATATACACAAAGTTTTTGTTGGTGAAAGCACTCACTCATCTAAGAAAACTGGCCCAGGTGCACAATCCCATGTAGCAGCATACAAGAAAAAATGATGGCAGCACCTGTGGGACTTTTAATATAGCACTAACTTTTATTGAATGGCCAATGTTTCGGTCCAGGCTTGGACCGAAACATTGGCCATTCAATAAAAGCTAGTGCTATATTAAAAGTCCCACGGGTGCTCCCATTAAAATTCCCACGGGTGCTCCCCTCATTTTTTCATATAGATATATATATATATATATATATATATATATATATATATATATAGTTTCTCTGGTTAATGAAATCCCATTTCTGAGGTGTAACAAACATGGTCACAGGACTGCACCATTACAGTGTTGACTCATGTTACACAGAAGGCAACATGGTTACTTACATTTCATATTATTATGGGTGGACTCCACTATACAGTCCATTTACACCACATCTGTTTCTCCATAGTACTGTGTGGTGAGTCACCATAGGAAATCCTACTAGAGCAGTCATAGAGCTGTCCTTGTACAGCAGGAGAGTCACTCCAAAATACTCAGATAAATATTATACTAAATAGACAATATTAACGGATGGTGGGAAACCCACAGAACAGGCATTTTACATGTGGGCCAGGGGTCACATCACATGTGGCCCTCTCATCTATATTATAGCCCCTATAGTGTCCCTCCTTATTATACAGTGTAAACTTTTATTCAGATTGGATTTGAGATGTAACAGATTATACAAATAATGTATGTATTACAACTATTACGTTTCATTTCATATATATCCCTGCCTGTTTTAGATGAAAAAACTTTCCTCTAATCTTAACGGATGACCTCTTGGGTTTTTCTCAGCTCTTTGAGTAAATACCTCTCGAGAGAGAGTTTTTTGCCCTGGACTCAATATTCTTGGAAATGGAAATCAAATCACTTCTTTGACCTGTGGTTTTCAATCAAGGTACAGTGGCACTTTAATTTGCAGTAAGGGTGCCCCTTCTTTTCATAAAAACTAAGAAAAAATGTGAAAATTGAGGTTCAAATGTGTATTTATGGAAAATGTATTCACAATACCTCAATTACTGTCATTCTGATTGTGAGAGCTAGGAATGACTATACATTTACATAACTGGGAACTCTCAGGGTTTTTCACAGAGACTAAAGGCTTTAACCCAGATCTCAGAGTGACGGGCCAAATTCTCAGGGTGAGAGTGTTCTGTGTTACCTACTAAATTATTTGCCCAATTAAATGTTTATTTAGTGTCTAAATTGGAACAATTTGTACCAGAAAGACAGAGGGAGATGTCCTGCTTGCCTTGTTTGTGTTTAGGCAGTGATATCTCTAAGATGTAACATGTTAAAGGTTCCTTATTTACCAACTGGAACGCTTCTGGGTTAGAGCAAGCAGGTATATAGTTCATTATATCTACATAATGGGAATCTTTAAGGATTAATATTTCAAAGATCTCAGGGTCAACTCTCCTTGAAAGTTCCTTGGTATGTATATATATATATATATATTTGTCCCTTCATTACACTACTTACCTGAAATATTTTAGGGGTGCCCTGAGAAACACTGCCTTATATATCTCTTCTGTAATGTAAATAAACTCAGTTTGACTAGTCTCTCTTTAGAACTAAAATTCTTCAGTCACATTTTCAGTTTTGCTGCACATCTCTGTACTTTTTCCATTTCAATAATGTTTTTTAAGAACTGGTACCCAAAACTGTACTCCATTTTCTACAAGAAGCCTTATCATGGATTTATATAGAAGTAGAAATATATTCCCATCCCATGCATCTATACCACCTTTTAACTTGATAGTACCCTATTGGTTCTTGCAGCAGCTGAGTGACACTGCACACTGTTGTGGTCCATTGTATATCAGTTCTTCTAAATCTTTCTCTGTCGAGGTTTCCCCAAGTAGTTTCCCATTCAGTGTATATGTACATGCGTATTTCTGCAACCCAAATGTATAACCTTACATTTATCTATATTAAACCACCTAAGACACTTCTCTGTCACTTCATGCCCCCATTGTCTTCTTCACGTGACCCCTGATGGCCAGTATTCAGCGAAGGTAATGAAATCCAATTCTTGGTCAAACCAACCGTACCACAGGAGGCAGATAAACATTCCCATTGATATAAATGGGGCTTTTAACCATCTGAACGCATCTGCTCATTCAAAGAACAGTGGCCCATATTTATACAAGCAAACTGGAGTTATTCTGGAGTAAACCAACTGCACCATAGAGGGCAAATAAAATGCCATGTTAAATTACATTTGGCTTTTAACCCCTTGAATGATAGAGAGGTTGCAATGCATTGGAGACCTCTATGGCATTCAGGGGGTTACAAAAACTCTGTTCAAATGCATGGGAATTAAGGAATTTTTATTTGTCCCCTATGGTGCAGTTGTTTTGCTCCAGAATTAATGCTTGTCTAAATATGGGCCAGTGTTTGGCAACACTGGCCCAGCACACAAACTTATTAGCATAAAGTGCCGGACTGTGTCACAAACTACTAAAGGTTCAGACACACTATTTATATTACAACCAAATGGTTAATATAATGTAAAGACACTTTTTAATTCCCTTGGAAATTAACAAAACATATCTTAAGGTGACAGGTCCTCTTTAAAATAAATAAACCAGTTTGGAGTAAACCATCTGCACCATTGGGAACAAATCCAGATTCACAAAATCCCCATCGATTTGGGGGAATTTTAAATCCTTAAATACTAGAAAAATCTCCCAATGCATTGTTTCTCAATGTGTTGGAGACCACTCTGGCATTAGGATTTTGTGCACGGATTAACCCTTTGAGTGCCAGAGGGGTGCACGACACATTGCTTTGTATACCCCTCTGCCATTAACGTTAAGAGTTATTATTAGGAGGTGTTCATGTTCATTTAACCCCTTGAGAACCAGTGAGGTGACCCACTACTCCTCAAGGGGTTAATAACTTCAGTGTATTACAAAGAAAGCAACCAAACACAATGTAACATTCTGATCATACATATATTACCCTATGAATACAATTCCGCTGCCACTCAGACACCCATTGACCCTTTGAGTTCTAGAGGGGTTAGATACCCCACTGTGCAATGCATTAGACACCCCACTAATGCACAAAGCATTAACCCCGTGAACCACCAGAGTGAAAAGAAATATGCCGAGGGCCCTCTCCATAACATTGCACTGTTGTAAAGTCTAAAAACGTATTGGTCTGAAACAGGGGGTGAAGCTAACTGTGGATGTCCAGCTACAAATTTTATCGTAATCGAGGGAGTTTTAGTCTGTCTGTGGGAGAGCCACGGGTTGTCAAAATATTTTTTTTCTCTATATAAAACATCCCATAACTAGTGGGGTCAATTTTCATTGTAGGGCCCCAATGGAGACATTTTATGGGCCCCTATCACACAAATGTATATACAGAAGCATAGCTAAACCTTATTGTACCCTGAGGCCTCCTTGAATGCTGGGACTTGGCACAACTCAGCCTACTGCCCCCCCTGTAGTTACTCCCCATTCATTACAGTATTCCATCAGTATCTCCATTACAATATAATAGTTATCACATGGATGTATTATGGCTGTTTCTCACAGTAGATCACCACAATAGTTTGTTTTATATCTTTTTTATTTGTATTTAGAACAAGAACAATTAGAAATTAACTCTTGTAGTGCCAGAGAAGTATCCAACACACTCAGAGGCTTAATAACTTTTTGTCATGATGACATTTTTGCAAACACTAGACTGAAATAAATGTATTTCTTTCTTTCCTTTTTTTTTTTTTGCATTTCTAGTGCTCAAAGTGACCTTTTTTTCCTATGAAGACAAAAATGTGGATATAGAATTTGAGATGTATATTTGCACAATGTGTTTATTTTTATGATTCAGATCATCAGACATAAGAATAGCTGTAGGTTTTGTTTAATCTGTACACTTCATTATGTTCCTGACCAACTACTATATATATATATATATATATATATATATATATATATATATATATATATATATATATATATATATATGATAGCTAGATAGATAGATAGATGTGTTAGGATTAACCCCTTATGGACCAGCCTTGCAGCCGTGCACTTAAGAACCACATACCCTTGTATGAGTAAAAAACAACTGCACCATAGGGGATCACTAAAAATTCCCCAAATGTTAACTCCTTGAATGCTAGAGTACTTTCCAAAGCATTGCGTCTTCTTCTAGAGACCTCTGCAGCACTCACAGAGTTAAAAGCTCCAGTTAAATCAATGGGTATTTTTACCTGTCCCCTGTGGTGTAGTTGGTTTCCTCCTTAATACATCACCCTCGGTATCTGAGCCGACAATCCAAAAGATGTAAAGACACAGACACATATAGATAAGTTATTTCTTATGTTTATTATTATAACTAAATATATCTAAATCTAACATAATATAATATAATCTAAATAGATTCAGATAATATATAAAAATATAACTTATTACTAAATGTAATGTATTAAAAATAACTCTTGTCCCTATCTAGTCTATGTGTAATAATTAATGTGATGTGTACAGTTCTTTCTCTGGACTCCAAGTGTGAGCAGCACTCAGGACAGGAAAAACCCCCTGTAGAGGAAACCTGAGAGGACCTGTGGTTGCCACACTGCCCTCCTCTGGGCATACTAAACGGGGGAACCGTACAAGATGTCAGGAGTGTGCATGGGTGCGAATATCTAGAAGTCCGATGTGAGGAGGCCTTCGGGTTGTTTCAGGTGATCTTTGTCGATTCCTTTGTTTTTATAAAAGGAGAAAGAAATAAGACAATTGTTAATAATGGGTTATTTTCCAGGCTACATTTACACGCTAAACAATGGGACTGATGTACTAGACAACCTGTGACTCTCCAGTTATTGGAGACTACAACTTTCATCAGCCCCAGCTTGCCAGTGGCTGTGGATGGCAGAATTTATAACCCAAAACAACTGGAGAGCCACAGGGTGATACCTCCTGTACTCAGGAAAAAGTGGTGCAATTCTGTAGCAAACACAAATTCCATTTAGTTCAATGGGAATTATTACACGATTCTTATAGTTCCCATGAATTGCTTCACTTTTTCTTAGTACAGTGGCAGTGGTTGGCCCTCCAACCGTTGGGGCCTATAACTCCCACCATCCTCAACCAGCCAAAAGCTGGAAGGCCAGAGGTTGCTTAACTCTGTTGTCACCTCAATGAGGCTGATGTTCTAATAACAACAATATATTATGGTGAGCACGTGTATCTGGGAAGTAAATCTATGTGTAATACATATAGGATGCTGAAAAGATCCCAATCATAATACATAAAAACAAAAAAAAAAAAAATTATCATAAACCAGCAGTCAGACAAAAGAATATAAATTATATATATATATATATATATATATATATATATATATATATATATATATATATATAAAATAGTATCAAAACATAAATATCTCACAAGAAGCACTAATGACCCATGTGGCCACCCGACCCCAGGGACACCTCACCTCCACCCACAGACCAAGATCCCCTCAGAAAGATGATACCAATATCAATAAAAAAATGATAATTGTATTAAATATTTCTGCATTGACATTGTTTTTATCTTTTGGAGGGGATCTTGATCTGTGGGGGGAGGTGGGGTGTCTCTGGGGTCGGGTGGCCACATGGGTTAAAGCCCAATTTAAATCAATGGGAATTTTAGACTACCCCTGTGGTGCATTAAGCCAAGGTATAATAGTCTTCTGATCCATATCTATTTCCCATGTTTTACCATCTGTCTTCTCTGCGCCTTTCTCTCTAGTTCACAAACTAAAATCAGTTCCAAAGCCCGGTTTAGAGTGGAATCATAGAAATACAAACTGTCTTTGTAGGACTTTAATAATTTGTGGTCCAGAGGGTACACAATGCTTTGTTAAGCAATGCAGTGCACATTGGTTGGTTCTCTTTAGCAGATCAGCTGCCTAGGAGAGGGGATTGTCCAAGTGACCAGTATAACAGATACAGACATTGTGCACAGAGGAAATGATCTTGTGTAGATCTCTTTACCCCCTCTCTTTATAGATACACATTAACACAAGATCAACAAGTGACATTAACAATGTACACTGCAATTGTATCAAAGGGAAGACTTAGTTGGGTCTCTTACCATACCCCTCTGGTCCTTAAAGGGTTAAATTGCTACAAAACGGTGTTAGTAAAACTCTATAGTTATTCAGAGAACAGAATCCCGCTGCTCCTTGCCGCTCCTTTCCTTTTTACATTAGTCATGTTATGTGCAGCATTACAACTAACCTCAGTCCACTATAATCACTGATCCAGAATCACTGTCAGACTCCACCTCCGTCCGTTCGCGGTTTCAGGCCCAGTATTTTGGATCCCTGGACATTATCTTAGAGAGAAACAAGAAGCTGTTGTATTAAACGGTAACAGTTTAAACTTCTCAGCAACCGGAAGCAACCAAAATCCATGTGGGGCATGGGCTTATTAACTGTTTGTAAAACCCTTCTTTTTTAATTTAAATCCCCATTTGCATTAATTTGCATTAGTGTTACAAAACGTTAAAACCCATTTGTGCTTGGGATTGAACACTAAAGGTCGAAAACCAGGTCGTTATTTTATGACTGTATTTGTGCAAAGTTGTGTCAGTGGATGAATGAATATGATTCAAACACTGTTTCCACATCTAGACTTCTAACACTTGAGCTGTTGGACACAAGGACTACAATTAGTTATCTGTGGTCTTACATACCTGATCACACTCCTGTCAGGATATATAGTCTGTGTAGTCCACCCTGGCCAGCAGATGGTCTCTTTTCTTGTTGAACTCGATCCTTGGTAGATCAGCCCAAAGAAGAAGAGTAATTCAAGTTAACATCTTCAATCCATCCTGGAGTTATGGTTCATGGAGGTGGACATGATAGTCACTAGCAGGATCACAGGACCACAGACTCCATCCACGGGAATTTCCTTTTCTATATTTCAGACTGAAATTGCCAGAGCGCACGAGCCAGCAGGAGATGGGCATGTGTATTGGGTGGCGTTTGAAGTCCATTAAGCCTGTTGGCAACTGTCATGCCACCTCCATGGACATGATAAAATTAAATTTTGGACAACGGGGCAAGGAAAAAAATCCACAATGGCCATAAGGATTTTCTGGCCATAGTATGTTGAGTGGGAGATTATTTGGAGGGGTTAGTGTTCCTGTAATCTATGGCTTTACACTAATGTGTAGCAAATATCTATACCAATCAACATATATCATTTTGTTATGAGAAGTCAAGCTGAGTCTAAGTACAATCACCCCCTCTCCTTCCTATTCCCTCCTAGCACAGGGCTGGGAAACATCTGACTCTCCAGCTGCTAGCAACTACAACTCACATTATCCCCAACTAGCCAATGGCTGGCATGAGATGATGGGCATTGTAGTCTCCCACAGCTGGTGGGCCACATATTGCCTACCCTTTCCCTAACAGGTTACAGTGTTCTCTATCAGATGCGTATGGCTAATAACAGCAATATCTTTATCTGGAGCTTAAGTCCAGCCATTTGTACATGAAGTGCAGTAAAAGTGTTAGTTAAAAAATATATATTGTAATTATTTTCTTGTTATAAAACCAAGGGTACTCCTACTGCTGGGGAAATTTTGATTCCGATGTTATTTTGTGCGTTTTTACATTAAACTGGTTTATTGTTGTGGCCACCAGGTGGTGCTGTTGCTATCACTTACTATGGAACGGTGTAGTCTAGCCCTCCCATAGAAAGAATTCGGAAACAGAAATGATTTTTGGACACCCCTGGCTCTGCCCCCAGCAGTGAATTATCCTTGTTTTACTTAACAGGAAAAGTCCTATAATATTATTTCCATAATCAAGTTCTGTCCTGTACTTATATCTCATGTGCAATGTACTAAGACTCACTGGAGGAATTTTGGAGCAAACCAACTGTACCACAGGGGATAAACACTACGGCCTATTGATGTCAAGGGGGCTGTTAACCCCTCGGATGCATTACAAAGCAATGAGAGACGTCTCTAGCATTCATGTGGGTGAAACGTCCTATTTAAATCAGTGGGATGTTTGAGTCCCCTATGGTGCATTTGGTTTTGTTCAGAATGACTCCTTGGGGGAGATTCACTAAGCTGTGATGAAGTGGAGATGACTTCTTCGGCTCCTATTTTATTCTGTGGAGTCTGTTCACTAAGATCTCTTAAAGGGAACTAATATACAAATAATATTGGCACCCAATATATTCGTAACCTAGCGATTTGCAAATCCTTAGTGTTTTTAAAGTCAACATGTCCACGTTATTGATGATACGCAGCTTCTTTCTAAGGCATCAGGCTGCACAGAACTTACAAGGGAAGCTCTGCGCGCCTGCTCATTCAGCAAATTCCGGTTACCTTAAGGTAACCAACTAGCGTCACCACCAATGCCAGCAGTGAACGGGATAGACAGCACTGTCATTTCCTGTAAGATGTCTGCGCTGTCTGTCCTCTCGTTTCTGCTGAAGAACTGGTGTATCAGAATTATCATGGACATATTGAATTTAAAAACAGTAAGGATTTGCAAATCGCTACGTTACGAATATATTGAGTGCCAATATTACTTGTATGATAGTTCCGCTTTAAATATTAGTGCACAGGCTCCATAGAATATAACATAGGTACTGGAGAACTGAGTAGCTGTGTGGGGTGTTGCGCAAAGGAGCGATAAATAGGTAATAAAGTGGTGATGACTTCCCCAGTGATATCACTTCTCCAGTTCATGTTATTCTATGGAGTCTATGCACTAAGATCTCCAAAGCTGAAGAAATCTTAGTGCATAGGCTCCATTAAATAACATAGAAACTGGAAAATTAATCTCTACTCCATCACCTCTTTATCACCACTTACTGAATCTCCCCCAAGTTGTACATAGTGCTCCAGACTCAGTATATTTTATCAGGTCTCTTCTGGGTAGAAGTAAAGGTAACTTACAGGGCAGCAAATATATTTGTGACAGTGTACTCCCCCATGGATAGTCCGTCTCAAAGGAAATAGCACTGCACCATGGCCAGTAGATACTAGAGGGACAAGAGGAGTTATAGAATTGTAAAGTAGGACTGAATGGACACTGAGATACAAGTACAGGTTAGTTATCTGCAGACTGGGAAGGTGTCTGGGGACAGAGGGTGATTCTCTGGCTTGGTACATTCCCCAGTAACTTCACCCACGTCCCTACATCATTTGGTCACTCCCATCCCCAGTCCTTATTATTACTCCAAGAAGGTTCCCAGGTCTGGTATTTGCCAGAAACATGGGATATTTTGTTGGTAAATTTGTGTTTCCTGAGGTTCAGAGAGGATCTAATTCCTGGGTGAGATTTGCATCTCTTGCTCCCCTAGGCAAGGAATCTTTTGCACAATTATCCCCTCCCACAGCTCCCACACATGAGCCCACCCACAGCACCATCCTCTGATAAAGAAAATTCCCTTAGCCCAGGAGATAGTTTACTCCACAGCTGATGGAGATGACCACTGCCATCATCGCAAACCACAGACTGGCTAGCTGGGGATGATGGGAGATGTAGGGGTAGATTTAAAGGCAGGCGTTAGCATAGCCGGTAGGGCCAAAGTGAATACCAGCTGACAAAATAAAATGTCTAACGTGATATTCAAAGGCCCTACCAGCTGTAATCACAAAGGATGTTAAGCCACAAAAACAGTCTTATGGCTAAACGTCCGTTTTGTAAAAGAAAAGTATGTATAACTACAATGTGGAATACAAGATTTAGTTTAACCCCTTGAGTGCCAGAGGGGTACACAACGCATTGCAAAGCTGACACACACATCCCAGCAAATCAGTTTGAAGCACAGTCGCTCGAATCTGATTGGCTGGGATGTGTGTGTCAGCACATCTCAGCCAATGGCTGTGAGGAAATTGGATCAGAGGCTGCCCATATATAAAGGCAGTCTCTGCTCTGATTCCCTCAATGCGGAACAGGCATCGCCCCGAAAGGAAGGGGAACCTGTGGCTCACGGCACTGTCTCTGCTGCCACCGCCTCTGCGGCCACGCACAGCAGCGGAGACACTTGTATTATTAAACTAAGGAATCATTTATTTATTCTGAGTATATCTGCCATATTTGCGCACTTGTTCTTTGGGGGCATATTTTATTTAGAGACATATAATGGCACTTTATATGTATATTCTTGGGCACTGACTTAACCCGTTGAGCCCAGAGAGATCCGCAACGCATTGCTTTGCAATGCGTTGTGTACCCCTCTGGCACTCAAGGGGTTAAACTAAATCTTGCATTCCACATTGTAGTTATACATACTTTTTCTTTTACAGGACGGAAGAAGAGAAGAAAGAAGCGAAGATAGAAGAAAGAAGAGAAGATAGAGAACAGAAGGACAGAAGAGGAGCAGGGAGCTGAGGACTCCTCTGGACATCGGGATTAATGGTAAGTGTAACTTGTAATGTGATGTTGTTTTTCACTTAGTCAGATTAACCCTATGAATGCCGGAGGGGTAATTATACACAATTTAGGCACTTTGGATGTATTTATGTGGGTCTTGGGGCCCCATATCAATACATCCACTGAGGACTTTGTATTTTTTTGCCAGTTAACAGCTGCATTAGCTGGCAGAAGATCTATGGCCAAACAAACTGGGTCTTAAATTTTAGGCGTTAATGAGTCCTTCATCGGATCTTTTTCAGCTAACGCAGTCTATTGAATGGCAAAGTGGAGCGTTTTTTTTTTTTTCTGTGGGTCAAAACACATGTTAGTGTAGCGGCGGGCACCCTGGATGAACTGCCGTTAGCAGTTCATTACGTGGCCCTTTGAATGGCCTACTGCATGTTAAAACACCCGGTGGTGTTTTTTTTATCTGAACGGCTGCCTTTAAATCAAGCCCGTAGTCTCCAACACCCGGAGAACCAAAGGTTGCCTACCTCTGCCATAGCCCCTAACAAACAAGCACAAGGTTCTGACCTCTTGGGTGCAATGTACTTCTCCCATGTGTGTAGACATTTCTAGCACCCAAGTGGTTAAATAAGGGCCAGTAAAAGGTTATACAAAGGGGTAAATAAACCAGTCAGTATAAAGGGTGTTTGGTGCAGAAGTAATGAAATGCATATTGTCACACCCACAATTCAGTATATGGGTGTGGGCAACACAGTTGAGGCTCCGCCCCTCAAAATCTGGCATACTGATTGGCTTCTGACACTGCCTAATGGGAAGTCTGACCCTAAATCATATTATGGCATGAAATAGCACAACACTTCCCCAGACTGATATATATGACATTCTCAGGTCCATGTGAAGGAATCATGAAAAGTGACCTAGGGGTGGAGTCATCTGAGGAGTGAAGGTGTGGTCATGGGAGTGGTTAAGGGCAGTTAGTATTCTGGACCAACCTTCTGTAACTCAGCTTGTAACACAGAAATGAAATAAAAGGCAACAAGTACACAGTCCTGAGCCCATCACTCCCCCCCCCCGACACACACACACACCAGAGATGGACCAAACCAGTAACAGGAGAGGGGTGACAGACAGAAGTACAGTATATCCCTCTACTATCAATGGGAGCACCCCTGCACCACCTGCAATGGGATAACACAGTGGATATATGGACAAATTGATTTAAATAGGCCTTTTAACCCCTTGAATTTTAAAAAGGTTTCCAGTGCATTGCTTTGCAATGTGCTTGAGACCACACTAGCATTGAAGGGGATAGAAGCCTATTTAAAATCAATTGAATTCTAATTGGCTTCCAACAGTTGAAGTCAATGGTAATTGCTCCATTTTAATTTGCTCTCGTATCCCAGTAACGTACAGACAGAAGAACCTGGGATCTGTCCTACGATCCACACCTCTGAGCCATATAACACACAATAAATACCTTATCTGATTACATGAAATATGTGTCGTGGTGCAGGAATTCCTGGATGGGTTTGCTTTCTACAAGAAATAGTACAAACAAGTTCAGTGAGACCCAGGTCATGTCTGATGGAAGTGACAGACAATCATATTAGATGGTGAAGAATTATATCCATAAAATCACATCAACGATATGCACCAGTGGAGGAAAAATATTAATAAAAACACTGTTTCTATAGCGTCATTGAAGGATGCAGGGACCATGGGGTTAAGCAGCGTGCCCTGCCTCTTATAGTCACGCTGCTTAACCCCATGGTCCCTGCATCCCTCAATAATGGAAAAGAATTTATCAGTAAGTAAAAAATCCATATCTTCTTTCATCTTCTATTAATTTTTTTAACACTTTTATGTCCATGACAATAAACTCACTAAATCTCTTTTCCCAGGGAGCTTTCTATCAGAGAATGTGAAAGCAGTAGTAAAACAACAAAGTAACACTTTGGGCTAGATTTAAAGGTTCACGTTAAACCAGCCGCTAAGTAAAAAAGGCACCGCAAATAACACATGATTTATGGTGGATTTAAAAGTAAGTGTACAAGAATAGCTAACGAGTGTAGGCACAACAAACACGTAACACAAAAACATGTGTTGCACCTGTTTTCGCATCACTGTGCATCCCAAACACCCGTTAAAACACAACTTAAGTCAAAATGTAACATTATGGCTGGCGTTGGCTAGCAACCCTGATAGATGCACAAACAAAATTCAAACCTACAGCCAATCCCAAGCCCCCAAAGTAGTAAAAATGTTCAAATACACCTATATATACCCCAAAATAACAGTCACACCCTGACTGTGTTTCGAGTTTTGGCGAGCTAGATAACAGGACCCAGGAGCTGAGTATAGTGATTAGAGCAAGGGAGAGAGGAGCTGACATTTGAGGTAGAAGGAGTTTTAGGAGTTTGGAGAGCATTGCACAAAATATACACATATCACAATTTTGCACATATTACATACACCCATACAAACACAAACATACAACACCTTACACATTTTTTAAACTTTTTTTTGACAGTGTGAATCTGTGAGTGAAAGAGTGTGACAGAGAGTGAGTATGTCTGTGAGGGCCAGTGGGAGTTCCTGGGTGTGAGTGGGTGAGTTATGGCTAGGAGAGGAGGACAGGAGAGAGGGATGGGGAGAGTAGTTGAGGAGCAGGAAGGAGAGCAGGACTTCCCTGTTGAGAGTAGGGGTGGGAGAGGGAGATCCGCAGGGTGGAGGGGGACCAGGTAAAGAAGAACAGGCACACGGAGGACAGGGAGAGAACCTGCAGTGGGACGAGGGGTACCTGCTGGGGACCACCATACACAGGCAGGGGCAGCGCAGGCAGGGCAGTCTGGTTCTGACTCCTCGTATACCGGAGCTAAGAAGGAGAGGATCAGGGATCCCCTTTATACCGAGGAGGAGACTAGGGCCCTCGTGGAGGCTGTGCTGGAGAGGGAGACAATCCTCTTCCCGAGGGAGAAGGTCCCTGGCCTGTCTGCAAGGAGGAAGGCGGCATGGAACCAGATATGCAGCCAGGTGAACGCTGTGGCCACATGCAGAAGGGACGTGGACTCTATAAAGAAAAGATGGGGCTGCTGCAAGAGGCAGGTTAAGAAGAAGATGAGGATGCCGCCCTGCACACCCGAGGCACCAAAGGTGGTCCACCTGTCCCTATCACCTTCAGCGGATGGGAGGAGAGGCTGCGGCAGAACTTGTCATCCACGTTGATTGAGGGGGTCCCTGGGGGGATCAGATACTGGGGATGAGAGGAGCCTATACACTACCAGTAAGTGTAGCATCACATAACCACACATCACACCAAACCACACAACCATTACACACAAACACAGTCACATCCCAACATATGCCCATCATTCATCCACAAAATTGCACCAACACAGCACCCTGAGGGTTAAAACAGGACGCAAGACAAGGACAAATTTCAAGGTTCAACAAGGCCCAAACCTGTCCAACTCTCTGGTTAACCCTCATGTTGCTGTGCTGATCACACACAAATCATGCCCATAAAAGTGTTGTATGTTAAACATCATAACTGCTCCAACACAATGTCACCCATGTATCCACAAGGAAACCAGCACATAACCCCTTGAGTGCTAGAGGGTTTATCAATGCATTGTTCAACAATGCTTTGGCAACGCCTTCGGTACTCAGAGGGTTAACCACTAATAAGAACACGAGTCGATAGGGTAACAATTGCATACTACACAGAGGACATTTACTAAGCGGGGAAAAAGAGATGATGGAGAGAAATTAACACTTACATATCCTCACTTCACCAATCCGAATGTTAGTCTATGGAGAATATTCAATAACATGAATCAAGTTGCTAAGGGCACATTGGATAGACCCCATAGAAAACATTGCAAATAGGGACATGAGATCACTGGAGAAGTCAGCATCATGTCCAGTTCATCAGGTCTTCTTCACCGCTTACTGAATCACAAAAAGGATGGATCAGGTCACACATCATAGTGTTACTGAGAATAACTGGTTGTATGTGCAATACACAGGCCTAAAACAATTCCACAGAATTAAAGGTGAAAAAGTAGGCCTTGGTGTTGTGTATGCAATCATTTACTCTAATTTGAAATTACATATCTCACATTTGATTCACACATGGATCCTCAGGCGTGCTGATGCTATGGATGGATGGTACACCATCCACTATTTGCAGGATACACATGGGAACCAAATATGAACCATTGTAGTTTGGCTAACAACAGGCCATGAATAATGGATATGTCTGACTGAGTCCGGCTGCCTCACTCAGAAGAATGGATGGACTCATCCAGAAAAAAAACACAGGCCTCAATCAAAGATACAATGGAACACAGAACAAAAAAAAAAGGGCGCCAATGGTGAAATACAGTTATCAAAATGGTTCAATTAATAACATTATACTCACATTTAGTAGAAGTCAGAGCTCTGATATCAGAGTCTACTGACAATCATGCTCACGGAGAAAATAACCCGTCTCCATTCAGGTCTCCCCCGTGGTGCAGGAACTTCTCAAAACTCCTTAAATACGGATAGCAGGCGGACAAAAATACTTCAGTGACCTGTGGAGAGTGAGCAGCAGGCTCAATTAATGATATCCTTCAATACTGGCTTGATTGTTGCCCTTCAGGATTCAAATGGAACAGACCTCATGGACAGGATCCTGTCAAGTACATCAATCTCTGATTGCCAGGATGGTATCCCATGCATCACAATGTAATGCATAGGATACCATCATGACAAATAGAGAGTGACATGTAAAATAATACAAAATCTTGCATTGCACAGGATAAACTGATAACATAGGGATGAATACCACTTGAATCCCACTGCAGATCTGTTCAAAAAATATATGTACATAAAGAAAATGGTCGGATATGTATGTGGATATGTACCCTTCAAATGGGTACAAATATGTCCCAACAAGATGTGAACTCAGAGACCAGTTCAGTACGTGTGATTGCCTTATTGGCCATATATGTGCACCCATCACAAACTGGTATTGATATCATCAAAATACACATACCTAGTACATTCAACCTTACTTAGTTGAGATATACGAGGTATGTTTTTCTTTATGATATCAATAAAAGTTAGTCTGTGATGGGTGCACATATATAGCCAGTAAGGCAATCACATGTACTGAACGGATCTCTAGGTTCATATCTTGTAAGGATATGTTTATACCCATATGAAAGGTACATATCCACATACATATTAGACCATTTTTATTTCTGTGTACCTTGTCAGGATAGTGATGGTTAATTTCACCTTGATGTAATATTGTAGGCATTGTAAAAAGATGTGGATCGATGTTAGTCCTATCCCTCCAACCCTCATGGTTAGACAGATATTGCTCTATGTGACAGCTGGAGATATCAGTCATTTGATCACATGGAGGCTCTTCAGTAGAGCCAAAATTGCCCCATTTACAGATAAATAGTTCTTTGGAGTTGGTCAGGGAGCAATGACCACCCAGGACCTTCAAGCAGGAGGAAACATGATTCTCCAATATGGCAGGCATCCCTCAGCTCCCTGTGTCACTGAAGCAATTCACTCTCAGCTGCATAAGGCTGTTGTCTCACTCCTGCTGCAGAGCAGCTCAGTCTCATAGCGTGCGAACAGCTCCTCCCACTCCTATGTCAGGCAATGCACCAACTCCTCCCTCTCTGACTCCAGTTCCAGGCGCATTGCATCCTGCGCATCCCAAAAGAAAAAGGTAAATGTGGGGTTCAACAATTCTATCAGCCTATTTTCCTATTCCATTTTAACCCTTTGAGTGCCAAAGGGGTATCCAACACACTGCAAAGCAATGTGTTGGAAACCCCTGTGGAAAGCAAAGGATTAAATAAGCAGAAACTTTTTTTATTCTAAAAAGGGGATTTATATGTTCATCTTATTCCATGGGGGATGCAGATCTGTTTGCATTCCTTTTCCTGTACTTAACCATTTCTGTACCAGTCACGGCCCAGTGCCAGACCAGCAGGTTATTTGTCACATAGGGAAATGTTTGGGAGATTGGAAAATGAGAGAGAAAAAACAAAGTGGAGATGTGTAAAGTTTGAATCCAGGGCTGACATCAAGGTTGTCCTGGGCAAGAAAGGGGGTACTGGGTCAAAACGTGTGGGTATGTAATTTTGTATTGCCCTTATTTTGCCTGGAGCTGGATGGCAATCATGGCATTGGCCCTAAACGGTACAAGTGTAAATGTGTGGTTGTGTGTGCATGTGGTTACCGTCAATACCATGGGTAGCGGGTGTCTGGCGTGCTATGGAATTTTGCCATGAGCTGTAGTCCCAGATGTTTTTGGAACCTAGAAATGCCCCTGTGTGTGTGTATGTGTATTGTGTGTATGTGTTGTGTGTGTTTCTATATATTGTGTGTGTGTTTGTGCATATAGCGTGTGTGTGTGCATTGTAGCCCCTTCATCTCTATGCATCAAAATCATGCCCCCATGGTTGGATCAATAGGACAGTCAGTATAGAGGAGATTTGAATAACTCCTCCTTAATGCCACTCCTGGGTGTGTCTTCTTTTATATATATATATATATATATATATATATATATATATAGTTTGTAGTTCAAAAACCGCACTCACAGTACTTCCAAATGATGTAAATTATGCGAGATTTATTATCAACATTTCGGCCCCACCTTGGGCCTTTATCAAGGTGGGGCCGAAACGTTGATAATAAATCTCGCATAATATACATCATTTGGAAGTCCTGTGAGTGCGGTTTTTGAACTACAAACTGTATGTATTACATTGGAATTGTCACCCAGGCAAGTGTACAATATTTTGGAGAGTGCTGGGACACATCTGTTTTGTGTTTTATATATATATATATATATATATATATATATATATATATATATATATATACTAGCAATGTGGGACAGCGCTGCCCGTCAGGATATATAGGGAATTAATGCACACACACGGATGCAAGACAAACACACACAGAGACACACACGCAAATGCACACGCATGCACTGAGATGCATAAAGAGCGACACAGTCATACACACATATATGCAATGCACAACATGCAGACACATAGAGTGTGATACAGACATGCAACACACACAGTGAGGAACACACAGGCACACACAGAGACACATACACAGAAGTGAGTCATAAGGGGGTGACTTATGTGTCATTGTAATGAGTTTGTGTTTGTACTTATGCCTCCACTGTAGCATTCATTCATATAGTTGAAATGCATGTGGTAATTGCACATACTATGGTGGAAGGTGGATCGTGCTGGCTTCTGGGGTGTGAATGAGTGTGAGTGAGTGTGTGTGAGTGTGAATGAGTGGCATTCATTCATGTAGTTGAAATGCATGTAGTAATTGCACCTACTATGGTAGAAGGTGGATCGTGCTGGCTCCCGGGGTGTGAGTGAGTGTGAGTGAAACTATGGTGGAAGGTGGATCGTGCTGGCTCCCGGGGTGTGAGTGAGTGCGAGAGTGAGTGATTGCGTGTGAGTGGTTGCATGTGAGTGATTGCGTGAGGGTGTGTGATTGAGTGAGAGTGTGAGAGTGTGTGTGTGAGTGAGAGGGTGTATGAGAGTGAGTGAGAGTGTGAGTGTGTTTGATAGAGTGAGAGTGTGTGATTGAGTGTGAGCGAGTATGTGAGTGTGCGAGTGTGAATGAGAGAGTGTGTGTGCTTGAGCAAGAGTGTGTGAATGTGAGTGTGTGAATGTGAGTGTGTGAATTATTGTGAGTGTGTTTGATTGAGTGTGTGTGAGTGTGTGATTGAGTGTGTGTTTTTTGTCTGATGTGTTTGTGTCTGTGGTGTAGGAGCGAGTGGCAGCCATTTTGTTTTTTCAGTTACTCAGATAGGGGTGGGCGGGCTGGATAGTGGGGGCAGGCCAACTCCCTGCATGATTTAAATCACTACCCCATTGAATCACCCAATGGGAGCAGTAACTCCTCCTTGCTTAACCCTTTCAGTGCCAGAGGGGTATGCAACGCATTGCTTTGCAATGCGTTGCGTACCCCTCTGGCACTCAAAGGGTTAAGTTGAGGTAACATAGCAATATAACACACGGTGACTCTTCAGTTGAGGCAGCGTAGCAATATGCTGAGGGAACAAATAGAAAGTGGTGTTTGAGGCTTGTCCTTTGTAACATACAGCAAGGCATCTCTCTCCCTTTACGGAGAAAGTGCGGGAAGCAGGAAGTGGACGAGTGACAGTTGAGGTTGACTGAAGAGATGAAAAGAGTTAAATAAAAGAGTTGCTATTAAGTTTATCCCTGAGTGTTTGTATTTTATGGAAACATTATACCCTCATACTGAGTGTATGGAGGGTTACAATTATCTGTGTGTGTGGACCAGGAGAAGTTATTGATATCCCCTACTTCAGGAGCGAGTGGCAGCTATATTTTTTTTTGTCAGTTGGATAGTGGAGGGCAGGCTGGAGGGGGCGGGCCAACTCCCTGTATGATAAACATGCCGCCATTGAATCACCCAAAGGGAGCAGTAAAGTCCCCATTGAATCACCCAATAGGAGTTGTATCTCCTAATGAGACATAAATTATGTAATGAGGCATTCTGTTCAATGTGTGTTTGTTTTATGAGGATACATAAATTATGTTCTGTGTGTGAGGTACCATAAATTATGCAATGAGGCTTATTCTTTTATATATATAGATATATATATAATTATAAATATGTATATATATATATATATATATATATATATATATACTCATTCATAATAAAAGTTAATTCACCTGGGTGCTAATTTTAAGGCCAAGGAAATTGTTCAACCATAGAAAGCAATAAAAGCACTCTCAGGACTTCTATAATTCCCATTAATCCAATTTTAATTATCAACGTTTCTGTTAAACAACATATCTTTTCTCAAGATAACTAGCAAGTAACAAACACCCCCCTAATATACCCTAAGTGCTTTCAGGGCGCCCAAATCCGGTATCCTCGTGGCAGCATGACATCACCCAATCAGCATTGCAGTAGCATTTGAATGTACATTGACTGATGAGCGTGTCTAAAAACCTGTGAAATGCACAAATGAGAATAGTTTGCTTACGAAAAAGGGTTACAGTGATCAATTGACCTGGAACTCTCTTGCTACAAAGTATCAGATGGTTTGAGATGATACACCCTTATTGATGACTGACACCAATATGCTAATCAGGCCTGCAGACAAGGGCGGAACTGTGTTAGTTATGGATAAGGATGATTACAGCAGGGCTTAAAAGTTGAAGTCCTTTGCTACTAGCCAGACCTGAAAAGTTACTCGCCACTGCAAGCCATAACATACCAACCAGGACTGAATTTCTATTCGCCAGGGCTACATTTTCACTCGCCATTGGCTAGTGGCGAGTGGAAAATTTGAGCCTTGATTACAGGAATTAAATTTTAAGACAACTTTCTGATGAGCACACTATCACGGTGCCTGTGATCTTCCGCGGCGTTACCTGACTTTCCCCACTTGTGCTCAGCAGCATGTCTGGTTGCTGTCTGACTTCCTGTTTGCATACGCACGTCACTACAGCGAGCTCGCTATTTTGTAGTCACAGCTTAATTGACTGATCTATGCTCCACCTCTCCGGTAAGCCTTATATACGGCCTTCAAACATTGCTTCAGTGCCCTTTCGTGGTGTATCTGAGTATTGCTTGTATTCCTCATTGTGACCCGTTCTTGGCTGCTGATTCCAATTTGTCTATGACACTTGGCTCCATCTGACTACCCGATTTGTGCCTGAACCTCTGGCCTTGTCTGACTCCCGATCCGTGCTTGATCCCTGGCTCCGTCTGACTACCCGATCCGTGTATGACCCATGGCCTGGCTGACTACCCGCTCCATGCTAAGTACAGTGGCTCTGTCTGACTACCCGTTATGTGTATGACCTTGGCTTTGTCTGACTCCGCTTGCGCTATACCTTGTGCCTGGCTCCCTCTCCATGCAGGTCCCTAGGCCTGGTCTTTGCCATCGTACTACTCCAGGTTCTGTCTGACCGATAGGCCTTGTGTAGCTCTGGTCTTACCTAGGATCTCGCCTGAACCCTAGCGTTCTAGGGTATGGCGATTGTTGTGTATTCTAGCATTCTAGGGTATTGTGTCTCGTTTGGCTCTAGCACTCTAGGGCATCTCACTTCTGCTGACCCTAGCGTCTGAGGGTTAGATCGGCCACTTGCCACCCTTCTACGTCTTAGGTGGTACCCAGAACCGTAGGCTAGTTCTCTGCCGTGTTCCTGGTTCCTGTTTTGGGCTAAGTTCAGTGTCAGATCCTGGGTAGTGGACTGTAGCACTGTCTCCACGCCTGACCCCGGGGAAGGTTGGAGAAGTGCTTATTTGCTATTCATTATATCATATCTTTAAATAAAGTGGTGTTGATTTTAACTGTACCTGTCAGAGTCTTTATTTGTCTAAGCTACTGTGACACACACACATATAAGATTCTCAATAATGATCCAACAACATACTTCAGAACACTTATTGATACCACTCTTGGCCATGCTTTCACCATGTGATGGATTAGAGAATCACTCAAACAATTCCTTTTAGTACAACTTCCTGTCTGTGCTATCATCTGCTGTCTCCCCAAAATACATAAGGACCCTTTCACACCACCGGGCAGACTGATAATCTCAGCCAGAGGCTTCTTATTATAATCTATCACTATTTTTCTAGATTCAGTCATACAGCCAAGTCTTTGTGATATTAACACCACTGATTTACTGGTCACCATGAATGTGGACAGTCTGTACACCATCATCCCACATGATGAGCGTGTACAGGCTGTCCGATGTACCATCATGGCTTCAGAAATGAAATTGGATTCATCTGTGACCTACTGTACCTGACACTAACAGGAAAACCTTCTTTAGATTTGAACATATCTTCCACCTACAAACTTTGGGGATATCGATGGAGTCAAATGTCACCCCAGCATATGCTAACCTATTTATGTGGCAATATAAACTGCAACATATAAGACTTTTGAAAATATTGTTCTATAAAGGGTACATAGATGATGCAAAACTCATCATTTCATTAAGGCTTTTAGGTGCCAGAGTGTCCAATGTATAAATCCAAAAGACCTCACTTTGTAAAAGTATGATACCTCTATTAACCCCCTCTCTGCAAACTATTCTTATTTGTGCATTTGACAGCTTTTTAGACATGATCATCAGTCAATGTAATTATACATGCGAATGCTATTGCAATGCTGATTGGGTGACGTCACGCTACCATGAGGATGTTGAAAACTCACAACTCCAACTCACCATAACATATCCATGTAAATATATAATTTTAATATAATTAGTAGAAATAGATACAAAGGCAGCAGCAGAGAATGAGAGGGTTCTCCAGTCCCCCAAATCTCAGGTACAGACCCAAAGTGAAAACAGACAAAGAGACAACCCTGCGCTCGTCTATATAAATTAAAATGTGTGCCCTGTAATGAACATATATAATGTTTCTTAGTAAATATGTGCCCTATAATGTGCATATATGAATATTTCTGAGAAAAATAAGTGAGAATTTGGTATTCACAAATTGGCCAAGTTGTGGGTAAGCTTTCCACCACGCCACTCACTTTTCTTCAAGACCTACTGTAATACAATTTAAAAACCCTATCTAAATTTAAAATCCCTGAGAAGATGTTATAGGAAACATGTTGGAGAGGGGACCCTTTAGGGTCCCAGTGTGGTAAATTAAAAACAGAAGACATACAATGTAAAAAACATATAAGATGGACTTACCTGGTGCAAAAACCTCAATAGGTATGCAAAGTGAATGTATGAGAGGATTGTGGACCCAACAGTCCTCTCCTTAAAGATACCTTTTTATATCCACCCCCCCCCCCCCCACAGAGTTGGCACTGTGAGTTTTCTTTCTTGCTTCTTTCTTTTTTCTTGCCCCTATAGATGCTGCCGCTCCTGCTCCGGCTGCGAATGGTGATCCTAATGTTGCTAGAGGCATGACTGGGTCCACCCCAGTTCCCCAGCATTATGGAGGTGACCCTAAACAGTGCAGAGGTTTCCTGAACCAGGTTATTGTCTATCTGGAGATGGTACCACTGGCCTTCCCATCTGATAGAAGTAAGGTGGGCTTTCCTGATTTCCTTACTGTCTGACAGGGCCTTGGCATGGGCTAATGCCCTATGGGAGATGCAGAAACCTTTCGTATACAATTACTCTGAGTTTGTGGCATCCTTTAAAAGGGTATTTGATGTACTGGCTCGCTCTACTTCGGCTGCCAAGCAACTAATGTCCATCCGGTAGGGTACAAGGATGGTTTCAGTTTATGCCATAGAGTTTCACCTACTGTAAACTTACCCCACTTGTCCAGTAAACTCCCCGCACCTAAGGCTCTATAGGGGACAAACCTTAGCTGGGGTCTCGGAATCTCCTGCCATCCTTAAGGATAAACCACTAGTCTCTGTTGGGCTCTCTTGGGGCAAGACTTCCATTATTACAGAGGCACTCATTTACTCCGGTCCAGCAGGCCTCTTCATCAACAGTGCCTTCAACCAGAAGCACTCCATTCCATTGCAGCACCATACTAGTTCACTTGCCATTGAGGCAATTGATGGCAGACCCCTACAGCCACCGCAGGTCACCCACAAAATCGCTCATTTGTCTATGGCTGTAGGGGCTCTCTGTCACGAAACTTTACAGTTCCAGGTGATCCACTCTCCTCACTATCCTGTGGTCCTGGGTTATCCATGGTTGCACAAAAACAATCCCACGTTCGATTGGGTAAGGGCCGAAGTCATGGCATGGTCACCCAACTGTTCCAAGACAGGCCTAGCAAAAGTGGTGAAGGTGCTAACAACATTCCGGTCTCTTTTCTGCCTGAAGAGTACCAAGAGTTCCGTGATGTATTTGATAAGGGCCGGGCTGGTGAGCTCCTGCCTCACCGTCCATACGATTGTACCATTGAATTGCAACCGGGTGCCATACCTCCTTGAGGTCGAATCTACCCTCTTTCTGTTGCAGAGAATAAGGACATGGAGGAGAATGTTGCAGATGCACTGTCCCGGGGGTTTATCCACAAGTCCTGCTCTCCCGCCAGGGGCTGGATTCTTCTTCGTGAAGAAAAAGAGTGGAGAACTGAGACCCTGTATTGATTACAGGGGGCTCAGCCATATCACAGTTAAAAACGCCTACACAATTCCACTTACTACCGAGCTATTCGATTGATTGAAAGGGTCCAAGGTGTTCATTAAGCTCGACCTGTGAGGGGAGTACAATTTGGTACGGATGAAGGAGGGCCATGAATGGAAAACAGCATTTAACACTAGGAGCGGGCATTACGAACACCTCTTAATGCCCTTCAGTCTCTGCAATTCTTAAATGATGTTTTCCGGGACATGCTCCAACAATGCGTGGTGGTATATTTTGATGTCATTCTGATCCATTCCGTCTCCATGGAAAGCCACCACTCATATGTAGCCCGAGTTCTGCAGAAATTAAGAGAGAATAATCTATTTTGCAAATTAGAAAAGTGTGAGTTCCACCTCAAACAGTTCACCTTCTTGGGATATATAATTTCAGAGGTCGGTTTCACTATGGACCCTGAGAAACTCTCAGCTGTTCTTGAGTGGCTGCGACCCGTAGGTCTCCACTCTCTTCAACGTTTCCTCGGGTTCGATAACTACTACAGGAAATGTATCCACAATTTTTCCTCTATTGTTAAACACCTTACTGACATGACCAAAAAAGATGGTAACTCCACTCACTGGTCTCCAGAAGCCATCAAAGCATTTGAGGCATTAAAAGTCGCTTTTGCCACAGCACCTATTTTGGCACACCCAAAACCCAAGCTTCCATACATACTTGAGGTTGATGCATCTGAAACAGGAGTAGGTGCTCTCCTGTCTCAACATCCTACTCCTGAGAGCCAGTTGCACCCATGTGGGTATTTCTACAAGAAGCTAAGTTCTGCAGAGTGCAATTATGAAACTGGTGACCGTGAGTTGCTGGCAATAATACTCACTCTCAAAGAATGGAGGCATTTGCTTGAGGGAACTTCAGTGCCAATCCTAATCCTCACGGATCATAAAATCCTCGCGTACCTGTCCAAAGCTAAGTACTTGACTCCAAGAAAAGCCTGATGGGACTTATTTTTGTCCTGTTTTAATTATGTGGTCTTGTACCTGCCAGGTAGCAAAAATGTCTGTGCTGATGCCCTATCCAGACAGTTCTCGGGAACTAAGGAGGAGAACCCTCCTAGTACTATTATTCCTCCTGACCGAGTACTGGCCAGCATATGTACCAGCAAAACATCTCCCCTCAGGGAGAGAATACGGGCCTCTCAAATAGATGCAGCTGCTGAGACTCCATCTGGGCGCTGTTTCGTACCTGTTAACCTCTGTACCAAGGTACTTTCAACCTACCATAATACTAAATCATCAGGGCATCCCGGAAAAAAGCAGCTTCTCCAGTCAGTTTCCTGTCTCTTCTGGTGGCCAGAACTTAACAGAGATATTGCTGCCTTTGTCACTGCCTGTCCAGTCTGTGCATAGACTAAATCACCTTCCAGTGGGCCTTCTCCATCCCATACCACATGGTGAGAAGCCATGGTTACACCTTGCCATGGACTTCATAGTTGACTTCCCTCTGTCCAGCGGTAACACTGTCATCCACATGGTTGTCAACCGATTTTCTAAAATGATCCACTGCATATCATTCAAAACAATCACATCTGCTAAAGAGTTGGCTACGGTCTTTATCAAAGAGGTCTATCAGCTACACGGGATTCCCAAAGTCATAATTTCCGACAGGGGTAGCCACTTTGTCTCGAGATTCTGGAAGACCTTCTGTGCGCATCTAGGTATCCAACTCTCCTTCTCATCGGCCTACAACCCGCAATCGAATTGGGCCATGGCAAGGGCTAATCAGGCCTTGGAGCAATTCCTGCGGTGCTACATCTCGGACCACCAGAATAACTGGTCGGACCTGCTACCTTGGGTGGAGTTTGCTCATAACAGTACAGTCTCAGCTTCTGCCCAGCTCTCCCCGGTCATTGTGAATTACAGGTATCAACCCTCCATGATTCCAGATTAATTCGCTCCCCAGGGGATTCCGGCATTGGAGGATCATCTCCAGCCGATCCATTCCACATGGGTGCAGGACCAAGAGTCACTGCGATGCTCACAACAATCCCAGGAGCTCCAGGCTTATCGTAATCGCCTACCCGCACCCTCCTACCAGGTCAGGGAGAGGGTCTCATTGTCCTCCAGAAAACTCCACCTCCGAGTGCCCTCTCAGAAACTGGCTTCCCATTTTGTGGGGCCTTTACGTGTGAACCCTATGCCCTAGACCTCCCTCCCACTATGCGGATACACAATGTGTTCCATGTCTCACTGCTGAAACCCCTGGTATGTAATCGTTTTACTACGGGAGCTCCTCGACCCCAGTTGGTGCCCTTTGATGGCCATGAGGGATTCGAGGTCCGTTCCATAGTCGACTCTCATAGGTTCCGAGGGAGGCTTCAATATTTGGTCCATTGGAAGGGGTACGGTCCAGAGGTGCGCTCGTGGGTTCCAGCCTCGGATGTACATGCCCCCTCCCTCCTCTGTGCTTTTCTTGTACACTTTTCCCTCAAACCTGGTCCTGCCCCACGGGGGGGGGTTGTTGAGGAGGGTTTTGATGGTTTGACTGATCTGGTCTGACACTCGGCTGTTGATTGCTGCTGCCTTCCCTTCCCTGTGTCAGGCTGAGTCAGCTGATGTTGCCTTGACCTCTCAGTTTCCATGGTTACTCACCTGACTGTTATCAGCCAACCCCTTCCAGGGTATTTAAAGCAGGTAGGCTCACTTCCTCCTTGCCCTTGTGTCTGCTTCTGGCTGCAAGTGCATTCTCCTGAGTTGCTGATTATCTGTTCATGACCTGGCTTCCTCTGATGTCCCTTCTGGCTCCTGACTCCCTGGCTTGTTCTTGACATCGCATTCCTGAACCCGGCTTGTGTGATGGTTTATGCTCCTGGATCACGATTTTGCTTTGTTTGCTTTGTTTTTTAAATAAAGGTGTTTTGCATTTTACATTTTTGTGTCTGTCTGGTTCCTGGTCCCTAAGACACAGCCATTGTGTGTTTTAATGGCTGATGGTAGGACTCATCACTTGGGTCCATCCGGTGACCTGTGAATCAGAACCACTGCAGCTTCTCAACCTCAACATTTGCAGCTTATGTAATTTGATATCATTCCCTCTCCTCTGTTTCCTCTCATTTTGGGTATTCCATGGTTACAGTTACATAACCCATCTATTGACTGGACCTCAGAGGCATTCTCTTTTACCTCCCTCCGCTGTCAGGAGCAGTGTCTTCTACCAGCTCAGTGGATGCTTTGCTCCACTATTTTGTCATCCTTGATTACTCTGCCAACACTTTACCTGGATTTTTGAGATGTAATTGCTAAGAAAAGCATTTGATACACTCCCTTGCTTCATCGCTTCTAAAATGATCCTATAGAGCTTCTTCTGGGGGCATCTCTGGCCAGGAACTACAACATCTCCAAGCTTAAACCCCTGGAAATCTGGAGAAAGGATTCATCTGTCCTTCAACTTTGCTGGCAGTGGTATTTTTTTTTTTTTGGAGAAAAAAAGATGGAGGGCATTGTCCATGTATTTACTATCTGGAATTAACTAAAACTACCATCAAAAATTGGCACCCTCTAACTCTCATCTAATGACTTTCTTTAGCCACTATGTTTAACAAGATCGAGGGATGCCTAGAATCTATTGAGTATCCAGAGGGGGATGAATGGAAAATTACTTGTTGTACTTGTTATGGACATTTTGAATATTTGGTTATGCCATTTGGGCTGTGTAATGTCCCAGC
The DNA here is from genome assembly GCA_037306005.1 of Rhinophrynus dorsalis. Taxonomy (NCBI): domain Eukaryota; kingdom Metazoa; phylum Chordata; class Amphibia; order Anura; family Rhinophrynidae; genus Rhinophrynus; species Rhinophrynus dorsalis. The sequence goes on along the minus strand of CM074718.1, from coordinate 409,522,454 downwards.
CACCTTCCAATAACTGATCAATTATATCTTCAAGGATCTTCTTGACCGTTTTGTAATCATCTACTTTACTGATATTATGGGGTTCTACTCTGGTCTCTAAGAACTTCCTTTGCATGTTCGGCTAGTGATCCAATGTCTCAGAGAACATACCTTATATGCCAAGATGGAGAAATGTATGTTTGAAGTCCCTGAAATAGAGTTCCTTGGGTTTTTGATTTCTCAGGCCACATTTCAGTGGATCCCTGTTAGGTCTCAGCAGTTCTAGACTGGCCAACCCCCTCCAACATTAAAGAAGTACAAAGATTTATGGGGTTCACCAATTTCTAGAGATGGTTCAATCTGGGCGTTTTCAAAGTCATTGCCCCAATAAGGTCTCTCATCAGTAACAAGCGACAGTTCCAGTGGACTGCCACTGCTCAGGTAGCTTTGATAATCTTATGACACTATTTACTACTTTACCAATCCTGACTCAACTGGACATCAAGACAGTATTCTTTGTTGAGGTAGACACTACAGACTGGGCTATGTGCTGGGCCTTAAGAAACAATTATATACTATAGATTTCTTCTCCAGATTACTCACATCTATGGAAACAAACTATGATATGGGGAACAGGGACTATTGGCCATCAAATGCATCCTGGAGGGGTGATGCCACCTATTAGTAGGTGCTCTTCACCCTACCAATATCTATACTGATCATCATAATTTGGAGTACTTAAAGTCGACCTTGAGGCTTTGTCCTTGTCAAGCCCATTGGGCCCTGTCCTTCAGTTGTTTCTTCTACATATCACTTACCATCCAGGGTCTAACAATTATAAAATGGATGCCCTGTCCCGGAGATACTCACCACCCAATCCGTCCCCTTCATCTCTTTCCTGATAACATTTTCCACGGGAACACTTCCTACTCATCACAAGGACTCTCTGGGCTAATATCAAGCAGCACACTTCCTTTGATCCTCTTATCAATCGATATTCACTTGTGACTTTTGTGCTAGGGTTAGAGATCGCCACAGAAAGACCGTGGGTCTTTTACATACACTTCCCTACCTCCCTTAAACTGGAAAGACATCACAATCGATTTCATTATGTACCTACCTATGTCCACTCAGCATGACTCTTGGTAGTGGTGGATAGGCTCACCAAGTTGGCACACTTCATCCCTGTGAGGAGAGTTCCTACGGCCGTTCAAACTGCCTCCTTGTTTGAGATCTTTCTTCTGCATGGAATACCTAGTTCAATTATGTTGGTCAAATCAAAGTTCTGGAGATCCTTTTGTCACAATCTACAGACTGTCCACAACCTGTCATCTGGATAACATCCGCAAATGAACAGGCAAACTGAGAGACCAAACAAAACACTTGAACAATTCTTACAGTATACCTGTTTTTCTCTCCTACCTATGACGTTGTTTTCTTTTTAATAACCACATCTGTTGCTGTATTAAAATGTCTCCTTTCTATGCTATCTATGGGTACCACCTACGAGTTTTTTTCTGAGCTCATTTTGGATACTACTGTTCCAGCTATGGACCACAGAGTTTGAACACTGCACTCCTTTCATACCATCTCCATATGGTCTTGGCTCGCACTCAGGTTGCTTACAAAAGCCAGGCAGATAATGCGGAAGATACATCGCACCGTTCACACCTCCCAATGAAAGCCTTGGGAACACAGCTTGTCTCCTGCCGCCACCTGTCCTAACTCCCCCCAGTACCTGTGGATGGATCCAAAGAGTTTGAGGTGGAATCTACCGTGGATTCTCGCTTTTGTCAGTGGCGCATGGAGTACTTGGTGCCTTGGCTGGATATGGCACTGAGTAGTGGTCATGGGAGCTACTAGATCATGTTTATTTATGCCCCTGTGCTTCTGCAGTCACTTCATCGGACTCATCCTAATTGCTCTTTTCCTGGTCTAGTCTGGAGGTCAAATGTACAGGGGAGCTCAGCCAGTGTCTAGGACATTGTGTTGTTGTGCAGGGCTGTGCTATGAGGCCACTGGGAAGCACGCTTCTGTTTTAGTGGTGACATATAGCATCTGGCAAGCATATCGACTTTGTTACATTGACGTCAATGCCATAACATCTGCACTTCCATGTTTTTATATTCTTCTTCCTCCTCTGAGCCGGTGTTCAGTTATCATTTTAGTTCCCTTACTTCACTAGTGGTTTTCTGGATTTTGATCTATTTGCTTCCCATTTTTATACTTTTCTCTATGCTGCCTTAATATTAATATGTTCTTCATATTTATTGATTCACATTCATCAGTCATAGTGCCCTGTGACTGGAGGAAAGCTGATATAGTGCCATTGTTCAAAAAAGGGGCAAGATCCAAACCAGGAAATTATAGACCTGTGAGCTTGACTTCCATAGTGGGTAAGATATTAGAAGGGTTATTAACAGAGTATTCAGAACTATGTGAAAACAAACAATATTATTAGTAGGAGTCTGCATGGTTTATGAAGAATAGATCATGTCAGTCTAATTTACTTGCATTCTACGAAAGGGTAAGTAGTAATTTGGACAAGGGAATAGCTGTTGATGTAGTATATTTGGATTTTGCAAAAGCCTTTGATACAGTGACTCACAACAGGTTACTGCATAAATTAAAAGGTTTCGGTTTGGGAGGTTATATCTGTACATGGATTGAGAACTGGTTAAATGAAAGATGATAGAGAGTTGTTGTAAATGGAACCTTTTCAAGTTGGTCTAAAGTTTTAAGTAGGGTGCCACAGGGTTCAGTCCTTCAGTCCTAGGCCCAATGCTTTTTAATTTGTTTATTATTGATCTAGAAGTGGGAACTGAAAGTAGTGACTCAATCTTTGCTGATGACTGTATACTGTGTAAGGAAATACATAGAGAGTTGGATGGTTTTTCTCTCCAGAAGGATTTAGATAAACTGAGTGAATGGGCAGAACAGTGGCAGATTACATTTAATGTAGATAAGTGTAAGGTTATGCATTTGAACTGTAGAAACAAACATGCTACATAGACACTGAATGGCAAACAACCTGGGGAATCCTCATTAGAGAATGATTTAGGAATACTGATAGACTATAGACTTCAAAGCAGTGTGCAGAATCACTCAGCTACTGCTAGAGCAAATAGGGTACTATCCTGCATAAAAGAGGCCTCTATATAAATCCTTGGTAAGGCCTCATCTACTATATGGAGTACAATTTCGGGTACTAGTTCTTAAAAGAGACATTATTGAACTGGAAAAAGTTCAGAGGGATTGGATGATCTGTGTTCTAAAGAGAGACTAGCCACACTGGGTTTGTTTACATTATAGAAGAGACGTCTAAGGGGTGATGATTACCATTTACAAATAAATACAAGGTCAATATAAAGAACTCTCCAATTAATTATTTACTCAACGTGCTGAGCTAAGAATGAAAGGTCATTCATTAAGAATAGAAAAAAGTTTCTAACTAAAACAAAGGCAGGGGATTTTTTACCTTAAGGGCAGCAAAGCTGTGGAATTCTTTTCCTCGGAATGCTGTGCTTGCAGATACTGTAACTGCTTTCAAAAAAGTAATTGATACTTATCTAGAACAACATTGAGAATTATGATAGATGGCTTCAATGCAGATAGGTCGTTGATCCAGGGAACTATCTGCCTGCCATTTGGAGTCAAGAAGGAATTTTTTTTACCCACTTGGGGCTTTATTGGAAATGGCTTCTGTGGGGTGTTTTTTTATGCCTTCCTCTGGAGCAAAAAGGTGATTTGTCATGGGCTGAACTTGATGGATGCGTGTCTTTTTTCAGCCTCATCAACTATGTTACTGTACAAACAACAACAATCCGGCGCTTCTCTGTGTATAAAATAAATATGTGCCCTGTGTTCAGCATATATAATAATATTTCTAAATAAATAAAATAAGTGAGATATTAGTTTTCACAAATTGGCCAAGTTGCGGGTAAGCTTGCCAACCCCGCCAAGGTTTCTCACTATACGGCAAGTCCTACTCTATACATCTATAATGCCCTATCTAAAAGTTAAAATAAAACTTAAAATTACCCTGAGATGTTATTATAAACGCGTTGGAGGAGCAAGGGACCCTTTAAATGTGCTCTCTTTATTGCTTCTGGGTCCCAGTGTGGTGCAATTAAAAACAGAAGACATACATTCTGATAAAAAGATGTATATATGGACTTACCCAATACAAAAAGACCTCAATGGATCTACATTGTGAGAATATGAGTGAGCTGTGAATCCAACAGCTCACTCTATAATAATGTGACCTTTATATCAGCCCCCACAGGTCATGTGAGGAATAGCTGATCCCAAACTAGGAGCATTTAAGCTAGAGAAGGCCTAAGGCCTGCTCTTAAAGGCAAAGTGTGAAAAAAATAAAATTACAGTGATACTCATTGTGCGAAAAATAATTGTGCTAAATATAAGTGATTAAGATGGATAGGTGGGGAGGCAGCTTGAAGGAGTAATGGAGACATACAAGTCAAAAGACAAAAAAAAAAGAAAACTCCCAGCGCCAACTCACCATAACCAATACATACAATAAATACATTTTAATATTTAAATGTGAATATAAAGTATATACACAGATAGCAGCCAGGAATAAGGGCTCTCCAGACCCCCAAACTTCAGGCCAAAACCCAAAGTATAAACAAACAAACAACAACAATCCGGCGCTTCTCTGTGTATAAAATAAATATGTCCCTTGCTCCTCCAACACATTTATAATAACATCTCCTCAGGGTAATTTTAAGTATTATTTTAATTTTTAGATAGGGCATTATAGATGTATAGAGTAGGACTTGCCGTATAGTGAGAAACCTTGGCGGGGTTGGCAAGCTTACCCGCAACTTGGCCAATTTGTGAAAACTAATATCTCACTTATTTTATTTATTTAGAAATATTATTATATATGCTGAACACAGGGCACATATTTATTTTATACACAGAGAAGCGCCGGATTGTTGTTGTTTGTTTGTTTATACTTTGGGTTTTGGCCTGAAGTTTGGGGGTCTGGAGAGCCCTTATTCCTGGCTGCTATCTGTGTATATACTTTATATTCACATTTAAATATTAAAATTTATTTATTGTATGTATTGGTTATGGTGAGTTGGCGCTGGGAGTTTTCTTTTTTTTTTTTTAACTATGTTACTGTGCCTGCCCTGACCTGCTGCCTGGTCTGTACTTTGCTACTTTGCCACCTGCATTGACAACAGACTGTCCTAACTCTTTCCTGCTCCCTTTGGTACTTAAGCTTAGGTATGGTTAATGTATGTATATAGTCTCTCTCTCTCTCTCTCTCTCTCTCTCTCTCTCTCTCTCTCTCTATATATATATATATATATATATATATATATATATATATATATACTAGCAATATGTGACGGCGTTGCCCGTCATTGTAGTAGGGTATGTGTTATGTAGCATTTTTTGTTTGAAATGTTGTAGGTGGCATGATGAAGGTATTTTGTAAGAATTTTTTGTGTTTGTTTGTATTGTACATTTCATTTAGCTATATTGGCTGATGTTTTTTTGTGTACTGTGTGAAGCAGAAAGAATCATATCACATACATACATAGACACACAGATACAGTGACATATACAGACATTGATCATACATACACACGTACATACATGCGTACACACACACACACACACATACAGATATTATTACGGTACTGTAAGTGCCAGAGAGGTAGGTAAGGCATTGCTCATTGTGTTGCTTAATCATCTGGCACTGAAAGGGTTAACCGGCTGTCCCAGTATGTAGCGAGAGTCATGGAGTCCACAGTCCCTGAAGTGGACTCTGTACATGCACACTCAGAGGCTGCCAGACAACCGCCGGCCCGGCTCCCTGGCCAGGAAGACACCTCCTGCCCCAGGCCTCGGCCAAGAGCGTTACTAGGGACGCAGCCCAGGCACCGAGAGTGGGAACTGGGGAGTGATGGTGTGTGTGGTTGGAGCAGGGATGGTGTGTGTTGTTGGAGCAGCTATAGTGCGGCATGTATATTTTTTGTGCCAGGGTACTTACACAATGCAGGTGTGTGACAGCGGGCAGAGAGCGGTGGTGAAGAAGCTTTTGTGTAAGAGTGTGTAATACAGAGTGGCCCCAGCATGGTCTGTCTCCAGCCCCTCAGCCACGGGTAATAGCCGCATCCAGCTGCTGCTTGTAGAGAGCTCCTTGAAAGGCCGCATGACTGGGCTGTTGCGGGGTGGAGTGTTGTGCTTCATGAAGGGGGAACATGAAGGATTTGGTACTGGGCCTGCCTGCCTCTGAGCTACATGAAGCAGCTGGGCTTCCTGCAGCAGAAGCACATTGTGCACCAGGAGCCGAAAGCATTGTTGTGTTGTGGATACCAGAAATTAAGGTACACTGGAGCCGATCCCGCCCTCTCTTTGTTGGATCAGCTCATTGTGTGCCTCAGGTTGGTGGAGGGACCCCTGGGGACAGTGTGTGTGTGTGGCTTTTGTGTGTGTGTGGCTTGTGTGTGAGTCTGTGGTGTAGGAGCGAGTGGCAGCCATTTTGTTTTTTCAGTCACTTGGCTAGTGGTGGGTGGGCTGGATAGTGGGGGCAGGCCAACTCCCTGAAAGATTTAAATCACTCCTCCACTGAATCACCCAATGGGAACAGTAACTCCTTACTTAAGCTGAGGTAACATAGCAATATAACACACAGTGGCTCTTCAGCTGAAGCAGCGTAGCAATATGCTGAGGGATCAAATAGAAAGTGGTGTTTGAGGCTTGCCCTCTGTAACATACAGCAAAGCATCTCTCTCCCTTTAAGGAGAAAGGGCGGGAATCAGGAAGCAGGAAGTGGAGGAGTGACAGTTGAAAACAGACAGTGAGGTGACTGAAGAGATGAAAAGAGTTAAACCTTTGAGTGCCAGAGGGGTAAGCAACGCATTGCAAAGCAATGTGTTGCGTACCCCTCTGGCACTGTAAGGGTTAAATAAAAGAGTTGCTATTAGGTTTTATAGTAACATTACACCCTTGTACTGAAACAGTGTATGGAGGGTTACAGTTATCTGTGGGAGGTGACACAATGTATGGAGGATTACAGTTATCTGTGGGAGGTGAATCAGTGTGTTTGTGGGGTCATGATCCTGAGTGAGAGTGTGAGTGGACCAGGAGAAGTTATTGATATCCCTACGTCAGGAGCGAGTGGCAGCTATATTTTTTTTGTCAGTTGGATAGTGGTGAGAGGGCTGGAGGGGGTGGGCCAACTCCCTGTATGATAAACACGCCCCCATTGAATCACCCAATGGGAGCAGGAATGTCCCCATTGAATCACCCAATTGGAGTTGTGTCTCCTAATGAGACATACATTATGTAATGAGGCATTCTGTTCAATGTGTGTTTGTTTTCTAAGGAGACATAAATTATGTTCTGTGTGTGAGGTACCATAAATTATGCAATGAGGCTTATTCTTTTAAATATATATAGATATATATAGGGAGAGGGAGAGAGAGAAAGAGAGGGAGATATTTTAGTTGGGCCTCCCTCTTGTCTTGCCTTGGGCTCCTGCCCTCATTCTCTTCCCTATTTGGGGGGGGCTTTCTTCTTTTGTAAAAATGTAGCTTCCTGCTAGTTCTTGGTGTGGTTTCTCCTGCACAGAGCAGGGTTTCAGGCAGCTTACATTACCCCAGGCTTCCACAATTAAAATATGGGGAAGCTCATAAAACATTAACCTTTTAAGTCCCCTCGATGCTGCTTAGGATCTGTGACCTGTTGTGAAAACTTCTATACTGGACTCTTGTGCATGGACAACTATAAACTCATATGAATACACTGAAGTCTGGCAGGATGCTGTAAAGTTGCAGGAAGGAAGGTCTGCAAGCTCCCCTAAGGGGGGCACGGTAGACCCTTCACAAGAACAGAGTTGGAGGTTTCAGTGATCATCACAACGTCCAATAAATGGATGACCCGCATGTGTGCCAGACATTAATATTGTCTGGTGCTCACACGGGCCAGCTGTAAGTTACACCTCTCCTGCATCCAAAATCATCAGTGGAACGCAAGAGAAAGGTGAGTGATGTTACTTGGGTAACAACTGTCACAGGGGGCTGCAACAGTTCTGTCACCCATGTGAAATTGGTCTTTGTGACAAGCAAAAGAATATATGGTTGAAATTCAATTTTAAAATTGCATACAAAAGAAGGGACAGCAGGATCCAGGGACAAGGAGCCAAAGCAGGGACTGTCCCTGGAACTCTGGAACAGTTGGTAAGTATGCACTGATTTAAAGGGGACTAATACCTACTTGGAGAGTTCTCCAGTGCATGCAATGCATTGGATAACTCTCTAGATTCTGAAGAATTAATTTCATACAGATGTGTGGCAACAGAATTGCTTCATTTTTGGCTTATATATAAGCCCCAACTCATGTTTCCCTTGCATGATGCTGAGTGGCAGTAGACTTTATCAGAATTACATTTATACTGTTAATAGTACATTTCTTTTCTAGACCTATTTCAACAGCCCATAAAACAGATTAGAAGCACCACGCAGCTGTGGCTGAAGAATATAATGAATACATGTATATATACTGTAGCATTTGCTGTTCATTTTGCAGAAGTTGACGTGTCTATGGGCTGTTGCAGAAAGCAGAACCAATGAACCAACACTCAGCATGTGGTATGTTAGTTCTCTCCAGAAAACTCTGGTGGGGGTTATTTAACTACTTCCTTTCCAGCTGTACCAGGAACAAAAATCAAATGTTAACCCTTTGAGTGTCAATGGGTTGTTCAGAAACCAAGACATAATAACAAGTGTGTTAACGCTTTGTGTGTCAGTGATGTCCAGCAACAAAAACACAATTAAACAAACGGCTTTATGTTCAAAAGAAAAGCCATTTTTAACATCAGAATTTTATTTTGACTTTAAAATGACACATTTTAAATGAGATACCAAAAGTCTCCAAATTTCTATTGAAGTAAATGGAACATTTAACCCTTGAATGGTAGTGCAGTCTCCTATGCATTGCTGAGCAGTACTTCAGAGACCTAGCCAAACTGAAAAGGTTGAAAGCTCCATTTATATCAATGAGAATTTTTATTTGTCTTATGCAACAATGATTTGCACCATTAATATATAGTACACCCAGAATTAAGCAGGCTTAAGTAGATCCAACTAAAAACAGTACAACTATATTATAATCAAAACATGATACAATCATACCTGCCCAAACACTGTGACTTGTGCTAGACAAAAAGGAGAGACTCATGGAGTGGGAAACAGTGTTACAAGCAGACATAAGTGCCAAACCTGACAACGAGTTTCATGCCTATATGACGCTTATTCACGTTTGTACAGGTATGATTTTATCATTTTTTGATTTTGATAAAGTACTACTGTTTTCACTTGAATCTGCTTAAAGGGATAGTAATGTTTCAAAATAAAAGCAGCTCCAATTAATCTTCGTATTATTTGGGCCATGGAGAGTGTTAGTTCAATACTGTCAGACTTGTAATTCAAGAGTAATTGAATGATAAAGTATCCCCCTCCCGCCCCTTTTACTGATGTAACGCTACTCACCTCAGAACAGAAAGGTGGTGCCCAGATGGCTTGGAGAGAGGGACAATCTTCAATTAGCATAAGGGTAAAACCTAAAAAAACCTGTCAACGGGTACAGGGTTTTCATTCACAGTAAGAAGATTGTCTCTTGCTATGAGCTGTCTGGTGGATTCCACAAATGAGTGGAGGTGGCTTACACTAGGTTAAAGGGGCTGAAGAGGGATACTTTATTATTCAATTACTCTTGAACTACAAGTATGACAGTATTGAAATAACACTCTCCATGGTCCAAATACTATGAAGAGTAATTGGAGCTGCTTTTATTGTGAATCATTACTATCCATTTAAGCCTAGTTTAATTATGGGTGTATATTAATGATGCAAACCATTGTTACATATTTTATGCACATTGGAATTATTACACCTGTTCAGCAGCATACTTGTGAGGTGCAGTAATTGACTATTCCTGGTATGAAGCCTGATTTTTACTCCAGTTTCTGACAGAAGAGTGCTAATTACATCATATTTTCTACACTGATTTTATGCTTTTGGTGCTAAAATTGACTTACAGTTAGATCAGAATTTCGAAACAACTTTTTAACATGGAGCGCAAAGTAGTTGTAGTGGTGGTGATGGTGGTACTCTGTGTGTGTGTGTGAGAGAGAGAGAGAGAGTGACTGAGTGTGGGTGTATGAGAACATGTGTGTTAGTGTGTGTGTATGAGAATGTTTGTGAGAGTGTGTGGGAGGTTGGGGGGTGTCGCTCTTGTTCATTTCAGTTAATTCTACACACCTATGGCATTGAATGGGTAAAATAAAAAGAGTAAAAAGTAAAAAAAAAATCCCACAAAAACATCCTTTGGTGTAAGTGGGTAAATTAACCTTGGAATGAGAAATGTGCTTTCAGAAGAAAGTTGGATGAGCTTTATAGCCTCCTGTCAGCCTGGGGTCACATTTCAACAAGATTGTGCTTAACAAGGCTGTATTTAAAAGTGAATTCAAGTTTGAACCAAGATTAGAAACTTGGCTACAAAGTAAAAAAAAAAATAGAAGCAGCTCAGCCCTTGGGAGATTAATTTAACAAATAAACTGGAGAGGGTTTTTTTTTATTAAAGATTAAGAAGCAGCAAGTCTTTTTTTATAACGACAATATGAATGAAAACAATATGGGACAAAACATCTTCGCTATAGGGGACAGATAAAAATTCCACACATCCCTATTGTTTTAAATGGGTCTTTAACCCCTTGAGGGATACGGTTGTTTTTCCGACGCATTTTTTTTTTATTTGCTCCTCATGGTGCGGCTTTTGGGACTGATCTAAGAATTCCTCCGCTATTTTTACTTTTTACTAAGTTGACCAACACACGTAATACATGACTGCACAACCCACCAGCATTCGTTTTTCATAAAAGCCCTACATTAAAGGTGAGGTATGGTCTCTTTATACATATGCCTCTCATCGGGAGTTAACTTTTTATGCATATGTCCCTACTCCCTGATGTACTGCAATGCGTTGCACAGCCTTCGGGTCTTTGAAGGGTTAAGTGGGCGGACTGATCCTTTTACATGTATACATATGCTCCACTAAGTGACTTGTCTATATAGTCTACTGCAGTAGAAGCTCTTGGAGAAGTAGAAATGACAGCTGTGGGCAGAGGTAAATGAGATGGACTCTGGTTGATTGCAGCAGCAGCTGAGCCCTCAGATAGCCCGTGTCCCTCCTACACCATTGATCACACACATACACACACACAGTGCCTGGGAGGGGAATGCGGAAGTGCATGATAATAAGTGACAGCTCTGTGACAGCCCATGGCATGAGATAGCAGTGTGCGGGCAGCTGCCCCAGCCTTGGCACAACACTCACAAAAGACTGCCATGTCTTCATTGTCCAGCGCGGAGAGGAGAGCGTTTGCGCTGAAGCTCAACAGGTGAGTAGCTAATACCCACTGAGGTCAGCGGGACATTGCTTTCTTTTTCTTTTGTTTTCCTGACTTTGTATTTTTATTTTTTTAAGTTAGAAACAGATTCGTATTGTACATTGGTAGTGAATCTGTAGACATTCATGCACATGGCTTGGCTTGGAATGTGCACATCATACATGTACAAGACTGCCACACGTGCAGGGTTCCCTCCCCAGGGGAGCAGTGGGCACATGGGAGCATACTTAATAAGCTAGAGAGGGGCAAATTTAGAGCAAACCGACTGCTCCGTAGGGGAACAATGACGTTCTCCGATATTTCCATTCATTTTAAAGGGGCTTTTAACTCCCTGAATGTTAGATAGGTCTCGAACACAGTGCTTCGCAATGCACCGGAGACCTGTATGACTGTAGCACTATAGTGGGTTAAAATACTTTTTAATCCTTGTGACGTTTTGTTTACATCACCTCTCGGTGCAGTATATTTGCTCCGGAATTGCTCCTCGGTCTTCAAGGCTCATGTAGTACAACGGTTAATACATCTAGTAAAAGCCGCAGCGTCTGCAATATGAAGGTTTCCTTATCTTTTATGTTTACACTTTCCGTACTTCCACGACTAACTCTGTGGGAGAGAGTGCATATACATATTGAGGGTATTAGTTATTTCTTGCTGTATATTGTTGTATATGTATTTATTCTCTCTTTATATCAGGGATGGGCAACCTGAACCGTTCAGCTGTTGTTGGACTACAGTTCCCATCGTCGGATGATGGGAGTTGTAGTCAGTCAACAGGTCGAGGGCCCTGGGTTACCCACCCTTCCTTTTCATACTGTGAACAGACTGGACCGAGATAATGACATATATTTGTGTGTGGATGGATGGGCACTTACATAAAACTGTATAGATACACTGTAGCACCACACGATTTAGAGAGAAAATAACTTTTGCTACATGTGGGTTTAGCAAGAATGTATGCATGTTTGTTGATCTTCTTTGAGGTGATAAGTAATACTTGTTTGCTTCTTTTTATACGTATTGATGTATGCAAATCATACTTAACCCTTTGACTGCCAGAGGCGTATCCAACGCATTGCTAAGCAATGCGATGGTTACCTCCCTAGTACTCAAAGGGTTAAGTGCACTTATCCAAATGAGAGCTATTTACCTGGGAGTTTGTGGACAGATTGCTGTTTCTGGGTAGGATCAGTATGATTTTCTTTAGGATATTTATGTTATGTTTATGGTACATGTGAGCTAAAAGAGATCACACCTTGCTTAAGAAAATATCCTACATAGCCTGTTACAGTATGTGGCTGGCTCATTCCTAGTTGAGCATCTCTGACCCTCACTTAAGTCTTCATATGAGATGTGTTTCTAGCATCCAGTGGGTTAGATATAATAGCATGTAATTCTTAAAGGGATAGTAATGGTTTAAATTAAGTAGATCCCCGAGTCATCTTTATTGTAAATATAACAGATTGCTCTATATTCAGCAACTTACTTTTATGTAGTTTTCAAGACATTACACTTATAAGGATCTCCCTCCCGCCCCTTCTGGCCACCTACCTTTGTAGCTGCAATCAGGTCCTGGGACCTGACGGACGAAGCAAGGGACAAACTTCAGTAAGTAAGTATAAGGAATACCCTGTCCTCCTTGGTCAAGGTGTTTCCTTTGCATACTGAAGTTTGTCCCTTGCTGCATCCGTCTGAACCAGACTGAGCTGCAGCAGTGAGGCTACCAGAAGAGGCGGGCGTAAAAGTAAGTTACTAAATATAGTGCAAACTAAGAAGAACAAACTGAAGTCTTGCAATCACCTGGTAAATTCACATAAATTGTGAATTTGTGTGGGTGAAGTTTTTTTTCTGTAATTGTTGCAGATCACTTATACATCTAGTGCTTGGCAATATTATCTCAATTTGTACCTAAAATAACGCTCAGCTTGTACATAGCTGTGCAAATGTAAACTGTGATCAGTTTCTTCTGACATTTATATGAGACAAAGGGCTGTGTGTTCAAAGGAAAGATGTCCCCAGACCAGTTTTATATATATATAGATAGATATATATACGTATATACACAAACACGTATATGCAATGATCACACTTTAACCTGATGCTCTTCACCCGGTTCTGTATTTTTGCATTGTGTTATTACTATTTCTGTTAGGGACAAACCAACCTTAAGGGACAAGTGGGACACATTTCCAGCAGACAAGGGGTCGAAAGCCCCATGCACTGTTGGGAAGGAAACTTAAGGACCCTATGTACAAAAGAAAAGTGGAGCAGTTCTGGTGCAAACCATTTGCACTAAAGGGGAGAATTAAACATTCCAAAAATTTCCATTTAGTTAAATGGGGATTTTAACCCCTAGCATTCAAGAGGTTAAAATCCCCATTTTAGATATCCCCTATAGTGCAAATTGTTTGCCCCAGAACTGCCCCACTTTTCTTTTTAACATGGGACCCTTAGGTTTCCTCCCCTACAGAGCACCTAGAATGTCCTATGTTGAAAAGAAAATTCGAGCAATTGTGTTTCAAGCTAACAACACCGTAGGGGACTAAAAATTCCTTTTGATTGGCATGGGGCTTTTATATATAAATCCATTTTATAAAACTGTTATATATATAAAACTGTTTCTGGTTTGCTATCCGTCCCTCCCCGGGGCAGTTGGGGTTAGAGATTGGCTGCATGCAGCGAATCACAGGCAACAATTTTTCCAGCAGTGGGCGGGGAATCAAAGCATGCCTGCCCATTCCTGTGAAAACTGCTGCAGCGAAACTCATGGGCATGTGCATGCTGTGCACATCGGGGCCCAGTGGGTCTCTTATGTGCACAACATGCCCAAACCAAGGGACAATGCCATACACCATTTACTACTGTTATATCAATGTTTAATACTTTGGATGCTATAGAAGTCTCCATCCCATTACTTTTAAATGTATTGGAGAACTTTCTAGGATACAAAGTTAATCCTTTAAGGACCTAAGGGATGAGCAACACATTGTTTCACAGTGCATTGTACACCCCTCTCTCTTCCTCAAAACATTAAACTGTGACCTAAATTTGTAAAAGCAAGGACACCATTTTCAGTGAAGCATAAATGCTTATCCTAGCCATAGGTAAATAGCAAACATTTATTACATAACTTGGGAGGATCTGGGTAAATCATTGGTGAAACTGTATAATGGACAGAGCAGTAAATGGCTTGGTTAGTTTAGTTCTGTAATTTCTGACTATGCTCTTTTAGCTGGAAGAACTATTTTTAACATTACAGAGTCAAAAGAAGATGGCAAGGCTTACTGTAAAAGATTGGCCTATCATAATTCACAAGGTTCCCTAAATTCTCTTTGCCACTCTTTACTGCATCACGCATATTCTGATTACATACTGTTTACTCAGTTGCTTCACACTTAGAAAAAAAGGCTCAGTATGAATAGGGTTGATCTTAGATTCAACATTAAGCACAACAGACCCTATTACGTATGGACTAACATATAGTCAAGCTTCTAACTCACCGTGCTGACACAACCTATCTGAGGTTTAAAAGTAATCACACCTGGCCTTTAACTCTTTGAGGCTGATTTAGGAGTAGACTACATTGATGGTGAGAAATGTTATCAATGGTTTCATCTTGCAGATATCTATTGAAGTCTATGGGGATATTTGTAGATAAAACAGTTATAAAGTGATCAACTGCAATAGAATCCAGGCCTCGATAAGAAGCTCTAGATCAAACCAACTGCACCATAGGGGAAAAAGAAAAGAAAAACAAAATACCCATTGATTTGGATGAGGCTTTTAACCAGTTTGGATGCTAGAGAGGTCTTGGAGACAACTTAAGCATTCAAGGGGTTAAAGCCCCATTTGAAACAATAGGATTTTTACTTGTCCTTTGTGGTGCATTGGTTTAATCCCAGAAATGCTCCAGTTCTTATTAAAGCAGCCTCAGAGTCTTAGAGGGGGTATCCATCACATTGCTTTGCAATACGTTGCATAGTCATCTGTCACTGAAAGAGTTAATGCATCATACCTATGAAACATTCATTCTGCACTACAGAATAATAATGCCTTGCAGCATTCATTTTAATAAGCATCCTGCATGACTCTAGATACCGGTGATCTGTTTAATCAACTTTGGAATGTATAGACAAGGGCCAGTTCTAAGGTTTTCTGGGGCCAGGTAAGGGTTGTACTAATACTTATGCAGCCCTTCAATGCATCCAAGGTTAAAGAAGTAATAGGAATTTATAAAATGTATACAACTGGAATAACATTTATTTCATTTATATTGTCACGTCACAGAAAGATGAGGTTGTGCACAAAGGAAATAGGTTTGCGAAAGCTACCAGTACTTATATGTTACCATACCAAAATTATTTCCAAACTACCCCTTTCCCGTCTCCTATTGTGAAATTGTGTGAGGTTGTTTGGTTTCGGTGTTGTAACACAACAAGCAGGATGGACTATTTACTAACATGAATCTGATCAGGAGCATTAATCTTCAGCAGAACTTGGTGAATCAGCCAAAAATGACTACACTGAATACAAATTAATGTAGACTTGATGGACATATGTAGGGTGACCACGTTTCCATTCTGCCATTCAGGGACACTGTGGAGATGAGAGCAACAGAATATGTGTCCTCAACTTTAGGGTATCTATACAAGACGGGTCACAATATGTCACTGGACATTAGGGTGCAACCTGCTCTTTGTCAGGGACACCACAGAGTTCTAAACACTGCTGTTTAGACTAACATTACACTACAATTGCACAACAGCTTCTGTTTGATGTCAGGATGAAGTCTCAGGTCTGTCTATTTGGTTTAGAGCTCAGTCTGGAAGCCATTTTGTTGTAGCACAGCAGAGGCATCATATTCTGTCACAGTAAGCAAGGGGCAGTTTTCCTTCTAGTGCTTAGAATTCTGTGCTCTGAAGTCTTCATTCCGGGACTTTATATTGTCCCTGAAGGGGGCTGCCAGGGACATGACTCAAACATTTCAAATCCAGGAATGTCCTGGGCAATCAGGTACATGTGGTCACCCTAGCCGTATGTGTTTTCTTCAGCCTTGTCAACTATGTTACTATCTCTTTAAAATCTCCTGTTCCTCTGCTTGCTTATATTGCTATCACTAATTTGATGGTTGACACCTTCCTATGGCACTGACTAAGTCACCACTATGTATGGTGGAGCATAATTTTTAAAGGGATATTAATGTTTCACAAAAACAGCAGCTCCAATTAATCTTCGTAGTATTTGAGCCATAAAGAGTGTTATTTCAATACTGTCAGAGTTGTAGTTCAAGAGTAATTGAATGATAAAGTATCCCCCTCCCGCCCCTTTTACCTAGTGTAACACTGCTCTCCTCAGATGTGGAATCTTGTTGCTTGACCAGACAGATAACAACAAGGGAAAAACTTCTTACTTTGAGAACAATGATAACCCTGCCCCCCTTGATGGGTTTTTCAGCTTTTTCCCTTATCTTAATTGAAGGTTGTCCCTCTCTGCAATTTACCTGGGCACCTCCCTGCCGCTCTGAGCTGAACAGTGTTATATCAGGAAAAGGGGCGGGAGGGGGATACTTTATCATTCAATTACTCTTGAACTACATCTCTAACAGAATTGAAATAACACTCTCCAAGGCCCAAATACTATGATGATTAATTAGAGCTGCTTTTATTATGAATCATTACTATCCCTTTAACCTAAAACATCTCTTTTTTCAGTGGTGTAGTGGGGCTAAGGCCCAAATACTATGATGATTAATTAGAGTTGCTTTTATTATGAAACATTATTATCCCTTTAACCTAAAACATCTCTTTTTTTCAGTGGTGTAGTGGGGCTATTTCACTTCAGGGCTACACTTTACTACTTTTTCCAGCCTCCTTGGAATGGAGAGAAAGAATTCCTTAAGTTCCCTTCCATTCTTTTCCTTGTACATTGTTCCCCTATCCCTGCTTTTCTTACCAAATACTATTGGACCAGGGATCATCTAGAGGGAGAAGCCCTGAATATTAATGTAAAAGTATAACAACATAGGCCGAAATTAAAAAGAGAGGGTGACTTCCTTTATGGGATTTGGATTCCTTTTTGCCATCTGTGCACAAAATATGAATGTGCTGTGCAAGTTATGTGTTAGACATCAGACTTCCTACAACCTTGTAGCTCTCATTATGCTCAACCCAATGATAATGGTATCAGTATTTTAACACTTTAAGGACCAGAGGGTGTGCAACACATTACAAAGCGATATTGTTCACCCCCAATGGGCCTTAAATGAATTACTTGCAAGCCCTGTGTAGAGGGTGGGCCAATGGGAGGAACAAAATGCAGGTATATGGAGAGGTATGGCATGGGGCGCTAAAGCAATGCATTACATACCCCTCTGGCATTCAAAGAGCAAATGGACAGAGAGCCCTGGCATTGCTTTTTTTGGGATGTGCCAGAAATATTTTGTTATTTATATTGAAGTCTTAGGCAGTGAGAGATGGGAAATTTAAATGTGCATGTCTTGTGATTAAAAGTTCAACAACTGTGGTATTATTACTATTCTTTATTTATATAGTGCCAGCTAATTCCGCACCACTGTACAATTGGTATCTATGGACTGGAATATATTAATGTGCATACTATATTACATTTTAGCCCACTGGATGCTAGAGACATCTTCAGGGATTTGCAAAGCTATGACATATCTCCCAAGTGTCCCTCTTTGAGGCTCAAATCCCTCTGTCCCTCTTTCCCACCATGGTGTCACTCTTTTTAGTTTATCAGACTGTGTGTGGTGTGACTATGAGTGTTTCCTTTTGCTCCAAAGCAGTAATACTCACATTAATACTCATTTAAACTTCTGTATATGTGTTTATAAATTAGTATGTGTAAATAAAATATATTATTCTTGCTCTGAACAATTTATTCAGTTACAAAAGAAGTGTCAATAGGTCATGAACTAACCTAAAATTTCTTGGCAATGCCCTACCCAACAGCCCCCCCACCCCCGAAAAACACAAGTGTCCCTCTTTGACCATTTGAAATGTTGGGAGGTATGAGCTATGCAATGGAGGCAAGATTTATTAATGGAAATTCTCATTTTGACTATTATTGTTTGTAGTCCATTATGAAGAGGCATGGACTAAAATAGAGTTAAATAGATTAAAATAGAGCTCAACAAACACAGACAACTGCAGATACAATGGGCAAAAGATACTGTGCTGCTGTTTAAAGCATTAATTCTTAGGTGAGTCCTTCTGTTAAGCCCTTGGATGCTACAGACATCACCAAAACATTGCAAAACAATGCATTGTAGATTCATCTACCATTCAAGGAGTTAAATCAAGAGCCTCTGAGTCATAAACATGTAGTTTACAAAGAGCGTACAAGGAGAATCTGTGAGGAAAAATAGCCTCTCAGAGTATCTTGTTGTGTTTGGGCTTGCGCAGGTTTGCAAGCTGAGTCTTTGTCAGACGGAATGTTAATGACGACGTACAAGCTCTAGGTTTAGACACGTGCTGTTGATTTTGTTGGCGGAGACAAATATCTGCCATGTATGGAAATATGTTTTAGTATGTACACCTAGTACTGGAATGTACATGATTAAAACACAGTGTATATAACCTTAAAATAGACAAAACCATTGCATTGATTCTTATCTTTACTAGGAGATTGTCGAACTAGAAATGCAAAGGTTGTGTCGTAAACATAATGATTATATTTTGTAACCATACAGAGTTATTTAACCCTTTGAGAGCACTGCATTGTGTCTCACACCCCTCAGTGGATTTACTCTTTGAGTGCCAGAGGTGTGCGCAACGCATCGGCATTCAAATAGTTAAAGAAAGAGACCATATCACCTGAAGATGAAAGGGTGCATATTCATTTAAACATCATGTAAACCTAGCCATCCTTTATGCAAATTACTTGCTTGGTCAAATATGAATACATCGGGTCTCTAGAAACTATATTTCTTCAGTTAGTGTCCTGTCAGCTCTGGGAACCAAATTCCCAAAGCTTAAGAATCTTTTATTCCTTCTCCTATCACCATGCATATCTCCATGATCTGCAGGGCTGGGTGACATCAGATGATGTAATCAATAGCTGTCTGAATATTCTAGAGTCAAATAGTAGAGACCTTGTGTGAAATGGTATTTCCAGGGAGAAAAACATATTCATTTTTTTAGTTTTGATGATGTTGGCAATATATTAACCAGATTTATGCTCTCAGTTATTTGAATAGCAAAGAAAATGAATATAGGAGCTATGTCAGACTCCCATAACTATAAATTCCATATTTAAACAGAAAAACACAGGCACAAATAACCTGCTTTAGTATTAAAGCACAGATAGTGTGTTTTAAAGCAGAACTATCAACATCATAACATTGCCCCCCAATCCACTACTAATATAGCGATAGGTAAAGCCATAGTTCTATTATGCTGAATAAGTCTGCGTTATTGAAGAAAGCCAACTTCTTCTGCAGCCACCAGCGAACAGCAGTGCAGACATCTTAGAGGAAAGGTACCTCTGAGTCTGCACTATCTGTTCCGTTCTCTGCCCAGATTGTGGTTATGTTCATTGGTTACCTTACGGTAATGGAAGTTGCTGATGGGGCAGGTGCACAGAGCTTCTCTTGTAAGCTCTGTGCGGTGGATGCCTGCAGAAGAAGTTGTTTTCTCTGTCATCCAGTACAGATTACTGGTAACTTTGGGTAGGCGATCCGCCCCTTTAATTAGGCAGCAACAATTCTAGAAGCAAATGCAGGGGGTGGAGCCTACCTTCCCTCCTTGGCTGCAATTAGCCAGTCAGCTCCAGTAAGATTTGTTCCTTGGTGAAGACACAGGCAAGAGAACAGTTCTGCTATAGTTTTAGATTATTTTTTATTTTTCTGTTCTTCCTTTGGAGTTCCTGTTGCCCACTCCTGCACTCAATGGGTTTATCTGTATGTCTGTTGGGTGTTTCGGAGCAAGTTTCTGTGGTAACTTAATCCTTTAGCTACTGGTTTTGCATCTTTTGGGGGGATTATTGGTACTTTCCCTACTGGGTTCAGTGTTTTTTGGGTTTGCTAACATGTTCTAGTGATGTTTCTTGTAATTTTATTTCACAGTTGCAAAATTTGTGTAAAGGCGCGCTTTACCGCATAGACGCCATTGCTCCATTCACTTCTATGGGACTGTACAGTTTGGGACATATCTCTGCAACCGCTCAACGTAGCGACTTCAGAGATGACTCATTTTAATTGTCTGCCCTTGTTCTGTCATCCAGTCAACGTTTTATGTGTGTTGGGGGCTCAGGGCACTTTTGGGGTACTTTTTCTGGGAAAACTACCTTTCCCATGATCACTTGCTTTGTGCGCTCGTTTCTGATTGGCTCCCGCCGCGGCAGCCATTTTGTGCCTTTTCCTGAACGAGTATCCTACGCAGGGCTTGGACTTTCCTTCTCTCCTCTAAAGATTAACCCTTCGCCTGCCAGATAAGTGCATTTTAGCGATTTCCGGGGTGACATTTTAATCTCACACACTGTATTTGGGTGATTCCTTATACTTTAAACGTTTTGACACTATGAGAATCTGTACTCTGTTAGAGGTTGGGGCCAGGCCTAAGACTAAGGATGCTGGGATCTCTGTGTCCTCTATTGCGCATTGCTCCTCATGTCATTCAGGGTTAACTAGAGAATTCTCAGGTCATTTATGCTCAACATGTTCTGATGTCCCTGAGTGTCTCCCAGGGACCTCCAGCCATGCATTAGAGCCAGCTTGGGTGCAAGAGTTCAAGGCTGCTACTAGAGACCTCCGGTCTACATTACAACTCTTTCCATCTCAGTTACAGGGGATCTTCCACTCCTGGCAGACCCCTACCTCCTTCAGATCTTCCCTGCCGAAACCGCAAGGAGTACCTGATGTATCAGATTCCTCTGAGGAGGAACTGTTGGTGGATTTGGATGTTGAGGAATGTTTTGCTGTGGGCTCCTCTCAGTTTTTTGGGGACCCCTTTGAGGCTGATCCTGAACCCTGGGCTGAGGGCTTGATCACAGCTGTCTTAACCACCCTAAATATTCCCTTAGTTCAGGAGGTTTCTTCGGATCCCTCTGATGTACTTCAGGAGCCTATAAAGCCCTATACTTGTTTTCCACCTAACCCCACTCTTTACCGCCTTGTGTCTGATGAGTGGAAGTCTCTGGACAGTAATCCTTCTGTTTCCAAGAAATTTGTCAAGCTTTACCCCTTCTCTGAGGCGGCACTTGCTCAGTGGGTTCATCCCCCCAAAGTGGATGCTCCTGTCTCCAGGTTATCTAAGTCAACTGCCTTGCCAGTTGCTGATGCTTTTGCTCTGACTGGACTGACAAGAAACTTGAGCCACTGCTGGTTCTGACATGCATCCAGCATTCGCTGCGGCATGGGTGAACCGGGCCATTGCGGTCTGGACTGAACAGCTCACCCTGGCTGTCCGTCAAGGTGCTCCTACTTCGGATATGTTGCGGCATTTTGCCAACATTTCTGAAGCCCAGCACTATGTTTCTGCTTCCTTATTTGATGCCATCCATTTGGTGGCAAGGTTTCCACCATGTCTGTGGCTGCCAGAGGAGCTCTTTGGCTTAAGATCTGGTCTGCAGACACTGCTTCCAAGAAAGCTTTTCTCTTATTGCCTTTTCAAGGCACCTCTTTGTTTGGGCCAGATCTTAAGGATCTGATTAGGGAGGCCACAGGGGACAAAATTACCCTTCTCCCTTTGATCCCCAGGAAGAAGATGTCTCTCAAGCGTAATCGGCTTTTTCGTTCCTTCCAGACAGAGACACGTCCGGCGAACCAGGATGTTCCCTCAACTCCGCGTTCCTCCTCCAAGCCCAAACAGCAATGGAAGCCCAAGGTTTCTTCCAAGCCTAAGGCTTCCAAGCCTTCTTCAGCATGAGTCGCCGAACCCAGGTCCCCACTCGGCTGTGGGTGGCCGACTGCGCCACTACCACAATGTCTGGGAGGATTCAGTGGTGGACTCGTGAATTTTACAGATGGTGGCGGAAGGGTACAGGATCCCTTTCGTCTCTTTCCTCCCTTTCGGTTTTTCCCCTCTCATACACCCCAGGGCGTAGAAATGCCGACTGTTCATTGGCGGTATCCAGGCCCTTCTGGACAAGGATGTTCTGGAACCTGTTCCAGTTCTGGACAGAGGTATGGGTTTTTACTCAAACCTCTTTGTGGTCTCCAAGAAGGACGGCAGCTGTCGTCCCATTTTGGATTTGAAGGATCTCAATTCCTTTGTGATCAAGACTCATTATCACCAGGAGTCCCTAAGGTGATTGCTTCTATGTCCCCAGGGGAATTCCATGCCTCTCTGGATCTTCAGGAAGCGTATCTCCAAATCGCCATTCATCCAGAGAGTCGGCAGTATCTCAGATTTGCCTGTGACCAAGGGCACATTCAGTTTTCAGCTCTTCCCTTTGGTCTGACTACAGCTCCTCAACTCTTCAACTGTGTCCTGGGAACTTTAGTATCCGTCCTCCATCAGGATGGCATCAGAGTTACTCCATGGACGACCTGCTTCTGAAAACCTCTTCTGCAGAACTTCTTCATCAGCAGGTTCAGGACTGCATTCATGCTCTCAACCATCATGGGTGGATCATCAACATGGACAAGTCAGATCTTGTTCCATCCCAGCGTCTAGTCTTCCTGGGCCTTCTCTTCGACACTCAAAAGAGCATGGTGTTTCTCATGGACGAGGTGACTCAGCAGATTGCCCCCAGGGTTTCTGCTGTTCTGGCTCATGATCCAGTTCCAGCCAAGAAGCTGTCCTCTCTAGTGGGGAAATTCATCTCCACCATAGAAGCGGTCCCATTTGCCATGGCTTACACCAGGGAACTCCAGAGGTTTGTGATCCAAGTGTGCAGGGGTCAGCCGGACCTTCTGACGATATCAGTATCCCTCCCTCTTCATGTGGAACTGAGTTTGTCCTGGTGGCTCAACCTCTCCAATCTGCTGAAGGGCAAGTCCTTCCTGGTATCCTTCTGGACCATGGTGACAATGGACACCAGCCTCTCTGACTGGGGAGCGGTCCTGGGTCGCCAGAGTGCTCAGGGTCGGTGGTCTCCGGAGGAATCTCTCCTTCCCATCAACGTGTTGGTGCTTCGGGCGATATTTCATGCCCTCCGACACCGGACACCCCAGCTGGAAAAATGCCCAGTCTGGGTCCAGTCCGACAACGCCACGGCCGTGGCTTACATCAGTAAGCAGGGCGGAACAAGAAGTCTCGCTGCTTGAAGTCAAGGCTATTTTGTCCTGGGCAGAAGAACATGTTCCTGCCATATCCGCGGTGCACATTCCTGGCGTAGACAACGTCATGGCAGACTTCCTCAGTCCATACACGGTGGACAGCGGAGAGTGGGAGCTGCACCCAGAGGTGTTCTCCGTCAGAAGTGGGTCTTCCTTGCATCGACCTGATGGCAACAAGACACACCCAGAAGGTTCCGAGGTTCTGCTCTCGCTGGAGGGATCCTCTAGCTCTAGCGGTGGATGGCATGTCCATTCCTTGGTTATTTCGTCTGGCTACATCTTTCCTCCCCTCCCCATGTTGCACAGGGTGTTATGGAAATTGAAACTGGAGCGCTTTCCAGTCATTGCTCTGTCCTGGCCTCGACATTCTTGGTTTCCAGAGCTTCTGGATCTGTCAGTGGCGGAGCCATTCCAACTCCCTTGCCGTCCGGATCTTCTTCTACAGGGTTACCTGTGGAAGGAGGATGTTCATCGTCTAGCTTGGAAATTGAATCCTCAATACTGAAGAAGAAGGGTTTTTCTTCTGGTGTGGTGGCTACTATGCTTAGTGCCTGCAAACCTGTTTCTTCTAAGGCCTACCATCATGTCTGGTCGACCTTTCTATCTTGGTTTGCTGATAGGGACTTTTCTCTGGAATTTGATCTGCCTACGGTCCTGGCCTTCTTGCAGGACGGTGTGGATAAGGGCCTCAGTTTGAGTTCCCTTAAGGTTCAGACTTTTGCTCTCTCTGTTTTCTTTCAGAGGCGCATTGCTCTTCTTCCTGATGTCAAGGTTTTCTTCCAGGGCGTTGCTCATACTCGTCCTGTTTTCAAGACTCCTGCTCTATATTGGGATCTTAACTTGGTTTTGGGTACTCCTTTTGAGTCCTTGGCTACTATTCATCTACGCCTGCTGACGTAGAAAAAGGCCTTTCTCCTGGCGGTCATGTCTGTTCTCTGTGTCACAGAGTTACATGCTCTGTCTTGTAGACCACCCTTTTTGGCGTTTCACAAGACAAGGCGGTGCTTCGCATTTCACAGGAGTTTATCCCGAAGGTGGTCTCTGAGTTCCACATTAATCAGGAGATTGTGGTGCCTTCTTTCTGCCCTGACCCTACCTCTGACAAGGAGAGGATCTCCACTTGTTCAATTTGGTGCATTGTCTCAAGTTTTATGTACATCTCACTGAGTTCTTTAGACAGTCTGACGCACTGTTCGTCTTTCCTGAGGGCCCCAGCTCAGGAAGAAATGCATCCAAAGTTACTATTGTGTCTTGGATCAAGTCCACTATTCGTAAGGCCTACAAGCTAAGAAAGAAGTCTGTTCCCTTTCGGGTCACAGCTCATTCTTGATTACAAGAATCAAGCCTCCGCTGATCAGTTGTGCAAGGCTGCCATTTGGTCGTCTGCGCATACCTTTTCAAATCACTACCGTGTTGATGTGCTGGCATCGGCTGGCGCCAGTTTTGGGAGGAAGATCCTGGAGGCAGTCTTGCCTGTCTAGGATCTACTTCGGTTCTCTGGTGCTTCCTTCACTTTTGAGCCCTGTTGGCTCTAGTTCAGTGTGCTGTGTAACAGTTCCTGGGGTGTTGTTACCCCTGTTCCGTGTCCATTGACACTTCATTTGTTTTGCTGGGCTATCTCTGATCTGATGGTTCATATCTGCTCTGGTGACTTTGGGGCCCTTGCACCTGGTCCTTGCCTTACTTCCCGCCACTTAATATGTAAAAACATATATACTGTAGGGTTTATTCTCTTGAGTAAAACAAGGGTACTCCCACTGCCTAGAGGTGTTTTATTCAAAAGCTGAAGCTGAGACTTTAAATGTTTTAAGTGCAGTATCTCAATGGCCTGAAATATTACAGTGGTGCTGTTGCTACACCATCCTATGGAGGTTATGGTCAGCTGACCAAAGGTGTCAGGATGGTGTAGCAACAGCATCACTGTAGCATTTCAGGCCATTGAGATATTGCACCCAGAAAATTCAAGTTTCAGTTACAATAACTTTTGAATAAAACACCTCTCAGCAGTGGGAGTAGTCTTTTTTTTAATCAGAAGGACAAACCCTACAAAAAAAAAAAATATATATATGCGTTGCCTAAGAGTATAATGTTAGGTGAATTGCATATAACGTTTGTAGTATAGTTTTTGGCATACAGCGTTTGGCAAATAGCTATTGATGAATTGTGTATAGCGTTTGGCATATAGAGTTTGGAGAAATGCTTTTGGAGTATAGCGTTTGTTGACTTGCGTATAGTGTTTGGCGAATTGCACATGACGTATTGCATTTGGTGGATTGCTCATAGCGTTTGGCAAATTGTTTGGCGTATAGCATTTTGCGAACTGCATATAGCATTTGGCATATAGCATACTGCATTTGGTATATAGTGCTTGGCTAATTGCGAGTAGCATATAGCGTTTGGCGCATATCATATATAGTGTTTGGCGTATAGTGTTTAGTAGGTTGCGTATAGTGTTTTGCGTATTGCATTTGGCGAATTGCGTGTAGCATTTGGCATACTGCTTATAGATGTGACGTATTGCGTGTGGTGAATTGAGTTTGGCAAATTATGCATAGCATTTGATGTATAGCATTTACCAGATAGCTTTTGGCCGATGGTGAATTGTGTATGGTGTATTGCTTTTTGAGTATAGCTTTTGGCGATTTGTGTGTTGCATTCAGCATATAGCGTTTGGCGAATTGCATGTGGCATATTACGTTTAGCTTTTGGCGTATAGCATTTGGCAAATTGCATATAGCGTTTGGTGTATTGTGCTTGGCATATTGTGATTGGCGTATGGTATTTAGCGTATAGTGTTTGGCGAATTGTGCGTTCTGTATAGCGTTTGGCGAATCACATATAGCAATTTGCAAATTGCATATAGAGTGTGGTGAATTGCTTATGCCGTATTGCATTTCGCGAATTGTGTATAGCATTTGCATATAGTGTGTGGCGAATTTTGTTTGGCGAATTGTGTTTGGCATATTGCTTTTGGCAAATGAAGAACAGTGTTTTTTCGAATGGTGTATACAGTTTGGCATATAGCATTTCAAGACTGGTGTATGGCGTCTGGAGAATGGTTATAGTTTTTGGTGTATAGCATTTGTAATTTTGCATTTGGCTTATGGCATATAGCATTTGGCTAGAGAGCCTTGCGTATATCATTTTGAGTTTAGCGTATTGCATTTGGAGTACAGCATTTGGGGCATAGCATACAGCATTTTGTGCGTGGCGTATAACGCTTTATGTTTGGCGTATAGCTTTTGGTGTATTGCGTACATAGTTGTGCATTGTACATATAGCGTTTGGAGTATAGTATAGCATTGTGTGTATTGCATTTAGCATTTTGCATATGAGGCTCAGAATAAGATGGGCCACCACGGGATGATATCGAGGAACTGGTTCTGCTGGTCTGGGGTGAGGTGTGAACCGGGCTGTGCGTCGGCCAGAAGGTCAGGTAGATCCCTGTCTAGCCAGGGTGCAAATAGCTAGAATGTCCTTGGGTCTCTCATCATACAGTTTCAGGGCATTAATGTGGCAGACCCTTCTATCTTTCAACTGGGGTCCTCTGGCTATCAGAACTGAGAGCTCTGGAGGTTCTGCCGGACCATGCCCATCAGAGTCTCCAGGCGGTCCCGTAGTTGCAGCATGTAAGTTACAGCGGGGATCTTCTCCGTGTCACACTTGTCCTCGCAATACTCCCGGAGGATATTCAGGGGTCCGTGGACTCGCCTTCTAAACAAACATTCAAAAGGAGAAAAGCCCGTGGACTCCTGATGCACCTCACGGTACGCAAAGAGGAGGTGAGGCAGGTACTGATCCCAGTCCTGGTGGGAGTCAGTGAAGGCCCGGAGCATCTGTTTCAACGTCCCATTGAACCTTTTCATAGAGCCCGTTGGTTTGGGGATGGTAGGCAGTGGCGTGCAGGTATTTGACCCTGCAGAGCTTCCATACTTGTTGTAGCAATTTAAATGTAAATTGCGTTTCCTGGTTGGACAGGATATCTTGGGGAAATCCCACCCAGATGAATATTTTAATCAACACACCAGCTATGGATTCCGCAGAGATATTGGACAATGCAACGGCTTCAGGTTACTGGGTGGTGAAATCCACCACAGTTAGAATAAATTTCTTCCCTGAGCAGCTGCACCTGGCCAAGAGCCCTACGATGTCCACAGCGACGCATTGAAAGGGCACCCCTATGATGGGAAGGGGCTGTAAGGGTTCTAAGGGTCGAGCTCCACATTTGACAACCCGCTGACATATCTCACAGGTATGGCAGAATGTGCAAACATCCTTAGACAGTTGTGGCCAAATGAATGCTTGGGTGAGCTGGTGTTCTGTGCGTCTGACCCCAAGGAGACCAGCAAGTGGCACCTCATGGGCTAGAGCCAGCAAGACAGCTCGGTGGAAAGCTGGGACTAATAACCGGGTCCTTGCAACTTCTGTACATCCCTGCCCCGTTGACAGGGTCTTCCTGTACAATAATCCGTCTTCCCATACAAAGGTCTCTCCATTGGGTCCGGCTACCCCACTGTCCGCTTGCTGCCTATAACCCTGTAATGTGTAGCCAGTCTGTATGGTGGCCCAGAACTCATGGGGGGAAACCACTGTAAGGAGCTATTGTTTGGGTTGGTAGCATAGGTCGAATCAGGGGGACTTACCGCTGATCTTTGGGCTTGGGCCATCAATCAAGAAGCCGCCTACATCCAGTCCACCATTCTCTTAGCCGCAGACTCTTTAAGCGCATGGCGCCAATTCTCCTATGACCGTCTGTCCCCGTGAAAGCAGTCTTTTGGCATCCTAGTTATAGGCATTGACAAATGCCGGCCATAATTGTCCATTAACATGCTCACTCCCGTTACGTGCAGCCCAAGTTAATCAATTCTGTTGCCCATTTTAACTTGGAATCGCACACTTCTCCCAATGTGCTTCATGGTATAAATTCCCATCTCCCCTATTAGACATAAAACCATAGAATGAATGGTACTTTAATTAGTTTAAACATACACACCATAACCACATCCAGAGAACTTGCTGAACTTTTCCTCATATATGGTGGTTTATGACAAGTTCCCCACAGATGTATTGTATCACAAGGTTCCTGATCGGAATGTTTGAATGCTACCAGTGTGACCACCTCTGATTGATTATTACTCAAAATCTATTCTTAAGCTGTCTACACATACTCAACATTTACTAGATTCCCTCATTATTATAGACTAGTTGAAGAGCCCTTACACGGGCCACAGTGCCACTGCCACCCGGTCGCGGGGCAGTCATTCGCAGTAGAGACTGCCTGTGCCGCGGCTGATACAGAGGCGTCCAGCTCTGTATCAGCCGCGGCGCTGGCAGTCTGCACTGCGCTTGACTGCAGCACGAGCAGCAGTGTCTACTGCGCATGACGCGGCTTTACACACGTTTTAGCGAATTATTATATAGGATAAGGCAAGGATTCTTATGTTTTCCAGAAAGTCGCATTTTTATTATTTGAAATAATTTGCACGAAGGGCTGAATTGCCCATAGCTGAGGTCCGCCTGCAGTGCCCAGAGCTTAGTTTGAAAATACCTCCATTAATTTATGAAGGCGTCAGACTTGGTTTTAACATTAAAGTTATGTTTTAATACCACCATTGGTCAAAGTGTTTTTTGGAATGGGATACTGTTGCTGTTATTTCACTTGTGGATTCTCAAAAGTCCCTGATCTCTGGACAAATTTGCCAAACATGGATATTTGCATCCGTCTCATAATCACGCCATCAAATTGATCAATGATTATTTCTGATCTTGATATTCTTAGAAGAGAACACAACCATTTGAACATAGTGGTAAAATCCTTTCCAGTTGCTCTTCTAGATTGCCTTCACTTAATGTAATTCAGCTACTGAGTTAAGCCCGCCATTCATCACTCCTGGCTTTTGATTGTGTAGGCTTAGGGGACAAAAATGCCCACTGATTAAAATTAAGATTGTAACTACTTGAGTGCTGGAAATCTCTACTACACATTGTAAGGCAATGCACTGCAGATTTTGCTAATATTCAAGAGGTTCTAAGCAAATTTACATTAATGTAGATGTTTATTTGTTCAATATTCCTGGCTTGCCTCACACTTTTGCCTTTGTTCTGAATGCCCTTTATGTCTTATGGTCTTCTTATCAGCAGAGATTGAGCTAAAATGGGTGTAAAACACCAATGCTTGCATGGTAAAGATGTTTAATCCACTGAGTGTTAACCCTCTGAGTGCCAGAGGGGTAACGCATTGGGTTAAAGTGCCTTGCTCATCCCTGTGAAACTCTAAGGGTTAAAGGATGAGCCAAGGTTGTGCCTAGGATATGATGTCATTGGGTGGAACAACTGCAAAATGTGATAAATCTTTAAAAGATGTGTTCCTTTTTACACTCATTTGGTTTTCACTTTTCTTAATTTGTATTACATTTCCTTTTAATGATAAATCTTAGTGAAGCAGGGAGGAGGTCAGGAAATATAAAAAAAGTTAATTTAACATTTACTTGTCATGAAAATATCTCAGAGCCTACTATTAATTTAAATGTAAATGTCCATAATAGTGTTTAATTAAAAAAAAGAAGTGGTTTGCTGATTTATAGAGAAATCTAATTAACATTTTTTTTTTTTTTAATTGTTAGTTTGTGGTTGGATTCAGTGGAGCCTACTTGGATTTTTTATTCACACTCTGTCGCTGGTTCATGGACAAATCTGGGAACCTTCATGACCCCAGCCACTGGAGTAAGATGATAGGCTGGAGATAAACGGGCCCAAATGTGATTTGTGTCATAATGTGGGCAGAGAGTAATTGGGTGGGTGGAATTGAGAGGAGTAAAGGTGGAGTTTCAACTAAAATGGACATGAATATGGGCAGAACAGTCAGGAAAGATGGCGGAATGGGCAGGGAAGTAGGCCAGGAGGTAGCTTTCCAGCTTTTTGCTCATGTTCCTGTTTCAGCAGTGGCTTGGGCCATCCTTCACTTCCCAGATCCTTGTTTCTGTCCAGTGTTAAGGTACCATCCTCGTTCCTTCCTTTCTGTTGTCAGGGTGCCACACACCTTCTGTAACCTACCTGTGATTGTGCCATCCACCCTCATGTCCCTGTTTATTTTAACAATGCCAGTCGGCCTCCATAGCATAGCTTTGGTGGCTTTTTCACCCCCCCTGTTTACTGTGAGCTGCAGCGGTGCCAGCTGCCCACTATGCTCCAGGTGTGGTGGCTCACCTTCTGCCCTCTGCACACTACCTCCAGCTCTGTCTCTGGACTACACCTTCTGGTGGCTTGATCCTATTCTGTATTCATTCAGTTCCTTCTTGATTTGTCTTTCTCATCAAGGGCAGCTTTTCGTATCGTAGCTCTCTCTCTGATTTTTATCTTAATAAATCTTTGCAATGCATTAGCCTCCTCTCTAGTACCCAAATGGTTAAAAGGGAACATTATGAGTATAAATGGAAGTATGCTGTATAGGAAAAAGGGTATGTGCTTTTTTGGGGTGAAAAGAGAGTGGGTAAGATATGGTCAAGGGAAAATAGCACCCTCTCACTGCACCAGAAAACAAACTGGGGGCTGCATTAGAAGCTTCGGAGGGTTGTATATGGCTCCAGAGCCACCTGTTACCTACCACTGCTCCATGGAGATTCACTTAGTCTTTTCTGTATTTGTATCTCTTCAGTACCACTCTAAGTCTAATTATCAGGATAAAATATGTCTAGCTACATTACAGTGCATCATTCTATAAGTTTTGTTTTATATATAGCTGCAAAACCATGAAATCAGTAGGGAATGTAATAAAATGATACAGTTACTGTAGAGATATATTTATTCTCAACTTGGATAATCTTTCTTGCCTGAAATAGACCTTGAAGCCTTCTTTGTAAGAATAGGTTTGTGTTTTTTCTCTCGTGGTATTTAGCCTGCATGGGAAACATGCAATTACTATGTTTGGGCTGTTTTTAGCTCCTGTAAATCTAAAGCCATGTGCACCTAGGAATTGTCTCACTAGGTAGCATTTGTACAAACAGGGACTGTCTGCAGATTTCAGTTTCCCTGAGGTTGGTGCAGTTAGAAAGTGGTGCAATTCTGGAGAAAACTGTTTTAAACATTAATATTTATCTAAGCCCTTGAGGATCAGTGTTGTGCAACGCATTGCTTTACAATGAGTTGCACACCTCTTTGGTTATAAAGAGATTAAATGGGGTTTTTAACCCGTTCAATACTAGAGTGTAGGGTGACGATGCGCCCTGGAATGCCCAGGACTGTCCCTTATTGGAGGTCTGTGTCCCGCTTCCTGGGTCACCCCCCACCGGGACAACAAAGCGTCCCAGAACGGAGCAACAAAGCCGGCACCCACAGCCTACCTACATAGCGCAGCACGCACCAGTCCAGCCAGCCAATGAGGACCATTTAGCAAAGACATTTCATTGACTGGCTGGACTGGTGCATGCGAGACAGCTGGGATGGCGCCAGTATGCTGGCGCAGCGGTGCTGTGAGTGAGACTGAGGTGAGGTCTGAGTCCCGCGGCCGAGGCTCCTGCCGGCTGACACAGAGTAAGAGTTCCCACTAGGGTGGCCACGTGTCCCGGAATAGCAGATTGGAAATGTGGTCACCCTACTAGAGTGGCCTCCGTCACAATGCTTTGAAAACCACTCTAGCACTGAAGGGGTTAAAAGTCCTATTTATTTGTGGCTACTTTTGTTACACATGGTGCAGTTGGTTTGCACTAGAATTGCATCACTTTACTTTGTACATCAGCTGCGCTGTTCTCTTTTATATTGGTGGATAGAATGTGTAACCATTTAAAGGGACAGTAATGGGTCACAATAAAAGCAGCTCCACTTAATCTTCATAGTATTTGAGCCATAGAGAGTGTTATTTCAGTACTGTCAGAGTTGTAGTTCAAGAGAAACTGAATGATAAAGTATCCCCCTCCCACCACTTTTACTGATGTAACACTGCTCACAACTACAAAAAAGAAAAAAGAAGATAGAATAGCGGGCTGAATAACATCAACTCAACACTGCTCATCTAGTTAAGATATGAGACGTTCGAGAGATATAAAGCCCACAACCAGAAGACCAGTTCGGTACTGTATTTGAACTGAGGTAATAAAGATCTTAAAATTCAACTTTTATTAGGTAAATATATAAAAATAGCTCAAAACATATATGTGAATATATATATAATTGGAGCTGTACTATCCCATTAATAGCAAGAAGAGCATTCAAAACATTGCACACCCTTTTGGCATGCAGTAGGATGAAGCCTTTTGCAGCTAGAGAGATTATCAATGTGATGGAAGCCATAAGCAAATTTAAAGGATGTTTGCATTGTAGAAATCTAAGTACTTACAATTCATGTGGGACCTGAAATGCATATATAGTTTACATTGCATTAAATACTACCTAGTAACTGACTGCCCTGAAGCCACATGCCTTCTGTGTTCACTCTAACACAAGGGGGAGATGCACTAAGTGGTGATAAAGAGGTGATAAAGTGGAGATGACTTCTCCAGGGATATCACTTCTCCAGTTCATATGTTATTCTATGTAGCCTATTCAATAAGATTTCTCCAGCTCTGGAGATCTTAGTGCATAGGCTCCATAACCCTTCACAATGTATTTTTCATCAACAGTCTTCTTTAATACTTTTATGACTAGGTTGCTCACCCTGGATCAGAGGTAGGTGCCACTAACAATGCGGGTCTCAGGATGTCTCTAATTGAGTATCAGTGGATTAATACATGGCTGTCATTTTACTTGTTACTTCTACAATCAAGTAGGGGTATCCTGAAAACATTCACTGTTTGTGGCATTGATGACATTGCTTATCCCTGCCTTAGAGGGAACAATGCAATGCAGTCCTCAGAGTCTTCTCACATAGCCCCAAGTCTGTTCTCTGGTTCAGTGGGGATCATTTCCCTCTACCTCCACTCACAAACCCTTTTTTACCCCAAAAGCACTTACCCTCTTTTTGTTAAAGCAGTGGTAGGCATCCTACTAAGCTAGGGATAGGCAGTCTTTGGCTCTCCAAATGTTGAAAACTACAACTTCAATCATCTCCAACAGTCTAACGGTTATTTGTGGATGATGGGAGTTGTAGTTCCCAGCAGCTGGGGGGCCAAAGGTAGCATACCACTGGCCTAAATAATTTTACATTTGCACTTTTCCACCTTAACCCCATGCATGTAAGAGAGGTCTCCAGTGCATTTGGCACTGCTAGTGTCAGTTTCCCTGCACTTTCTATGTAGTAGGCGTTTTGTTCTTGCTGGCATTAAAGGCCTACAGTGGTGAGTATGTCATTCTTACATTCACTCATAGCAATCAAGAACGGTTAATATGTGTGTATGTGTGTGTGTGTGGTGTGTGTGTGTTGTTTCCCCCATATGACTAGTTATGCCTCTGTTGCCCACCCTTGACCTAAACCATGAATTACGTATTTACTGTGCAGAATTAAGCCTTGTAGATCTTTTCTCAAGAATGAAAATACAGTCCACTGCAGACAACTCCTTGTCCATATACTGAAATCTATAAAGTTCTACCATTAACAGTTGTCTGTCTTCGAAAATATATCAGTGATGTCTGAAGGATCTTCCTACAGAGGTGATCTGGAATTAATTGTAACCCCCCCCCCACAAACACACACACACACACGTCTGAGTAATTGTGTGGTAAACCAGCTGTAACATAGGAGACAAATGCCAGTAACCATTGATTTGAATGAGGCTTTTAATTCTTTCATTGGTGACCTTTTTAGCTTTCACTTGGTTAAAAGCCCCATTTATGTCAAGGTGAATTTTGTGAGCTTTTATTTGCTCCCTATTGGTCAAGAATAACTCCAGTACCCCTTAGTACAGGAGCCTGAGTGTGTCTGCAGGCCCTGTGTTCAGTAGAAGACTAGAGTAATTGTGGCACAAACTACTTGTACCATAGGAATGAAATACAAATTCTTGTTAGTGGAAAAGGGGATTTTAACCTTTTCTGTGCTAGATATGTCTCCAAGGCATTACTTTGCAATGCTTTGGATACCTCTCTAGCATCCAAGTGGTTAAAAGCATCATTTAAAGCAATTGGAATTTGTATTTCACTGTTTTGATGCTAGATTACTCTAGTTTTCTTTTTAACATAGTGCCATACCTGGGAACTCTCCGGATTTGCCCTGGAGACTCCGGTTTTGACAGAGCTTTACCGGGTCTCCGGGGCAGAAGCTGATTCCTCCGGATGTGGGGAGTTTCTATTGAAACTCTGCCACATCTGCTGTTTCTCCCAGTGTTCCTCCTTCCCCAGCCTTCTGTATGTCACCTTTAAGCCCTGCCCCCCAACTTCCGGCAAGCCCCACCCCTTGTTGACGTGATTTGCGTCATTATTGTCACCCCCTGCTGAACCAGAGGACTCCCCTCGGGGCAGACCTCAATTGGAAGTTCCCAGGTATGCATAGTGCCCATAGACCTTTATTCGCTGTATGGTAGTGGGTACACTTCTCTGCTTGCTTGCAAGCTAATCTTGTGACATGCTAATAACAAACAGTAACAGTCTGCAGGACATCTATTAATACTAGAGATGTAATTGTCATGGAAGCAGCAATATGGCTGAGAACAGTGGCGTAACTACCGTGGTTGCAGGGGTTGCCACTGTGACCGGGCTCGTCACTCCAGAGGGCCCGGACACCCAGTCAACCCCTGCTGACACCAAGGCACTCATCCTTCCACCCTCTGCCTCTGCCACGCATGCATGCGCAACCAGGGAACTCAATGAAGCAAGTCCCTTGACTGCTTCTGCACAGGAAATAGGAACCAGAAGAAGAACGCATGAATAGTACAGCGCTGCACTGTCAGCCCAGCAGCCCAATTGGAATGGACATTAATGGAGGTAAAATGGGGACAATGTGGAAGTGGAAATGGATAATGGGAGCAAGGTGGAAATGGAAAATGGGGGCAGCGTAGAAATGAACAGTGGGTCAATGTGGAAGTGGAAATGGGCAATGGGGGCAATGCTGAAGTGGACAGTGGAGGCAATGTGGAAATGGACAGTGGGGGAAATGTGGAAGTGGACAGTGGCAGCAATGTGGAAATGGACAGTGGGGGCAATGTGGAAGTGGACAATGGGGAAATGTGGAAATGGATAGTGGGAGCAATGTGGACAGTGGGGGCAATGTGGCAGTGAACAATGGTGGCAATGTGGAAGTGGACAATGGGGGTAATTTTAAATGGACAATGTGGGCATTGTGGAGGTGGACAATGGGGAGTACAGCGTGGAAATGGACAATGGGGCATGCAATGTAGAAGTGGACAATGGTGGCAATGTGGAGGTGGACAATGTATAAGTGGCATTTCTGGGGTGGAGTTGCATGGTGGGTTTGAGGGGGCCCCATTGCAGTTTTGCGCACCAGGGCCCTGTGGTTTCTAGTTACACCACTGGCTGAGAAAAAGCTAAGTGGCTTGGGGAATTCAGACATCAGCTGCTTTTATTCTCCCTGACCTCTTCAATGCTCAAATATGGGAATAGGTGACAGTAGGTCTGATGTTTTAGAAAAACACTCAGACACAGAGCTAGGTGGCAAATAAAGAGTCCACAGCTTATTATTATTATTACTATTAATAATAATAATAATGAGATTTTACCTATTTTAGGGGACCTCTATGACACTCTCCCAAAGCCCCTCCCCCTTTACATGTGGTGGCCTGGAAACGTAGCCACAACATTGCTCAGCACCTGCTTTTCCAGCTGCATACCTGTGAGGAATGGTCAAGAGAAATGTTTCAGGC
Organism: Rhinophrynus dorsalis; assembly: GCA_037306005.1. Taxonomy (NCBI): domain Eukaryota; kingdom Metazoa; phylum Chordata; class Amphibia; order Anura; family Rhinophrynidae; genus Rhinophrynus; species Rhinophrynus dorsalis. Next base: position 409,486,045 of record CM074718.1, on the reverse strand, counting down.
ACAGGTGCCACCCCATGCCCCTGAGTCTCCCAATGGTGGCTACTTAAACACACACAACTGAGGAAACACACAGGACATAGCTGATCCACCACATCTAGCTCGCCCATGCCTCCCCTTCACCTCAGTGCATACCAACAACAGCCCTCCCTAAGAGATCTGACTGCTGTTTCATACATACAGCTGAACACCTGGAGTGATTGTTTTAACAAAATGAGAGCGATATGATTAACCCCTTGGTGACCAGGGTGTTGTTCAATGCATTGCAAAACAATGTGTTGTATACCCCTCTGATCTTCAAGAGGTTAATGCAGCAGTCATAAAGAATATTGTGCAAACTAGCACATGCATTATAAACATCCCACATTAAAAACGTATGTTTATCAGAATGTCTTAGGTAAATCCGTGTGTATGTGTGTATCGCCGGAATGACAGCATTTATGACATTTTTCCTTTGTATTTCTCTGTGTATGTATGGAAGCCTAGGAAATATGTCTTATTACTAATGTATACCATAAAGGTTTTACCTCTCTGGCTTAGTGATCGTGAGATCAATGATCATGGTAAAGAGTTGGACGGGAGCAGTTTATTTCCTGTAACTTGCTGAACTTAAGCCATTACGTCAAAAAAAATTGTGAGTTACTTAACCGTAGGGAACAGTTCCCCTTTAAGGATATTTTTTAAAGTAATTTGGTTAATAAAAATGTTATGGTAGTTTACTTTAAACCGTTGAGTTCTAGAGCGATGAGCAGCTCTTCTGATTATTCCTCTAGAACTCATAGGGTTAATTGCACACTTCTAATAAGCTGCATGATACCTGTTGATATGTACTATACATTCGTCTGTACAATTGTGTTTTGAGGTCAGGAACAGAAGAAGAATGGGTTTGTACTAAACGGAAGTCAGAGGTTGGTCATAAGAATACACTGTCAGGAAATGCAGTGCAGGAATTGGCCAATACACATCATATAAAACAATAAAAATAAAAAAAAATGTTATTTACTGAGCATTGCAGCAGTAGTATTTTATTTACTTTATTACTATGGCAATGAACAAAACAATATGAAACATGCTATGCAAATAAAAAAAAAGAATGAAACCAGAATGACGTAGCTCGCCTTGTTCTTGGCATGACAGCATTAGGCAACTTAGATTATTAGACAGCATTGCAAAACCACACTTGATTAAACAAACTTGGCCTGATTCACACAGCTAGACACACCGACTCATGGAAACGCACACTGTTTGTGAGATGCATTCCATCTTCCATGCACTACTCTTTATTACACACAATGGCCAGTATGTATAACAGCAAAGAAAAGCAGTTTTGTGGCAAACCAGCTGCACCATAGGGGACAAATAAATGTCCCTATTGAGTTCAGTTGTGATTTTAACCCTTTGAGTGCCAGAGAACTCAAAGGGTTAACCCCCATGAATGTTAGAGAGGCCTCCAATGCATTAAATTAAGTAGGAAGTTGCAGAATTTCTGTTTGTTCCCTACAGTGCAGAATTTCTCCACTGTCTTTATAACATATGGCACAGTGACACACCTGGCCATTCTGAGTAGACAACCTGTAGCTATCAAGCTGATGGGGGATACCACTCCCACTATTCCTATCCAGCCAACTGCCAAAGGTTTCCTACCCTTGTGTACATTGTATCCACCATACAGGGATAATACATTTTTTTAGTCTGTGTGGTGGGGTTGTATGCAGCTTTCATTAGCATAAGTCGATGTCAGAGGCATGAGTGCTGGGGAACCTGCAGTAACCATTGTGTGTATCTTTATATTCAGTGGGCCTAATGTATTAATGTAAAAATGGAGCAATTTTGGTGCACTGAGCTGGAATCAATTTGAGCAGGTGCTGGAACTGATTTACGGGTGCTGGTCCTGCCTATTGCCTATTTATTAACCTTTATGAAATGAAAATGTTTCCCTTTGCATCATTTGTGCCCAAGAGGATAACAGTGGGGAAGTGTATGGGCATTTCAGGGTGCTCCATTCCTCTGGGCCTTGTTTAACACCATGAATTTGGCAATACGCTAGGCAAAGTGGCGCAACTTTACTCCATTTTCTGTGCATGCTAAAGGGGAGGTGATCTGGGCTGTCTTGTATTGAAGTATTAACAACAGCATGTTGTATACACCGGTGTGTGCCATAGTGATCACACACTCTAGTACATAGCCAGAAGTGCAGCTGTGGCTAAGGTCTCAGAGTAAAAATGAGCTACTCTGGACGACTTGTACATTCCTTCTACTAGGAAAGCAGAATATCATATATAACGTAAATCATTTTTTCCTGTGTTTTTATTTGGAATTCACTACTGCAGTTCCTCTGTTTCTTCCAGTGATGCAAGGGATCTCTACCTGCAGTCTGTTAAAACCATCTTCAACCAGGGATGGATTTCCAGTTAAGCAGAGTAGGCAGCTACCTTGTGCTGTCAAGGGTACTAAAGCTGTCCTTTCCACAATCACTGTAGCGTTGTGGGTGTGATATCTATCTATCTATCTATCTATCTATCTATCTATCTATCTATCTATCTATCTATCTGTGATTTCTGTTGTAGACTGATTGTACAGTAGGTCACACCTCTAGGTCACAAAAGATGAGAATTGATCCTTAAGTGTCAAAGATTACTAGTCTTTATCAGACTGTAGTGCAGATGGTTTGCCACAGAATTGCACCAGGTCTTCTTTATTCATTGGCCAGAGCACTGGATGGGGCTACCTCAATACAAATGAAACATGAATAGAAGAGTGGTATGAAAATTATAGTGGATGGACATACTGGGGGAGGTGTAGTAGAAACCAATGTGAGTAGTTGTCACGGTTTTTTAAAGACACTCAGACCAGTATGTAAAATAAAACACAGTTTTATTTAGCAATAATAACACATAAGGTCGCCCTCTAGTGGCGGTTGGGTGTACATAAATGATAGTGACTGGAAAATACAAAGTTAGATGCACAAACGGAATACAAGTACAACTGTACCACAGAGGAAGGGGTATAACCCCAGAGGGTTAAGTTTTTGATAAATATCAGTTTCACAAGGAACTGTTTGGCACGCCCTTGGTATAAGTAAGCTGAGCTTAAGGTAACCACAGAGGGTTAAGTCTTTGATTATGATCAGTCTCTTAAGTGGATGCATGGCACGCCCGAGGTGTAGATAAGCTGTGCTGAAGAAATGTTCACCATCAAGTGGATAAGGACTGTCTCGCCACGGTGTGTAGTAAAGCAGAGCCCAATAGCCCCCCACGGGCGTACCTACTGGAATGGCTACTGCTAGTGCAAGTGATCTTAGCCCCACGGGCGTGTATCGAACCAGCCTGCAGTGCAAGAGCTCCCAAGCCTCTTCAGACTCTACCGGACTGAGTATAACGAGACAGGGCCCAAAGCCCAACTGAAGTAGTACTGGAATGCTAGTGCTGAAGCCTGTGCCCGTCACCACTCGGTATAACGGAATCGCCCAGTGTATACAACGAGAGAGAGAGAGAGCCAAAGCGCCCAACCGGCCTAATCGGAAGTGAACACTCTACTGGGATGGTATCGAGTTGCCGATGGAGAGCGGCCAACTCAGCAGGAGTTTCACTATGAACGAGGCTCACACTGGAGTAAGGAGAGTGGGACCGAGACAGCACTGGTAGGGTTAAAAGGCACGTTTACACAAGGCTTTTCTGCAGTAGCACAGCACTGCTGTCTGAGTGAGGTGTACACAGCTCTGCACGATTGTAACACTGCACTGCACGAAGTAACACCAGGCAAGACAGCCACACAAGTACTGGAACAGTGGATGATAATGTCGCGAGGGCGACAACCGGAACGTAGGTCTTCTGGAACACGCTGTAGGTTGATCTTGCGGGAGGAAGTCAGCAAGGCCGGATCAGAGCACGTAGGAGGTAGTCGTACCAGCCGGGTCATACACAAGCAGGAACGTCAGCCAAGCAGAGTCGAGATCCGGAGAAGATAGTCAGACGAGCGGGGTCATACACAAGCAGGAACGTCAGCCAAGCAGAGTCGAGATCCGGAGGAGGTAGTCAGACGAGCCGGGTCATACACAAGCAGGAACACTGGAGAATGGTCAGGGCTAGCCAAATCGGTACACAGGAATCAGAAATGTAGCAACAGAACAACTGGCTCAGAAACACCACGAAAGGGCACCTGACAGATGGAATAGCCAGGTATAAAAAGGAAACCAAGGGGCGGGCCAAACCAAGTGAACAAATCACCCTTGACCATAGAAGAGAGTGACAGCTAGATCACAGGCACTGTGATAGTAGTCCATTCTGTAGCTTTGGCTACAACTAAAGTGTGAAAAATACTTTACCTTATGAAACTTTTCTAAACAGGGACTTGGGGACCTCGTCCTGTACCCCATCTCTCCACCAGAATGGGTGTAAGGAAAGAATAATAATAATAATAATAATAATAATTTTTGATTTTTATATCACTTTTCTCCCTGTGAGACTCAAAGCGATTTACAAATCTATAAAGAGACATAAAATGTAAGAGTTCCGTATGGTCACATGAGTTGACTGAATGCCTGATAAAAGATTTTTTTTAAAAAGTCTGTAATGATGGTGCCTCTCTGATTCAGGATGGTAAAGAGTTCCAGAATGTCTGAGCAGTGTGGCTGAATGCCCGGGAACCTGAGGTTGTCTTTATTCTGGGCACTGACAGCAGGGATCTGTTGGCTGATTGGCAGATTCAATATAGGGTGTCAGGAGCTCTTTCAGGTACTGTGGGCCTTGATTATTTAAAGCTTTGAAGGTCAGCAGGCCAATTTTAAAATATGTTCACCATTTAATTGGAAGCCAATGCAGGGAGTGGAGAACAGGTGTTATATGACATAAGCGAGTTTTATTGGTCAATAGTCTGGCTGCTGCATTTTGTACTGTCTGTAGGTGATGGAGTTCTTTTTATGGGAGCCCAAGTAAAGTGCATTACAGTAATCTAGACGAGAAAACACAAATGCATGGATTAATGTTGACATATCATCCGGTGGAATGCAGTGTTGTATCCTGGCTATGTTTCTCAGATGAAAGAAGGCAGATTTTATTACGGAAGAGAACTTCAGTTTAAATGAAAGTCCAAAGTCAATCATCACTCCGAGATTTCATGCCTCTGTTGAACTAATGTGGTCAGAGCCTCCAAGTTCCAGGCCAGTTGGGTGATCCTGAAATATTCTTGTTTCCCTGGGTCCCCTTACCAAGAGTAACTCTGTTTTGTCATGGTTCACTTTTAGCCAACTAGCATTCATCCAATCTATGAGGTCTGCTAAGCAACTGTTGATGAGATATGTTGGGTCTTTAGTATCTAGAGTAAAGGAGAAGTAGCAATGATATCTTAGGCTGTGTCGCCTGATGATGTCTCCCAGTGGTAGCAAGTAAATTGCGAATAGCATGGGGGACAAGATGGAACCTTGTGGAACTCTGCAGGCTAATTCTGTTGGTGCAGATGAGCAAGATCCTGATGTTACTCTCTGTAATCTACCAGTGAGGAAAGATTTAAACCAGTTAAGAACTGTACCCCCTAGACCACAGATGTGCTGCAAGAGCTGTATTAAAATCCCATGGTCAATGGTGCCAAATGCAGCTGAGAGATCCAGGAGGATTAGGATGGGATAATCACCTTTGTCTCTCACCAAAAGGAAATCATTTAGCACTTGGACTAGCGCTGTTTCCATACTGGGGCGGCATCTGAAAACTGACTGGAAAGGATCAAAGATGTTATAGCTTGATAGTTGGGCCTCCAGTTGAGTTGCCATTGCGTTTTCAATGATTTTCCCCAGAAATGGAAGGTTGGATACTGGTCTGTAATTTGCTATGCAGTCTGTGTCTAATGAAGGTTTCTTTAGGAGGGGTTTTACCACCGCTTCTTTTAGAGGATTCAGGAAGTCTCCAGTTTTTAGTGAACACTCCACTATTTTTGTGAGGGCTGGGGCAAGTGTTTCAGTGCATACAGATATAAGATGAGTTGGGGCAGGGTCTAAGTCACACGTAGTGGGGCACAACTTTTGTATGGTTCTTTTATCTTCCTCTAGATCCACATTTGTAAAAGTAGACCATAAACTGGGGAAATCTGTATATACATATACATGTATAGATACCTGTGAACTTTTACTTGTGGACTCCCTGGAGAGCGGAGTCCTGTGGTGCCACTGGGGGAGACACGATTTGTGTAAAAAAGGGTGGGGTTTAATCACAGGTGTGGGTGGAGCTTCTGAAACAAAATAAAAGTTTGAGGAATAGGCTGGGGAAGGAGGAGAAGTGGGCGGGGAGTGGGAGGAACAGACTGGGAAGGAGCAAAAGTGGGCAGAGTTTTATTAGACACTCCCCACATCTGGAGAATCAGCCTCTGCCCCGGAGACCTGATAATTATCAGGAAAAACCGGAGTCTCCAGGGCAAGTCCTGAGAGTTCCTAGCTATTAATATATACACTGGTTAAATTAATAACATGCCTTTCCTCTGAATATTCTCCTTTGTCTGAACATTGTTGGCTGAGATTTATCCAATACAATACCTTGTATTCATTCCATTAAATTACTATTATTATTAATAATAATCAGTTGTAGTATTAATAATAATACTTTTTATTGCACAACGTCAACATATTGCTAATCTCTGTATGCATTACAAACATTGTGACCATACCTGAAAACTCTTAGGGTTTGATTAAAATTGCAGGATGGGATAGCCCAGTGCTTCTCACTGCATGATTTGCACCTATTAACTTATTTAGGCTCCTTTCACAAAGGCAATATTGCATTGGATCTGTCACCCATGGTGAAAGGAAAAATGCTAGACTGTGTTCCTTTCACACACAGGGAGGTCAGCACAGAAGCTTATGGAGCTGCCAGCAGACCTTACACACATGCTGGAGGTTGCAATGTTCATCGCAACCTCCAGTGAATGGTTGACCCACATAGGTACAGCCAGTAATATTGGCTGGCATTCACATGGGATAGCATGAATACACATCCCTCCTTTTTTCCAAATCTACAATGGAATACAGGAGAGAGGTGAGCAAACTAATCAGGTGACAGTTCAATCCCAGGGGGCTGCAATATTTCTGTTACCTGTCTGGAAGAACCCTTAGTCTCTAAATTGGTTTGGTTTTTACCAGGAGTACAGAGGGAGAAATGCTACTTGACTTGTGTTTGGTCAAGCAGTGATATCTCTAAATTGTTTCATTTCATTGGTCCCTTGAGGACTGATTGAAGCATCTCTGGATTAGGGCAAGCAGGGACCTATTGCCAAGAATCTTTATTATGGGGAACTTTAAAGGTTAATATTTTCAAGATCTCAGGGTCAGCTCATTTTGAAAGCTTCCAGATATGATTGTGACACTGATACAAATGTTGAGAGGGCCCTTCCTGTGAGAGATTGCTGTTATTAGTGCTCTGTGGGTGGAATGCAAGAAAGTGGAGGATTAGCTATTTTTAAAAGCTTTGAATTTATGTGCTATTTGTGATTTCTCATGTTTTGATGCAAGAAACATACTAACAACCTTGTTTTTGAATAGCACATGCTCCTATATTAACAAAAACCAAGTGCGATTCAGTAACATTTTCGTGCTAATCATTTTTCCATCAAAAGTACTTTGTAAACAGTGAATGTGAATTTTTCTATGGGCCTTAAATACATACCTGAGAACTTTGTCTTCTGTGGTGCTGCTAGGGGAGATAAATGATACCATTTGTGTCAAAAAAAGGGTGGGACATAATAATGATGAGTGGGGGCAGGGCTTCATAGACATGGAAAAAGTAGGAGAAATAGGCTGGGGAATGTGGAGAAGTGGGGCGGGGAGTGGGAGGAACAGACTGGGAAGGAGCAGAAGTGGGCAGAGTGTCATGAAATCTCCCCACATCCGGAGAATCAGCCTCTGCCCTGGAGACTCCAGTAATTCAGAGTCACCGGGGTAAATCCAGAGAGTTCCCAGCTATGCTTACGTCTCAAAACCAACTGGAGCAATTCTGGGGGAAACTATTTGCACCATAGGAGACAGAAGAATTTTCATTGATTCAAATGGGGCTTTTAACCCCTTGAATTCTAGAAAGGTCTCAATGCATTGCAATGCAATTCATTGGAGACATTTATTATTCCAGGAGTTAAAAGCCCAATGTAAATTGGGAATGTTTATTCCTCCCCTGTTGAACAATTGGTTTGCTCCTGAATTGCTCCAGTTTTCTTTGGTACTTATGTATGGCTGCAGAGTGATGCATTCCTGGGGGGAAAACCAAATGCACATACCTGGGAGCGACCCAGAGATCTTGTAAATATTGACCCTGAGAGGTGCTCCAATCAGTCCTCAAGGAGCCATTAATATTCAACAACTTAAAGCAGAACTACCACCCCTTTTAAACATGGCCCCAAATAATTACCCTTCTGGCAACTATCTGCTCAATAGCGCTAGTTTCCAGAATTATTGCAGCGTTATTGAGAATTCATCTTGCTCCTGGGACTAACAGCCAGGAAACAGTGTAGACCTATTTTCATAGTGACGTTTGTGCGCCTACGCTGTCAGTCCTTTTTGGTGCTCAGCTGCTCCTAGCAACGCCTCCTAGAGCTGTCTGGCACGCAGACGTCACTATGGAAAGATGTCTGCACTGTTTTCTGGCTGTCAGCAAGATGAATTTTCGATAACACAGTAATAATACTGGAGACTAGTGCTATTGAGCAGCTCGTCGCCATATGGGTAATTTTTGGGGCCATGTTTAAAAGGTGTGGTAGCTCCGCTTTAAAGATATCACTGCATGAACACACACAAGACAAACATGATTTGTACTTCTCCCCTATAATACAAATGATTTGCCCCAGAACTCCTCCACTTTTCTTTTGAACATATGGCCCTTATAAATGTCTTGTATGTCATTGATTGTTTGTCAATACCATTTAAGTGCAATAAACATAATTGCTACTTTTAGGTTTCTGACTCTGTAAAAGATAACAAGGTGTGTTATGTCTAATAATATTCAGTAGCTGTTGTGTTAAGAAGAATTGGAGCAAAACAACTGCACCATGCACATACAAATTCACATAGATTTAAATGGGGATTTTAACACTTTAAATGTGAGAGGTTTCCAATAGAGTTTTAAGCAATATACTAGAAACCTTTGTTAACATTCATAGGATTAAAGGCCTTATTTAACCCCTTAATGACTATTGCCGTGCCAGGACCGTCACGGTGGTCCGGCACTTAAGGACCAATGACGGTCCTGGCACGGCATGGAGTTCAGGGCTCCCGTCGTGGCTGCACGCCGCTCCGGAAGTCCTGAACCGTAAGCGCTAATAAAAAAAAATGTCCCATGGTCCGCAAGTGCCAGCCGTGCATGCGCGCACCGATCCTTAAGGGTTTAAATCCGTATGAATTTTTATTTTTCTCCTATAGTACAGTTAGTTTGCTCCAGGATTGATCCAGTTATTCTTATTACAGTAGAGCAGTGGTTCTTAACCAGGGTGCCATGGCAATTTGGTGTACCATGGACATCAATTTAGGGTGCCCCATGTTTTCTCTGAAGACTTTCACAGAAATATGAATTTTGAGTTTTGAATGTTTATTTTTGGAAATTGTTCTGCACAAAATGTTTATTTTTCTTAATATGATCGTGAGACCTAATAATAACTGTATATTTATGTTTCATGCCCTTCATTATGCCCTTGATAAATTACATTACATGTGCTAGGGGTGCCAAGTCCAGATTGCATGTTAGGGGTGCCTGGAGCAAAGAACTTTGAGGACCACTGCTGCAGAGTCTCTATCATTTATTGTATACATCCAGATTATTATTAATATTCATTGCCCAACATCAAAAGTTTCTTCTCCTTAATATAATAATAGTCTTCACAGCAGTGTGCAGAGTCACTCAGCTGCTGCAAGAGCAAATAGAGTACTAGCCTGCATAAAAAGAGGTGTAGAAGCAAGGGATGCTAATATTATCCTACCTCTGTATAAATCCTTGGTTAGGCCTCATCTAGAATATGGAGTACAATTTTGGGCACCTGTTCTAAAAAAAGACATTACTGAACTGGAAAAGGTGCAGAGACGTGCAACAAAACTGATAAAGTGATTGGAGGATCTGAGTTACAAAGAGAGACTAGCCAAACTGGGTTTGTTTACATTAGAAAAGAGACGTCTAAGGGGTGATATGATTACCATTTACAAATACATTCAAGGTCAATACAAAGAACTATCCAATGAATTATTTATGCAAAGAGCTGAGCTAAGAACAAGAGGTCATCCATTAAGACTTGAGGAAAGGCGCTTTCGACTAAAACACAGGCGGTAAGGCTATGGAATTCTTTGCCTCGGGATGTTGTGCTTGCAGATAATGTAACTGCATTCAAAAAAGCAATGGATGCCTATCTAGCACAGAACAATATTGACAGTTATGACAGATGGCTTCAAAGCAAATAGGATATTGAGCCGGGGAACTATTTGACACACACACACACTTACACTGGAAATTGCTCCAGAGGGCTTTTTTGTTGCCTTCCTCTGGATCAACAGGGGTGTTATTGGCATGGGCTGGACTTGATGGACGCATGTCTTTTTTCAGCCTTATCTACTATGTTACTATGATGCTTAACTGAGTAGCTCTCATTTGTTCAACTTATTCCCTTTATTGTTGCGAAATGCCCTCTTCTTATCCATTAAAACTTGTTAAAACCTGACTGTAAATTCTCACGATCAGGGCCCTGTGATCCTTTTGTTTCTATGTTCCATATGTACTGCTTTATGTCTCTGTCTATTCCCTATTGTACAGCATTGCAGAATAAGTTGGTGCTATATAAATAAATTATAATAATAATAATAATAAAGGTGAGAGAAGTCTCCAGTTCCTTTGCTATTCTGTGGAGCTATGGTGGGTCCTCCATCTGCTGCCAGACTACAGCTCAAAGTATTAAAGAGATGGTAATTCACAATTTTTATTCTCTCAATTGTTCAGTCTAGTTTAATTTTAAAGGGATAGTAACACTTCGTTTTATATTTATTTTATCTTGTAGGCATTAAAAAAAACACGAAGAACGATATAAGTTATCTCTCAAACCTTTATGGTTTAAAAGATATTCACAAGCAAAGTTTTCCCTCCCGCCCCTTTTTCCTAGTGTAAGCCATCTCTTCTCAGATGTGAATCTGGTTGTAAGACCAGACAGATAACAGCAGGGGACAATCTTCTTACAATGAAAACAATGAAATCCCTGCCCCCCCTTGACAAGCTTTTCAGGTTTTTCCCTTATCTTAATTGAAGATTGTCCCTCTCTGCAGTCTACCTGGGCACATCCCTTCTGCTCTGGCTGAAAAGTGTTACATCAGTAAAAGGGGTGGGAGGGGGACACTTTGTCATTGAATTACTCTGGAACTACAACTCTGACAGTATTGAAATAACACTCTCCAAAGTCCAAATACTATGATGATTAAATAGAGCTGCTTTTATTATGAAACATTACTATCCCTTTAAGTACCACTAGTGAAAACCGTAAATGATGGTTTAACCCTTTGAGTGCCATACAAGAATACAAAGCAATGCTTTGGATACCCATCTGGCACTCACAGGATTAATGGGATGGCAATGGTTAGAAATTAGTTTAATTTACACTGTACTAAACTAATTCAGAGCCTGATTCCAGATAAGAGTTGGAACCACATTAGCCGTAGTAATACAGGAAGCAAATATAGTCAAGTTGATACCTTTATTGGCTAACTAAGCAGATTTAGGATGCAAACTTTTAAGACCTCCCAGATCTCTTCCTCTGGCATGTCTGAGGAAGAGACCTGAGAGGTCTTGAAAGCTGGCAGCCTAAAGCTGCTTAGTTAGCCAATAAAGATATCAACTTGACTATATTTGCTAACTGATTCCAGTCATTTTCTCAGTCTGATTTAATAGTACATTCATTTGTATTTACAATAGCCCCAGGCTGCCCCTTTCGGGTAAATGAGTATATTCATACAAAAGCAGCTGACTCCGGTAGCTTGGCCAGAAACTGCTGACCTAGCTGTGGTAACACTACTTGGAATTCAGGCCTGGGGAAATATTTCCCAAATCTGAAAGGTGTCACAGAGTCCTGATACTAACTACATCAAATGTTTTGCTGTAGTTAGAATCAGAACTCAACAAATAACCTTTAGAAGAGGGAAATATCTCCCCTAGTGTGAATGATGAGTAACTTTACCATAGCTACTGGAGTTCTGTGGGAGAAGTTACCTGTTTTTTAGTTAAAGCAATAGTAATATTTCACAAAAACAGCAGCTCCAATTAATCTTCATAGTATTTGGACCATGGAGAGTGTTATTTCAGTACTTTCAGAATTGTAGTTCAAGAATAACTGAAGGATAAAGTATCCACCTCCTGCCCCTTTTGCCTTGTGTAAGCCACTTCCCCTCAGGTGTGGAATCTGGTCCTGGGACCAGTCAGCTCACAGCAAGGGACAATCTTCTTACTGTGAGCATAAAGAAAACCCTGTCCCCCTTGACAGGCTCTTCAGGCTTTTCCCTATGCTCACTGAAGATTGTCCCTCTCTGTGATCCATCTGGACAGTCTTGCTGCACTGAGGGGAACAGTTTTACATCAGTAAAATAGGTGGGAGAGGGTACTTTATCATTCAATTACTCTTGAACTACAACTCTGACAGAATTGAAATAACACTCTCCATGCCCAAAATACTATGATGATTAATTGAAGTTGCTTTTATTGTGAAACTTTGCCATCACTTTAAAGAGCTGATGTAACTGAAAGGGTCAGTGACTGTGATCAGTCCCCCTCTACAAAAGTGTACTATAGTTTAAATAAAGCTAATTTCTAATCATCACTATGACTTTAAATTAACAATTTTTATCATTTTGATTGTTCAGTCTAGCTTAACTTTAAGTACCACTACTGAAAACTGTAAATGATGGTTTAACCCGTTGAGTGCTTCTCTGACTTAACATGTGCCCATGTTCACATTCTTTTTTTTTTTAGTATTGTTGGTTTGGGGGTATTCAGGGTAACCCTTTGCATGCCAGAGAGCTATCCTGTGTTGAATACTTCTCTTGCGCTCAAGGGGTTAACCCTTTGATCGCCAGCGAGAAATTCAGTGCTAACCAATGCTGTGCACATCCAACTAGTCCTTAAAGGGTTAAGCATTACTTGTTGAATTCAACAAAATGCTAAAAAGCTCTTCACCTCAGAACATGCTAGACAAGCAACTTTTTAGTGGATCTTTTTTATGTTCCTCAGGGCATTGTAGACTGCACGCCAAGTATAAGACAAAGATAAATTAGTAGTTATTGAAAAGGCATGCTCTTTTGTTTATAACAAACAACAATGCTTTGGGCACCAAATTATTATATGGTAAAACACCTACTAAATTTAGCTACTGCGAGAACTATAAATTTGTATTAAAGGAAAACTAAATTTAAAGGGATAGTAATGTTTCACAATAAAAGCAGCTCCAATTAATCTTCATAGTATTTGGGTCATGGAGAGTGTTATTTCAATACTGGGAGAGTTGTAGTTCAAGAGTAATATAATGATAAAGTATCCCCCGTCCACCCCTTTTACTGATGTAATAATGCTCATCTCAGAGCAGCAAGACTGTCCGGATGGATCGCAGAGAGGGACAATCTTCAGTAAGCATAAGGAAAAACTTGAAAAATCTGTCAAGGGTGGGAAGGGTTTTCCTTATGCTCACAGTAAGAAGATTGTCCCTTGCTGTGAGCTGTCTGGCATGTGGACCAGATTCCACATCTGAGGAGATGTGGTTTACACTAGGTAAAAAGTGTGGGAGGGGGAAACTTTATCACTCAATTACTCTTTAACTACAACTCTGACAGTATTGAAATAACCCTCTCCATGGCCCAAATACTATGAAGATTAATAGGAGCTGCTTTTATTTTGAAACATTACTATCCCTTTAACAGCCTGTGCTCTCCAAGCCACTAACCTGTAAAAAATATCTTTTGGTTCGTGATTAATAAAATCTAGTCTTAGCAGTTTGAATGGCAGAGTGGGTGCTGCCACAATGCATTGCAGAGCAAGACTTATGGAAAAAAATAATTGTTGCACATATTTTGTAAAATATTGAGACATATTTTGTTATATGATATCTCATCACATGATCTAAAAATCATCCACATGTGAGTTATCAATGGAATGTTAACATTTTTCTTAAAAAAAGAGAATAATGTATAGCTTTCCACAGGTAAGCAGAATCTAGCTTGGAGAAATCATGCTTAACCCTTTGTGTTAAGGTTATAGAGTTTCACACATGATATTAGTGTAGCATACACTTTGAAGAGCTGGCACCCTAAGAGGCTTTAAAACAAGCAGCTACTGTTTAGCATCAATCCAGGTGTAACCAATTTTTCTGTGTTGCGCTCTGAACACAGGGAATGCTCAACATGCCTGATATGCACAGTGACCTATGGGCCTCCATGCAGATCATGCATACAAGAGATATTGGATGTTGAATTGAAATCTCCAATAAGTGGAAGACTGAGGTGGGTGACATACAGTCATACACTGACAACACCAATGCTAGCCTGTCATCAGCCAATCTCATCCCAGTGAAGACATCACCAGAGGATCACAGGAGAAGGTGATTAATCACATGGGCAGCCCCATTGCGCTAAACTCCTCCCATTGAAGGCTTCCTTCCTAAGAATAGTTGACCCTTTGAGTACCAGATGGGTATGCAATGCATTGCCAATCAATGCTTACCCTTCTGGCACTCAAAGGGTTAAGTGAGAGGAGTTTGGGTTACTGTAGATATGCAACAAAGAATCACGTCCACCTCTGTGGCATGATATTGAGTACTAATTGAATTTTGGGGAACCAATCGAGAAAGTATTGATTCCGTTGGCCATTTGGATTTTCTGCCCAGATTAAAGTAAGTGGGGTTATTATTATCAGATGTTAGTGTTCCTTTAACCCCTTAACGACGGATGACTTACCAGGTACGTCCCGCAAAAACTGTCACTTAGTGACAGAGGACGTACCTGGTAAGTCACGGAAGTCCGCGTCTCCGTGCGGCTGCACGCCGCTCGGAGACTCCGGACTTCATTAAAAAAAAAAAAAAAATGTTAGGCGGGCGTTAACGTGACAGCCGCGTACGAACGCGGCTGTCACTAAGGGGTTAAAGTGTCTAACTAATATACTTGAATTTTCAGAAAGAGTAAGTAGTGATTTGGGCAAGGGAATTGCTGTTGATGTAGTATAGTAGCTTTTTGCGAAAGCCTTTGGTATTGCGTCTCAGAACAGGTTGCTGCACACATTAATAGGCTTCAGTTTGGGGGGTGGTATCTGTGCATGGATAGAGAACTGATTAACCAATTAATGATGATTGACTTGCCAGAACCATCATAAAATTCGATCCTTTGATGATGGATGATGATTCTGGCATGTCATGGGTTAATAATTGCAATGCAATGTATGTAAACATTGCCTTTGTCCCTGTTCTCTGGATCTGGCTCCTCACAATCACAGGCAGAGCACAGCGGTCCCAGTGCCTCAAATGGAAAAAGAGGCACTTTTGTTGTGCTGGGAGCATGACTGGTAGGTAGGGAGAGCTTCAAAAGGTCCATGACATATTAACCCCTTGAGTAAATGATTTACAGTAATACCAAAGTATTTTATTTACACATAATAATTTAAAAACATATATACTGAAATTTACACACATTAATGTGAGTTTTATTGCTGTGGAGCATTATGATACACTTATATACACACCACACAGTCTGATCTCCTAAAAGAGGGACATCAGGGTAGGAAAGAGGGACAGAGGGATATTCATCTCAGAGGGACAGCACTCCTCTAAAAAGGGACACTTGGGAGTCCAGTCCCTGTTGCAATAATTGAACACAAATCAACATAGGAAACCCTATAACTTTTTTTTTTACTTTTTTATATTATTATTGAATTCAGTGACAGATTATACATATAAATATGTTAAAAAAAGAAAACTATTAATCCTTAAAAAAGGTATATAATTTATATGGTTGTACAAAATTAATTAAAATGAAAATATAGTGGTACAGAGGCATACTAAAAAGGGCAAAATTGTTTAACTCCTCTAGTTTAAAAAAGCCCTAGACACAAAGGGGTTAAATGATAGATGGCAGAAAGTCTAAAATTGTAAGTGGGGTGCCTCAGCATTCAGTCCTGCGCCCAATGCTTTTTAAATGTTTTATTAATGATCTAGACTAGAAGTGGGTATCGAAAATAATGTCTCAGTCTTTGCTGATGACACTGACTAAGCTGTGTCTCAGCAGAAAAATGTGGATAAAATGAGTAAATGGGAGGAATAGTGGCAGATGAGGTTTAATATAGATAAATGTAAGGTTATCCATTTGGGCTGCAGAATCTTACATACTACATAATATATATGTTTGATTCTGCAGTTTAAATGGATTACTACTTGGGGAATCGTCGTTAGAGACAGATTTAGAACTACTGATAGACAATAGTCTTCATAGCAGTGGGCAGTGTCACTCAGCTGCAGCAAGATCCAAACGGCTACTTTTCTGTATAAAAAGGTGTATAGATGCACAGGATGGGAATATACTTCTGCCTCTATATAAATGCTGGGTAAGGCCTCACCTGGGATATCTAATACAGTTTTGGGCACCAGTTTTTAAAAAAAATACATTGCTGAAATGGAAAAAGTACAGAAAAGTGCAATGCAACTGAAGGAGGATCTGAGTTATAAAGAAAGACTAGCCCAACTGGCTTTGTTTACATTAGAGAAGAGATGTCTAAAGGGAGATATGATTACCATTTATAAATACATTCAAGGTCAATACAAATAACTCTCTAAGGAACTATTATTCAAATAGATGAGCCAAAAACAACATATCGTCAATTAACCCTTTGAGTGCCAGAGTGGTATACAATGCATCCAATTCTAAGGCTAGAATGAATGTTCTTTCGACTAAAACAAAAGCAGGGCCTTCTTTACAGTAAGGGCAATAAAGGTGTGGAATTCTTTGCCTCGGGATGCTGTGCTTGCAGATAATGTAGTTCTTTCAAAAAAGTTTGGATACCATTCTAGCTCAGAACAATATTGAGATTGATGGCTACTTGTTTCAAACCAGATAGGATGTTTATCCAGGGAAATATCCAGCTTCCATTTAGAGTCAGGAAGGAATATGTTTACCCACTTGAGGCTTAATTGGAAATTGCTTCAATGATTTTTTGCTTCCTCAGGATTAACAGGGGGGATATGACAAGGGCTGAACTTGATGGACGCATGTCTTTTCTCAACCTCATCAACTATGTTACAGTGTTACCCTTGTTTCCAGTCTGATCATATTACTCACTAACCTTAATCATGGTCCATGCATATTCATATGCCATCTTCTCTTCACAATACTTAGGTATACTAGTGATTGACAGGAAAGGGAACTTTAAACTTGATACAATTGATAGTAAATTCAGTCATACCACTCTTACACAAGTCGCTGAACCGGCCTAATCAAGTTGACTAAATTTAGTCCTTTAAAGGGATAGTAATACTTAAAATGTAAAAAGGTGTTTCATTCAAAAGTTATTAATTTTCAAAGTTGAATTTTTTAGGTGCAATATCACAGTGGCCTGAAATTGTACAATGGTGCTGTTGCTACACGTTCCTATGGACAGCTCTGGTCCGGGGACCATAAATCTCCATAGGATGGTGTAGCAACAGTGCCACTGTACAATTTCAGGCCACAGTGATATTGCACCTAAAAAATTCAACTTTGAAAATTAATAACTTTTGAATGAAACACCTTTCAGCAGTGGGAGTACTCTTGTTTTACTCAAGGGGATAAACCCTACAACATATTTTTTTTTACATTTTAAATATTACTATCCCTTTAAAGGGAAATAACACTTATTTGAATAAGTGTCTCTTAATGGGGTGAATATATTAATTTATCAGGACAGCTCCACTGCTGTTAGCCTCCAACATTAGTGACTGCATTTCTGAGTATGTGCTGCAGCATAAGAACACACTAATGCATACTAATTGGACACACCATGCCTTCATAAAGATTGCCAGCTAGCCCCATGTTCCTGTCCCAAAAACATGCACAGCACACTGCAGTCAATTTACACCATTTTATCTACACCAAGTTTAGTACATAGAGGAAAGAAAGACCCAGAGACTAACCCATTGCCCTCTCCTTGACAGAGTCAGCATTAAGTGGCAAATTTTTGGCATAAGTAGCTTAATAAATTGGAATTAGGTAGATTGGGGATAGTAAATCGATCCCAGCGCCTGATTAAGAACAGAATCATATTCATACATTTACCCCATTGTGTTTGTTGTTCATTATTTGTAAACTAGTGTAAAAGCCCGTGTACATGGGCCAAGGCCTGGTAATGTTAATCCTTTGAGTGCCATAGGGGGCCGCTACCTCACTGCTCCATGCAATGCAGTCTTGCTTCCCCTCACTCACGTGATGCAGTCATGTGCAGTAGAGACTTGACGAACGCGGCCAGTCTCTACTGTGCATGACTGCATCGTGACATGCATCCTAGAGAATTATTATATAGGATGAGTTTTTACCTCCACAAAATAAACAATGAGGTTGGCCATAGGGAGCCCTGCCCGTGCTTCTAAAGCAGTGGTTCTCAACCTATGGGTCGGGACCCCTTTGGGGGTCGAATGACGATTTGCCAGGGGTCGCCTAAAACCATCAGGTATTTATATTTCGATTCATAACAGTAGCAAAATTACAGCGATGAAGGAGCAACAAAAATAATTTTACTGTTAGGGGTCTCCACAACTTGGTAAAATTTATCAAAGGGTCGCGGCACTAGAAAGGTTGAGAACCACTGTTCTAAAGGAACATAATAACATTCTCAGTGTAATTCCCAGACTACAACGTTCAGATACAAAACTAGAAAATTCAAAAACAAAACCTTCTATAATTAAAAAAATTAAGAGCCGTTTACTTCAAGGGTACATTTTATCCTTTAACCCTTTCAGTGCCAGATGGGTATGCAACACATTGCAGAGCAATGCGTTGCGTACCCCTCGGGTGCTGAAATGGTTAAACCCTTTTATGCCACAGACATCTCCAATGCAGACATATCTAGAAACCTAGGTGTTAATCTCCACCATTTAACCCCTTAAGGACCCATGACGGTCCTGGACCGTCATTGGTTGGTATACCCTTAAGGACCCATGACGGTCCTGGACCATCATGGAATTCCGGGCTCCCTGCACGGCTGCACGCCGTTCGGGGAGTCCGGAATCGATAGGCGAAAAAAAAATGCTCCGTGTTCCTTAAGTGACTGCCATGTGCCTACTCGGCCAGTCCTTAAAGGTCAGTAATACTTCATTTTAATTTTATTTTATTTTGTAGGCATTAAAAAAACATGAAGAATGATATAAGTCTTATCTCTGAAACCTTTATGGTTTAAGAGATATTCACAAACAAAGTATCCCCCCCCGTTCAACCAGATCAGAAGGGAGGTGCCCAGGTAGACTGCAGAGAGGTACAATCTTCAATTAAGATAAGGGAAAAAGCTGAAAAACTTGTCAAGGGGGGAAGGGCTTTCATTGTTTTCATACAAAGAAAATTGTCCCCTTCTGTTATCTGTACTGTCATACAACCAGACTCACATCTGAGAAGAGATGGCTTACACTAGGTAAAAGGGGCGGGGAGGGGAACTTTGCTTGTGAATATCTCATAAACCATAAATGTTTGAGAGATAAGACTTATATCATTCTTCATGTTTTTTTAATGACTACAAAATAAAATAAAGTTAAAACGAAGTATTACTATCCCTTTAAGGGGTTAAGCTTATAAAATGAATGGTAAGCTATAGCTCAGTATTTCACTCTGTTTTTCCAATTCAAGGAATTCTTCAGCGGAAATCCGGAAACATGTCTCCCTTCAGTACAGTGGGGAACTTTTCCACCTGCGCAGCCTCAGCACACCTACCTCGTCTTGCCTCCAACTGGTGAGTAATGAAATCACTGCTGTGCCCTGTTGTGTCTCCTAGTGCGTTCTGTTAATGCTATTATACATAGTAGGCCTTACGTACATAAGATAAAAGGAGCAATGCTAGAGCAAACCAACTGTATCATAGAAGGGGAGTAAAAAGTCTTATAACTCTAAATGTTATGAATGGGGCTTTAACCCCTTTGGTGCAAGAGAGGTCTCCAGCACATTGTGAAGCACTCAGTGGGTTAAACCTTTGAGTACCAGAAAAGTATTGTGTACTCAAAGGGTTAAAAGCCCTGTTTAAATTGATGAGAAGTCTCATTTGTCCCCTAAGGTTCATTTGGTTTGCTCTCTCTCTCAGTCCCTCTCCTCTCTGTTAATTTGTATGTTATTTTGGATGCATGTTCCAGATTTGTAAACAGTTATCCCAGTGATATGCTAAATTCTAAAATGATTATAGCCTAACCTTACAGTTTTGTGCCAATCTGAGTATAACAGCATTGTCATAGGTGGTGTTGTCACTAGTGCAGTATAAGGAGAGGCTCACAAAACTACAATTTATAACAACTTTTGGATGAAGCATTCCCCAGCACAGAGAGTGCCCTTGGTCTTACTAGTTGGAAATGTGCGTGTCAACTATTCACATCTGTGTTTGTTGTCTTATGTATGTCTCTCTTTATTGCATTTATACTTCCATTTATTTCCACTGGAATGCATTTGCTAAATTCAGTATATTTCTTTCTTACTGCCTTGCTAATTCTGTTAAACTGTGTGTATTGGCATTCCTATATCAGTAAGAATGTAAATTCACGTTGATCTGCAGGAATTACTTTTTTTCTGTTAAACAAAATCAGCACCTATTACATTAACTGTTTGAGTGCCAGAGAGGTAAGCCGTGCATCTTATACCCCTCTGGCACGCAAAGGATTAATTTTTTTAAGTTTCCAGTGGATGGGCACAGCATTGCAAAGCTTTGTGTAGCCTGCTCTTCTGGCACTGGAAGGGTTTATCTCCTGTTTTTAATAGAAGGGGCTTCAGGAAAGAAACATTCTATATATAACTGATTTGCAGGTTATGCTGTATGTTACATAGAGTCTAGATTTTTTGTTACATCCATTATGAATTAAAATCCCTGTTACTGTTTGTATTTTGTTGGAAGCCACTACTGAGCCTGAAATGTTTATCTTTGAGATAAACTCTCCAGTGCAAGAAGTTCTCCAATTTGTATGGTTGCCATTGAAGCCTATATTATAAGGCGGGGTGGGCAATGTGAGGCCCTTCAGCTTTTTGTTGGACTACAACTCCCATCATCTGGATTACTTAACCATTTGAATGCCAGAGGGGTACGCAACGCATTGCTTTACAATGCGTTGTGTACCCTTCTGGCACTCAAAGGGTTAAATTGTAGTCCAGCAACAGCTGGAGGGCATCATATTGGCTAACTCTACACTAAGTCCTCTCTAACTTGAAAATATTTCTCCATAGAATAACATACTTCCATATAATCCCCTAGCTCAGTGGTTCCCAACACTCTCCTCAGGGGTCCCTAACAGACCATGTGTTTAGAGTGTTCCTGCTTCTGTACTGTCGAGTTAACTAAATGACAGAGCCCTGAGGAGCTCACTGTACTCAGTCAGGGAAAACCTGAAGACATGAGATGTTAGTGGTGCCTGAGGGTAGGGTAGGGAACCACTGGCTTAGCTCGTTGGTGTTTGGGAACAGTATCTCACATTCCATTGGTGCATCACATATAGTTAAATGTAATTTTAAATTATGTTCTTGTGATCCAGAAAAATCCCCAATGTCTGTTCAGTCCTTGGGATACGATGTGTTTGAAGGAATGTGTCTGTTTTCATACTGATAATTCACATATGTATAGTAAGCAATTATTGGAGGATAATCCATAATATAATCCATAATATAAAAAACAGAACAGATAATTAGCAGACATATTAAATGGTTTTGAATAGATTGTCAACAGCTGGAAGTTTAACATTCTTGTGGTGAAAAGGTGAAGGACATTCTAGAAGTAAAATAAATCTGTTTTAGAAATTACCTCACAAGTGCTGGCAGCAGGGGGAAGATGCACCAAGGTTAGATAGATTGGTGGATTTGTTATGATTAGAGTACTTTGCCGTGGTGAATAAGATTTCTCCATATGTACTAAGAATCAGGTAGTGTAAGAGACACTGATCATTAGCATATTATGTTAGAGTTGTGTTTGCCATTGTGTAGTAAAGATATGTCTACAATCATGTCAATTACCAGGTTAATGTGAAATATGTTATTTTATCATTCCTAACAAACATTCTTGTTGTAACACATATAGAATAAGTCGTCATATTATTAGAAACCACACAATATCTTAAAGCAGTAGTAGGCTCCCAGTGTTCATTCAGTTATTGTAGAAGTGCAATTCTCATAATCCTCTATTGGCTGTTAATTAATATGAATATACGTATTTCAGTGCAAGGATGAGTTTCCAGAAAGAAAGGGACCAGGTCATCTCATTCTCTAATAGTGTGGTGCTCTGCTATTAACATGCAATACCAGATAAATAAGACATTGACCTGAAAAAACCTGTCTGAAAATCACCACGTTTCTGTTGTAGAATCTGTCTCTTTAACAACTACTTGCTCCTGTTATCTGTAGGTCTCACAAGGGAGATGTACTAATACAATGCTGCAAGTTATTTATTATTGCTATATTGCCTAATGGAAATTTACTGGGACTTTTGCACCAGTGATAGGGCAGAGGAAAAGTGTATGGGCATTCCTTTCCTTTCACCGCTTTTCTGTGTGCCATTACTGTACTTTATTTCCCTATGCATGCAATAGGGGATGTGTTCAGGGCTTACTCATATTAATTAGCAGCAGTGGAGCAGTTTGTGCACTGTTATGCACTACATTGATTATACATTCTAGGATATACCTCTGAGTACAAGCACAAGGAAGAAGACAATATCTCAGAGCAGGAAATTTACTTGTGGATTCATACATTTACACCACTGTTTAGCCTAGTATCTTCCATTATCAGCTTTGACTTGTAACTATGGAGACTGAGCACAGATTATATGTTTAGGTAATTATATATGTGCACCTTTGTCTCCGCAATCCAATTTTAGAATGAAGGGACATTGCTAGGTACTTGGTGAGGGGGCTAAAGCCACAGGTCTCAAGATCTCATGCTTAAAATCTTGATTCCAGCTTGGGACATGCTATGGTGCTGTTCTCCCTATTAGTAATGGTGCAGTTGGGCTGTATGGTGCATTAATAATGCATTGCTTTCCCCAGACACAACAGTTCTCCAACCTCACCATACAATCCTACAGTTATTGAAGTACTTATCAGTTGTATTTTGTTCCCAGTTACTGATCATCCAGTCATTCCATCAGATCCAAACTGTGAAAAGATGTTATTCTAAACATGTCTAGGGCATGTGGTATAGATCAAATAAAGACACACACAACTTGTTTGGATGTAAAAACCAGGCCACAGCTTTATTAACTTAAAATTTAATAACCACCACAACTTTAAGCCCTTGCCAAATGCTAGGCATAAACTTATGCCCACCCTACTGAGCCCCAAAAGGCTCAACCCATCTTTTCCTCCATTCCACCACACCCCATTAGCTGGTCTGTGCAGCTCAATGAGGGGCGGTGACCACAACCCGCGACCGTGGTCCGGGTGCTTAATGCCCAAGGCCGCTGGCCTGACATCCACCTGTTAACCATGCATTCCAAACATGATGTACCATTTTTCCTATTGGCAAGGGCCAAAAGCGCCAAAAGCTGTGACAAATAAAGTAAACCCAGGTACTTTCATGACCCAAAACCCACCAGAAAACAAACCCCAAACTAACAATAAAACCCAAATACAGGGAGGGAGGGAGGGACGATACTTTTGGTATTCACTTCTGAAAAGGAAGTGATGCTCCAAGTGTCCCACTTATATTGCTTCCCATGCCCCACCCCTTCTTAAACATTAAAGGGGCAGATACCCCTTACAAGCTTTCTTTGACCCCCCCACAGCCCTGACATGATTCCCCTTCTTAGGGCTTGTGGGGAATTCTTTATTTTGTCATCATATAGCTTAGTTAAATAAAATAATCACATCCAAAAATGAAATGGGAATATATAGATTTAAATGTCACATGCTTCAAGCTAGCTTTTAGATTCCTAAAATCTAAACCTAAATTTGCTTTTCATATACATATATATATATATATATATATATATATATATATATATATATATACACTCAGCTTGGGGCATCCACAACCGATGAGAGACAGCACTCACCTTTCTTGTTTCAAATGCAGAAAAAAGTTTATTGCATTAAAAGCCTAACGTTTAGGTACACAGTTGGACCTTCCTCAGGGCCCAATGGACAGAAAACATCAGGCTTATGATGCAATAAACCTTTTTCTGCATTTGAAGCAAGAATTCTGTCTCTCATCAGTTGTGCATGCCCCAGGCTGAGTATATTTTTATATAATTATCTTATGAGAAGTGCACCAGCTAAATAATATAATTAATGGGATAAGTACTAATCTATTTGAGTGCCATTGCCTGAACATTTGAGTGTGTATATATATATATATTTATATATATATATATATATATATATATTTATTTATTTTTTAATTATTTTTTTATTTATTTATTTTTTTTCTTAAATAAAGAATGCACTCTCAACATATGACGTAATTGGGTGCCGGATAGTTCTTTAAGCTACAAACTCACAAATCAGCACTCTCAGGACTGCACATATATGTAAAATAAGTTACATTTATTTAGATCAATATTTCGATCCCCAGTCTGAGAAAGATCCCAGACTGTGGATCGAAACATTGATCTAAATAAATGTAACTTAGGCAGGTGATTTATTAATGTTAGTATCCATTCATCTTCTCTTTAGAAAAAGATTTTGTCATCTCAGCCATATTACAGGCATTGCTGTACTATCAATTCCAAAACTCTTTTACAAGCCTGTTATGCTAATGTGTGTCCTAGGAGTCTTATAATATACCTCCATAGGGCATTTAAAAGGCTGTATCATTGTTACAGATGCTAGCACGCACTTTATAAGTGATCCATAGTACTGTGTAAAGTAACACAAACAGAAAACCTTATCCAAAAGACTTAGAACGGCACTTCTACAGCAGAATAGACATTGCCCACACCAACATTTTGCATGGAATCATATAAATAAATAATATTAGAACTTGGAGAAGCTCATAAACCATTAACCTTTAATGACAAGCACATAAAATATTGGTTTGAAATGCAGTTTTAAAACCAGGGACAAAAAAGGAACAGCAGGATATCAGGGTAAAGAGACAAAACCCAGGCATGGCAGGTGTGCAAGAGTTAAAGAAACATGAATACTGAAATAGAAGTTACTATTGTATTAATGAACACTATTTAATATTCATATATCTATGTGTAAATGTTTCCATAAATTGATAGAATTTAAAATACATGATTTTGCATGTGCTGTTTTTTTGCAGGCGGGGGGAAGTAAATTTCCTTTGCACTCCTCACTTCCTACTGTGTCTAAAACCAATATATATAACCTTCTGACCAGAAAGTGTTGAGTGCAAAGGAAAATTGCTTCTTGTAGCCTGCTGACAATGAGCATACGAAACATAAAATGTATTGTCTTCTATTGAGGTATAACTAATTTTACATACACATGTCATCGGTACAAAAGTCATATAAAAACAAGTATTTTATCATTAGCGTTCCTTAAAATGAGACTTCAGAACCTTCCTTTTTATTTGCACTTGCTGATATTTTGTTCACTTCCTGAAACAGTGAGTCTGTGGTAAGGTGTTTGTTTCATTAAGCTGTTCCGTTTTAGTTTGTGGGTTTTCTTTTTTTCTTATGAGTCAAACTGTATTTGCTTTTTTCAAGATGTAACATTGTAGCATTGTTTCCTGTAGAAGCCATTTTGAATGGTGCCCCGTGTAGGTATAGCCGTACATGCAGCATTCGGAAAGGTATGAACAAATGTACCTAGATATTAATTTTGAGATATTTATTAAGTATTATTTATGATAATATAGGAATGTCCCCACTAGTTAGGGAACATTTCTGTTTTTGAATAAGAAAACAAA
Source organism: Rhinophrynus dorsalis (assembly GCA_037306005.1). Classification (NCBI taxonomy): domain Eukaryota; kingdom Metazoa; phylum Chordata; class Amphibia; order Anura; family Rhinophrynidae; genus Rhinophrynus; species Rhinophrynus dorsalis. The sequence continues at coordinate 409,460,013 of CM074718.1, read as the reverse complement.
AAAAATTGTCCATTTGTACAGATAAAATTCTAACTAACATCTTTTTTAAATACACTTTTAAATAAATAACAAGATTGTACAAAGAAAAACAAATTCAGTACTGTAACATTTAAACATGGTTCATATTACTCTTCATGTGTGCAGTTTGTTTGCATAGTACCAGCAAATTCTTATTTACATTGAGGCTGATGTACTAAGACCAGCTTGAGCCCTGGAGACCTCTGAACCACTCTAGGGGCTAGACACCATGTTTAAATCAATGGAAATTAGGGCAAAGTTTATATGTCCCCTGTGGTGCAGTTGGTTTGCTGCAGAATTGCTCATCAGCCTCTTTGTCTACAAGTTTCCTTTGTAAGATCCTAAAGCAGTGTTGCATAACTGATTTTATAGTGTACATATCTCTTTTATTCATTTTTATATTATTATATTAACCCTCTGAGTGCCAGAGAAGTGCACATTGTGTTGTGCACCCCTCTGGCACTCAGAGGGTTAAAATTTGATTTGCTCAGTAGGATAAGATTGGAAGCATTGTATTATATCCATAGTGTTGTGAATCAAATTAACCCTTTGAGTGCCAGAGGGGTATGCAACACATTGCTTTGCAATGCGCTGCATACCCCTCCAGCACTCATAGGGTTAAAAGTGTTAATATGTGCTTAGATTTTTGGCGATAAAGTGGGGTCCCCAATAAATAGTTGCAAGAAGTATGCATTCATAATAGTGGGCATGTTATACCTATTCATTGCATCTAAAAGAAGCTCTAAGATCACATAGCAATAAACCCCTTGGCATGAAATCCTAACGACCACAAAGAATCATGTCTGCCTGGGTGGACAATGATATTCAACACTAATTTAAAGGCGAACATTCACATCCCCAAAAATTTTCACCCACTGCTTTTAAAATGTAAAAAATATTAGCTCTGGTTTTATTTTCTCCACTGCCTAAGAGTGGAGATATTAATCATTGAAATGTGGCACTTCCGCATTTTGGGGAACCGTGTATGAGTGGCAGGACTTCCCACCTCCCTCCTAGTAGCCCTCAGTAGTATGGTAAATGGAGCTCGCTGTCACGTTAGCCCAGAAAAATGCAGCTCTGAAGAGAAGCGCGAATACGCCCCAGGGACTACTGGGAGGGAGGTGGGAAGTCCTGCAGCTCCATGCCACACATACACTGTGCCTCAGACCCAGGAGTGCCACATTTCAAAGATTAATATCTCCACTCTTAGGTAGTGGAGAAAATAAATAAAGCCAGAGCTAATATTGCTTTACATTTTAAAAGCAATGGTGACAATTTTTGGGGATGTGAATGTTCCCCTTTAACATTCATTTTGGAGAACAGAATTGATTCATAATTGCCATTAGAATTATCTGCCCATATTAAGATAAGCTGGGGTTTATTTGGTGCTATATTCTTTCACTTTAAAAGTAAACATCTTATTTAAAATAAGAAGAGGTTAACACTTTCAATATTACCAGCGCAGTGTATTACCCTTTCAGTGCTTCTGGCAGTGGCTTTTTGTATACAAAGGTAATAAATCAGTGTAGTGAATTTCCACTGTCAAAATTACAGTAGTCAAAACGTTAGAGTATATGTGTGAAAGGAAAAAAATTAGACATTGTACGGAAGATGCACTAACATGATGCTGTGGTAAAATAGGTGCTATAATTGGTGTTCAAGTCCTATGCCTGCGTAATGTAAATTTACTAAAGTACTTAGGCCTAAAATTATTTCATTAAAGGGATAGCAATGTTTCAAAATGAATGCAGCTCCGATTATTCTTTATAGTTTTTGGGCCATGTCGAGCATTATTATCATTCTCTATGATGTGTAGTTCCAGAGTAATTGAATCATAAAGTGTCTCACTCCCGCCCCTTTTCCCTATGTAAAGCTGCACAGCAAGACCTTCCGGATGGATCACAGCAAGGAAAAACCTGCCCTCTCCTTCAAGGGGGTTATGGTTTTCCTTACGCTCACAGCCAGAAGATTGTCCCTCGCTGTGAGCTGTCCAGTCAAGCAACCAGATTCCACATCTGAGGGGAGGTGGCTTACACTAGGTAAAAGGGGCAGGAGGGGGACATTTTATAATTCAATTACTCCAGAACTACACACATACCTCCCAATTATCCCTCATTAGGAGGAACAGTCCCTCTTTTAGACCCAAATCCCTCTGTCCCTCTTTCCCACCCTGGTGTCCCTCTTTTTAGGAGACCAGACTGTGTGGTGTGTATATAAGTGCATAACATTGCTCCACAGCAATAAAACTCACATTAATGTTTGTTTAAACTTCAGTATCTCAGTTTATACATTAGTCTGTGTAAATAAAATACTTTGATTTTGCTCTATGTTATTTATTCTGTTACTCAATACGTTATGAAATTACCTAAAAATTCTGGGCACACCCCCAGAAATACTCCCTAAAACACAAGTGTCCCTCTTTGGTCATTTGAAATATTGGTAGGTATGTACACATCATAGAGAATGATAATGCCACTCTACATATCCCCAAAACTATAAATAATAATTGGAACTACATTTATTTTGAAACATTACTATCCCTTTAATGCTGCTTTCGTCATTGGGAGTACATTTGGGACATGTATGACCATTTTCAGCTATTCCTTTCCTCTGTTCCTAGTTTTACATTATGTGCTGACAAGACGAATAGGATATTGACATAATTTTACACAAATTCCCTGTCATTAAATAGGGGTGGTATTTTGAGCATGCTTGCATTAAAGTCTTAAAAATCTCATAGTATATGCACCAGCATGCACAAAATCTCCAGAATTCATAGTTTTTTGACGTAATACATATATGCTTCCTAAACCAGTGATTGTAAACCTGAAGCCCTCCAGCTACTGAGGAATGAGAATGACTGGATATAGTCTTCAACAGCTGGCAGATGTCTGATTGCCCACCCCTATTTAACCCTTTGAGTGCAGTGTGTACCTTGGAACTTCTTCTCTTTGAGCTCTCGGAGAGGGCTCATCTGCTGCCGGGCAGGGGATGTCAAAGATGCGATTCATGTCATAAAAGGGTGTGGGGCTTAACTGGATGTGCAGGGATTATCCATTGGATGTCATAAGGTGGGCAAGAAGTGGTCAGAACTGGGTGGGAGAGAAGTGGGAGGAACAGGGTGGGAAGGAGAAGAAACGCACCACTACTGCTGCAGAATCAGCCTCTGTCCCCAAAGACCTGGTAATTCATTCTGAAGACCTGTGACTCCAGGTATGGCTATTATTAATAGACACAAGTTAGCTGCATAGACAATGTGGTGGCTAACCTCTTTGTATGAGCCCCAGTGTCTGGATTGACAGTAAAAAGTAGGTAAAATTGCAGGTATCTGTAAAACATTTTGAGATATCAGTAAAAATACTGAGACAATACAATTAAAAAATGTAACTGTGTTTTGTAATTTGTCAGTGGAATGTGCAGCTGTGTATTTAATTTGAAGATTTTCACTTCCTCTTTTACTCACTCTAGAGTCAGCTGCATTATGTCAGCAGTAGCATCCACTCAGCAATGATTTAAAGTGGATCTATCACATATAGAGAAGTAATGCTCATTAGTTAGAGCATTTAGCGAAAAAGTTTAACATGTTACTCATTTTTTAAAAAAACCTGTTAGCTCTGGCGGTGGAAGCAATGTCCATTCCTTGGTTATTCCCTCTGACCTACATCTTTCCGCCCCTCCCAATGTTACACAGGGTGTTACGGAAATTACGACTGGAGCGTTGTCCAGTCATTCTGATTGCTCCGTATTGGCCTCGCCAGGTTTGGTTTCCAGAGCTTCTGGATCTGTCAGTGGCGGAGACATTCCGGCTCCCTTGCCATCAGGATCTTTTTCTACAGGGTTACCTGTGGAAAGAGGATGTTCATCGTCTAGCCTTGACAGCTTGGAAATTGAATCCTCAATATTGAGGACAAAAGGGTTTTCTTCTGGTGTGGTGGCTACTATGCTCAGTGCCTGTAAACCTGTTTCTTCCAAGATCTACCATCGTGTCTGGTCAACCTTCCTACCTTGGTGTGCTGACAAGGATCTGTCTCAGGAATTTGATCTGCCTACGGTCCTGGCCTTTTTGTGGTACGGTGTGGATAAGGACCTCAGTTTGAGTTCCCTTAAAGTTCATACGTCTGCTCTTTCTGTTTTCTTTCAGAGGCGCATTGAAATCCTTCCTGATGTCAAGGTTTTCTCCCAGGGTGTTGCTCATACTCGTCCTTAACTTGGTTTTGGGTGTTCATCAGCGCCCTCTATTTGAGTCCTCTACGCCTGTTGACATGGAAAATGGCCTTTCTCCTGGTGATTGTGTCTGTCCTGTAAACCATCCTATTTGGTGTTTCACAAGGACAAGGCGGTGCTTCGCACCTCTCAGGAGTTTCTCCCGAAGGTGGTTTCAGAGTTCCACATCAATCAGGAGATTGTGGTGCCCTCTTTCTGCTCTGACCCCATCTCTGACAATGAGAGCGATCTCCACTTGTTAGACGTGGTGCTTTGTCTCAAGTTTTATGTACATCGCACTGAGTCTATCAGGCAATCAGACTCGTTGTTCGTCATTCCTGAGGGTCCTAGGGCAGGAAGACCTTCATCCAAGGTGACTATTGCTTCTTGGATCAGGTCCACTATTCGTAAAGCCTTATGAGCTGAGGAAGAAGCCTGTCCCTTGCAGTGTCACAGCTCATTCTACACGATCTATTGGGGCCTCTTGGGCTTACAAGAATCAGGCCTCTGCTGATCATTTGTGCAAGGCTGCCACCTGGTCGTCTGTGCACACTTTTTCAAAGCACTACTGTGTTGATGTACTGGCATTGGCTGACACCAACTTTGGGATGAAAATCCTGGGGGCAGTCTTGCCTGTTTAGGATTCCCTTCGGTTCATAGTGCTTCCTTCACTTTTGAGCCCTGCTGGCTCTAGTTCAGTGTGCTGTGCAACAGTTGGGGTGTTGTTACCCCTGTTCAGTGTCTGTTGACACTTCATTGTTTGTTGGGCTATTTCTGATCTGATGGTTCAGAAAAGTATTTAACGGGTAAGACTAAAATCCTCTTTTTTTCAGTCACAGGTCACATGGTTGAAAATTCATATGTATGAGGGCTGCAAACATTTTTATTGATAACAATGGTGAATTATGTATGTATATCTGTTAAGAAAAAAGTGTAGCACTAATGAGACACTCCAGCTGTGCAATAGGGGACAAATAAAATTTCTTGTTAATGTAAATGGTTTTAACTCCTTGAATGCCAGTAAGGTCCCCAGCTCAATACATCCTAGAACAAAAAAAAATCTTAATTAATACATCCTTGAGAAGCTTATCCCTGACAGTCTATCACGGTGCCTGTGCTTTCCCTCTGTGAAGGGCGACATTATTATCACGGCCGTTCCCTGATTGGCTGGTCTTTATTGCTACCACTAGGGCTTGCCTATATATACTCTGGGACGTTCTCCCTTAGGCGCCCTTTCGTGGTGTATGAGTTCCTGAGTCTGCTCTGTATCTTTGCTGTTTCATGTATGACTTTGCCTGCCTCACTACGCTCCTGTTCCTGTGTTCCAGTATATACGCTCCGTTGCTGACTGTATCCTGGCTGAGAAACCGCTCCATTGCTGACTGTATCCTGGCTGAGAACCTGCTCCTTTGCTGACTGTATCCTGGCTGAGAACCCGCTCCGTTGCTGACCTTATTCTGGTTGAGAACCCGCTCCGTTGCTGACTGTATCCTGGTTGAGAACCTGCTCCATTGCTGACCGTATTCTGATCCATTGCTGACTATCCTGGCTGAGAACCTGCACCACTGCTGACCTTATCCTGGCTGTAGAACTGCTCCGTTGCTGACTGTCCTGGCTGTGAACCCGCTCCGTTGCTGACAGTATTCTGGCTGAGAACCGCTCCGTTGCTGATAGTATCCTGGCTGAGAACCGCTCCATTGCTGATAGTCTCTTGGCTGAGAACTCGCTCCGTTGCTGACTGTCCTGGCTGTGACCCCGCTCCATCTCTGACAGTATCCTGGCTGAGTACCGTTCCGCTGCTGACGGTGGCGTGCTGCCTCCACATTGTGGCCCTTGTCCTCAGTGGATACCCATCCACTTGGTACCGTGTCAGTCTGAGCATACAGGTGACCCCGTGTGGTTACCGATTTCCTTTACTGTGCAGCGATTGTCGGTGTGCACCGCTGGGCGCTGTTTCTGTCGACCTTAGGTTGAGCTGTGTGCCCAAGCTGCTCTACTGCCTTCCGGTGGTGTGTACAATCGAAGTACCGGTGCGGTGTTGTCCATGCCGACTGAGTTACTCTGATCACTCTCTGTGTCTGTCTCACAAATATTGCTGGGCTCACTCCTTTTGGGAGTTGCAGTTTAGTTGGGCGTTTTCCATTAACCCTGTATGTACCTGGGGATTCCGGTACAAGAGCTCTACCATTTCTGACTGCAGAGTCATGTACTCAGGAGCCAGCTTTGCACTTCCAGCTTACAGGTTGAGAGACACTGGTTCTGTTCCGGTACTTACCTCCTCTGATCCACCCCTAGCGTTCTAGGGCTTTCCTGTAGCAGCTGCCTAGGTCTCCGTTAACCCTTTGTGCATTGGGCTGCATGTACACTGTTGCCTCCAGTCAGTCGGCTAGGGCCTTGGTCAGTGTTGCCTCATTCCTGTTGGATCAGTACCCAGGCGTCTGGGTTGTGCCAGTCCTCTACTGTGGGCTCCCTGCCACTGTAGTCCTGTTGCCATTCCTGGACTGTGCATGCATTGCCTTACCGGATCTGCCAGAGGTCTGATTGTCAGCAAGTACCAGTTCTCTCCTGTTATTCATACGGGTTCCAGTGCCCAGGCATCTGGGCAGTCTGTCATATTGGTGTACCTCCTGTGTTGGCATCCTACCGTCTGCTTGGGACTGTTACTCCTCCTAGGTTGCCAAACACTGTTGGACGTATTGTCAGTACCCTACTGTATCGTACATATCTTATTACTGTACTCCTGGCAGCTTATTGTTCTGTTTATAGGTCTAGAACCTATACTCTTGTATGCACTTTGTTCTAATAAAGCTATTTTAACCTTACCGATCTGTCTGAGTGTTCATCTAAAACCGTGACACAGTCTTAAGTGGCCTAACAAAGTTCAAATGTATGGTTCATTTTTTATATTTTCACTATTTTTGAATGTGTTTGGTATCTAAATACAGCTGGTTTTTACTTTCTTTTGCCCTTCTTCCCTATACACCTTCTATTGACAAACAAAGCCCAGCCTCACTGATGGAGAATTGAAGTAGCAGTTTGATCTGAGAGGGCTGGGTAGGATTTGAGCAGCTGACATCACCAACATAAGAGTTATTGAGAGCAAAGCACTTGACCACTGCCATAATAACCCAAGAAATTTGTAAAACCGTTTTTTTTTTTATATTTTCATATGAATAAGTGATCTCAGGCCAAAAGTAAAAATACAGATCTGATTTATTTTCTGCCCTCAACATGTTATAGTACTTATTTAATTTACTACTAGGAAGCAGAGTTCCTTTAATGGCTTAAAAGTCCAAATAAAATCAGTGAGAATTTGTATTTGAAAAAAGAGCAAGAAAAACAGTGCACCGAAACATCTAAATGTTATATGTTTGATTACTATAATGGAATCCAAGTGCTCATATAGTGAACTAGAAAAATAAAATGAAAAAAGTGGAGATATATTGTACGTCATATATAATAATTCGCTAAATGTAGGTTTGTCAGAAGCTGTCATGCGCAGTACAGTCGGCTGAGCGTGGGGCACTCTGAATCCAGACTGTAGTCCTCTCTCTGAATTCGGAGCTCCCCGCTCGGTATCAGCCGCTGCGTGGGCATTTTCTACTGTGCATGACTGCAGCGTGGCCGTTGCTGGGTGGCACTGTGGTCCATGTGCATGGGCTCTTCAACTAGTATAATATAAAGAATATGGTCTGAGAGTCGTTAAAGTGTCTGAGGTTAGATACGTAAACTATTTGTGCAAATAAAATATATAGGAGAGTGATAGTAGCTCTAAGGCACGTGACAAAGGTGAGGGGATGGAGACACTAGATCACTGTTGTGATATCCACTGATATAAAGTGGGCTAATGCACATACATCATGCTCCACTGGTATATAGAATTAATACACATGCATAAATATTACTGATGGATAGTGTTGAGCGAGCGTGCTCGGCCGATGCTCGGATCGGCTCGAGCATCGCTCTGCTCGGCACATGGCGGTACTCGTCGAGTACCGCCATGTGCTCGCCCGCCATGTTCGGGTGGCGGGGATCTGTGCCGGAAGAGGCACAGATCTGAAGACGCTCCGCTGGACCACCAGGGACTGGAGGTACGGGGGCATTGCGGAGATGAAGGGGGCATTGCGGAGATGAAGGGGGACATTGTGGAAGAGGGGCATGGACTCTATGCCCCTCTTCCACAATGTCCCCCTTCATCTCCGCTGTGCCCCTCTTCCACAATGTCCCCCTTCATCTCCTCTATGCCCCTCTTCCACAATGTCCCCCTTCATCTCCGCTATGCCCCTCTTCCACAATGTCCCCCTTCATCTCCTCTATGGCATTGTGGAAGAGGGGCATAGCGGAGATGAAGGGGGACATTGTGGAAGAGGGGCATAGCGGAGATGAAGGGGGCATAGCGGAGATGAAGGGGGACATTGCGGAGATGAAGGGGGCATTCGGAGATGAAGGGGGCATAGCGGAGATGAAGGGGGGCATTGACCAGGCACCCTCCCCTCATCAGAGCAGGGGGTGCCTGGTGTAATGCTCGTGTCGCCCCATTCATTTCAATGGGGCTCGGGTGCTCGGCCGAGCACTCGAGCCTCAGGGGGTGCTCGGTCAGAGCACCCGAGCATCGGGGTGCTCGCTCAACACTACTGATGGATTAAGTGGTTACCAGACAAGTTCTTTTAAAGATATATTGTATTATTGCTGTTTTACTTGACCAGTCTCCTTATTTCCCCTCAGATCTTTTCTTCTTCTCCTCCTTCTCGAGTCCTGACTCTCTTTGGATGCTATTGCATTTGTAATAGTTCTTATTTATGATGATCCTTCGTTCTCCAACTGTGTCTTCCTCAAAAGGTTAGAGACAGCTCCAATCTAAAGATCCGCCAGCTCTCAATGTATATGTAGTATGGTAAAGTATATACTGAAAATATTGTCAGCACCAGTATTGTGTGCACTGGCAAAAGGATGTAAATGGTAAAATGTGAACCATGGAGGAATGTACGTATACGTGTATAAAAAAGTTTTTTATTAGTTACCAAAATAAAGGGAATAACAAATAATGTTAAAATACAGAAATAAATAATGGCTAAATATATATATCAATGAGTTTTGGGATAAAAAAAACCCTTCATCAGGATCAAATAAATAAAATTAAACTGATAAATAAAAGCAAATGAAAATGGCAAAAGTTGTGTCCAAAATGTCAGGTTCTCTTATTTAAAGGTACTTCGACCAATCCAAAATGAGGATTGCCGGTGCACTCAATACTAGTGCTGACAATAATTTTAGTATATACCTTACCATACTACATATACATTGAGAGCTGGACCATCAGATTGGAGCTGTCACTAACCTTTTAGCCCTAACTAGCCCATATTCTTTATATTATATAGGTACAGTATGTCGCCACTTTTTTCATTTTATTTTTTTTAGTTCACTAAATGAGCAGTCGGATTCTATTATAGCAATCAGACATATTACACTTAGATGTTCCTGTGCACTGTCTTTCTTGTTCTTTTTTCTATGTTTTGCACATGAGCTAACCCTGGGGACAGACAACAGCAAGGAACTATTACCTCTACTTACCCGCTGAGATTTATCACTGACATTTGGAGAAGAATTCTTTAATCAACTCGTCCCATTTGAATTTTACACTTCTAACGAGAGAAGGACTATTTGTAGTTCACTTCCACTAGAAGGTGAATTCATACTATTATTTTCCCACCCAATATCACCTGAAGGTTTACAGGTTTGGGCAGATGTAATATTCACCATATATTATCTGGAGGATATAGATTTGGATATCAACCATCACGTCTAACCTCTATTTATATATGAATTGTATGGGACAGCTTATTAAGTTACAGTAACACCATTACCTTGTGTTTAACCTTCTATATTTTATTGTACTATATTGTAAGAAGTCCAGTGAAAGGTAAGAGTTAGTCATCTTTTGGTTCTAGAATTTGTATTTGCCCTGTGGTGTTCTTCTTAGCACATGAGCCTGTCTGTGTCTTGTGGAAACTAAGCTTATGTGACCATTAATTGAAACCAATTTGATGCGTAACAGGTTATACCTTTCTTTCTATATAAAGACTAAGGGGGCATTTATTTCCTACTCTTGGTACTAGTTCACCTACCCCTGACATTATTTATGTAGAATTCTTTAGAATATAGTAGGCAATAAAGAAAGAGTTTCAAAAATACTTAAACCGGTATATATTTATATATATATATATTATGCATATACCATAAATTGTAGCATAGTAAATCCAGTATGACTAGCAAAGTATAATTAAATAATAAAAGTATTACATACCATTAGTCTTGCATATAGATAGGATTTCTCTCTGTTCATAAAAAAAACCACTACACCTATTGTCTTATGTAAAGTCAATTATCAGTACACTTTAACCCTTTGAGTGCCAGAGGGGTGCACAACACATTGCTTTCCAGTCTGTTGCATACCCCTCTGACATTCAAAGGGTTAACACACCTTTTCTTTTGGTTCAGCACACTGCATGTATTTAACTATTACATACCCAGAACTCAGATTTATTGATTATAAACTGTATTGATTTTAAAGTGTAATGATTGCTGATGCCAGATGTCCAAAAATGCTTGCTGGGTGGAAAAGTTATCACAATAAATGGATGATAATGATGCCCATGGGAATGCATATCAGTTTTAGCTGTCCCATTCCCTCCTCAAAACAAACAAACAAACAACACAACTGACTGCTTGTTTAGCCCTTTAAGTGCCAGAAAGTTGTATAAAATGGCCATAGCAGTGCATAATAGTACTAGCTACCCAATTCCCTCCTTCAACCATTAAACACAGTAAACTGATCCTTTTAACAACTTAACCCCTTAAGGACCCTTGATGGTCCTGGCACGTCATGGGTGGATTTGAGTTAAGGATCCATGACATGCCAGGATCGTCATGGAATTCTGGGCTCCCCGCGCAGCTGCACGCCATTCAGGGAGTCCGGAATCGAATGCAAGGAAAAAAAGCTCTGTGCGTGCGCGGCCGGTCCTAAAGGGGTTAAATACCTTAAATGGTTAAGTTTTGAGATTAAAGTTTTTAATTAAAAAGTAGAAAAGAAAAACATGCCTAATTTTCTGTATTTATGTACATTTAATCCTATAATTTTGAATTTACGAGACCCATTGTAAATTCTCTATTTCCTCTCCTCAATTTACTCAAGATTATAATGTATACAGTCCTCCCGTTATGTTGTATCATTATCTATATGAAAATGGGTCTTTTGTCTTTATTGTTAGTTTAGGTATTAACGATAAAGATTCTTTTGTCTGCTTGCATACTCTGATTAGATAAACTGAATTAACAAAGAGACCTTAATTAGGTACAGGACCCTTATAATGATAGATACTTTTTATTTCCCAGACGGACTATGTTTCACAGATGAACAATACATTTGGACATTATCCAAACTAGTTGTTCTCAAGAAGAAATGTGAACATATTAACTAAATTGCAGTATAAAACAGAACATCCTCTGGATTCTTTCACATGGACAACTTGTGTAGCATAACCTTTATGTAGCAGCTGAAAATGTTGGTGTGTTTTTTATTACCATAGTATATACAAGTTTTCCCAGCATCCCATTCTCTTAATTTAAACAGACATGACAAAATACCAGGGAGATCTCAGATACTTGCTAGGACTCTTTCAGGTTCTCTTCCTGTGTGTGTTTGATGGCTGAGCCACATGAGGTCCAGTCGAATATTACATTCTGGTACCCACATGGGTCAGCCCTTCATTGGAGGTTGTAGTGAGCATCACAGCCTCCAACATCATATGAAAGGTCTGCCAGTGTGCCGTAGGCTGCCATGCAGACCTGTGTTGTATCTTGGGTGCATTAGTGCAAGGCGATAATCTCCTATGTGAAAGAAACCATAGCCCATCATCATGCTTTTCACAGTGGGTGGCATCTCTAGCAAGACATTGGTATCACCCATATGAAAAAGGTCCTGTAGTTGAGGCATTTCAGTGAGATTTATGTTGTGCTGGAGGAAAGCTGCAGGACATGCAACCATCGCATTGCATTTTGCCAGTGTGGAATCCCCCATGTGTTAAAATGATTCACATCTCATGCATTTTTGCAACACATTTCTGGAATGCAAAAGTTTTATGAACACCCCACATTTCAAACCCTATAATGGTTCCTAAATCAGCTTGCATCATGATGGTTTCAAAAAGAAAGTAGTAGGCTTTAATTTGAGCATTCCTACTTTTTATACTGCAAGGTCCTACCAGCAGGGTCTTCGCCAAAAATTGCCTTGTTTTATATCTAGATGAAATTGTTATCATAATTACTGCTTCCCAACTATATTATTTTTTAGTGTTTTTAAAATAATTTAGAATAATTATATATTCTGCAATTAATTAATTAACAAAACTTTGTCACAAAAAGATACATACACAGAAAAAATCAAATTATCTCTGTATTCTGTGGTAGGTAACTGGCAGAACACACAGATCATTTTCCTTAATTCAACAACTCAGACAGCATATATTTAGCTAAGTGCAGCACAATATGCAAACTATCATGCAGGGCATAGAGAGATGAGCCTGGCATCTGGTAATATTATGTCATTTTCAACACTAGGGGCCCATTTGTTCTTGATATATACATATTTTAATTTGTAGTGACAACCTGTACAGATCATTTATAGCACCTTGGTTTTTAAAAAAAGGGAAATGTAATTGGTTTTATGTTTTTAACCCTTTTAGTGCCAGATAGCTATCCAACACATTGCATTGCTCGTAGGGACTTGTCACTGTTTCTTCCAAAGCACGTGGTAGATCAGTGGGTTTTGTGTGTGATTTCAGATGGGTTCCCCATAGACCTCAAGTCCCTTTCTTCTCATTGTATTTTCCTGTTCAGGATTCCACTGGATCCAGATCTGGGCTGTCTATTTCTAGACGCAGTTCATTCCCTGCAGATACTGGTGGTCCCAGTTCCTTCAAAATATCTCTTCACCAAATTCTATTCAAATCTATTTTTTTTTTTCTCCTGAGGCCAGTATCCTGAAAAAAAGGGATTTTCAGAATAGGTTATTTCTACTATGCTGCAGGCTAGAAAGCTGGTTTCTTCCAATACCTATCAAATTGTTTGACCCGTCTTCTACAAGTGTTGTGCCAATCTGGGCTTGCACCTTTTCAGCTTCTGGTTGTCTTGGTCTTTCTCCAAGATGGTGTTCAGAAAGTACTTTCTTTTAGTTCCATCAAGGCTCAGATTTCTGCTCTATCCATTCCTTTCTAGCAGCGTTTTGCTTTACACCCGATAATGCAAACTTTTGTCCAAGAGGCAGCCCTTGTCTACTCTGTCTTTTGGGATCACACTACTCTGTTTCTTTGCATCTACTTAAGCTCAAAGCAGTGTTTCTTCTGTTATGGTGTCTGTTTATTGGGTATTCGAAATGCAGGCCTTGTCCTATAAGTCTCCCTTTCTGTTTTTTTACTAGGACTGGGATCTTGTGGATATCTATGGGCTTTTTGCCCAAGGTTGTTTCATATTTTCACATCAATCATGAAACTGTCCTTCCTTCTTTTTGTCCGGCTCCCTCTAACAGACAGGAGTAAGAACTTCATCTGTTGGATGTGGTAACATGCTTGTAATACCATAGTTTATGGTACACAGCGTTTTCCCGAGATCTGATTCACTCTTTTTCATTCCTGAGGCCCCACGTACTGGCCAGGCTGCATTTAAATTTACTGTAGCTTCCTGGATTCATTCAACAATTTTCCAGGTCTACGTCCTCTAGAAGAAGCCTATAACCTTTCGGGTCAGTGCGCATTCCACTAGGTCCATGGGTCCATGATTTTTGGGCCTAGAAAAATCATTGCCCCTTCTGAACAGTTATTTAATTTGGCAACTTAGTTGTGTCTGCACACCTTAACCAAACATTACCATGTCAATGTGCTGGCTTTGGCTGAAGCCAGCTTTGTTTGGAAGGTCCTTTAGGCTATGGTGCCTATAGAGGAGTCCTTATTGCCTTTATTCTCATTAATCATAGCCCTGTTGGTTTCTTGTTAGTTCTCTGTTATTTTACATGCAAGTTCGGTGTCTGACGACACATGAGGTTCTTCCTGTACCATTTTTTTCCTGTGGAAGTAGAGGTTTTTATTCCATCCATGCAGTCTTGGTGGATATCTGTTAGCACCCACACTATGAGTGGAGTCAGGCTTCTTAGGAACTACAGCAATGAAGCTGGCGTGCGAAGAATGGAGTTTGCTGCTTGAGATTGGAGGAGCCCTATTGGAGTGCCCTTGCTGCGACCGCAGCTGAGTTAAAGTTGCTGGCAGCGAAGCCAGATGTCTGACCCCAGTTGAGCCGGGGCCGGGACCTGGATAGGCACCCCTCAGACTTGTAATCTGCTATAGTTCCCAAGGAAAGGGGCAAACCGGACCCAATATGCAGGCCCAAGAACCAAGAGGAAGAAGCCAATGGCTACACTGGAGCTGAAGGCTAAAACTTCACCAGGCCAAATCTGAGGGACCCAGGACCAAGAAAGGAGTCAGAGACCCCTAAGAAGAGAGGGTCTTCCCTGTGAGCCCCAGAAAAAGGTTGCCCCTAAGAGCAACCACAAGTCACAACCCAGAACCCTACCCCCGCCTATGTCAATGGATGAACGAGGTAGCAGGGAAGTGAATAGCAGCCTGACCAGCTGCAAAGGAATAACAAGGGAAACCAGGCCAAAGCCCTTGCGTCTCTACCCCCACCTATGACAGTGGCTGACGGGGCAGGAAAAGGGAAGAGAGGAGCTTACCAGGAAAATAACCCAAACCCACCTGGTACTACTGGACCTGGCCCCGAAGCTAGGGAGCGGAGCGCCAAACGGTGGACAGGCAGAAGATTGGCCTAACGCTACAAGGCCCAGACAGGCAGTCAACAGGGCAGGCCAGGAGCAAAGGCCCCCGGAAGACACGAGCGCCTGGAGACACCAGGCACATGCGGGAGGAGACGAGGCCTGAAGTGCAAGCCCAAGAAGGCTGATTGCAGTGGCTCAAAGACAGGAGAGGCCGCCCAGAGGCTCGTGAGCGTGGCGCCGACACGGCGAGAGCCTAAGATACAGCCGCCAAAGAAAGACGGCTGGGCTCCAGAAGGCAATACACCGGTGGGGGCGAGCACAGGAAGAACCCAAGAACGTCTAGGCAGTCCGGGTCGGAGGCGGAAGGGCAACTGACAGGGAACCCAGGAGGATCCGGAAGCAAAGTCAGACAAGCCCAGGACAGGAACAGCAAGCGAGATGCAGCAAGCTCAGGGACCAAAACAACAAAAGACAATAATCAGGCAACCAGAAACAGGAAAGCAGCTACTAAAAAAGGCTATGGCCAATCTGGAACTGGGTGGTTCAAGGGTCAAGAGCAGACACAGAGGTAACAATATCTTTGGTATATCCCCATGGTTCATGTGTTCTACATGAGAGGACAAAGAAAAGAGGAATTGAGTGAACATGCCATTAAATCCAGGCAGAGGGGTCCTCTTAAGTTCTTGATTCAGGGTATTTCCTTCTCTTCTTTCACTTCTGTTTTCATTTCTTTTTCCTTGCTATACATTAAGACTGAATTAGCAGGAGAGGGGAGAAGGAAGTCTGTGCCCCAGAGACCTTTTTATGTAAGTGTCCTGCTCTCCTAGAGTAGGATACTTTATTTCATGGTTCCAGTGCTCCACTTGGAGAAAATAATTTAAGATCACTAAAACACATATATGATCTGTGCTAATACATTTGACCATATTAGTGCTAGAGTTCTGTGCAATGTATCTAACAGCTCTCAGTTAGACATGTTAACAAACATGATGAAATACTATATAATAGATTACATTGTATTCAGTCTCTGCTATTAACTATATCAACCCATCTGGTGGGTTGAGAAAGCACCATCTGCTGGAGTTAGGTAAATGCACCCTGTCTATTACCATTCACAGTGACAATACAGAGCTGTCAGAATCGCTAGGAAGCCCACAGAAAAACATATGCTAGCAATCAATGCTAGAGAACAGAGCTTGTGGGCGTGGGCTACTCACATCTGGGTTGAGCTGTGGCCAGAGTTGTACTACAGTTGCCAGACACAAGACTGGATATCATCCACCAGAGGAGCTGGTGTTCTGCTGAGGATAATCAAGCAGCAGTAGCATTCCTATGGGGAAGAGTTAATGCTAGGGTTTGGTGCAAGTGGGTGTCACTAGAGCACAAAGATACCCCTGGTATGGTCTGGCCCTGGCCGTACAGGAACAAACCTTCAAGTATATATGCTGTCCCTGGTTTTTGTCCCTGATTTTAAAATTAAATTCAACCCCACATTTTATGTGAACATAGAATATTGGGTTAAAATAACATTTTAAAACCAGGTATAAAAGCAAGGACAGCAGAATCCAGGGACAGATGGATAAAACCCAGGGACATTCTCTGGAAATCAGATAGTGCTGGCAGGTAGGCATTACTAACCCGACAGCCCGATCTGGTGCCATTAAAGACCATGGCACATTTTTTTTCTTATCAATGACTTCTGGGATTCCAGAGTGGCGTGTTTTTAAGTGGCGGAACCAGTGTAATGGTCCTGGCATGTGATGGGTGTCACGAAAGCCTCCGTGCCCTGGGCTCCTGGAGGGGCCTGAGGGCCAGCCTGCTCCCTGCAGACTATGGGTCCCATTTATGGGGAAGCTCCTTTCTCAGCTTTCCAGTCCCCTCTTGTGTCTAAGTCACCCTGTGCTTATTGGAGGCACAGGGTAACCAGGAAACCCAGTCTGGTCAGCCCAATCCAGACCTCTACAAACAAACCAGTCATGAGGGCTTTGTGTGCCTTAGCAGGACTGTCACGGGAACTGGTCTGCATGGAACTCATTTGTTTTTCATGTACCCCTTCATGAAAGAGCATATCACTAACCCTGTATGGCTGTTGGATTTGCCCAGGGTTATCCCTGATTTCCTATCCCTATCCTTGGGGGTTGAGTGTCTCCTTTCCCTGATTGTCCTGGGAAGGAAAGGGGATTGTGTTTGCTAATCAGATTATGCTCTAATGTAAGATGTAATACCGTCACATGGGGTATTGTGGTTGTTAATTAGATTATGCTCTATTGTAAGTTGTGGTTTAATTATGTTTTTTTCTGATGTTGTACAGTATATAAACCTGTGTTGTGGTTCAATAAAGATGTTCCAGTGTGTCCAGTGTTGTCTGGTGATCGGGGTAAATAGCTGTATCCAAAGTGCTTTCACCCTACAAAGAGTCCTGTCTAGTAACTGGGGGAATGGAGCTCTGATCATACTTACCTGGCTGGTGGGAGCTCCTGTTTGCCACCCAGGCTAAGGGAGCACAGTCTGGTGGAGCTACTCAGTCTGAGTATGGGTAACTACCACAATGGGTGCTTAAAGGGATAGTAATTTTTCACAATAAAAGTCACTAAAATTAATCTTCATAATATTTGGACCATGTAGAGTGTTATTTCAATACTGTCAGAGTGTAGTTCAAGAGTAATTGAATGATAAAGTATCCCCCTCCCACCCCTTTTACTGATGTAACACTGCTCCCCTAAGAGAGGCAAGACTGTCCGGATGGATCGCATACAGGGGCGGACTGACCATACGGGCATTCGGTCACGGAGCGAGGGCCCGTGACCGAAGGGGGCCCGCCGCCGCTTCCAGCGCTGCTCAGCTGCTCTCCAGCCATGGCTGCCGGCGTGCTGTTCTAGTAATACAGAGCGCTGGGAGGTGACATCATCTCCCAGCCTCTGCATTACTAGAGGCGCGCGGGGCTTCGCCACACCACTAGACCACCAGGGACTGGAGGTAGGGGCAGTGTGGAGATGAAGGGACATGGTGGTGGAAGGGGAGATGTGGAGATGAAGGGGGCATTGTGGAGATGAAGGGGCATTGCGGAGATGAAGGGGCAATGTGGAGATTTCTGCAGGGGGCCCAGACCTCTTTTTGGACCAGGGGCCCTGGGTCCTGTCAGTCCGCCCCTGATCACATAGAGGGACAGTCTTCAGTGAGCATAAGGAAAAACCTGAAAAACTTGTCAAGGGGAACAGGGTTTGCCTTATACTCACAGTAAGAAGATAGTGCCTTGATGTGATTTGTCTGGTCTAGGGTCCAGATTCCACATCTGAGGGGTGGCTTACACTAGGTAAAAGTGGTGGGAGGGAGATACTTTTCATTCAATCACTCTTGAACTACAAGTCTGATAGTATTGAAATAACCCTCTCCATGGCTCAAATACTATGAAGATTAATCTGAGTTGTGTTTTTTGTGAAACATTACTATCCTGTTGAGGGGTTAAGACCCCCACTGGCTCCAGCACACTGTTAACCGAGTGAATACTATAGATATAGCTAGTACCTCAACATATTTAGCAACAAAGGAGTGAAAAGTCTCCCTCCAACGGTAAAATGTTACAAGAACTGCATATTTTAAGGAAGAAAAGAGTGTGAGAAGATAGGGGTTTAAGAAGGGAGATAAGATGTGGCTACATTCCACTGCAGATGAGAAGTGTTACAACTAGTTTTCTCTCACTGATTTCTGTTGAAGTCTATCAAGAAATTTGGGGATAAAAGCCAGAGGCAAATCTTTTACCCGCAATGAAATTCAGTCTGTTATGAGTACAAGGGGACAGGTTGGCGATATGATGGCCAGTTTGCTTCTATTACATATTGATATATGCACTAAGATGTCTTCACCATTATATCTTTGTGAATCCCCCATAAATATGCTATCAATCAATCCTGCTGTCACCAGGTATACCATTTTGCACTGATTACTTTGACAATGGCGCATTTGTGTATTGAAGTACAGTTTAATAAGCCACTGTTGTATTCCTGTGGTTATGTTTATATGTTAAAGGGATAGTAATACTTCGTTTTATCTTTATTTTATTTTGTAGGCATTAAAAAAACATGAAGAACGATATAAGTCTTATCTCTCAAACCTTTATGGTTTAAGAGATATTCACAAGCAAAGCTTCCCCCTCCCGCCCCTTTTACCTAGTGTAAGCCATCTCTTCTCAGATGTGAATCTGGTTGTAAGACCAGACAGATAACAGCAGGGGACAATCATCTTTGAATGAAAACAATGAAAGCCCTTCCCCCCTTGACAAGTTTTTCAGGTTTTTCCCTTATCTTAATTGAAGATTGTCCCTCTCTGCAATCTACCTGGACACCTCCCTTTCATTGTTCTAATAGAAAGAAGCTTGTCCCCTTCTGTTACCTGTCTGGTCTATGGACTGCATTCCACGTCTGAGAAGAGATGGCTTACACTAGGTAAAAGGGGCGGGGGGGGGATACTTTGCTTGTGAATATCTCTTAAACCATAAAGGTTTGAGAGATAAGACTTATATCGTTCTTCATGTTTTTTTAATGCCTACAAAATAAAATAAAGATAAAACAAAGTATTGCTATCCCTTTAAGCAGCACATTCACTAAGCTCCAATAGCTGCCTAGGCTGTCAGAGTTCACAGTCCCAGCTTTCACTTCCTATAACTTTCCATACAGCTGCCACCATGGCTACAACCCTCCCTTAACCTTTTGAGTGCCAGTGGGGTTAGCACACCATACATTGCAGATCATTTCGTTGCTCATCCCTTTGGAACGTAAAGAGTTAAGTTGATTCCTGCCTTCTTTTGAGTAAATGCTACAAATCCCATTGGTTATCCCTTGAGTGCCATGGGTATGTGCAGTGCATCGCTCTGCAATGTGTTACACATCCCTTCAGCATTCAGAGGGTTATATGATACACAGTGGGACTCCACCCCATTCTTTTTATCGGGTGTTTTGTACACACAGATGCCGGCCACAGGACAGCTGACTGGAGTAAACAAACATTCAGACAAGCTTTGCAAGGCCAGAAGTGCTGTCTTATTACTTCAGTCAGCTGTTTGAAGGCAGGCTTCTGTGTGTACAGCCCTGCTCTCCCTTTCCACAACCCCCATAACAGGTCTAGTCATAAACTGGCCATTTTCAGCCATCACAGCCCAAAGGAAACAACAAGGGTAACTTAGCACTCAGGAATTTCTATGTCAAATAACCTGCAGTGAAAGCTAAGGTGTTTTGTTTTTCCATGCTTGCTGAAACATGCAGGAGCAGGGTCACCAGTTCTGAGCCACAAACAAATCATTGGAGGCATCAGAGGGACTGAGAGGGCAAACAACATACATGTTTAAGTCTGTAGATCCATGGGCACAGAACAATGAAGGTTTGGATAGGCTTTGAGTTCCCAAAGTATTGCAGAACATGGGGCACACATCTAGGGAGGTAGTCTGAGGCAGAGGGAGCATATTAACGCATACACTGATATTTTTTTAATATGCTCCTTTTCAGAGAAACTGTCTTAGCCAGACTTACATGGTCCATGAAACCCCTACATTAATAGCAAGAGAGCTAAGCAGATTGGATAGTTGAGAAGTTTTAGAAGATTCTGGTGGGAGAGCAATAGAAGCAATGCAGGGATCCCCTGCTTCCATCCTGAACTACCGTGATGTAGAAACCCTTTCATGCCAATGACAGAGGCTTTCCCTCATTCACATGAAAGGATTTCTTGATCCCACCCATCAAGTCTGGACAAATGAATTGCTGTTGATGTAGTATATTTGTATTTTACAAAACCTTTGAAACGGTGCCTCACAGCAGGTTACTGCATACATTAAAAGGTTTTGGGTTGGGAGGTGTTGTCTGTATATGGATAGAGAACTGGTTAAGTGATAGATGGCAGAGAGTTGTTGTAAATGGAACCTTTTCAAGTTGGTCTAATGTGTAAGTGGGATTGCATAGGGTTCAGTCCTGGGCCCAATGCTTTTTAATTTGTTTATTATCTAGAAGTGGGAATAGAAAGTAATGTCTTTGCTGATGACATTAAGATGTGTAAGGAAATACATACCAAATAGGATGTTGTTTTTCTGCAGAAGGATTTAGATAAACTGACTGAATTGGCAGAAAAGTGGCAGATAACATTTAATGTAGATAAATGTAAGGTTATGCATTGGGCTGTAGAAACAAACATGTTATATACACTAAATGGTAAACTACCTAGGGAATCCTCATTAGATGAAGATTTAGGAGTTTTGATAGATGATATACTTCACAGCAGTGTGCAGAGTCACTCAGCTGCTGCAAGAGCAAATAGGGTAATATCCTGCATAGAAAGTGGTATTGATGCACGGTATGCAAATGTAATTCTACCTCTATAAAATCCTCATCTAGAAAATGGTGTACAGTTTTGGGCACCACTTCTTAAAAAAATACATTATTGAACTGGAAAAAGTGCAGACGTGCAACAAAACTGATACAGGGATTGGAGGATCTGAGTTATGATGAGAGACTAACCAAACTGGATTTGTTTACATTAGAGAAGAGACGTCTAAGGGGTAATATGATTACCATTTACAAATATATTCAAGGTCAATACAAAGAACTCTCCAATGAACTTTTTGCTCAAAGAGCTCAGCTAAGAACAAAAGGTTATCCATTAAGTCTAGAGTAAAGGTATCAACTTGACTATATTTGTCGCCTATCCTCTGGAAGTGTCAGAGGTATTTACACTCCCAGTGGGACTGTTGTAATCCACAATGTGATAATGTGCCACCAATTATCTGTCCCTATTCAGGCCATTACTTAAAGTATTAAACTGGAGCATTAATTTAATCTCCCATATGTTTCTGTTCCACATAGTGCAAAACAGTCCCATCAGCACAGAAAATTGAATGTCCCTGACACTGTGTCCATTTTGACAAAAATGTTCTCCCACTGGTCTCTCTGTCTTTTTGTTAACATTGGATCTGTGGGAATTAAAACGTTTATGCCAATGCCTGGCCTGTTTCACCCACACAGTGAGCTGTTGGACATTTTGCACACATGAGATAGAGACACCACTGGGTGAACATGTTTGCCAAGATCTACACAATGCTCCAGTTTAATACTTTAAATAATATCCTGAACAGGGACAGAACATTTCTGGCACATTATCACATTGTGGATTAGCCTTTGTAACAGTCCCACTGGGAGTGTAAAAACCTTTGAATCTTCCATAGGTTGGCTGTAATTTACATCATACTCCTTTACCTTTGACTAATCAAGAAATCTGAATTTCTAGTCTAAACAATGCAATGTGTACTTGTATTTAAAAGAGATGTTTTCATATTTATCTGTATAACATGACTGAGGGGGAGACCTAAGAGGTCTTGAAAGCTTGCATCTAAATCTGCTTAGTTAGCTAATAAAGGTATCAAATTGACAATATTTGCCTCCTGTATTTCTACGGCTAACAACTCTCATCTTCTTATCAGCATTGCCTTTGTCACTGTCCTTTGCCTCTCTCCTCCTCAATGTTATTGAGAGGAAGAGAGAAGCAGAGAACAAAGCTGCCATTGCGTTAAATGGCCATAGATGAGGCATTTTAGTTGCACTGGGAGCAGTATTGGTGGGAGAGTCCATGACATATTAACTCCTCATTGTGTAACTGAAAAAAATATTTAGAGCAAGACCAAAGTATTTTATTTAAACAAAATCATTTATAAATATATATACAGAAAGGGATAGTAATACTTCGTTTTAACTTTATTTTATTTTGTAGGCATTAAAAAATATAAGTCTTATCTCTCAAACCTTTATGGTTTAAGAGATATTCACAAGCAAAGTTTCCCCTCCCCGCCCCTTTTAACTAATGTAAGCAATCTCTTCTCATATGTGAATCTGGTTGTTAGACCAGACAGATAACAGCAGGGGACAATCTTCTTTATATGAAAACAATGAAAGCCCTACCCCCCTTGACAAGTTTTTC
Organism: Rhinophrynus dorsalis; assembly: GCA_037306005.1. Taxonomy (NCBI): domain Eukaryota; kingdom Metazoa; phylum Chordata; class Amphibia; order Anura; family Rhinophrynidae; genus Rhinophrynus; species Rhinophrynus dorsalis. Next base: position 409,437,017 of record CM074718.1, on the reverse strand, counting down.
AGGTTTTTTCCCTTATCTTAATTGAAGATTGTCCCTCTCTGCAGTCTACCTGGGCACCTCCCTGCTGCTCTGAGGTGAGCAGTGTTACATCAATAAAAGGGGTGGGAGGGGGACACTTTGTCATTGAATTACTCCTGAGCTACAACTCTGACAGAACTGAAATAACACTCTCCAAAGTCCAAATACTATGATGATTACTTAGAGCTGCTTTTTTTATGAAACATTACTATCCCTTGAAGTTTAACCAAACATTAATGTGAGTTTTATCGCTGTGGAACTATGTGATACACTTATATATACACACAGCACAGAGTCTGATCTCCTAAAAGAAGGAGACCAGGTTGGGAAAAAGGGACATATGGACATTTGGGAGGTATAAATGAACTTTCATACCTTTTATCCAGTCCCTGTTAAAAATTCACTAACTGAGCACAAATCATTGCAGAAAAACCTATAAAAATGTTATATTTTGTACATTTTTTAAAATTATTATCAAATTAAATGTCGGGTTGTACATATACATGTAGCATCAAAAGAAAGCCCTACTTATCCTTAAAAAAGTTATATGTAGATTGTGTGGGTGTATTAAATTAATTAGAGGTAAAATATGGTTGAACAAAGGCATAACAAAAACGTCAAAATTGATCTTGTACTGTAGTGTAAAAATCCCTCGTCACTAATGGAACGACGATCTGCGGGTCCTCCATTCACTCCCAAGAACTGCTGTAGGGAGAGTTGAGTGCTAGAAATAGTGAGCTAGTGGATGGAACATTAGGCAGGTATGTCGCATAGTATTCTGTCACTTTATCTAAGAACTTTGCATGCCATACTAATAAATGTGAATAGATTATTCAGGCAACAAACAGCTCCATAAACCTATTCTGTTATGTCCTTTGGGATATCTCTTTATTATATGCTTTCATGTTACACATATCAGTCAGTGTATTTTGAGTATATGTTACAAATGGTGTATAAATATATATCTTTAGAATATATTAATCGATTACTGATAAATGGCTTCAAATTTTCTGTCTCATGTTAAAGCTAAGTATTGTTTTTCTTGTGCTTTACAGCCTCCATTTTATGACGCAGTTGATCCAGTGGATTTTGAAAGCTTCCTTATGACGCACCTCAAAAACCAAGATTGTGATCTTTCGCAAGACTTTGGTGACTTTCCTGAAGATGATTTGGATCTTGTGTATAAGGCCAAGGAGTGTAGGACCCTGCAGCCTGCTTTGCCTGAAGATGGGTAATTTCATTTTCACTATTAATAAAACTGGCACTTTCCTTTGCATTATGATAATTTGATAATTTGAAGAAGATTGTTGATATTACATTCATATTAGCCAGATAAGGACTGAGCCCAGTAACATATTAGTATGACTTGAAAACAAAGTTTTAAGTAAGTTATCCTCAGAAAGCTATAAATTCTCAGAAACATATAAATGCTAGCATTTCTTCTATAGAAACAGAGGATATAAACCCACATATGTTTTACTAACTCAGTGTTGTGGCTACGCCTTCTACATAATGGGATTAATAGGTCCTTTCCCATTTTAGCACACAGCTCCACAATAAAGAACTGTCTCTGTTTTAGAGCAGTTTGCATATAGATTACTCTGGTAAGGATCCAGTTCCTGTCCTGTCCTTTCATCCTAACTTTTTAGTCCCACTTGTTCTTGCAGGTTAAAAGTTCCCGTAACTTCAGTTCCAGTGTTTCTCTTGTCTTGTGATCCCCCATTGCTGACATTGCTGCCTTCTGACTTACTTCTTGCCATATGCCCCAACTTTGGCTTAATTCCTGACTGCAATCCAGGCCAGGTCCATCCTCTTGCCCATGCAACAAACCTACTGCTTTGTCCTCCAAAAGGCCCTATGTTTAAAACAGAAGTGGAGGAATTCTGGGGCAAACTAACTATAACACATGGTACAACTAGAACATGTCCCATTAACTGAATGTGTTTTTTAACTACCAAATGTTAGAAAAGTGTCCAGTGCATTGTGCTTTGGAGACCTCTCTAGAATTCAAGGGGTTGGAAGTTCTATTTAAATGAATAGGCATTTTATTCCTCCCCTCTGGTGTTGTTGGTTCGCCCCAACAAGTGGACATGTGGCTCTACATATATTTGCCCTTTTTACTCTTTCCAATCTACTCTGCAATAGCTCAGCTGCATATCTTGTGCTGGGACATTACTGTTTAGAATTAAAATGCTCTTAGTCAAGATACAGCTTGTAGCTGTTTATGCAGCCTCACTGACTTATGGATACCCACAAAGCATCTGGCCTGTCAAATACAATGAATAACCTAGAAATAGAATCTTATGTAAATATGAACTCTATTGTCTTAATATAACTTTCGTCTCTTATTTTCTCAGCCAAACTCATTCAAAATTATGTTTGTGCCAACATGTTTGTCTTTCATGTTGTTTCTTGCCAGGGCTGAGCTGGATGTGCATGTCAAAGATTGTATCCGAACATATTTACGCGATTGGCTGATTGTCACCCGAAAGTAAGTAAACACAAATATTAACCCTCTGAGTGCCTGAATGGGTGCTATATGAATTTGTTAGAGAAAAATTGTACATACTGAGTAAAATAAACATAGAGAATGTGAGAGGCTTCTGGGAATGAACAACAGCACAATGGCCTGCCCTACGGCTAGTCACCGCCCAGAAGCATCACGTTTTAGTTCTCTAGTGCCAGTACAGAGGAGAAATATCCACATACCTATTAGACTAAGTCCCACTCGAAAGGGCGGTCCAGTTCCAAAATGACGGGCAAGTCCCCCCTGCATGGGAACACCAGCTAACCCCCGACGTACGTTTATGCCTAGTTGGGCCTCGTCAGGAGGGTGCAGCTGGATTCCCTAGGTACTGAGAGCAAGGGGTCCACGTCTGGATTACCCTTCACTCTTAGGGAGAACCCCTTAGAGTGTTCAGAATAAACATAGAGAATATGAGAGGCTTCAACTTTTCAAATTTATTTTAAAAAGGTAGAATTAAATATTTTATTTTAATCATGTATTCATTGACTATAAGAAGTTAGAAGACATTAAGGGAACACAAAATGTAAAGTTAAGTTTTCTATTATAAGAAATGTGCTGTAACATTCACAGATATGTATGTAGATGTTTACATGCAATGATCAGGCTTAAAATGTATAAAACTGCTTGTGCTGTTCTAGCAGGCTAAAGAAATCACTTTTGTATTTCAGTACTCAAGTGTAAAAGTAACTTGAACACTGTAGGTATTAAAAACTAAATCAATTGCACCAAGTCCTATCTCAAACCTCTATGGTTTGAGAGAGATAAGATTTCAAAGTTCCCCCCTTTCCTCCCTGTGCGCTGACGTCAGCTTTCTGTGTAAAAGAACAGACCGTTCTGCAATCTTCAGCAGAGCCGTAATCATGCTAGTTAGGCAGAAATACTTCATTTGAACAGTCTACATCGTTTGCTTTAAGGACCGTTGACGTGCCAGGACTGTTACTGGTGGATTTGCATTAAGAACCAGTGACGGCCCTAGCATGTCATGGAATTATGGGATGGCAGTGTGGCTGCACGCCGCTCTGCCATCCCAGAATTCATTGCAAAACAAAGTTCTGTGGTCCTTAATGTCGTCCACCACCGAATCGGGCAGTTGTTAAGGGGATAGCAGGAACTGAAGGTATAGAATATTTGCATATATATATATATATATATATATATGTATATATATATCTGTGAATGTTACACAGATATATATGCTTCCTTCTTATATGTGTATGTTGTATTTTAGTATGTGTTCATTAACCCTTTCAGGACCATAGGGGGTTTACAACACATTGCTTCACAATGTGTTGGGCACCCCTCTGGTCCTGAAAGGGAGAAACATATTGGCTACAAGCAATATGTTGGGCTCTTTTTCAGTGTTAGAGTTTATATTTTGGAATATGAACACAGAGTGTAGTCTGTTGCTAACTGCTCCAAGGCTGTGGCAGTTATTTTCAGCCAATCCCAGTTCCTTCCACACATGTGTTCACTGATACAACCAATCATGTTCTATGAGACCCTATGACAGTGTTTGGAGACATTGCCTTTTGTCACTTTACTCTGTCTTCCTTCTCCTCATTCAAATTGTGAGAAAGAGAGAGACATAGAAGCATCTGTTACAGTGTTACAAGTTAATTTTACTAAATAAAAATTACATTTCCCCATCTGATCACTGTAGTTCAATTAATTATATAATTGGTGGGTTAGGTATGTTAAATTTGATATAGTTAGAGACAAAAAAAGGCAAAAAAGAGGTGCTTCTTGTGAAATATCTTCAACTCTCTTCTTAGAAAACCACAACTCCACCAATGAAATATTACTCATAAAATGTGCGGATTGAACAATATATATATATGTATACCAGCTTATGAAGTCAGGGAATTTTTAACCACTTCATCTAAACAGCATTCTCCAAACATATGAAACAAAAGACAAACAAGAGGGGGTGCCAATAGTGCCTTATCACACTGGATATTAAAATTATAGTATATAAATAAATCACACTCTCATTGACAAATGGCTGTGTCATAAAAGTATGTATATACACAGCAATCAGAGCTTGCAGATAAGTTCCTACTGTATCTTCTCGGATTCCATGAAGGACTTGTCTTCCATCTGTATGACTGACAAGCTGAAAATTTAATAAAAACAATGAAAATGATGTATTACCCAGACATGTACACGTTTCACAGTGTACTCTGCTGCTTTATTAAGATAGTAGGTTGCATAGAACAAAAATAGCCATTAAAAGAGCCAAGATTCTACTGGTGAATTACCATGTGTTATCTACTTTTCAGAAACGTATACTTTTGTGGGGCATATTTGGGTTCTGAACTAAGCTATGATCCTCGCATTCAAATTTTGAAAATTCACAGCTTGTAATTTTTCCCCTGTAAATGTGAAAAAGAGATTAAAATCCTAGGCATATGGGGTACTCCCATATTCAGGACAAGCAGATGAACATATTTGGGGGCATTTTTTTCATGTGCACTAATTGTGTACAAATTATGACAGGAAAACCTATGAAAAATATTTCTATTTTTTTATTTTTCTCTCTTTATCTATATTATAGTCAAACTAAATTCCATATAAATATGACATCAAAAGAAAGCCCTACTTATCCTTAAAAACAGTATATAATTTGTGTGGGCATATTGAATGGATTAGAGGGAAAATATGGTTGAACAATGACATACTAAAAAAGGCCAAAATTGCTCTTGTCCTCTAGTATAAAAAAAGCCCTTGTCACCAAGGGGTTAAGTATAAATAATATGCAACAAAACATTTATTTAACATGTTAGGTAACTAGGTGTGAATCAGACATTCATGTCAAGTTACATGGTGCTTACCAAGAAATTTATAGGAGATATAAAATGAACAAAAAAATAAGTGGTTACAGTGGCCTGCTACTTCCTCTTTGACACTCTGAGGTGAGAGCACAGGAAAATACCAGTAGAGAAGATATGAGCATAGAATGAGGCAGGCCCGTTGTTTATAAAACCCCTGGAATTAAAGTGAAAGTATCACATGGAAATAGGTGTATTTAACACACTCTGCATGTGCTCTGGAACAGTATGCCACAGTATACTAAGTGACTTCCGCAGATATCCAGGGCACCAACCAGAATACTGAACTAAGAAAGAATCCGTGTTGTGCCTCCCTTTACAACCTAGATACAGTTGTGGTCATGCAGTGATGCACTTTTTTCTTTTGAACCCTTTGAAAGCCGGGGGGCGGCGATGCAACACATTGAAAAGCAATGCATTTTGTTCCTCTCTAGCACTCAAAGTCCATGGCACAGGGGCTACTGCATGGCATCAAAACAGGAAGTGGGCCAATTGAAACAAATTTGTGATAGGAAATAAGGTTAGATAAAACTGACAAGAGGTTATTTCACTGAGATAAATCTCTTGAAATCATGTTAATCTACGGATCCTCCTCTTAAATTTGGAGATATCTTAGTGTATAGATTCCATGAAGTATCAAGAAAATAGAGAAGTGTCTTTCATTGGATTGATTTATTTCAGTTTCCTGGCATTACCTGTGATATAAAGATGTGAGGCAACATAGAGTCGATTTCCAAGTGCAGTTTCAGGACAGTTTTGTTGTTTACCTGTAGCTAGGAAATTCACAGTTTTGTAGTCTGTGCAGGGAAAAAACAATGTAACTCAATGAATATATACCGAAATATGTGACACTGTAAGCTTGGTGCTATGCATGAGTTGTAAGGAACCACTGCCTCAGGACACGTACAAGTCAGAGGTTCCACGCATGTAGCTATAAAATTAACATTTCTCTGACTCACGAGTACATGAAAAACAATATACCGGTAATAAGCAAAGTGGAACAATTCTGGGACCAATCAGCTGCACCAAATGGGACAGAAAAATCCCCAAATTCCCATTAATTCAAATGTGGACTTTAACTCTTTGAATTCTAGAGAGGTCTCCAATGCATTACTTTTCTAGAATTCAAGGAGTGAAAAGCCCATTTAAATCACTGGGAATTTTTAGTTGTCCCTTTTGATACATTAGGTTTGCACCCGACTTGTTCCACTATTGAGAATGGCTCTCAGTAGTAGAAGGGAAACCAGGCTTTTGGCTTCCTTTACTCATCAGTACTGACTGCATGACCCACTCACGTCCTCAATCCGCTGGATAATAATGAGTTAATTTAGAATCAAAAGTTAAGGGAGCTGATTGAATTGACTCCCTTCACTGCCAGGAGACACTGACTGTCACAAACTGCTGATTTTGGTCTCCTGGGGGAACATGCACTAAGAGGCGATAAGCGGCCAGGGTGGCTATATGGGACAAAGTGATGTCAGTCGCATATCAACAGTATGCACTACAGTATCTTCGTCATCATATCCCTGTGACTCAAATATGACACAATCCTCTGACATCACCATAAGTCCACCATACCTTCAAGAGGTTTATGATTCTGTTTGAAAATGGCTTATTTGCATATGAAAATAGTTATTTTATAAACAGAAGTTTCAATTTCATTTTTTATAAAGCGGCGTTTATAGCCGTGAAACGCTTTAGAATACTTCTGTGCTATTTTATAGTTTGGTTTTGTACATTAGTATATTGTTTTATAATACATTTTCATACATTCTTCGATTGGAGCCTTGTGAAGTATCCTTTTTTACAGCTCTTCTGAGCACACTGCTTGTATGTATCCCGAACAGAGACGGGTCTAACATCTCCTACTGCACATTTGTCAACCAATATCCCAAAGGACCTCTACAATTGTGATTACATATTGTTTTTTTATTGGGCTTTATGATTTATAGATACAATATTGCACTATTGGACTCCCTTCTCTTTTTTTCTCTGTTTTTCATTGCTTTGCTCTGTGTACATGTGGCTCTTAAAGGGTTACCTTTTGAAGTTTTGCAGACAGCTTTTTAGTACTCCAAAGTTGTGTAATTAATGGCTATCCTGGGGCTACAACTGTATGTTTGTAATGCTGTCACCATGTATATGTATTGCCAATACAAAGCATAACAGTAAAATATGAAACAATAAATATATTCTCATTATTTTCTTAATGTTGTCACAGACATCAGTAACAAATTATACTTTTACAGTTTTTATGAAAGATGTATATTCATCACTTTTGTACTATATGTCCTAAATGCAGTGGCCGGGTATGTATAGATTTACTTGTTTTCATTTGGAGATTGAAGCCTCTTCTAACTCTCTTTAGGACGAAAATCTGTTTATAAAGGTATATGCATGAAAGAATCTAAAGCTTTGACTTTTATTTACACAGACTAATGTGTAAACACATATCCTGATGTTGAACTCTTGAGTTTCAACACAATGCACTGGATACCTCTCTGGCTTTCAAAGGGGTAAACAAACATTAATATGAGTTTTATTACTGTGGAGCAATGTGTTAATAGAGTTTCTTATTATACCTCAAGAAGAGACCTAAGTTGTCTTGAAAGCTTGTATCCTAGAGCCTTTCGGTTAGCCAGTAAAGATATAATTTTTACTCTACCAGTCTCTTCCTAAAAAGAGGGACTCCGAGGTGGGAAAGAGGGACAGAGGGATTTGGGTCTCAAAGAGAGGCTGTACCGCCTAAAGAGGGACACTTGGGAGGTATGCATTGAAGACCAAAAACTACAGATTTTGTTAATGCATTTTGTATACCAACTCAGAATAAAAAAATGGCATAAAAAAGTGGTGTTCAAATTTCTTTCCTCAAGCTTCAAAATGAGGAAAGTGCATCACATCAAGTGCTTCATCCTCTATACTATAAAATACATACATACTAATCTTCTGTACTGATACATACTAATCTTCTGTACTATCAAATAGAACATGGTCATGTGACCAACAATTCTCCAGGCATGCCACACACAGCGAGGAGGAGGAGATAAGCACATCTCCTCCAATCATATCACTTGAACATACATGGGGGCGTTCGGCCCTATACGCACACCTGCTAAAATGTCTTCAGGGAGTCACACCACCTTCTAATATCCCTCTGCAATGACTTTACAGCAGGGTGTCATTTTCACAGGAGTGAGCATGGGGCCTTCGACTTGGCCCCATATCACTATTGCCCCGATATTACAACTCTCACACCTCATTCACATCAATACGTCCCATTCACATGCACCCATTCACTGCCACAGCCTCGTAGTGTGCGAAAGGGGGTGGCAGGGATGTGGTGGATGTACCTCTCCCATCTTGAGCATGGAATAATTAGCAGCCAGAGGTATGTCTGTCTCTCCAGTCTGTCTTTTAGCGATCACCCGTGTTTTCCTTGTTGTAATGTATAAGTGGCTATAGAGTGGTGTTCTTAGATTTTTCTGCTATATATCATTCCAGTCTCCAAAGTGTACACGGTGCTCTCCTTACCCGTGTTTTCCTTGTTGTAATGTATAAGCAGACACAGAGTGGTGTTCTTATATTTTCCTGTTATATATCATTCCAATCTCCAAAGGGTACACGGTGCTCTCCTCATATCGGGTGCTGCTTACAACTACTCTGTGACCGCTATCGCCAATCCCTGTGATATAGAAAATGGGGGAGCACCATGTACCCTTTGGACACTGGAATGATATAGAGCAGGAAAATGTAAGAACATCATGCTGTGGCCGCTTATATATTACAACAAGGAAAACATGGGGGGATATCTGAAACACAGACAGGAGAGACATACCTCTGCCAGCTAATATATATTCCATGTTAAGGACGGGAGAGGCACATTCATTACTTTTATAACTGTGCGCATCAGTATGTTGCTACAACATTTATTTGTGGCATTCACTGCTAACGGGAGATCATTTTATGTGTGGACGGCATTGCCCTTCGTTTTTGTATGATACATTGCATATCCCTGCCACTTACTGGGTTGCGTGTATCCGCAGCTCTACAAATTGTCATTTTATTGACATTTTCTACATCTTCTAAGCCACACACTTATCGACACAGTTCTTGGAAAATCACACACATTCCTCCACTTCCACTCACTGCTTTACACACCCTTCGCCACATCGGCTCATACTCCCCTTCACCTGTTCGCCCTTCACCATCAAAGAATGTACATTAAAAATAAGGGTAACACACACACACATCAGTGGATGAAGCAATACAAGCATAGTGCACGCTACCTCCACTTCACCTACAGCTCCCAAGATCCTCTGCCATTTACCTCACAATAATGATCATTTAGCAAAAAACATTTTCTGTATTGTGTTACCATAACCTATATTGCCACATCACACACAACCCAAGTTATACTTTTATATTACAAGTTAAAACACAATATAACACACAATACATTCATTTAAAAGGGCCTGGTGTTACCCGGGGAGGATTAAGTCCTTTGAGTACTTCAGGGTTTTGGTACATTTGCTGCAGTGAAATGGATAAGTGTTTGACATCCAAACAGGTATACATGCATTGACATGTGTTGGATACCTCTTCAGTGGTAAAGAGGTATCCAACACATTCAACTGCATGAATACCTCTTTGGCTCTCAAACACTTAACCCTTTCACTGCCGCTAATGTACCCAAACTATTGTCAATCAATGTGTTGAATACCCCTCAAACACTCAAAGGACTCAATCCCCACGGGCAACGCCGTGCCCCTTTTGCTAGTAACTAATACAGATACAGATAAACATGCACAGAAGAGAGTTTATATTGTCCCCAGTGGCAAGCTCTAACAAACTAGGCCATTTCCAACACTTGTGTCAGTTTCTACAGAATATACTGGTAATTTATACATTAACTAGTTGAAGAGCCCGTTACATGGGCCACAGTGCCACTGGCAGCCGGTCGTGGGGAAGTTATGCACAGTAGAGACTGTCGCGGCTAATACAGAGCAGGAAGCTTCTTCGGAGTGCCCGCTCTGTATCAGGCTTGTCACTGGCAGTCTCTACTGAGCATGCCTGCAGCACGCACAGCAGTCTCTACTGTGCATGATTGTGGCGTTACACACGTTTTAACTAATTATTATATAGGATGATGACAATAATAATCCTGATTTATATTTGTATTTAATTAGTTCTGTTTCCCTTTATTGTCCCATCAGAAGCCAAGAAAACTCAGGAACAAGCAGCTTTAGCAGAAGTGGATCTAGGAAGGACTTCCAGAGGACTCTCCAGAAACAAGCGTTTGAGTCCGATGAAACAGAAAACAGACCAAATGAACAGGTATATTATAATACTAGATGGTTTTTATTAAAATAAATACACAGGTAATTTACTTTCTAAATACTATTACATATGTTTCACTCTTATATTACAAAAAGGTGGACCTTCACAATTTGCCATCCATTTTTTCATTAGTAATATAAGAATATGCCATACCAGTAAACGCACAACTTAGTAATGTAATTATAATTGTAATTCTTATCACTTGTCAGGTTCTGCATTCATGCTGGACACACACAGCAATGCAATTATGTATGCTGGCATTTCTTGTCTTAGTTTCACTCAGTAGTGCTCTGTATCCTAGCAGCCAATACAGGTTCTTGTACATTTGACAAAATCCCCCCAAAATGCAAGGATCAATTAATATGTCAGCAACATTCAGCTTGAAGAAGTCCATGTTCTGAAGCTTAAATGCTTATAGACAAAACAAAGATGGACAAGCTATAGTTCTTCATTAGTTCAGAATTTCCAGGCATCCATTTTCTGGACATAAGTCCCCCAAGTATGCAACAGATACATGAAACAGAGAGGGAGAGAGGCAGTGTGATAGACTGAGACTGACAGATAGTGGTGCTGTGCATTTGACATATCTCAGGCAAATCCGGTTACTTATATTAGTCTTACACAATATATTGATGGTTATCTTTAACATACATATTACTGTATTTTTGGAACAATATCTTTTACTTTGATAAAGCCATACATAACATGCTTCATGCTGCTATTTCATCCTCTGTGAATAGTTCCAAAGACGTATCCAACTTATTACAAATTCATGAGCTACCACGGGGAGCTGGGAGGGAGGTGGGAGGAGACCTTAAGGCTTGGAAGTGCAGAAGAGCTGTGCCGACGTGGTTTTGTGCCGCAGAATGCAGAAGTGCCTAAATCACGTCTAAATTTTATAGCGAAAATGTAGGTACTTTAGAAAAAAAACAAAACACCAATCTATACACCATTTTATGAGATAAATCATATAAGATACCGTGTCTTGGGGGTGAAAGTTTCACTTTAAGTTATTTCCCTTTAAGACCATGATAGAGCCTGATGCTCTAAGAATAACCAGAGCAATTCCTTGGTGAACCAACTGCGCCGTTGGGGACAAATGAAATTATTACTGCTTTAAATTGGGCTTTTAATCCATTGAAAGCTAGAGAGGTCTCCCAGCAAAAAGCTGGAGACATCTCTAGCTTTCAGTGGGGATTATGCATTAAGGCGTGACAAAAGAGGTGATAAAGTGGAGATAACTTCTCCAATGATATCACTTCTCCAGTTCCTATTTTATTATATAGAGCCTATGCACTATGATCCCCAGAGTCGGAGAAATCTTAGTGCTTTGGCTCCATAGAATAACATAGGAATTGAACAAGTGATATCAAAGGATAAATTATCTCCACTTTATCACCTCATTATCACACCTTAGTGCATAATCCCCAAGGAGTTAAAAACACATTTTGAATCAATGGGAATTTTAGGAATTTGTATGTGTCCACTGGGGTGCAGTTGGTTGGCTCCAGAATTACTCCAGTTCAACTTTGTGTTTTAGCCTTGTTATAACCGCTGAGAAACGCATAAGTAGCTATCTATACCATGTATAGGCCAACTTAGGCCAACAGCTTCACCCAGTGCTCTTAGGATGTTACTCACATTTTGTAGAGGCAATGAAAGACCACCTTATGATCATAGTAGCACTCCTGTATAAACACCAGGACGGTTGCCCACTTTTCTCCTCCAACACGACTCTCCAAGATCTACTCAAGCAGGATTATAGAGCTAAATATTGATCCACAGGGGCTACAGAAAATCACCTGTAGGTATCTGAATATACCCAATAGTCTATATAGTACAAGGAGAGGTGGGGAATAAGACCAATTAAACACTACTATGGTGTATAAATAAGGCCTTATTATTACTAATAAGGAATTTATAAAAACAATAAGACAATATCGGGAGGATATTCTACTACCTCCACTCAGATAATTCATGCTGCTTCCCGCTCTCATCAATAGTCTGCACCTCAGAATAGCAGGAGAACCAAACACAATAAAATAACTAATTTCTTGTAGGAGCCCCCTCAATATGAATCTATGCTGCTCACATTAACACCAATAATGAAAATTATCATTATTTATGATTTTGTGAGCAGTAAATTCATGCTGAGAACACCCCTACAAGAAATGTGTTCTTTTCCTATATTTTGTGATGTGTTCAGTTTAGTAAATTAAATTTAGCAGATTAAAATTAGCTGCTGCTATTCTTAGGTTAAGCAAAAGTTCATGCAAGTTACACTTTGGCAGCAATTAAATCACCACACTTCTCACCGGACATAATTTGGCATAACCTCTTATAAAGCTGTTCACAATTAATAAAGCATGGTGGAATATGTGGTCGCCATGCAGATGTTAGCATAAGCAATTCTTTTCATTCTCTATCTATTTATTTATTTCTATTGCATTGTTCACGGTGCCACGGTCACTCAGAACATTGCTGCATTATTATTGCTGTCTTTTGGTAGGTCTGTGGGCACAACTGCAAGAACGTACCAATCAATGTACAGAAGTGTTCTCTTATGTGTCAGTGCCACTTTTTTCTGAAAAAAAAGAATACTGAAATTCAGTATATTGAATTTTGAAGCTGAGGAAGGTTTTATAATAATAATAATATTCAAGTGTTTTACATTGATTGTGATGTCTGATCCATGTTTTAGGCTGATAATAATCCTATCACAGTGATGTGTGATGAGTCGGGAAGAACCACACTTAATGCCTGTGACTTTGATCTGCGAGGCTTAAATCCAGAAAACCGTTTGACGAACTTGCTTCAGCTTAGTAATGTGGAAGATTTGGAGAGACAAAATGATGAAGCCCGTAAGGCCAACAGACAGACAGAAGTCTTTGCCCTCAGCCCACCAATGGATGAGGTACAATTTTATTTTGTGCATATAATTTATAATTTGATTTTCTTGTTATTTTATATATATATATATATATATATATATATATATATATATATATATATATATATATAATTTTTTTATTTTTTTTTATTTTTTCACACCTGCCTAACACTTTTCCACATTACTATATAAAATAGCATCAATTCTTCTAGGCACACTGTTTTTTAAGGAACTCTGCAGGTAGGTCCTTCCAAGCATCTTGGAGAACTAACCACAGTTCTTCTGTGGATTTAGGCAGCCTCAGTTGCCTCCCTCTCTTCGTGTAATCCCAGACAGTCTTGATGATGTTGAGATCAGGGCTCTGTGGGGGCCAAACCATCACTTCCAGGATTCCTTGTCCTGTCTTACGCTGAAGATAGTCCTTAATGATTTTGGCTGTATGTTTAGAGTCGTTGTCATGCTGCAAAATAAATTTGGGACTAATCAGATGCCTCCCTGATGGTATTGCATGATGGATAAGTATCCGCCTATACTTCTCAGCATTGAGGATATCATTAATTCTGACCAAGTCCCTAACTCAATGTGCAGAAATGCAGCCCCAAACTTACAAACCTCCACCATGCAGACACTCATTCTTGTACAACTTTCCAACCTATCGTCGAACAAACTGCCTTCTGCTACAGCCAAATATTTCAGATTATGACTCCTCAGTCCAGAGCACCTACTGCCATTTTTCTGCACCCCAGTTCCTGTGTTTTCATGCATAGTTGAGTCACTTGGCCATATTTCCACATCGGAGGTATGGCTTTTTGGCCGCAAGTCTTCCATGAAGGCCACTTCTGACCAGACTTTTCCTGACAGTAGATAGGTGTATCATCTGTTTTCTGCCAGTTCTGAGCTAATGGTACTGCTGGGCATCTTCCGATTGGGAAGGGAAGTAAGCATGATGTGTCTTTCATCTATTACACTAGTTTCCTTGGCCAACCACTGCGTCTATGGTCCTCAACATTGGATGTTTCTTTGTGCTTCTTCAAAAAAGCTTGGACAGCACATCTGGAAACCCTGTCTGCCTTGAATGCCTGGGAGAGACCTTGCTGATGCAGTATAACTACCTTGTGACTTTTTGCTGTGTTCAGTCGTTCCATGGAGTGTGACTTAGGACATTAAACTGTCTTCAGCAACCTCACCTTGTTGGCTGTTCCTCACCCACTTTTATTCCTCCTACACAGCTGTTTCTGTTTCAGTTAATGATTGTGTTTCAACCCACATATTAAACCGATGATCATTAGCACCTGTTTGGTATAATTGTTTAATCACACACCTGACTATATGACTACAAAATCCTTGACTTTGTGCAAGTGTACTTAGAAGAATTGATGCTGTTTGAAGGCAAAGGGTGGTCACACCAAATATTGATTTGATTTAGATTTTTCTTCTGGTCACTCACTATGCATTTTGTTACCTGATCTAACCTCTTTGCACTCAAAGGGTTAATATTGTTTCATAATTATTTTTAGATTTGCAAAATAATGAACATTTGTGTGTGTTTACTGTGTACAGTCTAGTGACATAATGAATACAAAACCTTTTTTTCTTAACAAAACAAATATTTGTTTAATAAAATATTTCTCTTTATTGATTTTTAGGAGGATACTGTGGAAATACGCCCTGTGCCAGAATGCCCAAAGGAACATACGGGATACAGAATACTGGTCAAGCTGCATACCCTGAAGTACAGTACTGTAATGTTACTTATCCCTGTAGAGGCAGCCTGTGGCCCTTCAGCTGTTGCTGAGCTACTGCTTCCATAATATTCAGCCATATTCAACCATCTGATAATAGGAGCTGAAGTCTCACATGAGTCCAAGGTCACATAAAGGTGCAATTCAGCCACTAAAGAGGTGCAGTTCTGTAGCACAGCATCTGCACCTTGGGGACAAATAGACATTTCCCAGACTTTCATTGATTTAAATGTGGCTTTTAACCCACTGAATGCTAGAGAGGTTTTGCAATTCATTCAAGGGCTTAAAAGCCCAATTTAACTGAATGACATTTTGAGAAATATTTATTTATCCCTTGTGACACAGATGGTATGCTCCACAATTTCTCCTGTGGTGAGGTTGCTTTGCTCCCGAATCTCACCTGTTTTCTTTTGTGCAGAAAACAATAGGGGCATTGGGATTGCACCCATAACATAGAGTGTGGGTGTAGGTAACACATCTAAGGTATCTCTCAAGCTTGGAACTCTAGGCAGTTGCCTTTTCTGTCTAATTGTTAATCCTGCCCTGATAGTGTCATATGCTGTGTTATTTTCTCCTAACTAAATTACTGATGCATGGTAGACAGTTTTGGTCACTTTGTAAATTAGATGGTAGTTCCCCAGAGCACAACACATAGAGTTTATTGAGCAAAATTGTAAATTGATTAAACTAGCCTAAGCAAATTACTATTGATGTGAAATCACTTGTAGAGTGACCAGGTTTATTTTGATAATGTATGTACTACTTTCATTGACAGGTTTGACATTGACATTGAGCCATTGTTTGCAAATATTGCGCTGTATGATTTAAAAGAGAAAAAAAAGGTAAGAAACAGACGTATTATCCATTTTTCTACTATAAAGAGCCTGTATCACATGTACTGCAACTAATGCTTTGACTGGCAGAGGAGGGACACAGACAGGATTTCCAGAGAGGGGCTTAATTTTTTTATTGTTTAATATATGCCTTAAACCATTGAGGACCAGGGGGTTAAATAGTTAACATTACCTTGAGGTTGCTTGGAGTAACTCTGCATCCAAAATCCCATATTTTCCTAAGCTAGGATTGTACAAACTGCAGTCCTGCAGCTCTGGCTGTACTATAACACATCATCTGCAGTCAGGCAACAACAATCTAACAATAGCTGGAAGGTCACAGGTAGCCCATTTCAGACGTTGTCATATTTGCCATAGAAGCAAACATTACTCATCTGTGGAGGACAGGGGTGAAACACTTCAAGAAACACCCTCTTGGTTTGCTCTTGCAAATGAGTATCCAGCGCATTGCTTCGCAAGGTGTTGATCACCAATCTGGCACTCTATGGATTAAAGGTCTCTCTAATGATAAAAAATATGTATACATAGCAGAAAAATGAATTACATACTAAGGCATAGAAAACATTTCATGTGATAACTGTTACCACTAGTTTTATCTCACACTAGTTGAAGAGCCCGTGTACATGGGCCACAGTGCCACCCAGCAACGGCCGCGGAGCAGTCATGTGCAGTACAGACTGCCCGTGCTGTGGCTGATACAGAGCGGGGCGCTCCGAATTCAGATCGTAGTCCTCTCTGAGTAAGTTGCCCAGAGATGACTACGATTTGAATTCGGAGCGCCCCGCTCCATATCAGCTGTGGCACGGCCATTCTGTCCTGAGCATGACTGCAGTGTGCGCAGCCATCTCTACTGCGCATGACGGATTCTGACAAACTTAGTTAGCGAATTATAATATAGGATGTTCCTGTCTACAGGGAAATTTGTAAATTAAACCAGTGATAAAGTTATTGACTACAATGTAATCTAGGACAAAGTAAGTAGAAAAAAATGTATTGTTTTTTCCATTATCTCAGTGGTTTGTGAATTAGACTTTTAAGTCCCCCAAGTAAGACATATGTTAAAGTGGACCTGCAACCTACCAGCTTTTAGCCTTGAGCTTTTTGTTTTTCATTCAGTGTAATAGAGATTTTTGGTTTAGTAATTATGGACTCTGCTCACAGCAGAATTGAGTTCTTTAATGTGTGGGACAGTCCACAATGAATTACTCACCTGTCCTGGAACTGCCCCTCTCCTTACTCCTCCTTCTGACACTGCCAAAACATATAACCTACCACTAAAGTAGTGGCAGAAGTTAGTGGAGAAGAATAATCCTGTAAATCCTGTAAAAGGGAAACGTGGACAGGTGACTGCACTTCTTTAAGGGAGCTGAGCTGTTTGTTTCACAAACCACTGATGTTTTGGTACACACAAAACTTATTCCTATTTATGTGAGAATTTGATTCATTTTTCTACATATAGAAGCTTTCATATATATATATATATGCGAATGTTGCAACATTGTCTTACTTAAAATATCAATTTATATTTTAGCATTTATGTTCTTTTACCTTAAAAATATATTGTACACATCACTGAGTGTGATATGTAGAACAAGTGCTGAACATATTTTTAAGACTATTTAAAACAAATGTGCTTACTTTTTGATAATTACATTTGATGTTTGTGATGTATGGGTATTATGCTATGTATAATAGTTGCTATGACAGGCCTGTAGTAGAAAGATTATGCCCTGTATATAATATTCATATGTGCCTTATACACAAATGAAAACAGTAGCTATTGTGGTGCAAACCAGCTAAACCATGGGGATCAAATAGCATTTCTCCAAATTCCTATAGCGTTAAGTGCCTCACAATGCATGGGAGACCTCGCTCACACTTTAACCCATTAAGGACTGCGAGGTCCAGGGGTAGGGCGCTCTAGAGAACAGCAACACTTTTTTTTGCCAACGTGTTCTGTGATCACAGCATGGCATGAAGCCATGCTGCGATCACAAACTTCCGTAACTGGTCCTAAACGTCTTGACAGGCATGACGGTCCTGGCACGTCACGCATTGTGAAGAGGTTAAGGCCATTGTAAATTTGTATTTGTCCCCTGTGGTGCAGTTGATTTGCAGTAGGATTGCTCCTGTTACCTCCTGTTCATAGGGTGCGCACATCTCCTATCAGTAAGATACTTGAAGATGTCTGCTTCTTGTTAGAAAATCTACTCACATTGGTCCATATTTATAAAAGCAAAGTGAAGTCATTCTGGAGTAAATCAATAGCAGTGTAGTGGTCAACTAAAATTCCTTTTAAATTAAATTGGCTTTTTAAACCCATGAAAGCTAGAGAGGTCTCGAATGCATTGTAAAGCAATGCATTGGAGACCTCTCTAGCATTCATTGGGTTAAAAACTCTATTAAAGTGCATGATGATTTAGGCATATTTATTTGTCCCCTATTGGGTAGTTGGTTTACTTCAGAATAACTCCATTTCACTCTTATAACTATGAGTTTTGTACTCATTATATATGAATTGTCCTCCCAAATGCTGAAATTAGGATCGTCCAGTAATTTAGTTAAGGTCATGTGTGCATATTATATTTTTATTATTATTATTATTATTATTTTTAGATATCTGAAAACTTTCATTGTGACCTGAATTCTGATGCATTCAAGAACTTCCTGAAAACTCACACACCCAACATAGCCCCATCCAGCCAAGCAAGATCTGCACTGTTTTCAGTTACTTATCCTTCACAAGATATCTTCTTGGTTGTGAAGGTAAGACTCCTGCAGGACACGAAGTGAAACTGCACACTGGCACAGATATATATATATATATATATATATATATATATATATATATATATATATATATATATATAACAATAGAACTGGAGCTGGTTTGGGACAAATCAACTGGTCTATTTGTTAAAAAAAACCTCCACAAAAAAAAACAGTATTGCCACTGAACTAAATTGACTATTCAACCCCTGGAAATCAAGAGCGGTCTCCAACATATTGCAAAGATATGTGTTGGTGACCTTGCTAGCATTCAAGGGGTTAAATTGGATCTTTACCCTAGAAATAATGGTTCTTAACTCATTTAAAGGGATAGTAATGTTTCACAATAAAAGCAACTCCAATTAATCTTCATAGTATTTGGGCCATGGAAAGTGTTATTACAATGCTGTCAGAATGGTAGTTCAAGAGTAATTATCCCCCTCCCGCTCCTTGTAACTAGTGTAAGCCACCTCCCCTCAGATGTGTAATTTGGTCTCTTGACTGGACAAGTCGCAGCAAGGGACAGTCTTCTTACTGTGAACATAAGGAAAACCCTGCCCCCTTGACAGTTTTTTCAGGTTTTTCCTTATGCTTACTGAAGATTGTCCCCCTCTGCAATCCATCCTGACAGTCTTGCTGCTCTGAGGTGAGCAGTGTTACATCAGTAAAAGGTGTAGGAGGGGGATAATTTATCATTCAATTCTTGAACTGCAACTCTGACAGTATTGAAATAACACTCTCCATGGCCCAAATACTATGATGATTAATTGGAGCTGCTTTTATTTTGAAACATTACTATCCCTTTAAGGACCAGAGAGGGGTGCAATGCATCCATCTGGTCCTTAAAGGGATACTTTAACATAAGTTCAGAAACATTTATCTCTATATTTGTGGCACTTACAACATTCCCTTTCCATAAATGCATCCATCTGGTCCTTAAAGGGATACTTTAACATAAGTTCAGAAACATTTATCTCTATATTTGTGGCACTTACAACATTCCCTTTCCATAAAGAAGCAAGTTGTATTTTATCATCATTTAGCATTATTGGTCCTTTAATCATTTAATTGCAGTGGCTTGGACTCTTCTGGCACTCAAAGGGTTCAAATAACTTTGAATAATTTTCTAACAAAGATAAGATGATGGGACACTAGCAAATGTGGACTAATATGTTGTTTTTTCTCTGTCAGCTGCAGACTATGAACTCCTCTCTTATCATTTTATTTGCCAGCTTTTCACTTAACCTTTTGCATGCCAGAAGGTGTTCAAAATATTTCTTCACAATGTGCTAGACACCCCTCTGGCACTCAAAGGGTTAACCCTACAGTGCTAAACATGAGATAAGAAAGCCAAATGAGCCATTTCCATACATGTGATTGCAGGACACATTCACACAGGACACGTGGTTTGTCATGAAGTGTATCAAAAAAATCACAATATGTCCAAAATCTGCCATGCACAGTTTAATAAGTGAAAGGCAGGAGGCCTGTATTTGTGGGAGGGGCTGCAAGCCCTTATATAGCGGGCCGCAGCCTCTCCTACAGGACGCATCGTCAGTTGTGTGTCGTCACTTCCGGTTGAAGTTCAGCGCGAGGCTCTGACGCAGACACCATCCTTTCACTGAGCCCCCATACACGGCCGATTACCGAAGGCATCACACATAATTAACTAGCGCATGCAAGCAATAATGCACCCATTTCCCACACAGCATACTTACAAATACTTTAGATCCATGCCTATGCCCATTATACTCCTGATACTCTACTACTATCACGGTGTCCGTGATTGCTGCATTTCCTTGTCTGTCACCAGTAGGGGGCTTCTATTGGCTGTCTGCATTTAGCCCGCCTCATATTGCCTATTTAAACCTGGATTGGGCACCCTTTGAGTGCCCTTTCGTGTTGTTTCTGACCTTTTTGCTGTCACTATGTCCAGTGATGGTTGGGCCTCTGTTCCTGTGTTCCTGAGTTCCTGATTACAACTGTTCCAGTGTCTCCTGCATGCTGAGTTGTTCCAGTCCTGGTTCCGGCCTAGTACTCTGGGGTTGCAGTTCCTGCTGACCTTCTTCTCTGCTGTTTCCTGACCTGACTGATCGCTGCTGGTTCCTGTCATCTCCTCGCCTGCCTCCTGTGATCCTGGCGACCTTCTGCTTGGTCGCGTCTGCGACATTGCTTGTTAGTCCCAGCGTGCGGACGCTGGTTCGCTCCAAAGCCTTGCGGCTACACGATTCAGTTGTTAGTCCAGTGTGCGGATACTGGTTTGCTCCTAAGCCTATCGGCTACACTATTCAGCGGTTGGTCCCAGCGTGCGGACGCTGGTTTGCTCCAAAGCCTTGCGGCTACACGATTCAGTTGTTAGTCCAGTGTGCGGACACTGGTTTGCTCCTAAGCCTATCGGCTACACTATTCAGTGGTTGGTCCCAGTGTGCGGACGCTGGTTTGCTCCAAAGCCTTGCGGCTATACGATTCCCTGTTGGTCCAGTGTGCGGACACTGGTTTGCTCCAAAGCCTTGCGGCTGTACGATTCCCTGTTGGTCCAGTGTGCGGACACTGGTTTGCTCCTAAGCCTTGCGGCTATACGATTCCTCTGTTGGTCTCAGTTGTGGACACTGGGTTGCTTACAATCCTGTCACTCTGTCATTATCATCCGACAGCTATTGATACCTCTGGCTGTCTTGCCCGGTATTGGTAAGGCCGGTAGAACCTTGCTTCGCGTTGCTCTTGAGGTTGCCTTACCCGGTATTGGCAAGGCCGGTAGAGCCTATATCGAGGGTTGTTGGGCTGCCTTGCCCGGTATTGGTAAGGCCGGTAGAACCTTTTGCCACATTCCATCTGAGGTTGCCTTACCCGGTATTGGCAGGGCCGGTAGAGCCTACACTGTGTACTTATTGGGGCTGCCTTGCCCGGTATTTAGGTAAGGCCGGTAGAACCTTGACGCTATTCCATCTGCAGGTTGCCTTACCCGGTATTGGCAAGGCCGGTAGAGCCTATTATTCCATTATCTCAGACTGTCCTGTCTGGTATATTGACAGGACCGGTAGAGTCTGCATACTGTCTTTGCTATTTACTCATGATATATATATGTATGTGATTGCCATTCTAAGTGATCATTTTAATTATTTCAATAAAATTGAGTTTTTACCTAAAACTTGTGTCTGGGAGTCATAACAAACCGTGACAACTACACAATACATAGCTCTGCCGATGGGACCCAACCCATCCCTTTGCACCAACATTCACGGTCAATCTACCTGATTCCGACACTGTAAGTTGCTGTAAGCGCTTCCCATCACAGCGGCTACACGCTGCTCCATCATGCAGCTTCCGGTTTACCTTATACTTGTAAACTCGTGCCGACAACTAAGAGTACATGGCTCAATCGACAGTAGGAATAGAGCAGCTTGTTGGCCATCGGGTATGCTTTATCTGGGTGTCAGCTCAGCTAACGACACGGCGTCTAAGTGAAGGATCCAGCGAGGCATGTCAACCAGTGCTATCGTGTCCATGAGTACTTTTCCCCATTTGTACTACAGCTTAACTCTCGTCAAACTAGAAATTAATGTGCTTCTTCTTGTCCTCTGGGCGAGAGTTGATTGACTGCCCCAGTGAGCGCTTCCGTAGCCAGGAGCTCTCCTCCCGTGCACGCGCCTCGCCACCTTCTCGCACCGGAGTTGGCGGTCCGATGGACATTTAGGCACATAGCTCACACCGGTTATCTACTGATGTAAACTATCACAGGACGTCTACCTGTCTTCTACCAATATACATAAACAGTACAGTACATCCTACGTCTCTCCTACTGTCATGTAGGCATATGACATCAGCTGTCTCCCCGTCAGCTCCTTGTTATCAGCTGCATACCGGGGAACTCAGTGCTGCTCTGCCAGCACTAAATATTGCATGTTACGTTATTTAGGTCATTATTACGCCTTACCCACACTAGTCATTAGTATACTAGTTACTATTCTCACATAGCTCATCAGACCACATCTTAGCTACCACACACGGCTCCTACTTAATACATATTCCGCATGCTAATCCCTATGTTCCCCATGCTTCAACTCGCATACACTCTCCTTATGCATTATGCCCGCATCTCCATGTAACACCTAGTACAATTCCCCCAACCTACTAGGACCTCTGAGTATCACAGGAATAGTAGTCCCACCTATCCCACACCAACCTATCTTCATCACTCCTCATTCTCAGCAAACCAAACATTATTAATTACTATTAAATATCATCAGATATTTTTGAAGGGTTTACCCATCATGTTCGTGTCATTTAATCCTGATCGTACACACTAGGTGAAATTTTATACCTTTCGTTCATTACTCATGCTAGGTTATTACATTCCTATTGTACATACGTCCATTTACATCATATCATACGTACCAATACAACATTCCTATTTGTAAATTACGTCCAGTTGCACCATACTGTATGTACCTATACAACATTCCTATTGTAACTGACGTCCAGTTACATCATACTGTAACAACTGCAGCCTCAATTTACGGATTACCCCTAATCCTGCATTAACACCGTTCCTATTATTTTACCGAATTCCAGGCTAACAGAGCTTATGAGCTCTCCTAAACAACCATAAGCATAGTCATCCCTCAAATACAGCATTAGGGAGAAGATCCACAACTGAGAGTAATGTACATATTACATGCACACACAAAGAAGACAACCTTACAAGGCTTACTACTCCAGCATTACATCGGTCTGTACAAGCATTCAAGACATATCTATTCCAAAGCATCATGGGAACGATAGTCCAATGTTAAGGAGACACAGTACTTTTTAATTATAGGTTATCTAATCGATACACAATGCTTTACTATAGTCGGAACATTGGCGTACCCTGGACGCCCCTCTTCCCCTGCCTTAAGCAGTTCTGCTGTAACTCTCTATCCACTGTTGTCCTATCTACCATAAGTACATAGTTACATTGTTTAATGGCATCAATCCACATGCTATCTACTACACGTACACAATTACATTGTTTCATTGTCATTATTCCACGTTCTATCTACAGTACGCACATAGTTACATTGCTTCAGTGTCCTGATTCTATCTACAAAGTACATGGTTTCAGTGTCCTGATTCCGCGTTCTCTGTAACAAACGCACTTTGTTACATTGTTTCAGTGTTCTGATTCTATGTTCTACATTTGTACATGGTTATATTGTCCAGTATTCTGAGTCAAAGTTTCATCTCCCATACATACGTTCATGGTTACATTGTTTTAGTGTCCTGATTTCACGTACCAACATACGTACACAGTTACATTGTTTCAGTGTCCTGATTCCACGTACTAACATATGTACATGGTTACATTGCGTCAGTTCTCTGATTCCACATTCTAACATATGTACATAGTTATATTGTTCAGTGTCCTGATTCCAAGTTCTATCTACCATCCATACATGGTTACCTTATTCTAGTGTTCTGAGCCCACGGTGTAGCACATACAGGGTTAAAGTGTTCAGTGCCCTAATTCCACGTTCTTACATATGTACATGGTTACATTGTTTCATGTCCTGATTCCATGTTCTTACATACGTTCAATGGTTACATCATTTGTTCAGCATCCTGTTACTGAGTTCTATCTACCACACATACGTTCATGGTTTATTGTTCAGTGTCCGTACAACATTCTTATCTATATCGTACTCTACTATATGTACCATTACATTCCTCTAGTAATCTATGCCCGTTACACCATACCGTAGTACCTTTACAATATTCTTATTATATCCAATATCCTGTTACTCCATACGTATGTACCATTACAACATACCTATCATAACCAAGTTCAGTATACCATACTGGGTACACCAGTACAACATTCCCATCGTATAAGTCTAGTTACTCCGTACCGTAGATACAATACAACATTTTCCCATTGTAACCAACGTCCAGTTATCCATAATGTATGTACCTATACTATATTCTCTTTGTAATAATCATCCAGTCATATCATACTGTAGTACCGAACAACATTCCTATAGCAACCCACATCCAGTCACACCATACCATGCGGGCCACTACAACATTCCTATAGTACTACATCCAGTTATACCACACCGATGTACCACCTCAACATTTCTATTATATCCATGTCCATTTACATCATACCGTATGTAGCATTACAACATTCCTATAGTAACAATGTCGAGTTACAGCATTCCGCCAATACTGCACCATATCACATTCCATTGCAACATATGCCTTTAAACCATACTGTATGTATCGATACAACATTGGTACCCTCTCTTTCCCCATCCCCCCAGCAGAAGCAGGCCCTCCCTCAGACAGAATTTAATCATAACAGAGGTAGCTCCACACCCTACATTCTATACCATTCTACCACTACAACATTCATATCATATCAAAGTCCAGTTACACCATGCAGTACGTTCCATTACAACATTCCCATTGTACTTACGTCAGTTATTCATAACGTATGTTCCACTACTACATTACATCGTAACCAAGTGCAGTATACCATACGAAGCGCACCAGCATAACATTCCATTATTCATACATCTAGTTACTTCACACTGCAGTTACTAATAACGTTCCATTATACAAACGTCCACTTCATACCGTAACTACCAATACAACATTATTATAGTACAGCGTACTCTCGTACCATACAGATGTACACTACAACATCTCTTCATTACTAAGAAGCATTTACACCACAAGGTCGTATCGGCACATCCCCTCAGTCACTGAGCAATTCACTTACATCACCCATCTACTGTTAGAGACGTAGTTACAGTCACTGTTATCACCCCAACACTTCCAGTTACACCTTACCGCATGTATCATACATATTCATATCGTAACAACGTTCAGTTACTATACTGTATGTACATGTACAACATCGCCATTATAACAAACACACAGTCACACCATACCGTACATATTAATACAGCATTGGTACCTCTCTCTCCCCACCCCTCAGCAGAAGCAGTTCCTTCCTCTGGTAGTTTATAATCCTAATAGAGGTAGCTACTCACCCTATCCCTTCAGAGGTCATGTCTAAGTCAGATACGCCACCTCTTCTCAGAGGCTGAAGGTTCCTCAGATAAATACCTCATGTCATTAAGAAGTAGAACTCTGTCAGATACCTCACCTCTTCGCAGAGGCCGGAGGCTCTAAAGGTAGATACCTCACCTCTTCGCAGAGGCCGCAGGTCCCACAGGCAGATACCTCACCTCTTCGCAGAGGCCGGAGGTCCCTCAGGCAGATACCTCACCTCTTCACAGAGGCCGGAGGTCCCACAGGCAGATACCTCACCTCTTCGCAGAGGCCGGAGGCCCTACAGGCAGATACCTCACCTCTTCGCAGAGGCCGGAGGCCCTACAGGCAGATACCTCACCTCTTCGCAGAGGCCGGAGGCCCCACAGGCAGATACCTCACCTCTTCGCAGAGGCCGGAGGCCCCACAGGCAGATACCTCACCTCTTCGCAGAGGCCGGAGGTCCCACAGGCAGATACCTCACCTCTTCGCAGAGGCCGGAGATCCCACGGTCAGATACCTCACCTCTTGCAGAGGCCGGAGGTCACACAGACAGATTCTTCACCTCTGCACAGAGGCCGGAGGTCCCACAGACAGATACCTCACCTCTTCACAGAGGTCCCACAGACAGATACCTCACTTCTTCACAGAAGCCGAAGGTCCCACAGACAGATACCTCACCTCACCGCAGAGGCCGTAGGTTCACATTTCAATCCTTACCTCACCACAGAGGCCGGAGGATCACACTTCTATTCTTACCTCACTGCAGGGGCCGAGGGCTAGCACTTCTATCCCTGCCTCCCTACAGCGGCTGAAGGAACTGAACCCTAAATCCTTTATATTTTGCAGAAGCAACAAGAATTACTCTATAAATATTACCTCCTCTCAGAGGCCAAAGCAATCACACTCCCATTCTCACCTCTCCAGAGAGGCAAGAAGGATGCACTTACTCTTTACCTCCTCATTAAAGTCCAGGTCACATACTCTAATCTAACCTCGATCAATACAGCCTCTCAGACTTACGCATATGATCAAACCCCCAACTTCGAACGGCCGGTCCCTATTCCTCTTCACCTACCATATAGCCGGCAGTTTATATAAACGCAGCAGAAGGAGCAGGGCTCCTCAGCATTCGTAGCACCTGTCGGTCTACAGAACACAGCCACAGAAAGTACTAAATGCTCTGACCTTTTATCCTATATCTTATAGCTTCGGCAATATTTAGGCTTTTACAATCTATTCTTGCAACAACTCACTTCTTCAGTAACATCACCATCATTGGTAAGACCACCTAGGCTGCCCATTTTCTATTCTCGAGACTTAAAATATTCACTACATCTCCGAGCACATATTCAGAGGCGTCTACGATTTCCTCACACAAGTTATTTAGCAGCTACTATAGTATTAAGGCAGCTTCATGTCTTGCCTTTTTTGGCCTCTCTCTCCGGGTGGGTTTTCCTGTCGCACTAGATCAATAGAATTTATGAGTGAGAACCAACTCACCTGCTGTTCTGATCAGTTCATTCTATCACACACTCCAAACGATAAGTCTTAAGCCAGTTACTTACCATATTTAATCTCTATGTCCATTGATGCATACAATCACTAAACTCGCCTCACTGCTGCATTCTCAACAGCATCCAGATTATAGTTCACTCCTCACAGGCCACTCAGTATATCCACATTCAATAATCATACACATAATATCCTGTCACGTCTAGGCTACATTCATAGCACCCAGGTCATTCTTTGGGCAGTATAATAGCCACAAGGAGTGCCTGCTCATACAATACAACTCAGTAGATGGCAATCTACACGCCTCAATAGATTCATCATAATCCAGATGCTAGATCGGCAGAACACATTCTAACCTAGCTTATTACACATCATCTTTACGCAGGCTTCCATAGTTATAGCAGTACAGTCTCTTTTGCATCTCTACAGGTCACGTTCGTCGCCTCATCCCCTGAAGATTACGATAGCTCAGGGGGACAGCAACCCTCCATAATAATCATACTCTGGAAGCCCTGACCACAAGTGAAAGGCAGGAGGCCTGTATTTGTGGGAGGGGCTGCAAGCCCTTATATAGCGGTCCGCAGCCTCTCCTACGGGACGCATCGTCAGTTGTGCCCCCCCACCAACACCTTTTCTTTAAAGGACTTATTAAGGTGGTCCTCTCTACAGGTCACCTTCGTCGCCTCATCCCCTGAAGATTACGATAGCTCAGGGGGACAGCAACCCTCCATAATAATCATACTCTGGAAACCCTGACCACAAATAAATGTAAACAAACATGGTACGTTTATTATGCAAATGCATATAAATGGATTTTTTAGCTTTTAGCTCTTACTAAATTGTTACAGATGTTCATTTGTTTTTAGAAGAATAGTAAGCTATTTTTTGTTTAAAGGGATAGTAATGTTTCATAATAAAAGCAGCTCTAATTAATCATCATAGTATTTGGACCTTGGAGAGTGTTATTTCAATACTGTCAGAGTTGTAGTTCAATAG
This sequence comes from Rhinophrynus dorsalis, assembly GCA_037306005.1. Taxonomy (NCBI): domain Eukaryota; kingdom Metazoa; phylum Chordata; class Amphibia; order Anura; family Rhinophrynidae; genus Rhinophrynus; species Rhinophrynus dorsalis. The sequence goes on along the minus strand of CM074718.1, from coordinate 409,408,503 downwards.
TAATTCAATGATAAAGTGCCCCCCTCCCGCCCCTTTTACTGATGTAACACTGTTCAGCCAGAGCAGATGGGAGGTGCCCAGGTAGATTGCAAAGAGGGACAATCTTCAATTAAGATAACGGAAAAAGCTGAAAAACTTGTCAAGGGGGGAAGGGCTTTCATTGTTGTCATAGGAAGAAGATTGTGCCCTGATGTTATCTGTCTGGTCTTACAACCAGATTCTACATCTGAGAAGAGATGGCTTACACTAGGTAAAAGGAGCAGGAGGGGAAACTTTATCCTTCAATTACTCTTGAACCACAACTCGGACAGTAATGAAATAACACTCTCCATGGCCCAAATATTATGAGGATTAATTGGAGCTGCTGTTTTTGTGAAACATTACTATCCCTTTAACTATGTTACATCGATTTTTCATCTGAGTCAAACAAGGCTATTCCAACCATTGGGAGATTTTTCACACAAACGTTATTACGTCTATGTGTTCTATAATCTAACCATTAATAACAGTGTTAAGGGGTCTCAAAAGTTTGAGTAGGCTGTGTGTGTGTGTGTGTGTGTGTGTGTATATATATATATATATATATATATATATATATATATATATATATATATATATATATATATATATATATATATAAAAGATGATACCATGTTAGCCAGTGGAGTAGATAGGATTCAGTATAGCATATATATATACTTCTATTTCAGATGTTGATCTTTTCTTTTCCATATTCTTCTTTTTCTGTAGATTGAGAAAGTCCTGCAGCAGGGAGAGATCTCAGAGTGTGCTGACCCCTATATGACTTTAAAAGAAAGTGATGGCGGCAAGGTACATTGATGATTGTGTAATTGTAACTTTCTCAAGGTTATTATTTCTGGTGATTAACAGCTTGGATGTTAGAGATTTCTCCAACACCTTGCTTCACATCCAAGGGATTAAAGGAAACAGTGATAAAGGCACACGAAAGGAGAAATGCCCAGTACCTGTTCTGGGGTCCTTCTGTTAGTGTAAACGTCCAGAGTCATCAGTCCATCAGTACATTCAGAAGTCTGGGCACTCGATAAAATATAGTAAAAAGTAAGAACTTTACTGGACCATGATTAACCCTTTAAGGACAAGATGGGTGTGCAACGCAAATGTTTTGTACACCCCTGTGGTCCTTAAAGGGTTTAAAGAATAGGAAACCATTTTATGTAAAAAACAAACAAACAAAAAACAACAACCATAGAGTGTTTACTTCTGTGTAAAACAATTGTACTTCCACTGCTGAGAAATAATTTCTTCCAAATTCATTACTGTTTAAACTGTTTTATTTACATAAACAGTGACACCTTGTGTGCAGACAGCTCATCTTGGGCTAGATTCTATTGCAGGTGCTAAATGTCAGCTCCCGTTTTAGCAAACATTTTCCTTTTGAAGTCTATGGGGAAAGCTGGAGATAAAAGCAGAGATAAAATTAGCACCTGTAATAGAATCTAGCCCCTACAGCTCATTTGGGGTCAAAACAGTTATTCTGTTGCATTTGAGCCACTGGCTACAATTCTCGAAAAAATATAATTGTAACAGCTTCATCACATTGTAACAGCTTGAATCTTTATAACTTTTGAATAAAGGAACTGCTAGAAGTAGGAGTGCAGTTTTACTCAACAGGAAAAGCCCTATAATATATGTGTTTTTTGTAATAAAAAACTGTATATACAAAATTTTAGCTGCTGTCAGCTATCCCTGATGAAAGCTGGGGACAGCAAATGACATGATGGATACATTTTGTATCGTGCTTCAATAATATTTTCACTGGTGTGCGCCATTCTCAGCCCTAAGCATGTACAGAAGAGATTGATGGTCCAGCCTGGTTATAGGGGAACTATCTGCAGAGTTCGCCTTGGTAGGTCTGCTCCCACTGGAAAAAACACTGTGTCCCTCAGTCTGGTGCAGTAGAAAGATTAGTTGATGTCTCTCTGTCATTAACCCCTTAAGGACGGTCAATCGCGCATGCGGCTGTCACTTAAGGACCATGGACCTTTTTTTTTTTTTTTTTTTTTTTTTGCAGTATCTGCTTCCGGGCTCCCCGATTCTACCCTTGATGGTCCTGGACCAAAATAATTTATTTGATTCACATCACTGCGTTGCAATGTGTTATAGCAACATAAGGACCAACTATTATAAATAAAGTGCTTATTATATGGATTACTCCAAATGTTATCAAAATAGCCCTTTCATAGCAGATTTCATAGGTCATACATTTGGTCCACATCAATGTGTAGCCTATAATGACAAACACAGGGACCAAAAAGCTCTGATTATTCTTTATAGTTTTTGGGCCATGTAGAGTATAATTATAATTCTCTAATATGTGCCTTTCCAGAGTAATTGAATTATAAAGTGTCCCCCTCCTGCCCTTTTTACCCTATTGTAAGTCACCACCCCTCAGATGTGGAATCTGGTCATCGGTCAAGAGAGCTTGCAGCGAGGGACAATCTTCTGGCTGTGAACATAAAGAAAACACTGCCCCCTTGATGATGGTGGACAAGTTTTTCCTTATTCTCATGGTAGATTGTCCCTCCCTTGCGGTTTAGCGTTATATAGGTAAAAGGGGCAGAAGGGGGACACTTTATAATTCAATTAATCTGGAACTGCGCATCATAGAGAATGATGCTCTACATGGCCCAAAAACTATAAACGAATAATTGGAGCAGCGTTTATTTTGAATCATTACTATTGCTTTAACGATAGGTGTCTACTTTCTAGCTAGTGCTTTAACTTCAACACTCTTCTGGTACCGGTATATAGGCACATCATGGCATAGTAGCCCATACAGCAATTGCCCAATGCATTTCACCAAACAACTTGCTTTATCCAGGGCTTCAAAGAAAGTGAGCCACTGTAAGTGAGCTCTATTATACCTCAGATTGTTTCAAAAGGAGGCTTGGATTTAACCTAATATATAGTTCCACAGGAGCTGTGCCACTATCAAATAAATATAAACACAATAATAATGGTTGCAAATAAATGCTCCGTTGATAATTCTTCATAGTTTTTCTGGCCATGTGCAGCAATATCAGCAAGAGTAAATAAATTATAAAGAGTCCCCCTCCTGCCCCTTTAACCTACGTAACATTGCTCTCCAAGCCAGTATGGGTGGAGTGCAGTGAGGGACAATCTTCAGTGAGCATAAGGAAAAACCAATAACCTTCGAATAACCTATCTATCTTGAGAAAACAGCTGATAATGCTGTGAAACGCATTGAATTCTGTTTTTTAATGTCTATATTTTTTTTATTAATCAATTGATACTGAATAAACATTTCTGAAGAAAACTGGGCTGGATCATGTATCTTGAGTGGATCCTGTTTGTTTTTCCTTTGGCGTTGACAAGAGCATTTGGCCGTAAGCACCGAGCAGAGACAGTAGAAAATTCTCTGCAAGCCTGTACTGCTGATATGACATGATATCATGTGAGTGATGTATATTATTTATTGTCACTCTTTTTTCATTGTGATAAGGCACTATTGGTGCCCCCTTTTTCTTTGTATTTCATATACGGCTTTGTGAGTGGAATACCTGAGGTATAGCAGCCAAACTATCAGAATTTTAAAGATGCTGATAGGGTACAGCTCAATAATGCCCTGTCTTTTGTGCTTGTTTGCATATATGTGCCATTCCAGCATTTTCTCTTGTGAGTACTTTTTCATTGGTGACGGTGTAGTGATGATCTAATTGCACTTAAGATATTGCACAAAGAAGCGACTCTGTTTTCTCCTTTTTCTCCTTTTTTCTTCAAGGGGGCAGGGTTTTCCTTATGCTCACAGTTTAAAAATTGTCCCTCACTTCGAGCTGTCCTGTCCGATGACCGGATTCAACATCTGAGGGGAAGTGGCTTACACTAAGTAAAAGAGGAGAGAGAGAGATACTTTATCATACAATTGAGCTTCACATCGGACAGTATTCTAATAATGCTGTACATGGCCAAAAAAACTATGAAGAATAATCAATGGAGCATTTATTTTCAGACATTACTATCCCTTTACGTTCTTAAATCAATTTATATATTTCTAGTAGAGCATTTAGGTGGTTTTTAACTATCTTTAACATTAACTAGATGTTTAATAGAGCTTTTGGTCTGCTTTACCCTCTTGGGAGCTAGAGAGGTCCGTTGTTTATGCAATACATTGAAGACCTCTAGCATTCAAGGAGTCAATCTCCTTTTTTAAACCCTTATTTAGGATTTTAAACAACAGTGCAGTTTTGGGGGCCTATCAAGCCCAGACACGTCGTGTGCCTCAGACATCATATGTGAAGCTCAGTCTCCCTGTTAGCTATGGGATCAGTTTTCTGATGGCTGATTGGATCTGGTTTTGGGCAGCACCACAAAAAAGGGATCTTCAAGTTTTATACAATGCAGGGTAACAGTAAAGAACAAACCTTATTACAACACAAAATCAGTGATTTATCAATACTGTTTAACCACTTCAATGCCAGAGAGGTAAATAACGCATTGCAGAGATCAAAAGGGTTAAATCAGTAGAAATTTGGGGAGTTTTTATTTCTCCCCCATAGTGAAATTAGTATGCACCAGAATTGCCTGTCTTTTGCTTTGTACATTAGGTCATGTACATTCTTTACACATGTGTAACAGGGAGAACACACACTCTTTGTATACACTAATTTCAGTAATTTCTCCTAATTTGGTTGCTCTACTCTCCATCATTGATATTTTTTGTGTATTGTCTATATTCCCTTTCTAGACCAAAGATAAAGTTGAGAAGCTAAAATCTCAAGCAGAGGGCTTTTGTCAGCGTTTGGGAAAGTACCGAATGCCCTTTGCCTGGGTACCTGTAAGTCTTGTGAGCTGCATTAATGTAATGTCCCTGGAAAGAGAATCCCCAGATAACGAAAACTCCAATGGTAAGTTTTATTTCAAGTTACCCTTATTTTTGGATTGACAAATGTATTTTTGTATTTCTATACTGTTTATAAATTATTTTATACTTCCTTAAACAGAAATATCAATGGTGAATTGTATCCCTTGCTGGAGAATCTTGTAGTTGTATGTTATACTTTGCAAGCTTGTTGAGAATCTAAGGTAGTCTTCCCTCTGTCAAACTGTCCTATGAAAGGGTTAAACAAATTGTACCTTTTGCTATGTTGTAGACGATATAATATTCAGCACATATTTGGCGAAAGAGGAACAATTCTGGGGCAAGCCAACTGCACTGTAGAAGACAAGTAAACATCTTCATTGAGTTCAATAGGGCTTCTAATACCTAGAACATTAGAGAGTTCTTAATGTCCACTTTTCAAAATGGGGCATTTATACTGGGCTTGCAGACATTAAAGTCTAATGCACTATAGAGCTCATATGATGCAATGCATACCTGTCAGTGAAGATGCTGGCATTAGAGACTAGCTCCATTCGGCTGAACTGCTGCATTTGTACATATGCTCCACTATCACATATTTTTTAAATTACTCATTACATTTACTAATTTTAATAGTTACTCTACGATATATTTACATATTTTTTTATATTGCTCCATCTCAAAAGAGTGCATTGGCATACTTTGCCTCTGATTGCCGTGTTCCACTTCAACACTCAAAAGGTTCCTAACGCAGATGAAATCATTTGTTGCGATAAGATTTGAAGCTCTCTAAAGGAGGATGAAAGTAGAACAAGATACATTTAATATAAATAAACAATTGAAAGATGCCAGTGATGGGTGAGACAAGGTAAAAAATAGTCCCACAGCAGCTCACAACATCCCCCACCTATAACAAATGAATCTTCAAGTCTAAGCGCTCATGGAGTTATTGTACAAATCCATAAATAATCATTTTGACAAAGTAAAACACTTATTTATTAAAATAAATGATTACTACTAAATCCCAAACACAATCTTGCCTATTCCATATTTATTGTGATTGTGCCAACAATTGATACTCAGCAAAAGTGTTCCAGTGGAATAACATCTAACAACCAAAACTGCCACAGTCAGAAAACTTGCTCGTCAGACACTCTATTAGTGTCCATCAATGGACTTGAAACTGGTCTATTGGGGTACGAAAAGGGATTCTCCATATAGGCCCTGTTACTGACTATCCTACTCTCTCTATATATTACCATTACAATACACCATATGTCTTCATTAATATTTATTGACACAAAATAAATATGCACCAACCAAATCCACATATAATATTCTATTCAACTGAAAACCCAAAAAATGCACCAGAAAAAAACTTTTCCAGATGCACATATAATATTCTCTATAGATTAGAGCACCATCCAAAACCAATATTCAGATATTTGGGAAATATTTAAACCCAAAATAAAAATGAAACTACATAATATGGGAGACAGTATACCCCCTCTGTTTCATACAGCAGAAAATATATCATATATAAAACAACCTATATAAAAAATCTGTCCACACTCAAATGAAATGTCCAAAAATAACTTAAAATTCTGGTATATATTGTACAACCCTCTAGGTAGTCTACACTACTTCACTAGAAAAAATATTTGCAGAATATAACACCTGGTACCAGGGTGTAATAATTATGAATCATTTATGTAAACATCACGTTCTTCAACAATAAAATGCAGTCTCTTTAATATTCCTTATAAACGATAGTATAAACTTCAATAAACATAGTATATGTATATATATCATAGAATAACCACTTGACACACAGTTACGTAAAACAGTTGAAGGTGTCTTTTATATGTCTTCAGTATATACATGTATCAGAGAAAACGACACAGCAGTCTTGATTCCCGCTGATATTAATGAACTAGATTGTCTTTTTAAGATTACCAAAAAACGTATTGATCTAGCATTCATATATTTTTCCAATGAGTTTCTTATTCACAAGGTAAATTTAATGTTGTGTGCAGTCACTCTATATAAACAGCATTCACACAGTTTTATCTTCCATACCATCTGATGGCCTTTTTGCAAACAGGAAATCTGGTAGATCTTGTGCAAAGAAATCTTAAGTGCAAGCGTAAGCTCAGCACAAAATATCTGCGGCTCCCTGAACAGATTTTGAACAGAGATATGACAGTTGGCTCAAAATTATTACATATCACTTCCCTAGCTGCACTTTAGCCAGATTTGGTACATTAAATACATGAAATGAAGCAGTACCTGATTAAAACCCATACCAAACAGTACCTTTTGAAATAGGTAAAACATAAAAATTATGTCCTTTTAAATTGGGATTGTTTTGTGCAATGAACAGAAGAATATACATGTTTGTATAATGTACAATTCTGTAAAAGGCACATAAAAATGTAGGGTTACATATCACATTAAGGTGGTCACAGAAATTGGCAGAAAGTTATTGTGGTTAATCAATCTTTCTTTTCAAGTAAATATAAAAGAAATAAGACATAGATCATATTTATACATATCAAAAAAATGTCTTCAAACTGAATGTCATTCAGTAGACAACCATGAAAAGAGCGTGCCACAGACTGAGCGGATTCTAGATGTCAATGCAAGAGACAACCACAAGATGGCAGTCAATAATCTGAAATTAGAGACATATTATTATAATTATTAATTATTATAATTATTTTTGCATTTATATCTGACCTTTAAAAAAATACACTGAATAATAATACTGTGTATGTAATGATAGTAAACACTGCACTATATAATGATACTGAGCAAGTACAGGTAGTAATTATACTATGATGTTTACTGGTTATAATCGTATTCCTCACTGAAGGCAGGCTACAATTTCAGTTTTTACACAGAGGACAAAGTTAGCCTTGTTTGTGTTCTAAAGTAAATGACTAGCAAAATCACTTATTAAAGGGGATGTATCACCTTCTAAAAAGAAATTTCCAAATGCTTTGTTAATACAAGTTATACTATAAACTGTTTTTTTTTTTTTTTTTAATTTAACTACTTTAAAAGATATTTTATCTCCTGTGCTGTGCACTTCCGCATTATGTGCACAGCACAGATCTTCAGTCCATCCTATTTCTCCACTCACCTCCCTCCCAGCTGTCTCAGGGAGCGTGTTCATGCTTCCCTTCGGTGTTCTGTGAACGGCTTCTAGAGTTGCAGCAAGCTCCAGTAAGCATTATACTGAGGTTGCAACCTCAGTATAATGCTAATCGCAGCTTGCTGTAACACTACGAGCCATTCACACCACACCGAAGGGAAGAGTGAACGTGCTCCCTGGGGCAGCTGGGAGGGAGGTGAGTGGAGAAATAGGACGTGCAGAAGAATTGTGCCGGTCAGCATAATGGGACACACTGATTCTTCGGCACAGCTCTTCCACATGAAGATAAAATATCTTTTAAAGTAGTTAAATAAAAAAAAAAAAAACAGCGTTCATAGTATAGCTTGCATTAACAGCATATAGGAACTTCTTTTTAGAAGGTGATACATCCCCTTTAACTTGACCATTGTAAGTATTATTATTACATTATATTTCATTTAAATAGCTCCAACTTATTCTGCAGCTCTGTACAATAGGGAATAGACATACAGATACATTAAACAGTACATAATGGACCTATAAAACAAAAGGGTCCCTGCTAATGAGAACATACAGTCTAGAGGAAGGAGTAGGCGCTATGGAGTATAAGGGCCTCCTGCCACATGAACTGCCAGTCAGTGGGTAGAAGTAAGTAGAGTTGTTTGGACTACATTTGAAATTAGTTTGTAACAACATAAATGTGGATAACTGTAGCTTTCACACTAATTATGTCAACCTCGGTTTTGACTACATATTCTGCATGTACATAAGATGTAAAGTCAAATTTGCTATACTTTATCATTTTACCATCTTCCCCTCTTTTTTTCTACATTATGTCACAGGTAGGGAACTAACTCAGTTTCTGTTTCCGGAGAGGCTTCTGTCCTGGACTGTGAAATCAGGGCTGGCGGTACAGTGTTGCACAATCCCGGCATCCTTCTCCATACAGAACAGTGCTGCAGGGATAGTGTTACATTGTTTCACTGCCCCTGTTTTCACAGTCTGATAAGTTGACAAAAATAAGTTCAGTTTTTAGTTCCTTAGACTCTTAAAGGGATAGTAATACTTCATTTTAACTTTATTTTATTTTGTAGGCATTAAAAAACATGAAGAATGATATAAGTCTTATCTCTGAAACCTTTATGGTTTAAGAGATATTCACAAACAAAGTATCCCCCCCCTGTTCAACCAAATCAGAAGGGAGATGCCCAGGTAGACTGCAGAGAGGGACAATCTTCAATTAAGATAATGGAAAAAGCTGAAAAACTTGTCAAGGGGGGAAGGGCTTTCATTGTTTTCATACAAAGAAAATTGTCCCCTTCTGTTATCTGTACTGTCATACAACCAGACTCACATCTGAGAAGAGATGGCTTACACTAGGAAAAAGGGGCTTGTGAATATCTTGTGAATATCTTATAAACCATAAAGTTTTGAGAGATAAGACTTATATCATTCTTCATGTTTTTTTAATGCCTACAAAATAAAATAAAGTTAAAACGAAGTATTACTATCCCTTTAAGCTTGCAAGTCGAGTAGCTACTGCTTCAAAAATGTACTGGGGGCCTTATGCACAAAACAAAAGAGGAGCAATTCTGGTGAGAACCAACTACACCATAGGAGACAAATATTCCCCAAGTTCTCACTGATTTAACCCTTTTGTATGCCAGAGGGCTGTGCAACACATTGCAAAGAAATACGTTGCGTACTCCTCTGGCATTGGAAGGGGCTAAATGAAACCAGTGAGTCTGGCTAAATGCTGTATAGCAAACCATCAATATGGTTATGATGAGTAATAAAGTGACTAAGATCCCTCCACTTTAAAGAGTAAAGTACCTGTATAATGCATTTACATGTTTCAAACAATGAAATGTACCCACATGTGTATTATATGAGTACTATACTTTATACCAGTGGTTCTCAACTTGTGCCCTCAGAGGCTACTAACAGGCCAGGATTTGAGAATTTCCTTTTAAAAGCACAGGTGAGTGAGCCTCTGATCAACACACTTGTGTTCTAGCAGGGAAATTCCTAAGTCCTGGCCTGTTAGTGGCCACTGAGGGCATGTGTTGAGAACCTCTGCTTTATACACTGGAGACATTTTTGTCAATTTTTCGCCCTCAGTAATTTTTTGTTGGAACATGTAAAGAGCCTTATTGAAATGAAGACAGAATTAAGATTTTATAAAATAACGAAGTTCAACCATACTAACATACAAAAGCATATTAATAACAAAAACAGTTAATTTCTAAGGCCATTTTTCTTCTTTCTTATTATACAAAGGTAAAATGTGTACTGGTGAAAGGAGAGCCTCATTGGGACAAGGAAGAAGATTCTCTGATAGAGGCAGCTCTCTGGATGATGGGGCCCCATTGCCTTTCAAACCAACAACGCTTACAGTCAACACTTTCTTTAAGCAGGTACAGTGCATTATGATCTATTTGGATTCAAGCATAGCAATTACTTGCCAGATTAAAACAGAAAGTACAGCACATTACTGAAACTGAAAAATACTGGAGCAAACCAACCTTATCGTACATTGATTTAAATGTGGCTTTTAACCCTTTGATTGCTAGAGAGGTGCATATTGCTCTGTCTTGCAATACGTTGCAGACCTCTTAGCATTCATGGAATTTAAAGCTTCGTTTATTTCATTTGGAATTGTGGGACTTTTTTGGTACCCTTTGAAGTAGTAGGTTTGCCCCAGCATTACTCTAAGGTAAAATGGGCAGCTATACAGAGCCTAATACTGTGTCTTGTGTTTATAGATAGTGTGTGCCTGTGTGGGGTAAAGGAGCTTGGCACTGTGGAACTATATGCAACAGCCCAGGTGCCTCCACACTGAGAAGAGGAACACCGAAAGGAATTAAGCTAGATATGTATTTATTGAGGTTGATGTACTAAAACTTCAAGAGTTATAAAGTGTCCAATTTCAATCTTATGCTACTAGTTGAAGAGCCTGTTACACGGGCCACAGTGCCACTGCCAGCCGGTCAGGGGGCAGTCATGCACAGTAGAGACTGCCCACGCCACGGCTGATACAGAGTTGGACGCCCTGAGCGCCCTGCTCTGTATCAGCCTCGTCACGGGCAGCCTCTACTGCACATGACTGCATCATTACACACGTTTTAGCGAATTATTATATAGGATGGAGCGTATGCACTATGAAAGAGGCACAGGCTTCATAGAGTAACATAGGACTTTGAGAGTTTTTCACAATGGAGAAGTTATCTCCTTTCTATTTTCTCTTTATTACACCTTAGCGTATAACCCCCTGGAGTTATTCTTGAACAAACCAACTATACCATAGATGATTATCCAAAATTTCATAAATTTGCATTGATTTCAATAGAGCTTTTATCGTTATCTGGCAAAGTGATGCTTTGGAGATGTTTCTAACATTAAAGTTGCAAAGATCTTCCATTCAGATCAATAGTAACTTTTTTCTTTTTAAATTATTTTATTAGCATAGTAAAAGCAATACATCACGATGTTTAGCTTTGAGCAATAAACATTAAGCAGAAAAACCATGTTTAAAGTACAGGTAGAGTATGAAAAAAAGAACAGTAGTCTTTTCCCATTAAGAAGGAAACAAGCTTGACAAGAATGTGACATGAACATTTTTGTGGAACCGATCATGCACTTGGGTGAATTGAATAAAGTAGAACTAGAAGACATATAAATGAGGCAGAATATCATATACAAAAGGTGAAATACAAAAAGGCAGAACATTTGATTACTTCCAATCCGATTTAGGGTATTTGGACCACAGAAAAAGGGATGAGGTGGATTCTCTTTAGCTGGCAGGGAAAGTCTCAGAAAGGAAGATAGTGGAAATAAGTATAGTGAGAGAAGAAAAAAGTGGAACGGAAGGGAGGAAGAAGGGGAAGGGAACTGTCCCCTAATGAACTTCCACATTAAGTAAGTAAATTTGAAGGATAGAACTTAAATATTGTTCCCTGGAGAGCCATTTGGAAAGGAAGGAGGCTGGTTTATGGGTCATGCATGTATTTAGTTTTTATCAACTCATAAGCTTCTTCCTGTTTAGATCACCATTTGGATACTGAGGGAGTATTTAGAAGAATGTCACCTAGGCTATACATGTCCTGACAACGGTAGATGTTAGGAACCATTGTTTGAGCATAAAAGCAGTAGCTATAATACTGGAAAAAATGAGGTGTGAAAGGAAGGAACTTAATACACTCCAAGTGCACTTTGTCCCAAAATGATGTTATTCCTGGGCATGACTACCAAATATGGAGAAAGCTCCCCAATCCTAGGCTACTTCTCCAGCATAGATTCAAAGCAGAGGATGAGATATAGGTTAATTTGACATGGGTTAGGTACATTCTTGTTAGTTGCTTGTAATTGTCTCTCCTAATAACATAAATGACAAGAAGGAATAGCCCCTCTGGAATGAGAGCTTCTCAACAGAGCAAGGACAGGTGATCAGGGAGTAAAGAAGTTAAGGATCTCAATCAGTAGCCTCTAGAAATTTGTTCTTTTAGAACATGGTGGGCCTGCCTATATCTCCAGAACTCTGAAGAACAGAGGTAATATAATCTGATTAAGTCTTGTAGTAGTACATTTATAGAGTTAGGAATCAATCTAGCAAGAGTATGAACCCCAGCTTTCAATCAGAGTAAGAAAAAAAGTCTATCTAAACCAGGAATGAAGTCAGGGTCACCCATAATTGATATCAAAGGGGATACCAAGGGAAATCATTCATTTCAGTCAAGACAGTAGAACCATATAGCTAGAAAACTGGGCACAATAGGATGGTCTTGGAGGGCCGTGGGATTATTAGCAGGATTACACCAGTATAGTTGGGCTAATTCAGTCCCAGGGGCCAAATTCAATAGTATAGAAATCCAGTCTTTGTCCACTCGCTCATTTTGAAAGAAGGAAGCAAAGCATGATAGTTTGCTCTAATATCTGGGATACCAAGCCCACCTAGAGGTATATGTCAAACAAATATATCCCATCTAAGTCCATTAAGGTGCACTGAAGTTGTAGAAGGAGAGTTTGTGGGATGTAAAGAGGAATCGTCTGGAACAGGAATAAAAGTTTAGACAGGACAAGCATTTTTTACCAATTGAGAGCGACTCAGCCAGGAGATATGGAGCCCATGCCAGCTCATTAGATCTGTTTGTAGGAGGAGATAAGAGGGTTAAAATTAAGTTGAACCAGATCTTTCAGATCAGGGGTAAAAACTTCCCTGATATTTTATGGATTCGATGGTTCAGGGAAAAGGAAAACTGATTTCAACATGTCCTCAGTGGTACACAGGATATGAATACCCAGTATCTCTGCGATCAATAGTAATTTTTAGTTGTCCTCTATGTTGCAGCCCATAATTACTCCAGTTCTTGTTAATACATCAGCCTCTTTAGATGTCAACCACATGTTAAAATTTCATGCTTTGTCACTAGATCCTCCATCAAGAATGTATTAGAGAATTGTGGTAAAGGAAACATTTGTATTTGACTGACATTTAATAAGTAGCTCTGTGCCTTTTTCATCCTTTTACCCGTTAAGGCTTAACCTCACCTTGATATTGGTCATTATTTAAAATCATTTAACCCCCTAAGGACCAGAGGGGTTAATATAGGTGATCTCCAGAGGCAACACAACGAAGCCCTGTGGTAAATATTTATGTTATGGTATTGTTTTTCTTATGTACAGTTCCTTTTTCTCTCTTCAGGAAGGAGACAGACTAAGTGATGAAGATTTATTCAAGCACTTGGCAGATTACAGAAGATCATCTTTGCAAAGAAGGATTAAATGTATACCAGGTGAGGACAGCAAAATGCCTGACACGGAGAACAGTCTAGTATGTGGCTCACTTTATGACATCAGAGGCTTTTAGTTAGTCATCAGGACATCCAGATGTGCCCCCATAGTCCAACATAGAAATATTTGCTAAAGTATTTTAGGGCAAATTTGGGGTAAATTAGGTCAAAAACAGAACCAGATGTTTCAGTGAAAATACTGTAGATTAGCTAGACACACATAGGTGGATTTGCCTTTGCTAACCCTGGGGAGATTAATTTACCCTAGGCTTGCTCCATTTTAATATCCGTGAAGCATTTGAGTAAATTATACCTACAGAAACAGCTAGCCATAACAGGGAACACTGATGTTCAGGAGTTCCCCACCCCTTTTGATGTGGACTGGACCAAATTGTCTGTTTCACATCATATATCTTATGTTGGCTATACAGAAAATCGCCTTGACAGATGATGAGGAGAGGGGTTTGGGGAAGTTAATAGGCAGTGTGGTGTAAAAGTGTGTGGAGTCATTTAACCCATTGAGGATCATATGGATATGCAGAGAAATTTTTTCCAATACATAGCACACCCCTCTTGTGGTTAGTTGTTGCCAGACCAGGAGAAAAAGGCTTAGCCTCCACAGACCTTTTTTATCAAGCTAAAACAGGTGCAATTCTGGAGCAAACTATATAAACCATAGACAGTGTTATATGGGTTAGTGAGCTTCAACTTACCACTACATACCATGTGAAAAACCTTCTCTCCCTGCAAGTGTATACCACACCTTGTGGGAGCTCCTCGTTGTCACAGTGAGATAAAGTGTGAATGATGTTTAGGTCAATTGCGATTTGCTCCCTGGTTTGTGGGCATAGGAGGATGGACAGGGTATTTATGCCTGTATTTGATAAGTGTGAGGTTTTTTTGGGGGGTTTACTGTTAGGAGGAGATGGTGATCACACACTGACAGCTGCAGTGGAGTGGATCATATTAAAAGGGTGGATATTATTTCCTTGTAATGTGTACTTGAATAAACAATATGCTCATACAAAAAATTACATGTCATATTGTGGCTTGAGTAACAGTGGGGGGAGCAGAGGCATCACACTAGGGAGACAATGATGACTTATGGAAGTTATGTGGAATGCCAGCATTTATGGACACAAGCACATGTGGAGAATACTTCCTCTGTTAGACTGATGGAAGATAGATATGTGAAAATTGAAGGCCTATGATTGGGTGGGAGGGATTCAAGAGGGCACATGATGTTCAGGTCAAATGCTGCCTTCCTGAAAAAGTGGCTGTGAATGCCATGAAAAGGGTTGAGTTGAATTTAAAGTGCATTTTTATACTTTGCATTGTTTTAATTTTATTGATGTATAAAATAATCTGACCTCTCTGAAAAAGCTCTAGCCAGTGAAAAAGCTCTAGCCAGTGTGCTTTCTTCAGTATTTGGGGAACAAGGTAGTCCAACAGTGAGTAAAACCAGCTAATCATGAGAGCAATAAGTGGAGGACAAAATCCAGTGGAGCTGACAAGGAGTGGAGGAGAAATCCTGAGACAGAAATTCATAATTCTGGGGTAAAAACCAGAAAAGGTGATTACACCGAGATGGAGGCTATGCCTCCCGAATAAGTGAGCAAATTCTTTGTGCACAAGGATGTTTTGATTGCAGCAAACACAGAAGACTTGAAAATATGACATTTAGTAGAAATTGATCTGTGCTACTCTTCTGTTCTCACTACTGAACCATAGATTTGAAATGAAAATTCTGCCAATTATCATTCATTGAAATAAAGCTTTAAAACCCACTGAATGCTAAGGATGTCTCCAAGGCATTCCTTCTCAGTGCATTGGGGACCTTTCTATCAATTAAGAGGTAAAAGCCCCACTGAACACTATGGAAATGTGGACCCTCTAACACAGATATTCTCCCAGGGTCATAACTAGAACCTGTTGGACTCTGGGGCAGATGGGTCCCCATGGATGTAGGCTCATTATAACTGCAGTCCCTCGCATCTGTGGCAAATTTGGAGATCTCCAAGGTATGGAGACAGCAGTTCAGAACTAACTGATCTGTCTGTTCACTTACTGTTAAAAAAGCTTAGTTGTCTTTAATACTTGGAATGCCAAACCCTTGATGAAGCAGTGACAGATGGATCAGAATATGTAAATGACATAGAATATTGTTTTCACACATAGGTTCACAAAACACTAAGCTCTTACACTTATGTTTTCCCTACCCATCTTCATGCAATGCTGAGTTTTCACTTATGACTTCACGCATTACGCAGACTATAGCATGTATCCCAGATCATCAGAGAGAGAGGAATGCAGAGGGTTCAAAACTGTGCTGTATGACACTCAGAGTTTCTTCTTGACTGTGGAAGGTCCATTCCATCAGTGGGTCCTTTGCTCTACTATTGATCACACCAACCCTCAAAAAATTATTATCAAGCTTGATAACTATAGAGTCATGCCTCTCCTGTCTTTTACATTCAAATAATATATTCATTTGTATCCTTCATTATTTTAATGGTACATATTGATTACAATTTTAATAACCAGTTTAGTAAAAATTCTGAATGTTATTGCTAAAATTGACCATCTCATGCATTTCACTCTATATGCACAACTGAAAAACTATAATAATCAATTACCTGTATACTGCTTATGTTATTTGTCTTCACTGCTGCCTTCCACACTGGACTAGCACACATTTATTTGAAAGAATTAAACAATTTTAATATAGATATTTGTGACACTCTCCCTACTGCTATATCTCCTCTTATATATTGTGGCTTTTAATATGTCATTCTACCCCTGGAATAAACCAGTTTTCTTCTGGACAACACCCTCAATATTATTATTCTGTCTTTGTAAGACCTCATCTAGAATATGGAGTACAGTTTGGCCATCAGTTCTTAAAGATGGAAAAAGGTATAGAGACATGCAACAAAACATATAAAGGGATTATATGGATACACTAGTCAAACTGGGTTTGTTAACACTCGAGAAGTGTGTAAGGATGGATTTGATTACTGTTTACAAATACACTCCAAGCCAATATAAAAACCTCTCTGGGGAGCATTTTACTCCAAGAACTAAGCAAACATTAAGGGGAAGCTTTTAAAACTAGAGTAATCATTTCTGACTACAGGAAGGTTTTTTTTGCATTAAGGGCTGTAAGGATGTGGAATTCCTTTCCTCCTTGCCTGATGCTGTAGATACTATAAAAAAGAATTACGATCAAGATTATTACAGATGGTTTTAGTCCGGGTAGGAAGTTGATCAAATGAGATATACAATTGCCTTTTGCAGTCATTAAGAATTTACCCACTTGGGGCATAATTTGAAATAGCTTCAGTTGTTTATTTGTTTTGTTTTTTTGGGGGGGGGTTGTATGTCTTCCTCTGGCTAACAAATGAAGATTTGGCAAAGTTTGAATTTGATGGAAACATACCTTATTTCAGTCTTATCAACTATGTTGCTATGTGTGTTGTATACCTGTTTACTTGTTAACAATTTAACTTGGTTTGCTTTTGAATCTCTGTGCTGACATTGTTGTTCTTTATTGCTTAATTTAAGGTGTATTAAAACTGGAAGTCTCTCCAGCCTCTGAAGGACTCAGCTGTTGTCTTACACCTGATATGCTGCCAGTAAAACCTTTCCCTGAAGGCAGAACACGCCCAATTAAAGAAGTGCTTGAGTTTCCTATTAAAGAGGTTTATGTCCCACATACCATATACAGGTAGGAACCAAAGTCCTTATGAATTAAAATATTTAATTTGCAATGTAGCAATGAGCACCATTTTTAGGGACCAATCCATGCCTAGTTTCATAACATCTTGTCCCAGGACAAATGCTGCTCCTTCTTTTTCTTAGCGACAGATAGATTAATTGTTGAACAAGATGTCTCATATCAACACTGCCTTGTTCAACCTCTCAGTGACACATGGAGCCAGAACTATAGATGATTTTAAAGATGGTTTGCTATTTTAGTGTCAAAGGGAGAGTGAGTGGAGGTAGTGAGAAAAGAGACAAGAAGCAGCAATATGATAACAGGGAAGAGCTCCAGTATGCCTTAACACAAGCAGCACCAGGGGTTGATTTATGGAAGGAAATGCCTAAACCTAAAGCACTTGGACACATCTATATTATCATTCTGCAGTGGAAGGTTGCTGTAGCTTGTAGCCCATTTTGCAATTTGATCCACTTCTTACATGGTTTTTACAGAACTATGTGGATGGGGCTGGAGAATTATTGTGTTGTGAGTTTTTAATGTCTATTGTACATTTTGAAAATGCCAGAACTAAAGGCAGATTTCAAATTAAAATTACCTCTATGTCTATCTATCTGTCTATATCTGTTTGTCTGTATATATCTGACTATTGTATTATGGACCCTCCCTTAGTTAAAAGAAAATAAGTGGTTCCTAATTTTTATTTAGAATATGTTTTACCAGGAAGAATACACTGAGATTTCTCTTGTTTTCAAGTATGTCCTGGAGTGTTTACAGCAAGAGTTGCGTATTTGCACAAATACAGAAACATAATACATATATACACACACATGTACTAAAATTGTTGCATATTGTTTTTAGATATGAAGAAGCAGTTATTTTTAAGGATTTTATAGTGGGATAATATATGATTTTTTCAGGTAGGTTATTTCAGACAGTTGGAACTTTGAAGGAGAATCCAGATTGACCGACTTCTTTCTTGTAGTGTGGACAGGGCCGGTGCAAGGATTTTTATATACACAGGCGAAGGTGCATTTTGATGCCCCCCCCGACACAATCCACCTGCCCCCCCTGACCTTACCACAGTCCCCTGCCCCCGCCCACATATTCACCTCCACAATGCTCCCTTCATCTCCACATTGCACCTTCCACAATGCCCCCTTCATCTCAGCATTGCCCCTTCCACAATGCCCCTTCATCTCCACATTGCCCTTCCATAATGCCCCTTCATCTCCACATTGCTCCTTCCTTTATGCCCCTTCATCTCCACATTGCCCTTCCATAATGCCCCTTCATCTGCCCCTTCCATAATGCCCCCTCAGCTCCCTCCTTTATGCCCCTTCATCTCCACATTGCCCTTCCATAATGCCCCTTCATCTGCCCCTTCCATAATGCCCCCTCAGCTCCACATTGCTCCTTCCTTTATGCCCCTTCATTTCCACAATGCTCCCTACCTTGAGTCCCTGGTGGTCTAGCTCTAAGAGAGCTCTGTGCCTCCTTCGGCACAGAGCTCAGCCTCCCAGCGCTGTTCTCAGTAATGCAGAGCGCTGGGAGATGATGTCATCTCCCAGCGCTCTGTATTACTACAGAGCCTGGGTCGCTCTGCGTTGTGAGCGTCCCATAGACGCCGCGAGGGAGCGCTTGGTCGTGTAAACGAGCGCTCCCTCGTGGCAGATATAGTTAAAAAAAATAAAAAAAAATAAAAAATATTTCTCAGCTTCTCCCTTTCCGGCGCCCCTCCGATGCGGCGCCCTAAGGCAGCTGCCTGTGCTGCCTTAATGGTAGCGCCGGCCCTGAGTGTGGAATACTCAGTGAGTTGTTTGCGGTGGAGAGGAGGTTATAGTTAGTATGGAGAGCTGGAGTAAGCATACTGCTGAACCACGCAAGAGAGGTGAAGGGCACGTCTAGATTCGAGTGTTAGCCAATTTAGTTCTTCATACATATCACAACGATAGGTTGTGTAATTATATTGAAGGATAAAGCAGCATAATGAGTTATACAGAGTGTCAATTTTAGCAAGATGGATTTGTGGTGCAGGAGCTCAGACTACGGCCCCATAATCTATGATTGGCATTATCAGCTGTTGTACAATACTTAGATTTTTAGAAGGACTTGGCTAAGAGTTTGTCTTTCATAGTCAGTTATATATATTTACAGTGTATTTGCATTTGACATCTGCTGTTGTCTATAACTGAACAGAGGCATATTACTATCTTGGTAAGGGTTTCCTGTCCCATTAGAACCATGGTTGGGACTTTCCATGGCAAATCTTATTGAGGTGGATAAAGACTATTGTTTATTGTGTTGAAATAAAACAAAATCTAAACCTAAAATGTTGCACATCAAGTATAAGCAATTGCAGATAGTATGCACAAAATAAATGAATAGGTGCATCCGACTTCTATATGAAGGATTCCTACCTAGATAAGTGTTTCTGTTCAACACATTAAGAAGCAGTTATTATTATAGCTATAGCCCTCCCTTAAAGGTATAGTAATACTTTGTTTTATCTTTATTTTATTTTGTAGGCATTAAAAAAACATGAAGCACAATATAAGTCTTATCTCTCAAACCTTTATGGTTTGAGAGATATTCCCAAGCAAAGTTTCCCCTCCCACCCCTTTTACCTAGTGTAAGCCATCTCTTCTCAGATGTGGAATCTGGTTGTAAGACGAGACAGATAACAGCAGGGGACAATCTTCTTCCTCTGAGAACAATGAAGGCCCTGCCCCCCTTGACAAGTTTTTCAGGTTTTTCCCTTATCTTAATTGAAGATTGTCCCTCTCTGCAGTTTATCTGGGCATCTCCCTTCTGATCTGGCTGAACAGTGTTACATCAGTAAAAGGGGCAGAAAGGGGATACTTTGTCATTCAATTACTCTGGAACTACAACTCTGACAGTATTGAAATAACACTCTCCAAAGTCCAAATACTATGATGATTAATTAGAGCTCCTTTTATTATGAAACATTACTATCCCTTTAAGTATTTCTGTTAAACAAACTAGGAGCCATTTATTCCTACTAGTATAGTTTCCCTTTAAGTCTTCACAGTACAGAATGCTTTGAAAGTGTTATCTGAGATCCAGATTATTATTATGTTAAATATAAAAATTATGTTTAATATTTTTAAAACTAAATGCTGGAGAGTAATACTTATAATACAGGGTTTCCCAGCCTGTGGCTCACCAGATGTTGCTGCATTACAGCTCCCATGATACTCAGGACGATGGGAATTGTAGTCCAATAACAGCTGGAGAGCCACATGTTGTCCCACCAGGTGTCTGGTGCCTGCTATTCCTATGGATTTTCTGTGTTTTATGGCAATGTTTCTGAAACTATGTTAGTGTAAGCCCATGGTGCCTTGAAGCGTACTAAAGGTTCCATGAAACAAGTATAAGTAATGGGCAGTGAAATAAGACTAGGGTGGCCATAATGGATGTATGGAACTTCGATTACCAGTGGATATGTGGGAGACTGACCTATTTCAATGCCTGCATATAAATATAAATAAGCAGTGCAATCTAGATCCCCTAAACAGCAGAATATTAATTATAGTCACCTGCTAAAAATAATTATTAGGCTAAAACTTAAGTTATGTACCAACTAGTTTCAAATACATTTGATAAAATACAAGGTTAAGCCACTGGTTGTTAATGACCTCTCTAACAGCCACAGCGTTATCACTTCTGATTGTAAGGGTCTGAAGAGGCACTTCACCACAGTAAAACGTATGAAACCCACCATTCTGTGAAATAAACCACTCATAAGAATGTCCTCATAGGGAAAATATTCAAATTAAACATTGCGAAAAGTACAATTAATCTATCTAGGCTAAAGGTCTCTGTTCTGGATCATGTTGTTTTTTGTTATTCTGTGTCATGCTTTGTCTACAGGAAAATGATCAGTAAATGGAGAACTGAATGTGACCTTCACACTACTTGGCAGAAATGTACACTTTTCTTTTTTCTCCCAATTCTACATACAAAATGTGTTAAATGCCTAAACAACTGAGGATCCAAAGAAATTAATGGATTTGTCCCCAAATTACTAATTAAGATGAATGCAAACCTGATAATTAGTGTATTGTGTTTCACATAGTTGTAGATACAGTTTTATATCTCAAATCTGCTACCTGCTGAGAAACCTTCACTGCTTAGTTACACTCACGTTTTACCATAATATTATATGACATTATTCAGATTCACTGTTCCAAGGCAGTGCCTGAAAAACAGGTATTGATTTTGTATATGTTTCGTTTATTAGTAGCAACTGCATCTTTTATTTATTGAGAGTCACAATAGTCTGCAGTGTTGTACATAATGGGGGAGAGAACATACATACAGAAACTGATAGAAGCAGGTCATAGTGATTGCCTTGCTTCAGAGAGCTTACAGTCTGTAGCATAAAGTAAAATAAGAGTGTATACAAAGGAAACAACAACAATGGCAGACTATGGGCAAACAGAAACATCACATAATTTCCTCCATCATGTACATGGCTTACTGAGGACAAAGTCCAAAGAGACTGGAAATGGTATGTGAATAAAGCACCTGGAGAAGATACATCTAAGGGGTGATATATTTACCATTTACAAATATATTCAAGGTCAATACAAAGAACTATCCATTGAACTATTTACACAAAGAACTAAGGGAAGAAAAGAGGTCATCAATTAAGACTAGAGGAAAGGTCGCTGACAGTCAGTAAGACATGAATAGCATCAGTGAGCCCCTTCCAATTTCTTTATAAACCCCCTGAGCATGAGGGAGTAGTAAAACCCACTGCAAAGATCTGTGTCGGTGCATGTTATTCATACTTGCTCAAGACTATGTGTGCCAGTGGGGCGAAGCCTCGGATTTTACCCCAGCTCCCAATATGTGCTAGTTACTTCCCTGCCCTGAGTTATGTTTTAAAAGCAGGAAACTTCAGCAAATCAAATTGGGCTACATTCCTCTGAGACACTAGTGAGCAGGCTGATACTGATCCATTTATTCTATTTTCAGACCATTAGTGCAGGTAAAACATGCTGTGCTAATGTCGACCATGTGAACAAGATCTTAGATGAAATACTTTGAATGAATGAATTTAAAGAAAGAGGAGTGATGGCACAGAACAAGGTTCTAGTTTGAAATTGGTCATTTGGTCATTTAATCTGGACTTCATACAACAGATTAAAAATTTGTCGGCAACACAGAATCATCTGAACACTATAACTGATTTGAATAATGGTATCCAAAAATCTAGGGGTCAAATGATGAAAATGGTAAAACTGGAACTCTTATAACAATAGTTAATTCTTGTGGAATCACATGGACAAATGGTGATAAAAAATAGTATGAGTTAACAGAGGATTTGTATTTGTTCCAATCAGTCTTAGTATTTTCACGTACACTATGTAAGCAAAGACATCCTCTTAATAAGCAGTTTCTCTCCCTGATGATGAAATACCATAGGAAGATCTGTGACGAGAATTCCACGCTGCAGTCACTTTGTATTCTTGTCATGAGGCTTTCACTGTTACACTGAGCCAACAGAAGAGAGACCAGGTTTTATTTACATACACAATTTCCTAAAAAGTTAATTCAGTTCATTTTTACAGATCACGTTATCATAAGATTCATTTTGGTGGCAGGTACTATTTTCTGACAGAAGCAGATCTGTATGTGTTTCAGGGGGTTATTGGCTTTAACCCTTTATGTGCAAGCAATGTGTTGGATACTTCCTTGGCACTCAAAGGGTTAAAACAGGTGTGTTTTTTTAAGGGAAGAGGCTCTACAGGAAACACGTGATTTAAAAGGAGAACTAACACTCCCTAATGAAAAGCCTCACTTACTTACCATGGTCAATAAATCCTAATGACGTATATGCATTTCATTCATTCATTCCTGGATGTCATGCCCATGGAGGCAGACATGACAGTTGCTAACAGGACCTCAAACTCTGCTTACTGCACATGGTAATCTTAACCCTTTAGGGACCTAAAGGATGTGCAGCAATGTGTTGCAAACCCCGCTGTGCCTTAAAGGGTTAGGTAGGCTCATTCACTCTGTCTGCTTCGGTTTGAAAAAACTACCAGCAACTGTCATGCCAGCCTCCATGGACCTGATTTCCAGGGCTAATTGAAGGTGTTGAACAAATACACAAGGGTAATTCATTTTACATGGAAAAAAAACAAAAACAAAACTCCAGTCTGCACCAGTTGTATAATGTAAAATATGGTCAGCACAGTGGCTAGGGTAGCACAGTGGCTCAGTGGTTAGCACTGTTGCCTTGCAGCGCTGGGGTCCTGGGTTCAAATCCCACCAAGGACAACATCTGCAATGAGTTTGTATGTTCTCACTGTGTTTGCGTGGGTTTCCTCCGGGTACTCCGGTTTCCTCCCACACTCCAAAAACATACTGATAGGTGAATTTAGATTGTGAGCCCCAATGGGGACAGGAACCAATATGAGTGTAAAGCGCTGCGGAATCTGTGTGCGCTATATAAATAAAAGATTATTATATGGTGTTGTATAAGCTCAAAGGGAATGGCATGCTGTAATAAAGGAACTCATTAACACAATAAGTAAAAGCCTCTGCCTGTGCAGGGAAGTCAATGCATTCTCTTTGAAAGTCAGGACACAAGAACATCAGGCTTCGTATCTAATGACATCGTCATCATCAGTACTATTCCATGTATTGTAAAATACTGCAGGGGCAAAACTAAAGTTTCCAGAGAGGGGTTTCCAAAAAATAAAAATTATGTTATAGCAATACCTAGAATTTGTTCTGTGTGATTCTGCATCCAAAACCCATTGTAGTTTTGTTGTAGGATGATGGTATGCTGAGTATTATGGAAATAGTAGGAAACTGTTATTAGGGGTGCTATGGCACTGCTTCTCACTGATCTGATATAAGCAAAATAGTTTGGAGGATTCTGGTCAACTGGAAACTGCCTCTCAGTTCTGAAATGCTAAAAATATGATAGGTCCAGTTCTGGGCCTAGATGCACTAAAAGTTGGTGTGTTTGAATCACTTCGACAATTCGATCTGCACACACATCGACATGCCATAGAGATGTGCATTGCTCACTCCTGTGGCATTCAAAGGGTTACAATAAACAGAACTATTACACCAAGCACTACCCAATATTACCCCCTTCAACGTCCCCCCCCTTAGTATGTCGACATATACTGCATATATTCAACATACTAATTCCATTCGACTTCCCCTCTTCATTGGACAGGATCTGCCATTTATTCGACAGAACCTGTCCTTCATTCAACAGCGGCATACCTTGCCTATTAACCCTTTTAGTACCAGAGGGGTAGGAAACACATTGCTAAGCAATGCCTTCCTACCTCTCTGGTACTCAAAGGGTTAAGTGTCGAATGAAGGACAGGTTCTGTCGAATAAATGGCAGATCCTGTCCAATGAAGAGGGGAAGTCAAATGGAGTTAGTATGTTGAATATACGCAATACATGTCGACATAGTAAGGGGGGGTGAATGTTGAAGGGGCAGACATTGTGTAGTGCTTGGTGTACTAGGTCTGTTAGTGTACTAGTTCTTTAATGCCACAGGGGTGAGCAATGCACATCCCTATGGAATTCCGTGCTGTACATGGTGCTGAAAGCCTTCTCTGTATTCCCCGACTGGCTGGGTAGGGAAGCACAGAGAATGCATGTCACGGTTTTGGAAGAACAGTCAGACAAATACTGTAAGGTTATAATAGCTTTACTGAAAATAAAGAAACAAAATAACGACAGAATACTTTCCCAACCCACACAAGCCCAGATGGAGACAGTACAGTGGTATTTCCCACAAATTTCACAGGTCAGATAGGAAACAGTATAGTGGGGCAACGCACCAGGACGGTAGATACTGACAGCAGGACCCCTAGAACGCTAGAGTAGGATGGAGGCAACAACCCTCTGGTATGACAGCAGGAGCCCTAGAACGCTAGAGTTATATGGAGGCAACAGACCAATGGATACTGGCAGCAAGAACCCTAGAATGCTAGGGCCAGATAGAGGCAACTGACCCGCTGATAATGGCAGCAGGAGCCCTAGAACGCTAGGGTAGTATGGAGGCAACTGGCACACGGATACTGGCAGCAGGAACCCTAGATCAGTAGGGTAAGATGGAGGCAACGATCCACTGGTAAAGGCAGCAGGAACCCTAGAACACTAGGGTAGGAAGGAGGCAACAGACCACAGATACTGACAACAGGTGTCCAGTATGTACGGATCTACGAAGTGACGAACCACTTACACTACGGCTGGCTCCTAGCATGTTAGGCAAAACAGCTAGTCAGAGACGCTCAACTAGGAACGAGTCTGCCCTCGAATTGATGAGGCTCTATAGGATAAGTATCCTACCCAGGGTGCAATCTCTTTTAGCTCACTAGTGCCTTTCACAGAGAGGAAATATCCTGAAGCACATCATACTGATCCTACCAAAAGGCAGTCCAGCCACGAAATTCCAGGCATTTCCTCTCTGAACAAGAGAAGCAGCCAACCCCAGACTGTACATTTCGGCCTTGTTGGGCCTCGTCAGTGAGGTGCAGCTGATCTCTCTAGGCACTGTGAGCAAGGGGTCCACATCTGGATTACCCTTTTACCCTTAGGGTGACTAGTCCCAAGAGCAATTTGCATATGCAAAAGAGCTAGTCAGAGACGCTCAACTAGGAACGAGCCTGCCCTCGAATTGATGAGGCTCTATAGGATAAGTATCCTACCCAGGGTGCAATCTCTTTTAGCTCACTAGTGCCTTTCACAGAGAGAAAATATCCTGAAGCACATCATACTGATCCTACCAAAAGGCAGTCCAGCCACGAAGTGCCTGGCAATTCCTCTCTGAACAAGAGAAGCAGCCAACCCCAGACGTACGTTTCGGCCTTGTTGGGCCTCGTCAGTGAGGTTCAGCTGATCTCTCTAGGCACTGTGAGCAAGGGGTCCACATCTGGATTACCCTTAGGGTGACTAGTCCCAAGAGCAATCTGCAAATGCAAAAGAGCTAGTCAGAGACGCTCAACTAGGAACGAGCCTGCCCTCGAATTGATGAGGCTCTATAGGATAAGTATCTTACCCAGGGCGCAATCTCTTTTAGCTCAATAGTGCCTTTCACAGAGAAGAAATATCCTGAAGCACATCATACTGATCCTACCAAAAGGCAGTCCAGCAACGAAGTGCCAGGCAATTCCTCTCTGAACAAGAGAAGCAGCCAACCCCAGATGTACGTTTTGGCCTTGTTGGGCCTCGTCAGTGAGGTGCAGTTGATCTCTCTAGGCACTGTGAGCAAGGGGTCCACGACTGGCATGTTAGGAAACAGAGGTGCGGTAAAGGCAGGGCAAGTGAGTGAACCGGCCCTAGACACAAGGGTGATAGCGAGGTTCAGCTAGAGTGATAATGCGCCCAGGGAATATGCCTATAACCATCAACCAGGAGGGAGCACAGCCAGTGACAGTGGATGCCCAACCAGACGTCAACAACATAAACGAGTAAGTCAGCCCGGCTGGTGACAGCACGGAAGCCGGTACTCCGTATGTACAATACCGTCACTGAAGCGGTAGCAGCTAGTACAATACAGCAATGGAAGCGGGTACTCAGCCAATCCAGTCAGCAACAGAAGCGGATCCTCAGCCAGTCCAGTCAGCAACAGAAGCGGGTTCTCAGCCAGTCCAGTCAGCAATGGAAGTGGGTTCTCAGCCAGTCCGGTCAGAAACGGAAGCGGGTTCTCAGCCAGTCCAGTCAGCAACAGATGCAGTAGCACATCAGGATACACAGGAGCGTCGTCAGGCAGGCCGGGTCATACACAGAATGAGAAACAGCAGTAAATAGCGCTAGATTCAAGTACACCACGAAGGGGCGCCCAGGTAACGACATGACAGGGTATAAGAGGGCTGGCCCTGGGTGGAGTCAGGTCCCGGGACCAATAAGAGTCCCGCATCGGGAATCTAGGAAGTAGTAATGTCGCCGTACTGCAACAGGAATCACAGGCACCATGATAATGCTGTTTAGAATTGTCGTAGCTCTCCCTGCTGTTACTCTATAGGAAAGAGGGGAGATCCCAGCTACGACAGCGTGAGTTAGGTGAAGTGGAGACTGTGAACTATCGGAGTTTACTGAATGAGTCGAAGTGTCACATTATCATATCAGCACACCTCCTTGCATACGAATGTGTCTCATTATTTAGCATTTCCATATGGAAATGAGTCATTATGCTTCATTACCATATTGAAATAGGCCATTGTCGATGTAATGAATGAAAATTCGTAAACCTGTTGGATTGATGTTGATGTGTGCATCTTTTTGTCGGCGTGCTGGTGATGTAATGTCATAGACAGTTTGGTGAATACTGTGGATATGTCTACAACACTGCTTCGACAGAACATCGACATTCGTAGCCCTCTTTGACCTTTAGTGCATCTAGGCCCTTATGTTCTAAAATGAACTGGAGCATTCTGGGGCAGACAAGGTGCCATCTGTGCCTTAAGGCATAAATAACAATTGCCATTTATTTTAAGTGGTGCTTTTCACATTTTGAATGTGGACCAGTTTAATTCAATGGGAATTTCTCAATCTCTTCTTTGTGCATCTTAGTACATATCTTCTCTTCAGAATGTCTCTATCTCCTCTTAGTACATCAGCTTCATTGTAACTTCAGAAGACCTGTGCAATCAGCTTCATTGTAATTTCAGAAGACCTGTGCAGAGTGCCTCACGTTCTCTCAGCAGAATATGGAAAATATGATATAGGGGCACTTCATTCACAGTGGTAACATGTTAGTATATTTTAAGAAAAGGGCAATGCTTTTTGTAGTTACAACATGCCCATTCATATGCACATATCATTTGAGTGCCATAGTAGTAAGCAATGCATTACTCACCACTCAGGCACTCCACATAAAGAAAACCTTTACTTAACTGCTTCTTAAAAATAGGGTGAGGTTAACATCTTTTGAATGAAATTCCCCCTAAATAACTGCATTTTATGGAATATAAGATGGGCCTGGCCATATGACTACACATCGTCATTTTGAAAGCAGTACTTAACCCTTTGAGTGCCAGAGAGGAATCAATACCTCTCTGGCACTCAAAGGGTTAAAGAAAAGTAGCATGGAAGAGTCTGTTAACTACAGACCAGTAAGTCTTGTGTCCATAGTGGAAAAATTAATGGAAACTATGTTACAGGAAAGAATTTAAATGGCTTGCAATATCCCAAACAGCATGGGTTTACAGCAGGGAGATCTTGTCAAACTAGCCTCATATATTTTTTGTTGACTGGGTAACTAAAATAATAGATCAAGGGGGAGCAGATATAGCTTATCTAGTTTTCAGTAAAGCATTTGCCACTGTCCCTCATAGAAGACTCATTAATAAAATGCAGTGTTTGGGTCTGGATGTAAAAATAGTTACATGGATAAGGCAATGGCTGAGTGACAGCAGACAGAGGGAGGTAGTCAATGGAGAATATTTGGATGAAGAGAGTGTTACTAGTGGGGTATCTCTGGCAGGGCTTATAATTTTAAGTCCTTTGCTACTAGCCAGACCTGAAAAGTTACTCGCCACTGCAAGCCAAAACATACCAACCAGGGCTGAATTTCTACTCGCCAGGGCTAAATTTTCACTCGCCATTGGCTAGTGGCGAGTGGAAATTTTGAGCCCTGTCTCTGGGATCTGTACTGGGACCCATTCTTTTTAATATTTTTATTAGTGATATTGCAAACGGTCTTCAAGGTAAGGTATGCTTTTTTGTAGATGATACAAAGTTCTGAGAACAGGGTACACATTTCTGGGGGAATATGACTGGGGGAATAAGCCAAATGACAAATGATTTAGAAGAATTGACAAAAGTGTGGAAGCTGCAGTTTAATGTTCATAAATGTAAAATAATGCACTTAGGATGTAATAATCCAAAGGAAAAATATAGTATTAAGGGTACTGTGTTATCAGAGACAACAGAGGAAAGGGATTTGGGAGTAATTATTTCTAAAGACTTAAAGGTAGGCGGCAATGTAATAAAGCAGCGGGGAATGCAAGCAGGGTCCTGGGTTGTATAGTTAGGGACATTTGTAGCAGAAAAAGGGAAGTGGTCATGCAGCTCTACAGATCTCTGGTTAGACCTCAACTAGAGTATTGTGTATAGTACTGGAGATCCCATCTCCAGATGGATATAGATACTCCAGAGAAATATCTGAGAAAGACTACTAAAATGGTGACTGGATTACAAGAAAAGAAATATCAGGATAGACTAAAGGATCTGAACATGTATAGCTTGGAGGAGAGAAGAGAGAGAGAGAATATGATAGAAACATTCAAATACATGAAGGGAATCAACAAAGTACAGGAGAGTAGTACATTTCAAATGAGTAAAAATGTTAGGACAAGAGGCCATTGTCTAAAACTAGAGAGACACAGGTTTAGATGTAATTTAAGAATGTTTTATGTCACTGAGAGGGTATTAGATAAGTGGAATAGCGTACCAGCAGAAGTGGTAGAGGTTAATACAGTGAGGGTATGTAAGCATGCATGGGATAGGCATAAGGCTGTCCTTAACATAAGACAAGACCAAGGACCAAATAAAGTTTGAGGTTTTTACAGCAGGAAAATGGGAAGACAATATGGGCTGAATGTTTCTTATCGGCCGTCAAATTCTATGTTTCTAAGTAGACAGGTTGTTTTGGAACATAAGACAGACAATGCCTTATGTACTGAAGCAATTATGCCTTATATACTTAGCAAACCCACTGCTCCACAGAGGGCAAATAAACATTCTCTAAGTTCCTATTGATTTGGAAAGGGCTTTTAACTCCTTGATGCTAGCAAGGTGTCTAGTGGGCTGCATAGTAATGCATTGGAAAGCTCTCTAGCATTCAAGGGGTTAAAAGTCCCATTGAATTAGAATTTGTATTTTTGCCTTATGATTCAGTTGGTTTGCCCCAGAACTGTGCCAGTTTTTTCTTTATGTGTAAGACCCAATGGCAATGGCGTAACAAGTTACTCGAAGGCCCTGGTGCAGACATTGTTTTGGGGGCTTCCTAACACAAAAATATTATTTCACGGGTATAACTAGAAGCTATTGAACCCCGGGGCCAGTGTTCCCCTTTGGATGCTGGTGCCCTGTTGCCACTGCACCATCTGTACCCCCTGTAGCTTTGCCCTGCCCAGTGCATCACAATGTCATTTCTCAAAAGAGAAAGGTGAGTCTTATGATCCATAAAATGCAGCACTGTAATTTCTCACCTCTGATTTGTGAATAGTATATTGCTTATCCTTTTTATGGTGGAAGATTAACTCTTTGAGTGCCGGAGAGATAGCCAGTACATTTTTAATATATCAGTGCAATGTGTTGGCTACATTTCTGGCACTCAGAGGCTTACAATTTATTTGGGAGTGATTTCTCTGAGGGCCCTAGTTCAAAAGAAAATTGGAATCATTCTAGGACACACTGGGTGCATACCTCCCAAGTCCCTCTTTCACACCCAAATCCCTCTGTCCCTCTTTCCTACCCTTATGTCCATCCTTTTTTAGTAGATCAGACTGTGTGGTGTGTATATAATTGTATCACATTGCTCCATAGCAATAAAACTCACATTAATGTTTGTATAAACGTCAGTATATGTGTTTATAAACTAGTCTGTGTAAATAAAAAATACTTTGGTCTTGCGCTAAATAATATTTTCAGTTACACAAAGAGGTGTCAGGAGGTCCTAAAGTAACCTAAAATTTATCGGTAATGCCCCACCCACCAGCTACGCCCCCACAAACCCACTTTAAACACCAGTGTCCCTCTTTGGCTATTTGAAATTTTGGCAGGTATGCAAGTGCAACATAGAAGGCAAATGCAAATCTCCCAAATTAACATCAGTTTAAATGGGAAGTTTATCCCCTTGAATGCTAGCCACATTTCAATCAGTCTTAATTGTTATTTCTCCCTCATTGTTTGGCCCACAATCCCTATGCTTTTCTGTAATGTCTGTAAGCCATCTGTTTAAGAAAATTCTTACCGTGGCAGATATGTGTGTCTGAGAACAAGCCTCTTTTAATTTAAAGCATAATTTTCTTCTGAACACCTCTATTATTGCTTTGGTTGGTCTTCATTCTTCTTGACACAGCCTGCACAACAGAATAGAAAATATCAATTAAGTTTTCTTTTTGAGCAGAACCAAACATACTTTTGGAAGGCATGTTTTTGCAAAGTTTCTTCTGGTGATATATCTTTCAGATCTATTTTCTTTTCCTCTGCTTACATCAAATACTAAAAGATTATAGTACAACTATGCTGTGTTTATAAATTCAGACATCCCACCATAATAGGATTGCTGTCATGATTGCTGGAACATTGGCATCACAGGATCATATTTTTGCACTATGTTCATTTACCTACCAGCAAAAACAGTGAATGTATAAATGGATCATAATGATTCCCAGTTACAAATTATTTTGCATTTTATTACACTTAAGCCTGAATTCTGTTACACGTTATATATTTTCAATGACTTTATCTCCAAACTTTCTCATAGACTAAAATATGTGAGAGAATATCACAGGATAAAATTATCACCTACAACAGGACCCAGACCATAATTCTTTATTAACTTATACCTTTTCTGGAAAAAAAGGTGGCGGGATTATATAACATATTTCTAGAGAAAAGTGCTATGTATGATATTGTATTTTTTTATTTTTTGGAAAAAAAGATGACATTACTGTGTGCTCCCACAAGAAAAAAATGGCACTCAGTTATATTAATACCAATATATGGAATAACATCCCACTTACCTTCCTTATTAATCTTTGAACTTTTGCTTCTTGGGCATTTATCCGGTCTTGTTGAATGTCTACCATTGCCATAAGTGTGTCAATTCGTATGTTTTGCCTTTTAAGTGAAAGCTGTGTAGGAGAAAAATAACCTTGATAAGCATGTTAAGCAATGTATTATATACTTGAGTGACAAGTAAAATATTTTTGCAGAAGTCAGTAGAAGACTAATCATCTATGAATACAGGTTTCCCTCTGTTTGCATGTATACCAGTGGTGGACAATATTGACCTTCCAGATGTTGCAGGACTGTGACTTCCATTATTCACAGCTGGCCACTGGCCTCTGAGAATGATGGGAGTTTGAATGCAACAAAAGCTGAGGAACTCTAATGCCTATCCTTGCTGCAGCTGATGCTGGCGTACAGTTTCACTTGTAGTAAACAGTAATTGAGTAATAATTGTAAATCTACTAATCAGGATTCATACATTGCTTTTCTAAATAGAACAAGGAAAAGAAAGCAAATTGCTGATAGTTTGATAGGTCACAGATGGGCACAAAAGCACCAGCATTCAGAATATCTACATTTTAAATGTGATATAATAAAATGAAGGGGTAACTAAAAAAATGTATTACTACCAAAATTGTGGACATATTTAGATATGAATCCCGCTCCTTTGTCATGTTCACAGCCTTCTGTATCTTCCTTTCCAAAGGCTTCATCTTGCTGTGCATGGATGTTGCATATGTCTGCAGTTTAGCAAGTTCTTCATACAGCTCAGCTACAATCTGGAACATGGTATCATTATGTATAATGCTTCTTGCTTTTGTATTAAGATCTTCTCCAAGTTTAAGAGTCTGAATCACCTGCCCAAACAGAGTAGCCAGAGACACGTTGAAAATATCCAGTTGCTTTAAAATGCTGCTAATACTCTCACGTGTATTGTTAACCTCTTTCTTAAACACGGATCCCAGCTGAAGAAGACTTTCTGCGAGGTGACTGGCTTCTTCTACAGGGTATATCATAGGAGAGCTTTCTAATACATGAGTACCTGTAGATAGAAAGTACAGTGAATACACTAAGGTGAATGTGCTGCTGGCTCTCATTGTGGCTTTTAAGAGTAGAACAGAGACGACTGGCACTGAACCTTTTCCCACACAGCAACAGGAGGTCTGTCTAGAGTACCAGCAACACATAAAGACAGACAGAGTTGATTTCTTTTTTTTTCCTCTGAATTACATAGATTAACACATTGTTTGTGAAAGATTATTTCATTTAAGAAGCTGAAATCTTCATGCCACATTTCTAATATCTCATAAATATGAAACATGTTTTCTCTGTGATCTTGAGGAAACTAACACTGTATTCATTTTCAAGGCCAACCTCTGATTATTTCTTTAACCCTTTGATTGCATTGCAATGAGTCGGATACCTCTCTGGCATTCTGTTTATTTATGCTGCAAGGTTTCATAGAGGTAAAAATGACTACTGTTAATTTAAGGCAAAAAGGATATTTAAAAATGTAAAATCCCCAAAAATCTATTTGAAAAATATATTGTTGTCACCTAACCCTTTGTGTGCCAGAGGATTATGCATTCGAGTTGCAGAACAATGCTTTGCATACACCTCTGGCACTCAAAGGGTTAAAGGGACAGTCAACCTCCTTTTTGTGTTAACATGTTCTGCAAGTGCATAATATGTAAAGTTGAATTACTTTTTTTTTACAATTTGATGTTCCTGACAGTGAGCTCACTGAATGTCTTTTTGCTTGAAACTTTCAGTCAAGGGCTGTGAAAGAAGGTATTGTGATACAGCGTAACACTGTCCCTGAAACAAAAAAGCATGTCTCCACAGTAGCTCACAGACCACTCTGTGCTGCAGTGATGGTGTTACATTGTATCAGTATTCATGCTTTCAAACTCCCTGACAGAATGCTGTCTTGAAACAGAAATTCAGGAAGCTCACTTTCAGGACATAAAAGTCTAAAAAGTCTTTAAAAAATAGTCAGTTTTACATATTTTGCACTTGTTGAATATGTGAAGTCAAAAGGAAATTTTCACTTTAACCCATTGGATTCTGGGGAAATATTATGTTGGAGAAATTTTGACATTTCGGGAGCATTAAAAAGCTGACCTTAGCACAGGCAGTTTTGCTGCAGTATTGGAAAAAAACAAGAAAAAAGAAAATACAAAAAATGGCACCAATACCACTTCCCCACACTTAGTCGGACAAGACAAGCTGAAGATAAAGGAAGAGCAAAAACAAACTAAAGATTAAAAATTAACTTTTATTATACATAATAAAAGATATATATATATATATCAAAACTGTTAAAAAAACAATGCGAATTGCGGGAGTATATAATCAGATTCTTCCTGAAAATTAAAGGTAAAGGTAAAGGTAATGCTATTAAACAAACAATCCCAGCGAGATCCTCAAAAAGGCTGAGTATTCTATTGTTACACTCCAAATTGTCATATAAGTGATTATCATAAGAGCGATCCCAAATAGGGAGAATGGAAATGTGTAATATTAATTATTCCTCCTACATATATAGTGTAGTCGCAGGATATAATCCCAGGTTCTCAATAGCACTGTCAGTAGATCATGCGTAACATAGTAACTGATTCTGGCTGTGTCTCGTCAGAATCATTAACCGCATGCAGCTGAATTGAGGTAATCTGTATGGTCTACAAGACCGATAAGCCTGTGAGTATAGATACAAATATCACGCGGCGACAGCCAAATACACTATAAAAGCAAAATATATCTCTGTGAACAAATAACCTCACAGATATCCTCCCAGGTATCAATGGTAACCCAATCGCCCTATAAATCACATATAAATATAAGTGAAAAACTAACTAAAAGGAGACACGGCGGTTAGGAAGCAATGAACTGTCATAAGAAAACCGGAACAACATGTTACCGTAGCAGTATGACATTCATGCTTCCAAACCAAAACAACTTAGCCATGCCACCTAACTAACCAATCTATCTCACGGGGAAAGAAATAAGGGCACTGTAGCAAGCTAACTACAAGAGACACAGTGGTTGGAAGAAAACTGGACTGTCATCAAAAATCGTAACACAAGGTTACTATAACAGTGTATCACCCAGACTTCCAAACCGAAAAATCCTAACCATGCCTCTTGAACTAACCGCCCTATCTACTGGAGTACATGTATATATAGGAATCTGTCCTGAAAGAGTAATATAGGCATACTCGCCAAAACTATACCTAAACCCATATACTAAACATAGGGATAACGGAGGTAATAAGATAAAGATAAAGCTTTTTTATGCGAAACGGACGTCAGGAGAATTTATCAGGAGCACACTGCAAGTAGCTCCTAGGGATTTATATATGGAGTATACTTCTTATTACCTCCGTTATCCCTATGTTTAGTATATGGGTTTAGGTATAGTTTTGGCGAGTATGCCTATATTACTTATTTCTTTCCCCGTGAGATAGATTGGTTAGTTAGGTGGCATGGCTAAGTTGTTTTGGTTTGGAAGCATGAATGTCATACTGCTACGGTAACATGTTGTTCCGGTTTTCTTATGACAGTTCATTGCTTCCTAACCGCCGTGTCTCCTTTTAGTTAGTTTTTCACTTATATTTATATGTGATTTATAGGGCGATTGGGTTACCATTGATACCTGGGAGGATATCTGTGAGGTTATTTGTTCACAGGGATATATTTTGCTTTTATAGTGTATTTGGCTGTCGCCGCATGATATTTGTATCTATACTCACAGGCTTATCGGTCTTGTAGACCATACAGATTACCTCAATTCAGCTGCATGCGGTTAATGATTCTGACGAGACACAGCCAGAATCAGTTACTATGTTACGCATGATCTACTGACAGTGCTATTGAGAACCTGGGATTATATCCTGCGACTACACTATATATGTAGGAGGAATAATTAATATTACACATTTCCATTCTCCCTATTTGGGATCGCTCTTATGATAATCACTTATATGACAATTTGGAGTGTAACAATAGAATACTCAGCCTTTTTGAGGATCTCGCTGGGATTGTTTGTTTAATAGCATTACCTTTACCTTTACCTTTAATTTTCAGGAAGAATCTGATTATATACTCCCGCAATTCGCATTGTTTTTTTAACAGTTTTGATATATATATATATCTTTTATTATGTATAATAAAAGTTAATTTTTAATCTTTAGTTTGTTTTTGCTCTTCCTTTATCTTCAGCTTGTCTTGTCCGACTAAGTGTGGGGAAGTGGTATTGGTGCCATTTTTTGTATTTTCTTTTTTCTTGTTTTTTTCCATTATTGATATCATATATTAGGCACATTACCCAGTCTTATTAGAGACATCCCGTGCACCTCATATTAGGTTTTTAGTGCATCACATTATTTGTATTTTGCTGCAGTATTGTCCAGTGTCTGTGCAAACGTATTCACAATGTGTTCCTTATCTGTTTAAGGTGACTGGGCAACTCATTGTTCTTGTATCCTAGGGACCTCGCCAATGCATTCCAAGTGTTAATATTCACATGTGCTCAGTATCAAAGTGAGACATAATTTATTTTCTCAGAAATGTTTGGTGTGCAAATTTGCCAAATTGTTGACCAGGTATTTAATGCATATCACTAAACGTATTGGGGCACCCTCTGATTCCTTCACAGGCGATCTATTCTGTATTGGTACAAAGCAGAAATACAGGGGCATAATTATTGGTTGATGTTTGTGCCAAAGATCTGTACCCAGTATTATATGACAATTAAATGTCCTCATGTCAACTCTCAACAATATGCTGAACAAATGCAAGAAGGATGGTGAACCTTCATAAAAATAACTAGAGGTTCGATACACGGTAGAACTGGTGGCAATAGTAAAAATTACTTTGACCGATAAGCCCACACATGTACCTCAGCTATTCTATAGCTGGAAAGGTACATGGAACAACGAGGATTGGTGACCAAAACGTGATGCTCATTTTTTGTTCACACAACTCACACTAAATAGCTCAAATTGTGGAAACTTTAAAGGGAAAAAAAGTTAACTCTTGTGAGTGAGCTGAAAACAATCAGAAATTAAATACTTACCTCTCATTTGCTGTTTGTCTTCTTCATTAATCTTGTCTTCTTTCTTCTCTTCTTTCTTCTTATCCTCAGTCTACTTTCTTGTTAAAAAAAAAAAATACATTTGTGTTGTCAGTAAAAATAAAAAATGAAGCCCCCATTAACCCTTTGAGTGCTGGAGGGTAGCTCTGCGGCACTCAAAGGGTTAATGTAGGTGACATCTTAATGTAGGCTTTAAATAAAAAATCTAATTTTTTAAAATTGCTAATTAATATTCTATTTTGCCAATTTCTCACCCCCCTTTGCCTCTGCCGCTGTCTGCGTTGGCAGTGGAAGGCAATTTGACTGGAGCAGAACTCCTTTGCCACCTCTCAGGCCATTGCCCGAGTCAGACTGTCGGGATTTTGAACCGAGAGTGGCTTTTATATGCCAGTCTCAGTTCAAAATAAATTGGCAGACTCCAATTGGCTGGGAAGTTCTTACACATCTCCTCAACTTCTAGCGGAGGAAATAAAACATATTGCAGCATATGTATGAAGATGGATGCAGGGCATTATTTGAAACATGCATTTTCCCATATTGTAGACACGTCTGCATTCTATTTCCAGTTTCCGAATCAACTTCTACAGAAGGTGCAGAATATATGGTGTAAGCAGTTCTTGTGAGTAGTCATTTATATTGTTGTGCTTTGTTTTCCAGGAATATACTGTATGTCTACCCACAGAGGCTAAATTTTGCAAACCGGCTTTCCTCTGGAAGGAACATTACAATCAAAATCCAGTTTATGTGTGGGGAAGATGCAAGGAGTGCTATGCCGGTAATAAAGCAATTTTACTCCTTACAGTATTGTTTACTCTACAGTTATTACACTAGATAGTCAATAAAGTTTTTTTGGGTTACAGTAGGCATACTTGGAAACTGTCAAAATGAGCTAACTGAGATCTTTGAAATATTAACTCCTTAAAGACCATATGGATGTGCAATGCTTTGCTTACCCTTCTGGTCATTAACCCCTTAAGAACCACAATGTGTTGCATACTGCTCTGGTACTTAAGGAGTTAAAGTGGACCTTTCCCCTCTATTCTTAATGCCCCCATGTGATTAATAAAGCAAAACTGACTCTAAGTTGCATTGGTAGTTTTTTAAAATCTCTGTGGGTTTTAAGAAAATGTATTTACCGAGTGTGCTGTGTGATGTCAGACAGGAGGCTGCCTGTGGTACAAGCTGTTCTACAGGAATCTAATTGCAATGCCCACCACCATACGAGAAGGGACAGGGGCTTACAAACGGATTGACAGGCATTAGGATGAGGGGAGAGCTGCCAATCATGTTCTGCATAGTAAATATTGTTATGTTCTCCCTCATCGATGTGCTGCCTTTTAAAATATTTATTAATTAAATGGGCAGATTTGACCTCAAATACATATCTAAAATAATTGGGGGCAGGTTTAATGTAGGTGAGAGGTTAACCCTTAAAGTTACCTATAAAGTAGATTCTTGGCATTAGAATAAGCCCTAAAATCAACCCTGTAAGAATTAACATGTTACAATTTAGAGATCCAGGACATATGCACAAAATAAAAGAGGAGCAATTCTGCAGCAAACCAACTGAACCATAGGAGACAAATAACATTTCCCATTGGTTTAAATGGGTCTTTTAATGCCTTGATTACTTCAGAGATCTCCAGCGCAAATTTCAAAGCAATCATTCCAAAACCTCTCTTGCATTAAAGGGCTTTAAAGCATCATTTAAGTTAACTGGAGATTTGGGAAGTTTGTTATTTAGTTGGTTTGCTCCAGAATTGCTCCTCTTTTCTTTTGTGCAAAAGATAAGCAGGACATCTCTCTGCACCTTTCTGGTAGAAATGGCACCAGCCCAGGGAGAAACAGGTAAAAGTGGTAGAGGTCATGTGGTCAGTGACATCGGTCACTCTTGCCCTGACAATTTGGTGATTAAAGGAGCAATAAACTTTGTTATGAAAACTATATTTAGGTGTATTGTCACTGCTGAGAGATCCATATTTTCACAGTTATTGCAGTTTAAACTCTTGTGGGTAGATTTAAAGCCAGCCTTTAACATAGCTGGTAGGGCCAAAGTGAATACCGGCTGTTAAACTAACATGTTTAACGTGGTATTTAAAGGCCCTACCAGCTAGAACTCCAAAGGACGTTAAAGGGATAGTAATGTTTCATAATAAAAGCAACTGTAATTAATCTTCATATTATGTGGACCTTGGAGAATGTTATTTCAATTCTGTCAGAGTTGTAGTTCCAGAGTAATTCAATGACAAAGTGTCCCCCTCCTGTCCCTTTTACTGATGTAACACTGTTCAGCTAGAGCAGGAGGGAGGTGCCCAAGTAGACTGCAGAGAGGGACAATCTTCAATTAAGATAAGGGAAAAACCTGAAAAGCTTGTCAAGGGGGGCAGGGCTTTCATTGTTCTCACAGGAAGAAGGTTGTCCCCTGAAGTTATCTGTCTGGTCTTACAACCAGATTCCACATCTGAGAAGAGATGGCTTACACTAGGTAAAAATGGTGGAAGGGGGACACTTTGATTGTGAATATCATTCAGACCATACTGCCAAGCACCGATCGTTAACTGATCCCTGTTACACTTACCTGTCATCCACTGTCCTTCTGTTTTCTTTTCTTACTTCTGCCTTCTCTTCAGTCTTGTCTCCTCCCTGTAAAATAAATGCATTAAAATCAAGCATGAACGAATACATCCCAGAACCCTTTAAGTGGCAGAGGAGTATGCAAAGCAATGCGTTGCGTACCTCACTGTCACTCAAAGGGTTCAATATTAGTGCTACATAAATATACCCATATATGCCTCCATGTAATGGCCCGAAGAATAAATGCCAATGAATAAAAAAGCTCCACATATACAGAAATCAATGCGATTCATTAATGCCCAAAATTTAACTTAGCTTTTAACTATGTGTCTCCGCCGATTGGAGCGACTGTGAGGGCGGCGGCGGCGGAGACACAAATGTCCCACAATGCTCCTCTTCAGCTGTGTACGGGCCGATGCCTGTAACACACTGAGGGCATTTGAAGTGAGCCTACCTTTATATATGGGCAGGCTCACTTCAATTGCCTTCACTGCCATTGCCTGGGATGTTCTTCACATCCCAGCCAATCATTTTCAAAAACAGCAGCTCAAATCTGATTGGCTGGTATGTGAAGAACATCCCAGCCAATGGCAGTGAGGGCACTTGAAGTGAGCCTGCCCATATATAAAGGCAGGCTCACTTCAAATGCCCTCAGTGTATTATAGGCATCGGCCCGTACACAGCTGAAGAGGAGCGCTGTGGGACATTTGTGTCTTCGTCGCTGCCCTCGCGGTCTCACCAAGTGGCGGAGACACATAGTTAAATGCTAAGTTATGCTGTGAGATCCTACAGGAAGCAAACACACAGTCTTCCTGACAGTGTGAACTGTTATAACATTTGAATAAAACAGCTGACAGCAGTGGGAGTACCCTTGTTTTACTCAGCAGGAAAAAGGCTTTAAAATATAGCGGGAGAACAAACAGCGGGAGCACCAAGGTTTTCCCACATGCAGCCTTACAGTATGCAATTTTCATAAAGGCATGAGAGGGAAAACCTAGTCCCCAATACAGATTTCAAGTGCGCTCCTGGCCTATCCCCATTCATGGGGGTGTGGATAGGTGACGGGAGCTCCAGGAAGAGACAAAGGACCAGGAGACGTGTTTGACAAGTACATTGAGGACAGGCAAGGAATGGTTAAGTAGTTCTGACTTCCTACATTTTGTGCCCTGTCTCAAGCTTATCTTTTGCTACCATGGAAGTTACTCCTTTGAAGATATTTTGGGCCATATGCACAGAAAAAGAGGTGCTAATCTGGAGCAAACCAGCTATATCATAGCAAACAAGTACTAATTCCCATTGACCTAATGAGCCATCTAACCCCTCAAATTCTAAGTAGATCAACACATTGCAAAGCAGTGTATATTGAAGACCTCTCTAGCTAGAGAGGTCTTCAATGTACACTGCTTTGTAATGTGTTGATCTATTTAGAATTTGAGGGGTTAGAAGGCTCATTTTAAAGGAGCAGTAAACTTTTTTAGGAAAACACATTTTATAGAGCATTTCCTGCTGAATAAAACAAGGTCACTCCCATCGCTCTCAGATGTTTTATTCAAATATTATAGCAGTTTAAATAATCAGGAAGCGACTTTACTGTGTTTACTTCCTGATAGTTCTAACTGACAGGAAGTGACAGGCAGTTTCTATCACATTCTATGGGGAACTGTATGTCTCTGACTTTTCTGACTTTCCATTAGAATCTAACAGGAAATCTAATTAGAATTTGACCACTAGAGGGCACTGCTAATGTAAAAAAACATGTTTTAAACTGTAATAACTCTGGAAATATAAATCTCTCGGCAGTGAGAGTACCCTTATTTTACTCAATAGGAAAATCCCTACAATATATATTTTTTCATTAAAAAAGTTTATTGCTCCTTTAAATAAATGGGAATTTTTATTTGCCCAGTGTGATTTGCTGTAGATTGGCAACAAGGCATAGGCCCAGTGTGCATTCTTCCATGGAACAGGTAAAGCTGAGCGGACTAATCATCAGTAGTAATTCTACCTGAAGAGGAACACATTGAACTTACAAAGCTGAGTATTCTACCTGTGCTGTTATGCTGGTATCTTATATATGTACAACCAACAACATCCAGCAATCCGTTTGATATATGTTATATATTGGTGGTCCAGTAGGAACTGTCCAAAATGTTGCTAGGCTGCTAATTGTATATCTCTATGATTATAAAAAGCAATCAGCTTTATTTTTGTGATTCTTTCCTTAAACTGTGTGGAATTATTATACTTTTTCAAACTTATTGTAACTAAACCAGAATTCTGCTTTTTTGTTTCTAAACTCAGGTCATCTTTGGAAAATCTAATGGTCCAGAGTTTCTAGAAGAAGTATATACAGCGGTCACATACCACAACAAGTATGTTGGATTGGCTTTGTGTACATAGTGATTATGGGAGCTGTATACTTGACAACTATAGTTTTTTTGACAGGGAGAAAGTGAATGTAAAGTGTTCATCAGGACATAATAATATGACTGCAGAGTAATTACTTTAAGTGATTGGTGATAGTAATTAATTTAAATGGTTGGCGATCAGTAGCAATTTGCACTGCATGCAATCAACAACTTTTACTGAGGTGTGACTCTACAACAACAACAACTACATTGAGGCTGATGAACTATGATGAACTGGAGCAATTCTGGATCAATCAAATTGCACCACAGGGGACAAATTAAAGCAAGTCATTGGCAGTCCCCCAAGCAAACATTTTTTGGATCCCTAATACAAAGATATTCTCCCAGGGGTGTAACTATGACCTAATGGGTCCTGGGATAGGTGGACCCCTTTGAAGGCTGGGCCTCTGGACCTAACATAATGTAACTAATTTGACTAGCTGAAAATACATGGTATTTTAAATTATATAAGACAACCATTTTTTGGTGTTACTTTAATTCATCGGTAAACAGAAAAGTAGAAATTTGATGTAAAGCCTATGCTGTTGTCAGGGAACTATAATGTGTGTGGGCTGCTCACTTTAACACTTTAAGTGCCAGAGGGGTACAGAACGCATTGCTTTTCAATGAGTTCCTTACCTCTCTGTCACTCAAAGGGTTAAAAACATTATTCGTGTTATGGTGTATAACGCTGACAGTTTAGTGCAAAAAGACTTGGATTTCAGAAACAAACTGAGGCTGATGTCCTAAGAAGAGCTGCAGCGTTTCTGGGTCAAACCAGCTACACTAATGGTGGATAAGAATTCCCTAATTCTCATTGATTTAAATGAGGTTTTGAACTTGAATGCTAGACAGGTCTCCCAAAGCTCCATTTAACCTTTTGAGTGTGCAGTGTGTTGTGTACCCCTCTGGCACTCAAAGGGTTAAATCAGTGGGGATTTTAATTTTACTCCATAATTGCTCCACTTCTAATTAATATATCAGTCTCCCTGTAATTAATTTGTCCTTCCATGTTTCTCTAGAGCTCCTGAATTCTATGAAGAAGTGAAAATTAAACTACCTGCTGTTCTCACCAAAAAACATCACTTACTATTCACGTTTTACCATATTAGCTGTCAGCCAAAACAAGGAGCGTCTGTGGAAACTCTCTTAGGATATTCAGTAAGTTCTATATATACCTAATGCTGTAATCTTATCATGTTTGTAACCCTTTGAATGCCAGAGGTGGACACAATGCATTGCATACCCCTCTAGCATTCAAAGGATTAAATAAAACAACTGCCGCAAGACGAGAATAGGAAGCTAATCTTTGCTTGACTTCACTATTAGCATAGATTTTCTTTATATATCGTTGTGTCTATATCTACCCTATATCAGTGTTTTATCCCAAATTATTTCCGTCCTCATAGCTCTCTTCTTTCATTACCTTACCCGGTGGGATTGCTAGATACTGATTGACGGGGCTAAAGCCCCAAGTCTCATGCTTCAACCATGATATTTTATGGCATGTAATAATGCTATTTCCCCTACTTATAATGGTTAAGTTCAAGGGGTTTGCAAGATTATGTCTGATCATGTCTCTTGCTTGAATTCTGTGGACTTGTAGCCAGATTGGGGCATGTAATAGGGCTAATCTCCTTACTAATAATGTTGCTGTTGGGCTGCTTAGTGCACTTGCAATGTATTTTATTGGCTGAAGCCCTAGTTCATTTGGGAAACTAACAACTCCTTTGGTTAAGGTGAACATCGGAAAGATGCACTAAGGCAGTGTTTCTCAAGCTTTTTTTGCTCAAGGCACACCTAACACACAGTCTGGCATTTTCGGGGCACCCCTATCATTGTTTGTCATTTGTTAAGGGT
This sequence comes from Rhinophrynus dorsalis, assembly GCA_037306005.1. Lineage (NCBI taxonomy): Eukaryota > Metazoa > Chordata > Amphibia > Anura > Rhinophrynidae > Rhinophrynus > Rhinophrynus dorsalis. The sequence goes on along the minus strand of CM074718.1, from coordinate 409,364,312 downwards.
GTAATGAAGGTTACAAATACATAAATATAGAGTAATTGTTAGACCTCACAACTAAAATAAACATATTGTGCATAGCAATAGCCTTAAATATACAGTTGGAAATATAAATTCACATTTTTGTCAAAGCATTGTAGACACAATGGGCACCCTAAGTGGATGTCCGTGGCACACCAAAGTGCCACGGCACCCTGGTTGAGAAACACTGCACTAAGGTGTGATAAAAAAGGTGATAAAGAGATGATAAAGTGGAACTTACTTTTTCAGTGTGATAAAGCCTCCAGCCTCTGTTATTCTGTGGAGACAATGCATTAGGATTTCTCCATTTTGAGGGATCATAGTGCATAGGCTCCATAGAATTACATAGCAATTGGAGAGTTTAGAACACTGGAGAAGAGATCTCCACTTTATCAACTCTTCATCATACCTCCATCTCTATTTTAAAGGAGTAATATACTTGTTTATGAAAATATATATAGTAGGACTTTTCCTGTTGAGTAAAATGAGAGTACTCACATAGCTGAGAGATGCATCTTTTCAGAGTTATTACAGTTAAAAGCCATGTTTTTTATACATTAGCAGTGCCAACTAATAGTCAAATTCTAAATAGTTATTCTGTTACATTCTAATGGAAAGGAAAGTCAGTGACATACAGTTCTCCACAGAATGTGACAGAAGCTGCCAAGTCACACATACAGTTCTCCACAGAATGTGATAGAAGCTGCCAAGTCACTTCCTGACAGAACTATCAGGAAGTAAACACACAGTAAATTATACATTTTGAATAAAACAACTGACATCAGTGAGAGTGTCCTTGTTTTACTCAGCAGGAAATGCTCTATAATATTTAAGTTTTCATAAAAAGAAGTGTACTGCTACTTTAAAGCAAGACACAAAAAATGTTGCTGTGAAGGACTACACAGGGGCCATTGGGCTGCATGGACCACTAATAATATAATAAATTGGCCCAAGCCGCTGGTCTTTTAGGAACCTAGCAAAACTCTCCTGAACTTCTTTTCTTCTTTTTCTCCCCAGCTTCCTTTTTCTTCCATCTCTTTTTTCCTCTCTTAACCAAGGCGATCATGTAAAAAGGTCCTCTGAATACCAGCAATGTAAAACTCATATGAACATATAATTTACTTTCATCCGGCTCTCCCTTTCTGCAGTTGTTCCAACTATTAGTTTAAAGTACTTAATCTGAGAAGAAGATATTATGATGATGGATTTGATTCAAATCATTATAAGTAGAGTTTAAACAATTTTTCTTTAAGGGACAATAAAGAATTACAAGAATTTTAACATTCTGAAGACACATAAAAAGAATGTGACATGATAACAGGATAGCTAGGTACTGCCTAATGTCCCTGGTCACATGTGTTGCCAGCTTGCTGCATGTAGTGGTGCAATACTCTAATCTACCTAATATTAATGGTACAGATGATCGGTGAGACATTCTAATTATGCATTGCCCCAATTGTTCTCAATCTTTTTTTTTTTTTTGCTGAAGACAGCCCTAACTCATTCTGAAATTATTAGGGCACCCTAACATTTTCAAGATCACTTGTCAAGGGTATATTCAAGAGGGAAAATACATAAATATATAGTTATTTTTATGTTGCCCAATATGAATGACAAAACAAGCTTGTATTGCTTAATCATTTACATGAATACTCATTTGAAGCTCAACATTTAAATTTTTGCCAGAAACTTCATAGAGGAAAAAGTGTCACCATAAACTGGGTCTCAGGTTGCGCTAATTTTTTTTTGGTTGTCTCACTGAGAACCACTACATGAGGCTGTCCCAAGCTCCTAATTTTTTAAAAACCTATTAACTCCTTTGTGTGATGATATAGCTGTTGCTACAAAATAAGTCATATGAACCAGGAGTATTTGTATGAGTACAAGTGATTATGAAATTAATGCCTGCTCCTTTTATTTTTAGTGGCTTCCAATTCTGTTAAACGATCGCCTTCAAACAGGACTTTGTTGTCTTCCTGTGGCAATGGACAAGCTGCCTTTAAACTATTCCATGCATTCTCCAGAGGTATCCAGAAAGTTCTATGTTTGTTTTCTTTATGTTTTTGTTGTTTTTTTTATTGAAGGTGCCCGTACACAGGATGATCTAGGTTGGAACCCACCAGAAATCTGATTCATCAGTAATCAGATTGAAAGCATTTCCTCTTCACATAAACACACATTAAAATGCAGTCAGACTGATCCCTCAGATGTCAGATTGCCCTTTTATCGTTTTGTGTGTGAGGATGGGTAGATCAGGTTAGAGCAATTGGATCTTACTATCCCATAGACTGATTTATGTGGTTCAGATCAGAATGTGTTAACAGAACTGATCAGCTTAGCCAACGAATATGGTCATTTTGATGTGATCAAGCTGGCTAGTGAAGTTGACAATAACTGGTCAATGTGATTATTTTCAACCAGATTGAATGGTTTTCAACAACCAGATTGGCCTATGTATGGGCACCTTTAAAGCTTCCTATAACTGTAAAACCTTGCGCATCGGAGTGCCAGAGAAATGTGGAATGCAATGCTAGTTGAAATTTCCTTTATAAACAAGTGGTTGGGGTGCAACCATATACATAGACATGCAGTGTATATTTAGGCACATACCTAAGTGCCTTTGTGCATGCTAGCCTGGGATATAAAATCTATTATTCTTTAAATACAAGAAGATATTTATGAATGAGAGTAACATATCTGATAGTCTGCATTATTCTTATATTTTGGCCTAAATTAAATGTTGTCACACAACTGTTGGGAATTACTAGGTGAACATACTGTACCCTGCCTGATATTAACACATTAGAACATTACAGATTATTTATCAAACTGAAGAGATGCAATTCTGGATCTAATCAACTGCACTGCAAGGGGAAATGAAAATTCTGCAAATTACCTTTGTTTTAAGTGGGCTTTTAACCCCTTGATGCCTAGGGAGGTCTCCAATTCATTGCAAAACCCCTAAGGTGCACTGATTTAAGCCAAAATTGCACATCCTTATCTTCCTGAATATGACCATTTGTTTCTATGTTGAAGCATATGTATGTAGCATGTATAAGAAATACATTTTGGTGGGTCTTTTCTTGCCATCTGTTCTTCCCATTGGAATGTGTTAGAACGTGTATCGAAATTATAAAGATATTAATAATTCAACAAAATGTTGGTAGGAGGATGACCTGGGGGTTATAGTTACAAAACAATAAGTTCTGAGAGTTACAAACAGCGGGGAATATGTATAAAAAAGTGGCTCAATTCAGTGGCAAACCAACAGTAAAAGTGACATGCAGGGGCCCAGCTCAGGAAAGTGTGTGGGTCTGTGCAGGCTTCACCCCTGGGCTGGCAAGTGTATAGGAAGACCATGGGCGTTGCCAGATAAACATTTTTGGGTAAGAAATACCAAAGACACATGGACTGCTGTGCTGTACGCAGGTGAAGGCCACATGGTTTTCAATAAAGCATTCAATGCAGGGACTTTCTGTCCCTTCCCCATGTCTCCATGAACCCTTCTAAGTACCAGAAACATGAGAAACACATTGCAAAGCAATACAATGCTCTCCTCTCTGGCACACATCCCACTCACTCCCATTGTCACCTTCATCCCCCACTGTCACCTTGTTTGACCCACTATCCCCTACTGCAGCTGCTGAACTGTGTAACAAGAGTGATCCCCTTGGGTCCTACCAACCTCCATTTTTCTGTACTACTCAAAGCCCTTCCCTTCATATTATAGGGCCCCTCTGGCCATTCCTAATGGTATTTGACCCATGAAGGACAAGAGGGGTGTGCAGCCCATTACGTTACTCTCTCTGCACAGTGATATAGTGTCTGAGCTGAACAGAGAGGCAGTTTCCTTTCATTGATCAGTGTCTTCCTAACCTCTCTCCTTTTCACCTCAACATGTCTTTTTCCCCTCCCTCTCACTGCTCTGTCTTGCTCTCCCCTCCCTTCCTTTCACCTCCTCATGTTTTCCTTCCCACCCCCTTTCATTGCTCTGTGCTTTTTCCCCCCTCCCTCCTGTTCACTGCTCCATGTCTTCCTCCACCCTACCCTTAATTGCTCTGTGTTTTTCTCCCTTTCACCACTACTTATCTTCCTTCGCCCCTCCCTTTCACCCACTATGTCTGCCCACCGCCACCACCATGCTCTTTCACCACTCAACACAAGGACAGTATGTGGAGAGCTCATGTGGTGGGTAGACAGTGTAGTGTAGTGTAGTTTTGGGGCTACCAGTAGTACAAGGTTGGGCTGGCAGATTATGTAGTATGGTTTTGTGACTACCAGTGGAACACTGAGCTGGCAGACAGTGTAGGTTGGTGTTCTGTTGCTCCCCATGGAGCAAGGAGGTACTGACAGTATAATGTGAATCTTTGGCTGCCAGTGGAATAAGGCTGAGCTGGCAGACAGTCTAGTGCGGTTCTGTGGCCACCAGTGGAACAAGTCTTGCATAGGCTGCACTGTGCTTCTTTTGCTGGTTCTACAAATGTCCTGATATCTTCAGAACTAATTCTTAACATCTGTGTTTTCACCAATGTTCCACTGTTTTACCACATGCATTGTTTTTTACATTTATTTTTATGTGTTTTGCAGAAAGTTCCACAGCAATCCCCTCCTATAAAGTGGGTAGAAGGTCATAAAGGGGTGTTTAATTTGGAAATCCAAGCAGTTTCATCTGTACATACTCAGGTAACTATCAATGATAATTGCATCACTGGTTTTATCTATACATTTCCCCAAAGACTTCATTAGGAATATGTGTGTTAAAACCACTGATAACAGCTATCACCTGGAATGGAATATAGCCCTCAGATAGGAACTGAATCCAAGAGGCATACATTCAGGTTCTGGATTCCACTTCAGGTGATAATTAGCTCACTGGTATCATTTCCCCATAGACTTCAGTAGGAATCTTGGATAACATGTATTACCTGCAGTGGAATCCAGCCATACAATAACATCTTTCAGTGTATTGTGCTCTTCCATATCTGTTGTACTTGTACTGCTGATATTGGACCACACATATATTTGGGACACTTGGATTGTCACATTTACATCTGTATGCAATACAATAACAATAAGAAATGTTCACGCAGTTCTTGATTTGTTTATAATGAAGAAATATCCAGTCTTGCACATTTTAAATGAGAGGTAAACTTTAATTATGAAAAAACATATATTATAGTGCTTTCTCCTCCTGAGTAAAACAATGGTACTCCTACTGCTGGGAGATGCTTTCTTCTAAAGGTAGTTCAACTCCGTTTTATTATATTATATTAAAATAGTAGAAACAGTGCCATTTCGTGTCCAAAAAGTTCACCCAGTGTTTTAGACAGTTGTTTTACTTCATTCTATGGGAGAGATTAGCAATTGGCTACAGTTCTTCATATAATAAGATTGTATCAGTGTCTCCATTTAAACTGTAATAACTTTTGATTGTATTAACTGCCAGCAGCGGGAGCATTTATTTTCAACTGCTCATAATAAAATGTTACTGATTCTTTTTGAAAGTATGTAATTATTAGTCAGCACCCGTAAGGCATATGACTTTATGGTCCGGCAAAAATTACCTCTCAAGTCAATAGAGGCAAAACACAGATGCAGAATATTTCACTTCAAATATAATATAATATCCTATATAAACTAAAAGTTCATTCTGTGAATTGTTTCTTAAGAAAGCACAAACTATCCCTGGTCCATTAACTAAAAATAAGTGACTCTAGCACTATCATGTTGTATTTTCAGGATAACCACCTGGAGAAGTTCCTCACTCTCTGCCATGCTCTTGAAGGTCCAGTGACATTTCCTATCAGAGTGTTAGACCAGAAGATTAATGAATCCTCTTTAGAACATGAGCTGAAAATGAGCATTGTCTGCTTGAGTTCTTCTAGACTAGAGCCCTTGGTGCTCTTCCTCCATCTTGTTTTGGATAAACTCTTTCATCTTACTGTACAGCCCATGGTTATTGGAAGCCAGACAGGTATGAACTTGTGACATCTGCAAATGCAATTACATAATCTAGTGTTTAATTCTCATAGTCATGTGGGAAAGCTTGCTTCAGTGAAGATATCAAAGTGGAGGATTTGTAGAAAGTAGATTTCTACATCCCCATCTCTTAAGAACCCACAAACACCTAATTTTGTATCAGCAACAGTGAGAACAAGATGCTTCTGTTTTGTCATTTCTGTTTGTAATATAAGTAAAATGTGGTACCGTGATAACCACAGAATAAGCAGGAGAGGGTAGAGTAAAAGTGATACCTTTATTGGCTAACTGAGCAGCTCTAGGATGCAAACTTTCAAGACACTTTAGGTCTCATCTTGAGGATATGGCTGAATTTATGTTGAAGGATATATAATAACATTGTATTGTTGACTATATCCTCAGTATAAACAACAATACAGAACAGGAGACCAAATAACAACCCATAAAAATGTGAATTATTATCATGCATATATCACACTAGCAATGTTGGATGACGTCCGTTATGTTTTGACCGTTGGGAGTATGTGTCTGAAATGTAGACACACTGATAAACACAGACACATGCAACATATAGGCAGACACATACACACAGTGAGCAGAGATGCACACATGTAGGCACACATGTAACAGATGTACACACATACGTGCAACAGAAGTGCACAGACACACATGCATGCAATAGACATGCACACACACACACACAAAACAGACACACACACACAACAGACATACACACACGCAACAGACATACACACACACAACAGATATATACGCACAACAGACATACACAAACATGTGTGGAGGTTCTGGCTCTTGCTGGTCCCCTGGATCTGTAGGTTCTGAATGTAGAAGAGTAGGCTGTGGCCACTCTGGTATTAGTGAAGGAGCTTTACAGTGCTGTGTAGGTAACAATCTTGTATTGATGTGAATATCTGCAGTATTCAGAGCGTTAGAAGTAAAATGTAGCCCTCTAAGGACCAGAGGACTTTGCTTCACAACATGTTGCTGTCCCCAGTCTGGTCCTGAAACCATTAAATCAGTGGTATTTGTTATTTCCTTTAGTTTTGTACAGAATTTCAGTATTATGACTCGGTGTGTTTGGCATGTAGAAGTGGAAAGCAGAAAATAAAAGGAGATTATGTGAAAGAGACTTATACCAGCATGTTAATCCATAGAATGCCATGCAGTGTACAGCGGTAGGTCACATCAGAGTTAACTCTTTCAGTGCTGGAAAGGCATCCAGTTCATTGTGGTGCAATGCATTAGTTACCTCTCTGACACTCAAGTGGTTAAATAGAGTGCTGTTAATGTATAAAGAAGTTATCCCGATGACAAAATTAATGTAGATTCAGCGCCCCACGTTACTGTACCTGGTACAGAGGTGACACTCATCCCTCACAATGTGGCTCGCAAGGTCCTGATCCAGTGCAGGTGGAAGAAACCGCTGTTGATTCTGAGGGAGCAGGCCTGAGTCTAGGGGCTGGAAGGGGTATCAGCCGTGGAGAGGTAGTGCTGGGGGTCTGTGAGTTGAGAAAAGACCAGGGATCCTGGGCATCCACTGTCCATGTAAAAAAAAAAAAAAGGCTCCAAAAAAGCCCAACATTGTCTCACCTGGAAAAAGTCAAGAGTATATAATGTTTTAAAGAGATAGTAATACTTTAGTTTATCTCTGAGTCTTCTTTATATATATTTTTTTAACATTGCACTATATTTAATTACATACAGTGTTGTAGTTCAAATGCTATTGAAGCCAAAAGGATCCCCCTCCCTCCCCTTCTGGCCACCTACCATTAGATTTGGAATCTTGTTGTGGGACTGGACAGATACAGCAAGGGACAGTCTTCATTCAGTAAGTATAAGGAAAATCCTGCCCCTGTTGAGGAAGGAAGGCAGGGTTTTGCTTTTGCATACTGAAGATTGTCCCTTGCAGCGCTCCATCTGGACCAGACTGAGAGGCTGAGAGATACAGGGAAAGGGGCAGGAGGGGGATCCTTTCGGCTTGAATAGCATTTGAACTACAACACTGTAAGTAATTAAATATAGCGCTACATGTGAAAAAAATATAGAGACTTGGAGCTAAACTTTAATAGAAGTATTACTATCCCTTTAACCCTTTGAGTGGCAGAGGGTTTCTCAACGCATTGCAAAACAGTGTTTTGTATACCCCTCTGGCACTCCAAGGGTTAACTGTTTGAGTAGCATAGGCATCCGACATCCTTCCCTCCATTGTACATTACTTCCCTGCAGGTTAAGAGTCTACAAAGGTTTTACCCTTCGAGTGCCAGATTGATTTGCAACACTTTGCAAAGAATGCATTGCGTACCCCTCTGGCAATGAAAGGGTTAACAGGAGAAGTGCAGGTGAGGGCATTGTGTGTGTGTGTGGAGCAGGAGGACATTTGGGCACAGAAGAGGCTCAGGTGAGGGCTGTGTGTGTGTATGTCTGTGTTTGTTGTGCATCTGGTCAGTAAGTTTCTTGTTTTCCCAAGTGTCTTTTTCATGTTCTGAGAATGTTCATCAGTTCCTTGTATTCCAAGTATCTTTTTCTTGTTCTGAGAATGCTCATTCAGTTTCTTGTATTCCAAGTCTCTTTTTCATGTTGTGAGCATGCTCATTCAGTTCCTTGAAATCCAAGCCTCCTTTTCACATCCTGAGCACTACCACACATTTCTAAACAGCCTAGTAGGTGCTTCTAAGTCCCTAGGAGACCCACAACAGAAAATCTCCAGGTGGCTACATGTATGTATGTATGTGTGAATGTGTGTGTTTGTCAGCCATGGTTTTTTTTTTTGTTTTTTTTTGAGGAGGAAGTTAAGAGCGGGTTAACTCCTTGCAGAGCCCTGCCCACTCCTGTCAAATCCACGTCCCTCTGTATTTCCTGGACTGGCAGTAGGGAGGAGACATGAATATCTCCTCCTTTCTGCCCCCCCCCCCCCCCGGGTGTGTTAGGCTTCGGACAAGTTTTTGGGTCACAGGGTGCTTTCTCTAGTGTATATATATATATATATATATATATATATATACTAGTATGTATGAAAGCCCGTGTACACGGGCTAAAGTGCCACCCAGCAGCCTCGGCTGCTGCCCTGGAGCCGGAGCTAAGACAGGCGATGGGCCGTTTGGAGCTTCCCGCTCCAGATCAGTGCGTTTGGCCAGTCTCTCCTGCGAATTATTGCATTGTTCTGGCAATCTCTACTGTGCATGTGTGTCTTTCATACAAAGGGAGCTTCACAGGCTAGCAAATTATAGTATAAGATAGATACGGTTGAATACACTACTTCACAGTAAATACACTGATTAAAAATCAATTACATATAATTGAGCAAAAGTATAAAATTATATTTAAATAATTCCAAAAATATGAATAATAAAAATAATAACAATTTATGCAGTATTAAAACATTAGTGTATACAAAAACAACACATTCGTACATCCTACATATATATATGGCAAAAGCATATAGTAGGATATATTCCGAATTGAAATACAAAATATAGAAATACAGAAATTTGAACAATTCATTGTTCAGTCTCTATATATATATCCAGAGGCTATATGTTAGGAATATTTATATACAGCAGCATAGCAATGGTTAACTGACTTTTACATTTAATAATACAGTTGGTTCAGTGTATATGGATGCCTGCCCCACCCTGAAATTGGTTATCTTAAACTTTCAAGATGGTTGCGCTTTTGTTTTGGGCCATCTGCCCCCCTTTTGACACCAAACAATCATTAAAGGGACTGTAATGTCCCATAAAAACTTTTTTATAGTTTTTTTAGAGCTCAAGAAAATAAGAAGAATGGTACAAACCCTATCTCTCAAACCGCTATGGTTTGTGAGTTATTTGCACTGAAAGTTCGCGCCTTTCTCTCCTCCTGACGTCAGTGTCTAGCTGACACAGGAGATTCCGCTCCGGGGACCAGCCGGTGGCTCTGCAGCAGAGCCAAGATTGCGGTATTGCAAAAGAATTACTTCATTGGAAATGTCTACAAAGTGTGCTTGCAAAACAGGCACACTTTGTAGACGTTTCCATTGAAGTAATTCTTTTGTAATACCGCTATTTAGGCTCTGCTGCAGAGCCTCCTCGAGTCGTATGACTCAAATCTGACATCAGGAGAAAGGGAGAGAGGGGCAAACTTTCAGTGGTTATATCTCTCAAACCATAGTGGTTTGAGAGATAGGGTTTGCACCATTCTTCTTATTTCCTGCATCTCTATAAAAGTATAAAGTTTTTCTGGGACATTACTGTCCCTTTAAACCACTTTGCAATAATAATTTACAATTTCTGTTTGTTGTGCTCCTAATATTACACAATTGTTTTTTCAAAGATTTACTATAACAAAGCCCTCTGTCTGCAGCTTGTAGAATAAATATGATCTTTTGCTTTGCAGCCAACTTTTCCCAGTATGCCTTTGAATCAGTGGTGGCCATAGTAAACAGTCTACACAACAGTAAAGACCTAAGCAAGGATCAACATGGAAGAAACTGCTTATTGGCGTCCTATGTGTATTACGTCTTCCGTCTTCCTGAGGTGCATAAGGACATGATTATAACAGGTACTGCTCTTTCTTCAACCTCACCTTTAAGGATTTACCTGTGGCTTGTTACTTGTACTGAAATATGAACTGACACAGAGTGATTACTTTAACCCCTTAGCTAATGGAGATGTTTCCAGAACATTGCAAAGCAATTCATTGGAGATATCACTAGCATCGAATGGGTTAATGATTCCTCTTGTAATATGCCTATTCTCTAATAAGCATATTTGTAGGCTTAAGTCTCAAAGACACAAGAAAGGTTTATCAAATAAAAAAAAATCTACTTGTTTTAAAGGAGCAGTAATATTTAATTTTTATTAAATATAATATATATATATATATATATATATATATATATATATATATATCCCTTTGAGTGCCAGAGGGGTATGCAATGCATTGCTTTGCAATGCATTGCGTACCCCTCTGGCACTCAAAAGGCATATATATACATATATATATATGAAATTAACTGGAATATCATTGTGTATGCGCAGAAAATACAATCAATTGTACTTCAGAATATTTCAAAATACAGGGTGAAATATTCTGTCAATTCACTCCTTGAGGACCAGAGATTTGTACAATTCACTGCAAAAGCAATGTGTTGCGCACCCTTATTTTCCTCAAGGAGTTAACATCCATTGCTGATTGGACTGGTAGAGACATCTGTTGCACTGAAGAAAAAATCTTAGGGAAAAACATTCACAGTTAAATTTCTTCTCATTGTTGGTACACATTCTGACTCAGTTCAGGCCTAAACAAGTTCCGTAAAAGGTCTCCAAACCTACAGAATAATGTATCTCAGTTTAAGATAACTACTGTATTTAATTGAGATGTATGTTTTCCTGTTGTTATGCAGCTGGAAGTCTGCCAGACACAATGCGCTATTACACTGTTGGACGTACGTCTGCTGCCTCTGTTGGTTCAAAACTAATTCAGTCCCGAGCACTGAGCTCCAGTAATCCGGATGTCAGTGGAATACAGAATGCTGCAGACGAGGAAGTTAAGAATATAATGTCCTCTAAGGTGAAAAATCATTTTGTCTCTTTCTATTCCAACAAAATGATTAATCCTAACTGCAAGGGACAATCAGGGCTTATTTTCAGCCAGGTCATGCAATGCCAATGACCTGGCTCATTTATTATCTGGCATTGCTTGGGGCCAGCAGAGGAATACACCATTAGGCAATGTATTATTTAACAATAAGATGAGCTGGTACCTTTCTTTTTAGAAAATTGCCCCTGGTTATATTAGCAGTTGAAGCATATTTGTGTTATCTGTGACTGTTTTACACACATACATTAATACAAGCTGGGATTGTCTGGATGTATTTAAAGGAATTTTGAGTTACCATTGTACCAGATGATCTGCCCTTTTAGAGCAACATTATAATTGGTTATCTGTTCAAGCACATAGGAGTTGATGTACAAAGATGAATTGGAACATTCCTGGGCCAAACAAACTACACCATGGAGAACAAATAAACATGCCATTAATGCAAACGGTGATTTAATTCCCTTGACTGCTAGAGAGGCAAAGTGTTATACCCCCCGGTTTTCAAGGGGTTAACTAAACAGTCTGCATTTCAGTGCAAACTATGTACTTTCAACATGACCATTCATGTTGTAAAATCCAGAGTGTGTGAGACTGCTTTCCTAGATGTATTGTGGTCATTTACTGCAGGTTACGGGTCGCAACTTGAGTCGTATGTCCTATTTTATTGAAGGCAATAATGACATGCAGCCTGCTATTTCCAGCACAAGAACATCTAGTAAAAAGGTACCTTCATCATTTCATCACTGAGCTTAACCTCTCAGGGTAACCTTGGCCTATATGACTCTACACGGAAATGATCTGCTTTCTGATAACAGACTAATATAATAACAGCATGCCAGCATTGCAATCTTTATAACTAAACTACTGGATTTCCATGTCTAGCTAATTTCTGATGTTAAAGGATGAGGAATCTATTATTATGAAAAGCATATGTTACATGTTTTTTGCTGCAGAGTAAAACAAGGTATTCCCACTACTGGGACATTTTTCATTCAAAGTTAATTCTAGCTCAAATGTATTTTTAATCAACATCTACAACTAGGGTCCAAAAGGCATTTTCTAGTGTGCTGATCACAGCTCCCCTTAGTAAATTATAGGAACAGCACCGCCCAGTGATCACAATCGAAAATTGCAGTTTAAAGATTTAGTAATGCCCAAAATAAAGTTTATTCTATATGGTAGATTTTACAAAAATAAAGTATTTGAAAAAAGTCCTATCTCGCAAACCTTTATGGTTTGAGAGAGATCCGCCGCTAAAGTTCCCCTTCTCCTGATGTCAGCTGTAATGCTGACAGAAGGAGATCCATGTCGGCCGACACAAGGAGGCTCTTCAGCAGAGCCACAGTAGCTCGATTTAAAAATAAATACTTCATTGGAACAGTCTAAAAACCGTGCTTGCAAACCAGGCACACTTTGTAGATCATTCCATTCTTTTTAAATCACACTATTTCGGCTCTACTGAAGAGCCACCTGTCGGTACCCGGATCCAGGAACTCCTGCTGTCAGCTTACAGCTGACGTCAGGAGAATGGGAGGGAGAGGGGCACTTTAACGGAGGATATCTCTCAATCCATAAAGGTTTGAGAGATAGGACTTTTTCCAAATATGTTATTTTTGTAAAATCTACCGTATAGAATCAACTTGACTTTGGGCATTACTAACCCTTAAATTTAAAACCAAAACAAATCTGACCTGTAATAATTTTTGAATTAAACATTTCCCAGTAGTGGAAGTATCCTTGTTTTACTTGGGAGAAAAAGTCCTAAAAATACATTTTTTCATTAAACCCTGGAGAACCAGAAGTGTCTGCAATGTATTGCACACCTCTCTAGTTCACAAGAGATTAAAAAAGTTCATTGCTCCTTTAATGTTCAGTACTAACATTTTCTCCAACTAAAATTAAGGTTGTTTCTACTGAATGTCTGCACTGCCTCTGAATTTTCTTTGTGTATTTTGGTTATTTTTAAATTTACAACATGCTGAACAGTGATGTGCACTGTGGAAAGTCCCGTGCATGAAATAATAGATGCATACATCCATATATGAAATGGAAAAAAGGAATCATTACAGAGCAACTCCACAATTGGGGTCAAATAAAAATTGTCAACATTCCTATTTATGTGGAGCTTTTAACCCTTTGAGGGCCAGAGAGGCCTTATGCTTGTGAGGTCTCCAACAAATTTCTTTGCAATGCATTGTTGAACTCTCTTACATTCAAGGCTCTAAACAGATTTTAATGGATGTCAGTAAGTGTAGCTCCATTTAACCCCTTAAGTACCGGCCGCGCACGCACTTTGCGGTCACTTAAGGACCACGGAGCATTTTTATTTATTTATTTATTTTTTTGCACGATCCGATTCCAGGCTCCCCGAACGGTGAGCAGCCGTGCGGAGAGCACGGAATTCCATGACGGTCCTGGATCGTCATGGGTCCTTAAGAGTATAACAACCCATGACGGTCCAGGACCATCATGGATCCTTAAGGGGTTAATGCTTATATATTATGGTTCATGATACTAATCGTGTCTGACTTGTAGTTCTAAAGTAATTCAGTTTTAAAGTATCCCTTCCCACCCCTTTTACCTCTTGTATGCTACTCCCTGGGAGATGTGGAATGAGGTCATTTTGCCAGACAGCTCACAGAGAGGGACAATCTTCTCACTATGAGCACAATGAAAACCCTGCCCCCCTTGACAAAGGAGGGCAGGATTTTCATTATGATCACAGAAGATTGTCCCTTGCTGAGCGCTGTCCAGTCCAGCTTGGGGAGCGCATTGCATAATTAAAAGGGGAAGGAGGATGATGCTTTAAAACTGAATTACTTTTGAACTACAAGTCAGACACTATTGATATAAATCTCTACATGAAACATAACATATGAGTATTAATTGGAGTTACATTTATTGGCATCCATTACTATCCCTTTAAAAGCCCCATTTCAAGTTCCAAGTTTTTTTTTCAGTTGTGGGCCCACACAATCAAAAAGCTATAAGTGTAAAGGACACAGTATTTACCTTTTTATAATGATGATGCATTATAGCCTGTCAGCTATTCAAAACTATGGATTTATGTATTTAGTGATCAAGGCAATGAAAATACTGACTTTTAACAGATATCAGGCAGGGGATTTGGTTTTACTGGTCTACTAGTTCATGTGTGCTAGTTAATTAGGTAAAAAATATATTTAGGGCCAAATGTGGCCCCATGGGGCCACATATTGGACTCCTTTGATCAGGAAGGCTGCATTTGGCCATGAGGGTACACGTTGGACTCCTATGATCAGGAAGGCGACATTTGGCCCATGGGGGCACACGTTGGACTCCTCTGATCAGGAAGGCTGCTTTTGGCCCATGGGGCCACACATTGGACTTCTCTGATCAGGAAGTCTGCATTTGGCCCATGGGGCCACATGTTGGACTCCTCTGATCAGGACGGCTGCATTTAGCCCATGGGGCCACACGTTGGACTCCTCTGATCAGGAAGGCTGCATTTGGCCCATGGGGCCACACGTTGGACTCCTCTGATCAGGAAGGCTGTATTTGGCTCATGGGGCCACACGTTGGACTCCTCTGAACAGGAATGCTGCGTTTGGCCCATGTGGCCAGACGTTGGACTCCTCTGGTCAGGACAGCTGCATTTGGCCCATGGGACACACACTGGACTTCTCTGGTCATGAAGGCTGCATTTGGCCCATGGCACCACACATTGGACTCCTCTGATCAGGAAGGCTGCATGTGGCCCAAGGGGCCACACATTGGACTCCTTTGATCCGGAAGGCTGCATTTGGCCAATGGGGCCACACGTTGGATTCCTCTGATCAGGAAGGCGGCATTTGGCCATGGGGGTACACGTTGGAATCCTCTGACCAGGAAGGCTGCATTTGGCCATGGGGCCACACGTTGGACTCCTCTGATCAGGAAGGCGGCATTTGGCCATGGGGGCACACGTTGGACTCCTCTGATCAGGAAGGGGGCATTTGGCCATGGGGGCACACGTTGGACTCCTCTGATCAGGAAGGGGGCATTTGGCCATGGGGGTACACGTTGGAATCCTCTGACCAGGAAGGCTGCATTTGGCCATGGGGCCACACGTTGGACTCCTCTGATCAGGAAGGCGGCATTTGGCCATGGGGGCACATGTTGGACTCCTCTGATCAGGAAGGTGGCATTTGGCCATGGGAGTACACGTTGGAATCCTCTGACCAGGAAGGCTGCATTTGGCCATGGGGCCACACGTTGGACTCCTCTGACCAGGAAGGCTGCATTTGGCCATGGGGGCCACACGTTGGATTCCTCTGATCAGGAAGGCGGCATTTGGCCATGGGGGCACACGTTGGACTCCTCTGATCAGGAAGGGGGCATTTGGCCATGGGGGTACACGTTGGAATCCTCTGACCAGGAAGGCTGCATTTGGCCATGGGGCCACACGTTGGACTCCTCTGATCAGGAAGGCGGCATTTGGCCATGGGAGTACACGTTGGAATCCTCTGACCAGGAAGGCTGCATTTGTCCATGGGGCCACACGTTGGACTCCTCTGACCAGGAAGGCTGCATTTGGCCATGGGGGCACACGCTGGACTCCTCTGATCAGGAAGGGGGCATTTGGCCATGGGGGTACACGTTGGAATCCTCTGACCAGGAAGGCTGCATTTGGCCATGGGGCCACACGTTGGACTCCTCTGATCAGGAAGGCGGCATTTGGCCATGGGGGCACATGTTGGACTCCTCTGATCAGGAAGGTGGCATTTGGCCATGGGAGTACACGTTGGAATCCTCTGAACAGGAAGGCTGCATTTGGCCATGGGGCCACACGTTGGACTCCTCTGACCAGGAAGGCTGCATTTGGCCATGGGGGCATACGTTGGACTCCTCTGATCAGGAAGGCTGCATTTGGCCATGGGGCCACATGTTGGACTCCTCTGATAAGGAGGGCGGCATTTGGCCCATGGGGCCACACGTTGGACTCCTCTGGTCAAGATGGCTGTATTTGGCCCATGGGGGCACACGTTGGACTCATCTGGTCAGGAAGGCGGCATTTGGCCATGGGGGTACACATTGGACTCCTCTGACCAGGAAGGCTGCATTTGGCCATGGGGGTACACGTTGGACTCCTCTGATCAGGACGGCTGCATTTGGCCTATGGGGCCACATGTCTGACCCCTCTGATCAGGAAGACTGCATTTGGCCCATGGGGCCCCACTTTGTACTCCTTTGATCACTCCTCTGATCATGAAGGCTGCATTGGGCCCATGGGGCCACACATTGCACTCCTCTGGTCAGGAAGGCTACATTTGGCCCATGGGGCCACACGTTGGACTCCTCTGATCAGGAAGGCTGCATTTGGCCAATGGGGGCACATGTTGGACTCCTCTGGTCAGGAAGGCTGCATTTGGCCAGTGGGGACACATGTTGGACTCCTCTGGTCAGGAAGGCTGCAACTGGCCCATGGGGCAGACGTTGGACTCCGGTGTATTACAGCAATAACCATATCACTGCTTTTATCTCCATAGATCCCCCTAGACTTTACTATGATTATGTGAGATATAACCAGTGATAACATTATTACCTGCAATGGAATCCAGCCCATTATGTCCATTTCTTTTTTTATCACAGAAAAATATCTGAATAGGATGTGATCGTTATAGCTTTGTAGACTGGCAGAACTAATCATTGTAGGGCCCCGGTGCAAGCAGGTTTTTTACTACCACAAAAAAAGTCTCCTACACAAATAACTAGAACCTACTGGTCCATCGGGCAGATGGCCCCCTTGTATGCCAGGAGCTGTCACAAATCTCCCTCCCTCTTTAATCCTCAATAATGTGCCAGGCAGTCTTCTTGAAATGTGTTCACCACCATGCTCATTACGCTCAATGCAGAAATGTCCTTCCAGGACCTTTCTATCAGTGTGCAGACTCCACATGCATGGATAGAAAGGTCCTGGAAGGACCCTTCTGCATCGCTCGTCAGCAGCATGGAGGCGGGTACGCTTCACAAAGACTGCTGGGATTAAAGGTAGAGTTGGAAGAGGGACAAAGGAATGTTGTGATGTGAAAATTAGAAAAATACTCAATATAGGGGGATTGACTTATATTGAGGATTTTTTCTTTTATTTAAACCAAACATTTGAAAAGTTGGAGGTCGCCTTTATGCGGACAATTATAACGTAATTGCCAAAATACAGATTATACTTAGAGAGACTGAAAAACATGACTCAGCATTTGTGAATTAAATTGCCTTTCTTTTTCACTGTCCTTCTTCTCGATACTGTGTACACTTGCCTGAATCTATAACTACTACAAAATATTTTGAAATATGTTTTTTTGTGTTTTTGTACATTTATATGAATGCTACCATACTTCAGTACAGAGCCAATGTTCACAGTTGTATATGTATAAAGCAGAACTATCACATTCATAATATTGCCTCTCAGTCCTTTCTTAATGTAGCAATATGTAAAGCCATACTGTTATTATGATGAAAAAGTCCACGTTATTAAGTGAAGCATCTTCTTCTGTAGGCATCCAGTGGACAACAGCCAGACGTCTTAGAGGTAAGGTACCTCTGAGTCTGTACTGTGTGTCCTGTGCACTGCCCGGATTGGTTGTGACTTACTTCAGTTACTTTAAGGTAACAGAATTTGCTGAATGAGCAGGCGCACAGAGCTTCTCTTGTAAGCTCTGTGCCCTGGATGCCTACAGAAGAAATTTATTTACTTTAATAACGTGGACTTTTTCATCATAATAACAGTATGGCTTAACATATCGCTACATTAGGAAAGGATTGGGGGGCCTTATTATGAAGGTCATTGTTCCGCTTTAATTGTTGATAATTTTTAACACTCTGATTGTCAGAGGGGTTCCCATGCTGGATACTCCTCTGGCTCTCAAAAATGTAACCAGATCCATCCAGTAATAGCATGAGGCTGATGTACTAGGAAGGACTGGAGAAAGTTTGGAGCAACTTAACTAATTAGCATTAGAGGACAAATAAAAATACACATTGATTTAAATTAAATTGGGCATTTAACCTGTAGAATGCTAGAGAGGTCTTCAGCACATTTCTTCTCTAGCATTCAGGAGGTTAAAAGCCCATTGTAAATGAGTGATACATTTTATTTCTTTTGCCCCAATATCAATCCAGTTCTTCTTAGTATGTTTGTCTTTGAACTAGAGTTAATTGTGCCAATGCATTTTCACCTGAAGGTTTATTTTATTCTTGAAATAAGTGCCAGATAATTTGTTCAATAGAAGGGCTAGCAGCAGTCAAGTATAATTATTATATATTTTTTTTGCATGTGAACTCTGCTATACGATATAACTGCACAGTGACATATTAGTATCTTAATAACGTTCTTGTCCTCCATTTGAATCTTGACTGAGGCTGTTTATGACTAATTTTGTTTAGACTGTGTATTGTATAAAGCAGTTTCCTAAATACAGACCTAACTGATTAATAGCAAAAACAGAGAGCTTCAGATAATATGCAAAATATGTAAATAGATATATTTGACTGCTACATGAATGATTGCTACTTAGGTGTGTGCATCTGTTAAACACTTATTCCTATAAGTACAGTTCCCTTTAATGAATTATCATGAATGAAAGAAATTAGGCAAAGCAATGACTCCACTGTGTCTCTGTGCAGCACTTTCATGAAGAACTGGCCCTTCAGATGGTGGTCAGCGCTGGCATGGTTAGAGAAAGTGTCTTCAAGTACGCCTGGTTCTTCTTCGAGCTGCTGGTAAGAGGGAACATTTGTTATTCTGTAACGCTTTAAGGACCAGAAGGGTGCACAAAGCATTGCAGAGGAATGTTTTGCACACCTCTCGGGTCCTTAAAGGGTTAAGATGGACACTGTAAAAAAGATAAGGCATGCTAAGCTTTTATTCAATTAAAAAAACTAGCCATACTTACTAAATGTTCAGTACATGTATTTATTTGACCTAGTTATTTTCCATCTTGCATACTCATGCCTGGTAACCTTCTTCTCTCAAGTTCCTGGAGAAATAGTGTAGAGCTTATAAAGGGAACGTCCAAATGAGTTTTGCATCATATTGTGGGTGGTGCGTAATCGGGTGGGTGTGGATGGTTGAAAGGAGGGGTTTGCCATAAAATAGATGGGAAAGTGTGTGGAATGAGGTGGGAATGGGAGTGGCCCGAACAGACTGGAAAGTGGGTGGAGTTATAGTTGAACTCGCCAAGTCGGAGAATCAGCCTCTGTCCCTAGAGACTCGGTAATTAATTCTGAAAAGCGGTCTCCGGGGCTGAGCAGGAGAGTTCCCAGGTATGGCTGTACTGGGCAACTTATTTAAACTATTGAATGCTACAAAGGTCACCAACATGTTTTGGCTATGTTCATTTAATTTGTGCCTTCAAACATTATAGTACATATAGTGGTCCCCTTTTTCATACTTCCTCCTCTGTTCCTTTGTCTCTTAAATGAATCAATCTATACTTATTAGTCCGTTTGTGTACAAGCAGCATTAGGGGTAGAATTTTGTGTGAGCATAGCTTAAGCCACTTGACATTGCATAGGTGTAGGAGCTGAATACCCATTCCATTGCCCAGGGCCGGATTTACATCTCAGGAGCCTGTAGGCACAGAAATCTGAAGCGCCCCCCCCCCCCCCATTTGCCATCTTCACTGGACACCTCCACAATGCTCCTAATCCCCACATTGCCCTCCATCAGCTCCATATTGCCTCCATCATCTCCACATTGCCCCCATCATCTCCATATACTATATTGTCCTCACATTGCCCCCCATCAGCTCCATATTGCCCCCATCTTCTCCACATTGCCCCCATCATCTCCATATACCAAATTGCCCTCACATTGCCCACTATCATCTCCACAATGCCCACATCATATCCATATACCATAATGCCCTCACATTGCCACCCATCAACCCAATATTGCCCCATCATCTCCATATATCATATTGCCCCCATCAGCTCCATATTGCCCCCATCATCTCCATATACCATATTGCCCCCATCAACCCAATATTGCCCCCATCATCTCCAAATTACCGAAGACCTGTCTTCACCATGTTGCGGCACTGGGCGGCAGGGGAGGCGTATTAAAAAAAAAACACAACATGATCCCAATGACAGGCGCCCCTCTGTGGTGTGCGCCTGTAGGCAGATGCCTACTCTGCCTAATTATAAATCCTGCCCTGCCATTGCCCATTGCTGCATTCATCTCAATGAGCCTTATATTTCGAAGTGATTCACTGACAGATTTGTCAATTGACTTTCTCTCTGGTTAAAAACCTAATCAAAAGAACCAACCACCAAACCTTTCTGCATTCATATTTCTCTCCTTAGGGACTCAAAAATGGTCCATAAAACCAATTTCGTTCAGGCATAACTGACTGGAGGGGGAGACTTGTATGGATGACTCTGCACTGCAGAATTGGTGGGAGAATGACTTGGGCACCCTGGAGGATTGGGAATGTGAGGTGGCCACACAAGTCTTGGCTATGACACTATCTGTTGATCTAATTCCTGTTGCCTTCCAAATTCTGATTAGGGAATTATTGGTGATGGTGCAGAAGGTGGTGGCTATGTTGTGGATGACTGGTGGGGCTCCTAGTTATGATAACCGGGTCAACTTAGTCACAATATACCTATTACAAACTACTTTATACACACAAGGGATCCCCTCAGAGGCAGCCCTGATATGAGTATTGCAGTATGTAATAATACCTTTTTAATTGGACTAACATTCAGTTATAAAGACAAGCTTTCAAGAGCAATGCTCCCTTTTTCAAGTCTAAAGCATACTGGTTTTAAAAAATGCAACATGTACTGTATATATAAGATATTCTAGAGGAAATCTTAAAACTGATTAGTAATAAGTCACCTAACAGTGGGAGTATAACAGACAGAGAGTGATAGAAAGGACCATAGTACACACACATATATATATATATATATATATATATATATATATATATATATATATATATATATATATATATATATATATATATGTGTGTGTGTGTGTGTGTGTGTGTGTATAGCGAGAGAGATAGCTATTTAGATATATATAGATAGATCTATTTATTTATTGGTGGGCTGAGACTTGTCTGACATACTCAGAAACATTTGCTTTCTCTGTAGGGTAATTGGTATTCTGTTGCTCCTGTGGGACTGCTCCTGGGGTGTTGCTCTGCCTTCTTGAATGGGGTGATATGATATGATATGAACTGAGGGGGTGGACTAGATTAGGTGGGGTTGTTCTTGTCAGAGTTTTAGTGATTAACTGTAAGAAAAATTGACAGTTTCTGGGGGTGGGGTATGCACTGAGGCAGAATAAAGAGGTGATAAAGTGTCGATCACGTCTCCAGTGATATCACTTCTCCATTTCCTATATTATTCTGTAGAGTAGAGCCTATGCATGAAGATATCCAAATTTGGAGAAATCTTAGTGCCTAGGCTCCATAGAATAACATAGGAACTGGAGAAGTGATATCACTGGAGAAGTTTTCTCCACATTATCACCTCTTTATGATGCTTTAATGCATCTCCCTCCCGGTGTATCAATTGTATTGTAAAATTGCTTTATACCTTGTTATATTGTATCTTAGTTTATTTTTTATATGTATATTGTGTTCACTGTGCACCATTTTTGTCCTTAATAAAACAATTAAAAAAAAAAAAACAAAAAGAAACAAAAAAAAAAACTGAACTATAGATGGAGCACTGACTACTGCGTGGATATTTTTCTAGGTAACAAATTATAATGTATACAGAGTAAGAGATACAGGATTGTAAATACAGGCTTCAGCAAATAATATAAAATGTCCGTGTAAGACTAACATTTCTATGAATCAGGGAAGAGTGTGTCCATAAAGACAGAAAGAGAGCACTGAGGAAAGGAGCTAGAAGCAAAATGTTAGTAGCCAAGGCTTTTGGGGTTTGCCCTAATCTATCTGTACTGGTTACCCTATTATGCCATAAAATCTTGGGTATAATACGCATGTGTTTATAAGCAGTTAGACCCATGTTTTTTAAGGAAAAAAATAAAGTATATGGTTATAATATGTACCCATGATTTCTCTCTCCCTTTCACTCCCTCTACCCACACCAAAAAATAAAATAAAATGATTGTCTCCACTCCCCACGATCCCTCTCCCTCTTTCCTTCCTCTCCCTACCTCATTACCATATCTGTGCCCATCTTTTTATTCTTCTACCTGCCTCCGGAAGCAGTCAGGAGACACATCCAGTTTGTGGCATGATAGCATTTGCCACTTGCTTCCATGGCTGCTACATTGCCTTTGAGGACCTTCAGATCTTCACCGGGCACTTACATTGTTTCAGTGAACTGAAGTGTGCCGGCATTTGCCACCTGCCAGATGTATCTCTCTCATAGTCATAGAGGCTGGTAGAGGGATGGAAAAGGGGACAGGTGGGAGAAGATATGGTGTTAAGGAGGGAGGAGAGAGGGAAGGGGGAGCAGAGACCAGCATTTACATTTTTTTTTTTTTTTTTGTATGATACACAACCCCCACTTCATATAACATGAAAAGGGGTATACCCAAGATTTCGGTATCCTTTTTTTAAATGTTGCACAGAAATCACGCAGTGATCAAAAGGTCAACATGAGAATCTCCCCTTGCATGACAGCGTGAGATTCTCATGTCGCTGGGATAAACGTCACATGACAGACGAAATCGAGATGCAAGTCAAAGATCACAAAGATCTCATACTGTTGCTGAGCGCTGCGCCAGGCTCTCTCTCCCCTTCTTTGCATGTTCCGCTCCACCCTGTCATTCCACATGCACATAGAGAAGGGGAGAGAGAGCCTGGTGCAGTGCTCCGCAACAGTAGGCGAAAGAGACCTTCGTGATCCTTGACTTGCATCTCGATTTCGTCTTCTGAGCAGCTTGTAGGCTGCTATACACTTAATCCAATTCCATCAGTATCCAGTGTCACGTTCATTTGATCAGCTCGCCGGCTGCTACACAGGGTGAGAGAAAGAGTAACCCAGAGGCTGTCATGTGACGTTTATTCCGGCGACATGAGAATCTCGCTCTGTCATGCAGTGCTAGATTCTCGTGTCGACCTTTTGATCACTGCAACATAGTAACTGTGTAATTTGGTTGCACGCTCTTTTGCGTGCAACCTTTTAAAAGTAAACCGAGATTTTATGGTGCTTGTAATAAACATGCTTCCAAATGTTCACAGGGTTCTTAGATGATTTTAGCTATTTAACTGATTTAATTTTTAATTTTACAGTGGGCTTTTTATCATCCTTAGAAGAAACCTTCTTCAATAGTAGAATATAACACTGCACCCAGTAAATCACTTCTTCTTGCACAAACTGCTATCCTACTTGAACATGAAAATCAAGTGGGGCATGCAGTGCTTATCCCAGGGTATCCATGCATCACACACCATTGCAATCTGATGAATCCTGGCCATCAGGGCTCAATATCTTTATTCTGGCTAGTTGATGAGTATGTTTGAATAAAACAACATGGGTAGATTTATATCTAAATATCTAAATGTAGTAAAACATGTTTATCTTTGTTTTCTCATCCCTGGCATGTAGGTAAAAAGTATGGCCCAGTACATTCACAATATGGACAGACAAGATGTGCCTAGGAGGAGTCGATTTTCAGACCGTTTTAAGGATGATATAACTACAATTGTGAATGTAGTGACTTCGGAAATAGGATCACTTCTGAGCAAAGCACAAAAGGTATCTAAAGGCAAACAAACAATATATAGTGATTTTTTTTTTAATGCTTTTTTGTTTTTGTTTTGGTGTATCATCCAATTAAAAGGAAAACACAAACACATTAAAAGGAAAACACATTAAACACAAAAACACAATTTACTATATAGTATATGAATATTATTATTGATCTATAGAATTTCAGTCTTCATTCCTTTGCAACTGATATAAGCATGTGTTTTAATAGAATCATATTCTTACATGCCCCCCCCCCCCAAGTTCAACTGAAGTAGTTACCTAGACTGGTGTCCTTCATATAGAGGGTTTTTTTTTCCATTGAATCTGCAGTTGTCTGTATTTGCTGTGCACCAGTTAGGTTTCTATTTGGTTTTTACCTCCACACAATAAACAATAGACATTATAGAATGAGATTAGCAAAAGAGTTTCACACCCATGTTTCCAAAGGGCCATGGAAACCTCTACAAGGTGTAGAAATCAAATAAGTATATTTACCTGACTGCAGTATAATAGACACATTCTTTCTAATAAGTATTTCTAATAAACAAGAGCCAATTATTTTAAGGACATAATTCCACTTTAATAATCTTAACAGGTAGGAACGTTCCCCTGTAAAGTACATCCCATTTTACTGCAATTTATGCCATTTTTGTTCTATTTAGGAGGCTGAACAAGCCGAAAAAATCAACATAAGTCTGGCATTTTTCTTGTATGATTTAATTTCATTGATGGACCGTGGATTTGTTTTTAACCTCATCAAGCATTACTGTAATCAGGTAAAGTATATTTGTGGTAGCATCAACAAACATGTAACATGTCCACAGAATACTGTGTGTTGTTAACAGACAGTCATAAAGACTGCCAATAGAACACAATACTTCATGTATTTTCTGCTATTTCTGTATTAACCTTTTCAGTGCCAGGTGCTTGGGCCATTTCCTGTACCCTGCAGGCCAGACACATTTTCAGCATTTTTGCTATCCTTCTGTTTAGGCTTGATTTACTCTGGGGTTTTTTAGTTACATATGGAAAACTATATATTTCTTTTTCAGAGCGAATTGAACTTTTTCGTGGTACCTTACATGAAGAGAGTTTTGCATCGTGCAAAACTCTATGATGTCATAATGAGAAAAAAAATTTGAAAATGTATTTATTTTGCTAAAATCATATACTATCTATCAAAAACATTTACCTTGATTGCGAAAGTTTCAGTTATTTGAAAAAGCCCTGAGTCCTCCGAGTAAAAAAAAATTTGTATAGTTTTACCTACTTCCATGGCTAGCGTAGAGCCCTAATCACCAGGAGCGCAAAATGGCATTTTCAACTTTATGAACTAATATGCGCGTTCTAGTAATTTTGTGGTAAAGCTACCCTAAAACAGTGGAATAACTATATAAAACTAAAAAGGTTATGGTGGGGGAAAAAAGTGAATGAAAACCCCTTCCACCTGAATTTGGTGGGTAGTAGATACAATGATAACCCCTTAACAATCCTTGACGGTCATAGTACGTCAAGGGTCGATTTGACTTAACGACCGATGACGTACTATGACCGTCATCGTGTTCCGGGCTCCCCCCGCGGCTGCACGGCGTTCGGGAAGTCCGGAACGCAACGGAGCAATAAAAAAAAATTGCTCCGTGGTCGTTAAGTCACTTCCGCTTCCGGATTCCCTGGTCGTTAAGGGGTTAAACAAAACTTTGACACACCAGTCAAGCCATAAGACTTGCTTTTCCCACAGAAATCTCACATTTGCAGTGTTGTTACTACTGCAAGGGATTCTGGGTAGGCATATGCAAATAAGTTTAACAAGGAATCACCTTAATTTTTGTTTAACATTGTATGTACCACCCTATATAAAACTATATATTTATGTAAAGTAGATAACCTGCTGCATCTAATGAGGGGTGACTTGTCTTCTTATCCCAAGCCTGGTGTACCCAAATGTTTCCAGAAGTTGTCACTATAGGAAAAAAAAGGTATTATCTTACATTTCTGCCCCTTCAAATGTACTGAAATCTGTGAAAACCATGGCATTTCCAACTGTATTCATTAGCTAGTACTCTTAGGAGTAAAATTACACCTCGTTGGTTTGAGTTCACCTACCTCAGGGGGCGCTACAAGTACAAAACTACACCTATTGCAACCTCTAACTTTTCTAACATTTTCTCAAACATTACTTGTCTGTACAAAAATGGTTATAACAACTACAAAAGTGAAGAAAGGGTACATAAACTACACCATTTTGGAAAGAAGATACCGTGCCGCATCTAATGCTGAGTGACTTTCTTTGTTACCCCAAGCCTGGTGTGCACAAATGCCTCCAGAAAGTGTCACTAATTAAAAAAAGGCATTTTATTAAATTTCTGCCCCTTCAAATGTACTGAAATCTGTGAAAACCATGGCATTTCCAACTGTATTCATTAGCTAGGGCTCTTAGGAGAAAAATTACACCTCATTGGTATGAGTTCATCTACCTCAGGGGGCACTACAAGTACAAAACTACACCTATTGCAACCTCTAATTTTTCTAACAATTTTTCAAACATTACTTGTCTGTTGAAAAATGGTTATAACAACTACAGAAGTGAAAAAAGGGTACACAAACCATACCATTCTGGAAAGCAGACACCATGCTGCATCTAATTAGGGGTGACTTGCCTTGTTACCCCAAGCCTGGTGTGCACAAATGCCTCCAGAGTTGGCGCTAATGAAAAAAAGGCATTTTCTTACATTTCTGCCCCTTCAAATGTACTGAAATCTGTTTCAGCCGTGGCATTTCCAACTGTATTCATTAGCAAGTGCTCTTAGGAGAAAAATTACACCCCATTGGTATGCGTTCACCTACCCCAGGGGGCGCTACAAGTACAAAACTACACCTATTGCAACCTATAATTGTTCTAACATTTTTTCAAACATTACTTGTCTGTACAAAAATGGTTATAACAACTACAGAAGTGAAGAAAGGGTACACAAACCATACCATTTTGGAAAGAAGACACCCTGCCGCATCTAATGATGGGTGATTTGCCTTGTTACCCCAAGCCTGGTGTGCACAAATGCCTCCAGAAAGTGCCACTAATGAAAAAAAGGCATTTTATTACATTTCTGCCCCTTCAAATGTACTGAAATCTGTGAAAACCATGGCATTTCCAACTGTATTCATTAGCTAGGGCTCTTAGGAGAAAAATGACACCTCACTGGTATGAGTTCATCTACCTCAGGGGGCGCTACAAGTACAAAACTACACCTGTTGCAACTTCTAATGTTTCTAACATTTTTTCAAACATTACGTGTCTGTACAAAAATGGTTATAACAACTACAGAAGTGAAGTAACGGTACACAAACCATAAAATTCTGGGAAGAAGACACCTTGCTGCATCTAATGAGGGGTGACTTGCCTTGTTACCCCAAGCCTGGTGTGCACAAATGCCTCCAGAGTTTGCGCTAATGAACAAAAAGGCATTTTCTTACATTTCTGCCCCTTCAAATGTAGTGAAATCTGTTTCAGCCATGGCATTTCCAACTGTATTCATTAGCTAGTGCTTTTAGGCGAAAAATTACACCCCACTGGTATGAGTTTAGCTACCACAGGGGGTGCAAAACGACATCCACTGCAATCTCTAATTTTTCTAACATTTTCTCAAACATTACTTGTCTGTACAAAAATGGTTATAACAACTACAGAAGTGAAGAGAGGGTACACATACCATATAATTTTGGAAAGAAAACACCCTACTGCATCTAATGAAGGGTGACTTGCCTTGTTACCCCAAGCCCGGTGTGCACAAATATCTCCAGAAGTTGGCGCTAATAAAAAAAGGCATTTTCTTACATTTCTGCCCCTTCAAATGTAGTGAAACCTGTGAAAACCATGGCATTTCCAAATGTATTCATTTGCTAGTGCACTTAGGAGAAAAGTGGCACCCCAACTGGTATGAGTTGACATACCATAGGGGTGCCAGAAGCACATAACAACACGTACCTGTTTTCTTCTTTGGAAATGGCTGTTTGTACTCAAATGTTCTTAACTTTTAGATACATGAAGGAAAAGTATAAAATGTATACCATTTTGGAAAGTAGACATTCCCCCGCATAAAATGAGGGGTCATTTGCCTTTCTACCCCCAGGCTGAAGTGCTAAATTTTTTCCAAAAGGTGGCACTATTGGAATAAATACATATTTTTTACATTTCCACCACTTCAAAGATACTAAAATCTTTGAAAACCATAACATTTTTTACTGTATTCAGTACCTGCTACCAACATGAGAAAAATGGTATCCCATTTGTGTGGGTTAACATACAATATGTGAGTGCTAGGAACACTTACCTAAACCTGACACTTTTGTTTTTGAAATTATCTGCCTGCACGAAAAGTGTCATAACCGTTATAGATATGCAAGAAAGTTCTTCTTACCCCAAGCCTGGTGTGCACAAATGACTCCAGAAGGTGGCGCTAATGAAAAAAAAGGGATTTTCTTACATTTCTGCCCCTTGAAATGTATTGAAATCTGTGAAAACCATAGAATTTTCAACTGTATTCGTTAGCTAGTGCTCTTAGGAGTCAAATGACACCCCAGTGGTATGAGTTGACATACCTTAGGCAGTGCTAGAAGCACAAAACTACACCTACTACAACATCTGATTTTTCTAACATTTTCTCAAACAGGACTTGCCTGTACAAAAACGGTTATAACAGGTACAGAAGTAAAGAAAGGGTAGACATACCATACTATTTTGGAAAGAAGATTACCTGCCGCATCTAATGAGGGATCACTTGCCTTGTTACCCCAAGTCTGATGTGCACAAATGTTTCCAGAGATTTGCGCTAAAGGGAAAAAATGGCATTTTCTTACATTTCTGTCCCTTGAAATGTATTGAAATCTGTGAAAACCATAGAATTTTCAACTGTATTCGTTAGCTAGTGCTCTTAGGAGTCAAATGACACCCCATTAGTATGAGCTGACATAACTTAGGCAGTGCTAGAAGCACAAAATTACACCTACTACAACATCTGATTTCTCTAACATTTTCTCAAAAAGGACTTGCCTGTACAAAAATGGTTATAACAGCTACAAAAGTGAAGAAAGGGTAGACAACCCATACCATTTTGGAAAGAAAATAACCTTCCGCATCGATGGAGGGGTCACTTGCCTTTTTACCCCTAAGTTAGTTTGCACAACTATTTCCAGAATGTGGTGTTACAGGAAAAAAAAACATTTTTTTTTTTTTACACATCAGTCACTTCAAAAATACTAATGTGGTTCAACGCCATGGGATTTCTTAGGAGGACCTCTTGCCAGCCTAAGAAAAATGGTACCCCACTGCTGTGGGTTGACATATCAATTTGGGTGACAGGAGCATGGCTATCAGTGGAACAGAGATGGGAAAGCAAACAGTGTATGTGTGATTTTATGGCTAACAGCTGAAAGAAGCTAGGGCATCAGCCAGTGTACGTGCGGACCTGTGACTACCAGTGTAACAAAGTGTGGGGGGGGGGTCGAGGGGTTAGGCAGTGTATGTGAGTATGTCTACTAGTGGGGAGCGGACCAAGGATGGGGGGGGGGGGGCGGTGTCTGATAGTGTATATGAGGGATCTGTGACTACCAGTGTGCACTGTATGTCCCCCTCTTGATTCCCAGCCTCAATCTAGTGCATAATGGTACTTTGAGTATACCATTAGGCAGTGGAAACAGGCTGGGGAATGGGACTGCCAGTGGGCTGTGGAACCAGGCAGGGGGATAGGGTATGTGGGGGTGGGGGGATTGGAGGCATTTTGTGTGCATGCCACAGGGGTGCCCAATGCACTGCAAAGTAATGCACTGGACCCCCTGTTGCACACAAAGAGTTTTTTTTTTTTTATTGTTTATTCATATCTCGTTGGGGAGGCGGTATCAGGAACACTCCTGGTGCCCCCCCATCAAGATCTAAAAAAAAAATTAAATAAAATGAAAAAGTGTGTGTGTGTCGCAGTGCTTTGCAATGCGTTGGACCCCCTGTTGCATGTGTAGATTTTTGGGGCTTTTTCCCCCAATATTGTGTAGACCTCGTTGAGGCATCAGAACACCACAATGAGGTCTGAATAAAAAATAAAAGGGGAAAAAAATAAATAATCCTTTGTGTGCCACAGGGGTGTCCAGTGCATTGCAAAGCAGTGCACTAGACCCCCGTGGCACACAAAGGGTTAATTATTTTTTTATCATTACTCTGTATTCAGATGCCCACCAAACAAGCTCTGATTAAAAAGTAATGATAAAAAGTGTGGGCCACAGGAAGGGGGTCTGCACTGAACCCCCCCCCCCCCCGTGGCACACACAGGGTTAATTTTTATTATAGACCTCATTGAGGGGCCACTCCTGATGGCCCCCCAACAATCTCTGATTACAAACTAATGATAAAAGTAATGTGTGTGTCAGAGGAGGGGGGGTCTGCATTGGACCCCCCGTGGCACACACAGGGTTAATTTTTTTAATTTATTTTATTTTTTATTATAGACCACATTGAGAGGCATCAGGACCCCTCCTGATCACCCCAATGAGATGTTAGTAAAAAATATATGTATATATATATATGTCCACAAAATAAGTGTCCCTGTGAGTGCCACAGGGGTCTCCAGCGCATTGCAAAGCAATACATTGGACCCTTGTGACACTCAGAGGGATATATTTTTTTTTATCATTACTTTGTAATCAGAGCTTGTTGGGGGGCCATCAGGACCAATGCTGATGGCCCCCCAACAATCTCTGAAAACAAACTAATGATAAAAGTCCTGTGTGTGCCACAGGAGGGGGGGTCTGCATTGGACTCCCCCTGTGGCACACACAGGGTTAATTTTTTTTTAATATTTTTATTTTTTTATTATAGACCTCATTGAGGGGAATCAGGACCCCTCCTGATCCCCCCCGAATGAGGTCTTAGAAAAAAAAAATATGTCCCCCAAAATAAGTGACCCTGTGAGTGCCACAGGGGTCTCCGGCGCATTGCAAAGCAATCGGCTGGGAGATGAATAACTGAGGGTGCCGGAGGAGTGATCCTCATGCCCCCCCAAGAGTGCCAGGAACTATTTTAGCTAAAATGCGGCCACTGCATGCCGGTTATACTGACTTATGCAGTGACCGCATTTTAGTTGTACATTGTACAAGCTTGGCACAGCAGGTACAGCTGTCCAAACTCGTACAATGTACCCACTTGGCACTGAAAGGGTTAAAATGGGCCTAAAAAAAGGAGTGAGCAATGTGAGGTCCATGCTTCTGGACTACAAATCCCATTATTCTAGTGGGGGATGATGGGACTTGTAGTCTAGCAGAAGCTGGAGGGTCTAACATTGACCCCCCCCCCCTGTACATTTTGGTTCTGCTTATTCCAGAATCAAATCAAATCATAAAAATACAGTTTTTTATCATAATGTTTCCTAAATGAATAATTTTAAACTGTGTTTATTTGAAGATAATCTCCAGTACAAAGACTTCTGGGACCACAAAATTTGGAGATAATTTTCCAGCTGTTTGTAAAAATGTGTCTAGTACAACATATAGACCGTTTTAAAGGGATAGTAATGCTTCACAAAAACAGCAGCTCCAATTAATCTTCATAGTATTTGAGTCATAGAGAGTGTTATTTCAATACTGTCAGAGTTGTAGTTCAAGAGTAACTGAATGATAAAGTAACCCCCTCCCACCCCTTTTACCTAGTGTAACACTGCTCCCCTCAGATGTGGAATCTGGTTGCTTGACCGGACAGATCACAGCAAGGGACAATCTTTTTACTGTGAGAACAATGAAAACCCTGCCCCCCTTGGCAGTTTTTTCAGCTTTTTCCCTTATCTTAATTGAAGATTGTCCCTCTCTGCAATCTACCTGGACACCTCCCTGCTGCTCTAAGCTGAGCAGTGTTATATCGGTAAAAGGGGCGGGAGGGGGATACTTTATCATTCCATTACTCTTGAACGACAACTCTGACAGAATTGAATTAACACTCTCCATGGCCCAAATACTTATCACAGTGCCCGTGCTCAAGCCGTAGGCAGCGACATTGTTATTGCTTGATTCATTGCCTCATTCCTATTGGTCTGACTATCCTGACTTTGCCTAGGGCCAGCCTTTATATACCCTGTCATGTTTATACTGAGGTGCCCTTTCGTGGTGTACCTGTTTCTGACGATTAGTTCCTGTTTTGCTCTGATTGTGTATGACCTGGCCTGCCTGACGACATTCCTGCGTATCCTGTGTTGCTGATTCCGTTGCTTACTGATCTGGCTGAGAACTCGCTCCGTTGCTGAACGGATCTGGCTGAGAACCCACTCCATTGCTGATCTGATCTGGCTGAGAACCGGCTCCGTTGCTGAACTGCTCTGGCTGAGACCCGCTCCGTTGCTGAACTGATCTGGCTGAGAACCCGCTCTGTTGCTGAACTGATCTGGCTGAGAACCCGCTCCGTTGCTGAACTGATCTGGCTGAGAACCCGCTCCGTTGCTGACTGATCTGGCTGAGAACCTGCTCCGTTGCTGACTATTCTGGCTGAGAACCCGCTCCGTTGCTGACTGATCTGGCTGAGAACCCGCTCCGTTGCTGACTGCTCTGGCTGTGAACCTGCTCCATTGCTTACTGATCTGGCTGAGTACCCGCTACGCTACTGATTAGTATCTGGCTGGGAATCCACTTCGTTGTTCCTGCTAAGAACCCCCTTGGTTGCCTCTATCGGGCTACGTTCCATGCATGAGTTACACCCTGCTCGTATGCTGGGACACTAGCTGCCTTTGTGTTGTGCTGTCTCGATCCACCCCTAGCGTTCTAGGGTTTTATTACCAGAAGCGGTGGCCTAGGTCCTTCCGTGACCCTAGCCCCTTGGGTCAGTATTGCCTTAATACTGCTGGTTTCGTGTTTCCCAGACGTCTGGGACTCTTGCCAGTTACCCTCCTGTGGACTCCTAGGGATCTAGGGTCCTTACGCCAGTACTTGGGCTGCGTAGCCTCAGTAGGCCCCTAGTCCTCTAGGGGTGGGTTGCCTATAGTCTCGTGAAGCCTCCAGTCATTTGGGGTTCTAGATCAGAACGCTCTCCAGCCAGCTGTTACCTCCAGCTGTCCTTATCCCTCCAGGGACTGGCCTATCAGTACTGTATTGTTCTGTTATTGTGCCCTTGTGGGCATTACCACTGTTTGTACTTTATTTCAATAAAGTTATTTTAACCATACCAGTTGGGTCTGAATGTTCATCAAAAAACCGTGACAATACTATGATGATTAATTAGAGCTGCTTTTATTATGAAACATTACTATCCCTTTTGGGGGGGAAACAGGTCCACATTACCACTAAATCAATCCAGCATGTATTAAAACAAATGAACTGTGAATAATTTTTTTTTATCCTGTTGTTAAAAATTTGCCTCACAGTGGGATTATATGGTTCTCTTCTAGTTGACTACCAAACTGAATTCTTTCCCAATCTTAATTTCGATGAGACTGGAGTTCCTGAGAATTCTGTGCAGCCACGAACATTATCTTAATCTAAACCTCTTCTTTGTGACATTGTCTACGCCAGCTTCTCCTTGCCCCTCCATTTCTTCAGAGGTAAATGTTAATAATATTTACTAGTTACACTTTACCTTAGCTATCATTTTACTATTTGTATACCTGTTGACCCTTTTAGGAACAGATGAGTGTGTAATGCATTGCTGTGCAAAGGATTGCAAGCCCAACTGGGCCTAAAAACAGTTAATGAATTTGCATGGTTGGAAAAAGACATGAATCTATCAAGATCTTTTTTTTCATCTAGTCTAAGTCAAACATAAAGCCATCACAGTCATATTCAATTATGCCCGAAATGGGTAAATAAAATTCCTTTCTGACTCCAAAACGCAATTGATTTCACTATGGATCAACAGCATATGTGCACTGAAACCAGCTGTCATAATGCCTTATATTGTTCTTTGCAATAGTTTTTGAACATTAGTATCTGGAATATATATCACAGATGATGTCATATTGAATTTGAGGACAAATTTGAGAATACATTTGTAACTATGATAATACTTGCTAATCAGAATAAACAGTTACCTTTTAACTTTTATGTGTTACAATGACCAGCCAAAGTTGATGGGAGTGATAGTAACAGGCTGGGCATCCCTGATCTGAACACTTACCATCTCCTTACAGAATTCCAGCTCATGCTCCAGTTTTCAGGATCAGAGGATTGCAAGCATGTTTGACCTCTCACCGGAGTACAGGCAAAAGCACTTTTTAACTGGACTCCTCTTTACAGAGTTGGATGCTGCACTTGAATCTGAGATGGAAGGGTATGTACTGTTAAATTCAGAAGGCTACAAATGAACTATGCATGCATTTGTGTATATAACAAATACTGATATTTTAGGGCAAGTTAGAGGATAAAGTCATATCCTTAAAGGTTACATTTAGGATATAGTACAATATTTTACAGATGTAGCCTGATTTAGTGTACATTTCTGAGACAAATTCATGGGATGGTGAAGTATGATATTCAGCTATCTAGGTTCCAGGGCGCAAAGTAGCTAGCTATGCATATATTCACAAATATCAGAGGCTCCCACTTAGAAGAATTCAATGGGAGTTGCATTACATCAAAAGCTGATAATAGGTGAACATGCAATTTGGTTCCTTCAGAATTTGTTTGTAATACAGTACCACACATTAATTAACCCCTTGGACACTAACAATGTCTCCAACACATTCTTGTGACTGCATTTGAGGTCTGATTTAATTACACTTGCACGTGTGGTCACTCAAGCCTAGACATACCAAAACTGATACTATTGCTTCATCATGCCTTCAGCACCACAACTCATATTTCATTTGAGGATACCAGTTTGTTATGTGTATTGGCCCGATTAAGTCAACCAACAAAAAAAATAAACAGGTGCTTCTCATGTAATTACATTCTTCATTGGTGTGATTCTGAAGGTTTAGGAGATGTTCACTGCATCTTCTCTATTTAGGTCTGATTGGTATGGTGTCTGCACATGGAAAAACATATTCTCTGTTGAAGGACATCTCTGATCTACATAAACCTGTACATGTACAAATGTGTTTGCGCATGTGCAGACTGATTACAGGGTTTGATCAAATGTACAATTTGTCCCTGATCAGACCCTGTAAAATAAGAGACATTCTTCAGACTGAAGAAGGAAGACACCAGTGAAGAGTAGAATCAAAACATAAGCACTTCACACATAAGCACTTCACTTGTAGGGCTCTTTTAATTCTGGCACCATACCGATTAGTGTAAACAGTATAAGTAATTTTAATTAGTGGTTTTCCTAATTCTTTAATGTACAGATGAATATGTGGCTGAAGAAGTCTAATAGAGCAACACATAACCTGTGAAATAATTATGCTTCTTGTTGCATGATCTATAAAATACAGAGGAAGGTTACTGGTTAACATAGTATGTGAGATTATTACTATGATTTCTATGGATGATCGAAAAGCTACCTTCTCTGTCAGCAAACATTTTGCCATACACTGTGTGATATAGCAGGGAATGGGTTACTGTGGGCAAATTGTTCTGGTATATATGAGTCCCCATGTGTTTCTTGTGGTGTGATCAGTAAAGTGCAGAATCTGTCATCGCTGTGAGTTTATTCATGTGCAGGTCAATAAGTAGGGAGTGGAGGAAAGTGCCAGATTAACACTGTGAGGCAGACATACTAAGAAAGAGGTGCAATTCTAGAATGCTAGAGAGATCACCATTGCACTGATTCGCAATATGTTGGAGACTTTTCTAGCATTTGAGGTGTTAAAAGTCTCATAAAAATCAATTAATATTTATTTACCCTATATGCACTTAGTTTGCCCCAGAATTGCTTCACTTTTTCTTAGTACATAACCCCCTTTGGGGTGAGAATCAGTGTTTTACAGAGGAAAGCTCTCAATATCACACACTACCTGTAAGATTAGAAATACATTTCTTGTTTCAGGATCACCAGGGTGCAGAGGAAAGTTATAGGTGCTGTATACAACCTGCTGAGCTCCCATGACTCTGACCCACGCTGCCAAAGAACAGAGATAAGAAACAAAATTGCTGCTCTTTACCTACCTTTGGTCAGCACCATTTTGGATGCAATTCCTCAGCTTCATGATTTTACTGGTAAGTATTTTCTCATTACATTTGGTTTCTTTTTTTCCAGGCAAAACAAGGTTATTGTGTATGACACTCATCCTATCCACAATACATTTGAAGGGATATTAATGTTTTATTATGTATTTCTATATATTGTAGGTGTTTTCCTGTTGAGTAAAACTAGGGTACTTCTGCTGTATTCTAAAGTTATCAAAGTTCAGACTTTGCTTTTATTTTAATCTGGAATATTGTTCTTTGGTCAGCAGGTGATGATATTGCTATAGCTGCATATAGAGAGGTAGGGGATGGAGTAGATTAATAATGATTATGTTCATAGAGCTCCACGGTTATTAAATATGCCAGAGAAATGTATATTTCAATACCTCCCTCAACTCCTCACCAGATCCTTGTTGAAGAGACATTACAAAAGTTAATATAGTGTTTATAGAATCCATTTTAACTTAATTTGCCAAAGAGGTGATGTTTAGATTACTTTCTCTATGTTAATTCAGTTGTGGGTGAGCAACAATGCCACTAAATGAATATGGAGTCTTTAGAACCCCATATGAATTAATACTAACCCAGTGGAGAGATCAGTGGCTTCCTTCCTCTCCCTCCTCAGAGAGTAATGTGTAAAAATGTATGTGAGGTTTATAAACCAATAGTAATATAATGTTACTCAAGGAAAGACTCCCTCTTCTTCACTGTAAGGGGCCATGTTAATGACACCCCCCCCCCAACCTTTGCCTCATGGTTTGGGGGTCCTGCAAAAAAAAAATTAAATAACCCATACTATGCATTATCTATAACTCTGGTACTCAGATCTTTTTCGTTGAACCCAGAGGCGATCAACAATGTCACCTAAACATTAAAAACTAAGTAAAAAGAATAAAACAAGAACAAACTAAGTGAACCCTATAGTCAGATGCACTTCTTGACCTCAGAGGGAAGTTTTAAAGCTTCACCTGCTGATGTCAAGGAAAATAAACTAATCTGTGAGTTCACTGTCATTGAGACAGTCAAGCCTAAATAAACTCCCAGCCAATCACAGGCTGAGAGCAAACAAAAACTCCCACTGAGTCATGTGTTTTTCTTAAATGTGTTTTCCATTATATTCTATTTTCAACTATACTTTGCTTAGTACATTTTGTATCGTTGGCGCAGTGACAGCTATGCATATATAGATGGAAATGTACAAATAAAATGTATGCCCAGATGCCATAATACATTTTAATGTATTATCCTTAGGGTCTTGTCTCCAGAGTCACACAATTATCAACGGAGCTTCTCCCAGTCATATTTTCTTTTAATGAGCACTGTAGCAGGGCTATGAGACCCCTGGTGTAACTGTCAATGGAAGCCCCCAAATATAGGTCAACAATTAATGTCATCATTTGTTTAGTTGTTCCTTTTCTTTCCTTCATATTTGTGAGAAGATCAGAAAGTCACCACACTTATATGTTATGCTCCCAAAACAGTCTCAGTCCTCCCTGTCTACCACATGAATAAACTGGTTCTTTTTTGTAAAACTAGGACTGTTGGGAATCCAAGGTGAGGGCCCTCCTGACACAGGAGGCCCCTGACAAATGCTGGGTATTCCCATGTATTAAAATGCCCTTGTGTTGTAGGTAATCATTTATAACATAGTTTGGTGATGTTTTATGGCAAAACATTCATGATAGAGCCCCACTACACCTTGCTGGCAATCTGCATATGAAAAGTCCAGACATAAACTGCTTACATAATTTAAATGTAAACAGACAAAAACTTTAATGATGCACTTAGCCAAGTAGAAGATAAAAGAGTAATAAATAAAATAAAATCTGGTAGCAGTATCAAAGCTGGTACATGTTCCTTTTCAAGTGTTCACAGGATTATACCCAACCTTTTCATAGTTCCCAAAAACATGATGGCAGATGCTATCCCATTCTGGCTTCTCGAACATTTTGTCCTAGCTCCACAGTTCAAGATGGAGTCCTTGAGCCCTGTCATTGCTTTCATGTCTCCAGGGGAATGTTTGGCATCCCTAGACATAAAGGACACCTATCTGCATATTCCCATTCATGCATATCATCAGAGATTCCTGTGGTTTGCATTCCAAGCCCCTTGTTTACAGTTTACCCTTTTTCCTTTTGGGCTGGCTTCTGCTCCACAGATTTTTACAAAGGTCATGACATCTCTGGTGAATCACATCCTCTTGCTATTGATCCCTTTGACTCTTTGCTTGGATGACCTTTTGTTGAAGGCTCCTTCAGCAGAATCTCTGCACCTTCATATTTAGAATTTCGTCATCATTTTGGAGCAACAGGTTGGGTGGACAATTTAAAGAAATCGAATCTGGTTCTGTCCCAGTTCCTTCTCTTTCTCAGGACAAGATTCAACGCTTTGCTGTGGGATTTTTTTCCTGACTCCACCATTGCTACTATGCTGCAGGCTCAAACCCCAGTTTCTGTAAAGACATACCAAATGGTTTGGTCTCGCCGGGTTCTATAAGTTGTTTGAAGTTGATTTTGCCTTTTGGCCTTTCTTCAGGATGGTCTTCAAAAAGGTCTTGTATCATAGGCAATCACTAATATTGGTTATGCAGGTAATTAGCAATCAATATTCAATGATTAATTCAGGGTATGCAATAGATAAATACATAATGGCTGACTAAAATATTGATTTACTTATAGCAATGATATTTGCACTATGTTACAAGAATTTGGCATATTCACTAGACTGTTACTCTGTTATTATTATTTTACAAGCCTTCAAGGTCATGTAATATATAAGCCTGTTTAGCAGACCTTATCATATTTTTTGTTTATATATCATCTTCTGTATAAGCTAAAATGTGCTAATAAAATCTCTTTTTTATGCTACTTCACACTAAAATGCTAAAGATGCCATTAAACATGATTATGCCTACTAATTCTGGTGCACGGTTGTGCTAAATGATACAGGTACAAGCAAAAATATATCCCTAGACATCCATAAACTAGTTCAGGGTGCTGAAACAAGTGAAAAAGCATGGTAAAGTGCAGTGATACTTAGCCTATATAAATGAGAGAAGTGACGTGTTATTTTATGAACAGAGAGAAAGAACGAGAGACACAGAGACTTTACTGTACACAAGGCTGATTACTATCTAATACATATTATTTATACAGCATTTACTAATTACAGATTGTTACTAATCATATACTTTTTATATTGCTGTGCAATGTATGGTATATACATAATAAATGTCTACCTGTTTAAGTATATATAAAACTATCACCCCTTTCTTTATTGTACTCACTATATTCAAAATAGTGTGACCATTCTACATATATAATATCACGAGTAAGGTGTACTAGTTCCATGAGTAGGGAATTATTGCCCCCTTAGTCTTTGTATGAGAAGAAAGGTACAACCAATTTTCCAGCTCGTTCTGTCCTTTTCCCGAAGTGTATTGCCTTATTGCTTGACAAACAGACTTTTGTGCAAGGGTTAGTTCATGACTACCCAGTCTTTCAGGATCCTACTCCTCTGTGGGAGTTGCCCCTGGTTTTGGAGTACTTCAGAATGCTCCATCTGAGCCTTTATCTTCAGTTTCCTGACTCTTAAGACAGCCTTTCAGTTTGCTTTTGTGTCTGTTCGGCAGGTGGACGAACTTCAGTCTTTATTTTGTACCCCTCCCTTTCTGGTATTGTGGACTCCGATTCCCCTTAAGGTCATCTCTGAGTTTCACATTAACCAGGAAATTGTTCTTCCTTTTCTGCCCAGCTTTATCTAATAGGCAGGAGCAGAACCTTCATCTTTTGAATGTAGATTGGTGCTTGAAGTTCTATGTTCATTGCATTCATTCATTTCGGAAATCTGATTCACTTTTTGTCAACACTGCTTCTAAGGTAACAGTTGCTTCTTGGATCAAGGCAACTACACTTCAGGCATATATCCTCAGGAAGAAGCCGGTACCCATTCAGGTTAGGCATACTTCAACTTCAGTTTAGGCACACTTCAACAGGTCTGTGAGTGCTTCTTGCTCCTACAAGAATCAGTCCTCTGCTGAGCAGCTATGTACAGCAATGTTTAATGGCAAAACCTATTATAAAGATGTAATAAAGTTTTCCTGTTAGGTAAATAAAACTTTTTATGCGTCTTTTCCCTCTGCTTTTCCCTTGCACTTCCTCTCTCCTCCCTGATTCCCAATGATACATGAACAGCACCATTTGTTTAATCACTTATTTCTGTACATTTACCTCTGACCAAGTTTGCAATTCTGTATAAAACCTTATGACAAATTAGTTTTTTCACTGTATGCATATTTTGCTGCTTCATTCCTCTTCCCTTCTCTTTTTTCTGTAACACTAAAAATCAAAAATAAAAATTAGGTTAAAAATATAATACATTTAATCACTTAAAATTCTGTGGGCTATATGACTGAACTTGTCACTAACTCAAACATAGTTTACACTTATGGCTGTTTTGCTCCTAGTTATTAAACAGAATAATGACAAAAATGCAACACAGTGACTTACGAAAGATCAAAGTGTGAACTCCCACAAAATACTATATATATATATATATATATATATATATATATATATATATATATATATATATATATATACAACATATGTATCAAACAGAATGCAAGTAAAGGAGACAAAGTACAAAGTAGTGAACATACAAATATATTTAGTACCTATAAATTAAAGCTACCCAAGGTGTTTTATTAGCAATAACCTATTAAAATGGACTTTTTGATACATATGTCCCTGTACATTTCACTTTTCTCATTTGGGGTTTTCTGTGCAAATTGTGTCTAGTTATTTACATTTTCTTATGAGAATGATACATGTGGATGTCTCTTGGTCTCTAATAAGAACTTTTTACTCCAATAATTTGTGAACCTTTTAGACATGTACGCTGTGGAGTTACTTAAAGGAGTGAAAAAATATATATTGTAAGGCTTTTCCTGCTGCGTAAAATAAGGGTACTTCCACTGCCGAGAGATGCATATTTCCAGAGATGTTACAGTTTAAACCTATGTTTTTTTGGGTTTTTTTACAATAACTCTAGTGGGCAAATTCCAAATAGTTATTCTGTTGCATTCTATTTGAGAGGAAAGTCAGTGACAAACAGTTCTCCATAAAATGTAATGGAAACTGCTGTGTCATGCTGTCAGAACTATAAGTATGTAAATGCACAGTAAATTCAGTTCTTGATTATTTGAGCTTTTATAACATTTTAATAAAACAACTGACAGCAGTGGGGTTGTCCGTGTTTTACTCAACAGGAAAAACTCTACATATGGGTTTTCATAAAAAGTATACTGTCCTTTAATGCATTTTCTAATGAATCTTCAATGTGAAATATTTGGGCAAATAATTTCTTAACTTTTCATAATCAAAATGTTATTTGCACTAGTGTTAGACACACGGAGTGGGAAAGTTCGCAATGCAGATGAAGAGCCAGATACTCCGAGTACAATAAACCCAAGTGTTGCAATGGCTGTAGCAGGAAATCAGTTCAGCTTAAAAACGTCTTCCATGACTATTTCATCAATGGTATGTTCAACCTTTTATTCTGACCTTGATGATACATTTACACATCTGCTCTTCTACTCTGTTCAAAAAAGATCTTATGTTTAGAAGAGGTACAGTAATTGCAGGGTAAACCAACTGCACCTTAGGGGATAAATATGACTTTTAACCCACTGAATGACAAAGAAGTCTCCAGTGCAATGTGATGCAATGCACTGTAGCTCTCTAGCATTCAAGAGGTTAAAAGCTCAATTTAATTTAAATGGAATTTATAATCAATAGAGATTTTGTAAATGTGTATATGTTCCAATGGTGCTGTTTTCCTTAGAATGACTCACTTTTCTTTTGACCAGTCCATAGGGCCCAAGGTAGACAATCAATTAACCATCTGAGTGCTTCGCCTGACAGAAAATAAGATACATTTTTGCTGGAAACTACTAAGAGAATACTAGCTGGCACAGTGATGTAAA
Organism: Rhinophrynus dorsalis; assembly: GCA_037306005.1. NCBI lineage: Eukaryota > Metazoa > Chordata > Amphibia > Anura > Rhinophrynidae > Rhinophrynus > Rhinophrynus dorsalis. Next base: position 409,321,942 of record CM074718.1, on the reverse strand, counting down.
AGTCAAAGCTGACACTTGAATGACTGATACCATACTTATGAATTCATTGATATTTGCAGAAATACAGTCAATCAAATAGCCTTTTGCTTTGCTTCAGAAGAGAAAAAAAGTGTTACATATATATATATATATATATATATATATATATATATATGTGAATCTACTGTTACTGTATTTTGGGGGTTTAGCCACTGTGACCTCTTTCCTTGAATTGTTTCTTTCAAAACTGCCTACATATCCTGTTAGCCAAAAGTCCAGCAGATGTATACATTGTACAAGAGAGGAAATCACACTTGTATTTCTAGAAAAAATATATTCTCTTGGTGCAGCATTGATCTTAATAGCATATGAAACCTCACAGGAAAGCTTCTTTAGCATATGTTAGCATAGGCTACTGATTTCAGAGAGATTACCATACAGAAATAAAAGTATGCATATCTCCTGAACTATGCATCTCCTGCGTTTGACTATCATGATATGCAGGTAGTTTGAACACTTTGAGTGCCAGAGTCATATCCAATGCATTGAAAAACAATGCAATGGATACTCCACTGACATTCAGAGGGTTAAATGAAGATTTTAGCCATGCACATTGAATTCAAGGTGACGGGTCTACTTTAATGCCCTCTACTCTATGGTCATGTGACCACCCTACAGCAACCATCCTCTATTTTGTTTCCTTATTATTTTATTACTGAATAAAGTATAATGTGTATTATAGACCTGCTAACTGACATAGCTAGCTTTATATAGCTAACAATATGTTGTGGATAAAAGCAAGCAATAATATGACATGCTTTGAATTGCTCCCCAGCCTACTAAAATGTACCCTACACTTAGTCTGGAATCAACCCGAAACCTGCTAACGTGCTTCCTGTGGATTATGAAGAATGCAGATCAGATCGTGATCCGGAAGTGGATTGCCTATCTGCCCACTCAGCAACTCAACAGGGTTCTGGATCTGCTCTACATGTGTGTGTCCTGCTTTGAATACAAAGTAAGTAATCAGCATGCATTTACAGGTACAGAAATTACTTGTCAGCATCATCAAAAATGTAACTAAACAAGCTACATCTCGCTATTGTATAGATAAATGCAGCTAGTTCCAGCTATTAATGCTGTTACTGATAGTGATAGTCAAACCATAACTTTTTGTTTTTGCAGTGGTTACATTTTGCCACCTTCTGATTAGGGATGGGCGAAAGTTTTCACCTCAAAAGCAAAACAGGAGAAAATTTGCACTTTTCGCCAAGCTGAACTTCTACCGAGCACATGGCAAGTTTCCCTTAAAGGGTATCACATTCCTACAGCATGCCATTCTGTGTTTGTGAGAGGAAGCCAGAGCAGCTAAGTTTTGAGCTACAGAAGACAGGCTAATAAAGTGGAGTTGAAGCTTAGTTTAGGGAATCTTGTAGACAGTACATTTGTTCTCTGTGTTAGGAGTGTCTGGGGGACAGGAAGGGAGCAAAGGAGGTTGACCCCAAATACCCCAACATTCTGACTGATTTGATTTGAAAGACACAGGCAGCAGCGGTCCAAGCTCCTTTCGCAGCTTGTTGTTATTAACTCTGTGTTATACGTATCTTGGGGTATGAGAGTGGCAGGATGAGTTAAAGCGGAACTAGCAAATGTTAACAACTTTAGCTTCAATAAGTCAGCATCTGGCGACTAGCTGCTTAGTAGCGCTAGTCACCAGAATTATTATCTTGTAAAGGAGAAATAGCCATTCTTCCCCGGCTGACAGGCAGGACGGATCGCGGCCATCTTGCCATAGTGACGTCCGCGTGCCTGCTCTGTCAGTCCCAGCCGGCTGTAGGAGGCGTTGCTAGGAGCCGTTCGGCTCCAGAAGGGACTGACAGAGCAGGCGTGCGGATGTCACTATGGCAAGGTCCGCAATCCGTCCTGCCTGTCAGTCGGGAAAGAATGGCTATTTCTCCTTTACAAGGTAATAATTCTGGTGACTAGTGCTACTAAGCAGCTAGTCGCCAGATGCGGAGTTATTGAAGCTAAAGTTGTTAACATGGCAAGATGGCCAGAGGAGCTGTTGTTTGCTCCAGATGAGGTGCCGTTAGACCCCCTGTGTTTGCTGATCGCCCGGCAGATAGATATAGTGCAGGAATACCAATACATCTGGAGTGAGCTGAGATGGAGGACAGCCCAGGAGTATGTGGAGACCCCCATAGTGTGGTCATCCAAGATGAGGGGAAGTGGAATTCAACCAATTGAAGCAGAGCTCCAGAGCATGGTAGCTGTGGAGGTGGTGGTGCACATACGGGAGGGTCCCAATCCAGCCGCTTTGACAGAGAACCCTGAGAAGCCCTATGGTGAGGATACCAGTGAGGGTGGAGAGAGACAGCTGCCCATGAGTTTTATGGAAATCACACTGAAAGATGGAAGCCAGCTGGATGCTGCTGCTTCCCAACAGCCCCTGCAGAACAAGGAGGTGGAGGACCCAGTCCATGGCCTAAAGGAGGGAGGTGACACAGAGAGGGAGGAAGCTTCTTGGAAGGGAGGCTATGGCAGGTAGCCGTAAGCCCCATCGGTCCACCGACGCACCAGATGCAGGTGGAGTAGCAACAGTTAAGATCTTAGAGTGCAGTGCTTCATGTTTCTGTGTCAGCCCCTTGGAAGGGGTTCCCAGCAGTAAGCCAAGGGGTTGCCAAGGGACTGACCTCTCTTCTGACATGTTGGGAACCTCCCACAGTGGAGATGTGTTCCCTTTTCTTGGATTTAGGAGCAGAAAGGCTCCAGTCACCCATGTTGGAGGATGGGCCAAGGGAGGAGGACATAAGGGGAGTTGGCTATGTCCTCCAACTCCTCATAAGGGGAGTTGGCTATGTCCTCCAACTCCTCATCCCAACTCCAGCAAGAGCTAAATTCACTTGCCTCTCCCATCTACATGCAAGTGACGGCCATCTGTTCCTACCTCCTGCATGATCCAGAGTATCCAGGACAAGAACTCATGGAGGGAATAACCTTACTGGGCAAACTTGTATGCTGTGACCGCCACATACCCCAACATTCTGTCTGACCGGTTGACGCAGGCAGCTGCAGTCAAAGTTCCTTGCTGATCTTGCTGTTGTTAACTCTGTGTTATACGTGTCACCAGGTGTGAGAAGGGAATCAAAGGAGGCTGACCCCAAATACCCCAATATTCTGTCTGACTGATTTGATTTGAAAGACACAGGCAGCTGTGTTTCAAGTTCCTTGATGATCTTGCAGTTTTTATCTCTGTCTTATACTTGCTTGGGGGTGTGAGTAACAAGGGAGGAAAGGGAGTTGACCCCAAATACTCCAACATTCTGTCTGACTGATATGATTTGAAAGACACAGGCTGCTGTGGTGCAAGTTCCGTTCTGATCTTGTTGTTATCTTTTTGCTAGGGAAGTATACAGAAAGAATCTTTTGAACAGGTTTTGTGTTTATTTATTTATTTTTACAGTGAAGACAACAACAAGTCACATTATATTGTTGATGATGGCATAATGGAGGAAGGTGTAACAGCTCAACTAACTGCTGCATCTGACAGTAAGACAAACAAGCACCAAAATACCTGTCCTCAAAGTAGTAGAGAACTTTGTGGAGGTAAAAATACATTTCTGAGACCTCTAAAAAGAAGTGGTGGGCGATGCTGAGGGTGACCTAATGATGACTTATGATGATGATGTAAATATCCCTCCAGCATCCTCCTCTTCTTCAGATACAGATGATATTCAGAGACATGATGACATGGCCTGGAAGTTAGCTGAAAGGCAAAGGCCCAGTCTTCAACCAATGAAATGGTGCACTGTGCCTGTCTATAAACTGTCTGAGAAAACAATTGGAAAGTCTGACCCTGGACAAGCAGAGATGGCAATAAATACACAGTCATTCTGTCAGTCATCATCAGCATCATCACCACTTCCAAGCCGTAGTCCCACTCAGCCACACACACTAATAGTGTTGAGTAACTAGCAACAGTATAGGTTATCAGCATCTATAGCCTTAGCTTTGATGAGTGCCTCTGGTGCTCTTGGAAGTGCAGCACCTTTGATACCTAGTAGTTGTACAATTTCAGCAACATCTAGCCCCAGTAGGCCTCTCAGGAACCCCTCAGTCTATGCAGTTCACAGTATGGAGATACTTCACTCAAGATCCAAAAGCTAAGCATGTTGCTATCTGTTGTCTGTGTAAGAAGCATGTGAGGAGGGGGAAATATCACGGTGCCCGTGCTATGCTGGCGACATTCTGTCTGTCTCACTCACAGCTAACTCTTATTGGTTGCAGTGGCCTTGACCCGCCCAGTATTTGTCCTTAAATACTGGGCCCTGTCACTTCGCTGTTGCCCTTTTGTGTTGTTTCTGTACCAGCACTTATTCCAGTTTCTCGTGTGATCTCAGTGTATGACCCGGACTGCCTGACTACTCTGCTGCATCTGTTCCTGCTCTGTGTACCGACTTAGATTGGCTGACGTTCCTGCTCCATGTACCGACCCGGCCTGGCTGACGTTCCTGCTCTGTGTACCGACTCGGATTGGCTGACGTTCCTGCTCTGTGTACCGACCCGGCCAGGCTGACGTTCCTGCTCTGAGTAAATTTGGATTGGCTGTCGTTCCTGCTCTGTGTACCGACCCGTTGGGCCTCCGTTCCCTATTTGTCCAGGATTGCCTGCAGCTCTATCTGTTGCTCTCGTTGGGTTTGGCATCTGGGCAGTGTTGCTTTACCGCATTATCATTCCTGCAGCCTGGTCTCGGTTACGGTCTGTTGCGCGGGCGACACTCCGGTGTGAGCCTTCCATTCTGAGTCCACGGTACGCTAGACCCTATTTCCTGCCATCAGCTGAGGTTCGTCTTCCTTGGGCGCCTTAGGCTACTATCCACCTCGGGCAGTCGACATTGGTCTGAGCGTTTGTTTACCCCCTTCAGGGAAAGGGCCATTCTCCACCTGTTGTTTGCATTGCAGTCTCCGTTGGGCACACTCTGGGCATACAGTCAGTCTTCCGTTACTGCTACGGCAGTCCATAAGCTTATTAAGGGCCTCCGCTTACTTCTGTGGCATTACTCGCTATTTATACTCTCCCTCTCCAGTGAAAGTCTTAAGGGCCTTGCGCTATTAGGGCCTGTCAGTCTTCCTGGCCTAACAGTAACCCATTCACTGCTGCCTTGTTTGAGTATCACACGAACTACCTGACTTGTGTCAGTATATTGTTATTACTGTATTGTGCAATTGCTGGACCTGTGTGGGTATTTACTTCTGTAACCTGTCCTGTGTCAGTACTATATTGTGTATATATATTACTGGACCCGTGAGGGTTATTGCCATTTTAAGTTTGTTCAATAAAACTTACTGTGTCTGAGTGTCAAACAAACCATTACAGTACAAAAGGGCCATAACCTCAGATGGTACAGGTGAAGGTAATGCACAAAGCATCCATTGGAGGATGGATTTACATGAGCAGCGTTTGGACCAGTTGGCACTGGCCGTGCAAACTATACTAGAGCGCACTGCTCATCTAGATAAACCGGTTCAAGCCTCGGTGGTCTCCCCCGTTTCGACACCGGGAGCTCAATCCCAGACGCAAGTGGCCTCGAGTAAAGGGTTAACCACCACAGCTCCATTACCTCTAAGATATGATGGCGAACCTACCCTGTGCAGAGGGTTTATCAATCAATTGGAAATTTTCCTGGAGCTAACTCCTCAAGCCTTTCCTAATGACCGAAGTAAGGTGGGCTTTATGATCTCGTTACTAACAGGCAGAGCTCTGTCTGGCATGGGCCAACCCTTTATGGGAATCCGCCAAACCCTGCACTAAGAACTTCAGTGAATTTGTGCGTGCCTTCCGCAGAGAGTTTGAAGTCCCAGGTAGAGCCGCCTCTGCTGCCAAAAGATTAATGGAGATACAACAAGTCTCCCGTACAATGGCGGATTATGCTATTGAATTTCGTACGTTGGCAGCAGAGGTAGGTTGGAACAATGAGGCGCTGGTGGCAGCATTTTCTCAGGGACTCACTGACCATATTAAAGATGAGACTGCAGCCAGAGATGTGCCTAACGATCTGGATGAGTTTATTGATTTTGTTATACTAATTGATTCCTGCATCCGTGAACAAATTGCGGCTAAAGACCGCAGGCAGCGGGCCAGAAATTTTGGACAGGCAAGTCAAAATTTCCCACCCATGCCTCCCTTGCCTCCCATGCCCCCTGACCGTACCCAGGAGAATGGTGAACCAAGGCAGCTAGGGTTCACCAAGTTGACTAAGGAAGAACGGGCGCATTGCCGAAGACAGGGCCTCTGTCTGTATTGTGGCCAACCAGGACATCTATTGCGTACCTGTCCGGTACGGCTAGGAAACGGCCACACCTAGGCTACCTTGGGGTACAGGCCCTAGGTGGCGTTCAGCAGTCCTTAGACCCAGTTAATCAGAAACCCGCTATCCAGTCTGTGATCTTCTGGGCAGAACACTCGGTGGAGGTTCTGGTCCTGGTTGACTCCGGGGCAGCCGGATATTTTATGGACAATTCTTTTGCTGCGCTACACAAGATTCCGCTAGTTGAGAGGGAATCCCCCTAGCTTTTGAGGTCATTGATGGCAAACCATTGGTACCAGCTCAGATCACCATGGAAACAATACCTCTATCTTTGAATATTGGGGCACTCCACACAGAGAAAAAGCAGTTTCAGATTATCCAGTCTCCTCACCATGCGGTCATCCTGGGGTTTCCATGGTTACATTTACACAACCCCAGGTTTGACTGGCAGACTTGTGAGATAATGTCCTGGTCTGAATATTGTATGGGACATTGTGTCTCTCACCCGACTAAGATCATGTGTACCTCTCCCTCCGTGCAAGCTGAATATCGCCAATTCAGTGACGTTTTCAGTAAGGGAGAGGCTAGCGCTTTGCCTCGGCATCGGACGTATGACCGCGCTATTGATTTGCCTCCTGGCGCTGTGTCCCCCCGGGGGCGCACGTACCTGTTGTTGTGCGAGGAAAACCAGGCCATGGAGGAATATATCTCAGATACCCTCACATGAGGTATTATCAGAAAGTCTACCTTGCCTGCAGGGGCTGGTTTCTTTTTTGTAAAAAAGAAAAATGGCGAATTACGACCCTGCATCGATTATTGTGGTCCGAATAAGCTCATGTCCAAAAACGCCTACCCGATACCACTCATCACTGAATTGTTTGACAGGTTGAAAGGCTCCTCTATTTTCACTAAGCTAGATTTATGGGCTGCATATAACCTGATCAGAATAAGAGCTGGGGACGAGTGGAAAACGGCGTTCAATACTAGATCTGGACACTACGAATACCTAGTCATGCCGTTTGGGTTATGTAACGCTCCTGCAGTGTTCCAAGAACTGATTAACGTTATCCTCCGTGATATGCTACAGTCATGTGTAGTGGTCTGTCTTGATGATATACTCATACATTTGTCTAGTTTGTTGCAACACATCATGGATGTGTCTGAAGTTCTGCTCAGATTACGTAAAAACTAATTATTCTGCAAAATCGAGAAATGTGAGTTCCACAAGTCCATGGTGCCCTTTCTGGGCTTTGTGATATCTAAAGATGGCATCGCTATGGACAAGGATAAGCTCGCAGCAGTGTTGCAATGGCCACGACCCAAGGGACTCAAGGCAATCCAGCACTTTCTCAGGTTTGCCAATTATTATAGAAAGTTTATTCGAGACTTCTCCACAATTGTTAAACCTCTGTCTTACCTTACGCATAAGGGCGCCAATCCCTCCCAATGGTCTGAGACAGCTGAACCGGCCTTTGTGACACTGAAGTCCGCTTTTGCATCCGCTCCTGTGTTATCCCACCCTAACCCCTCCCTCACATTCACCTTGGAGGTTGATGCCTCTGAGACCGGGGTAGGGGCAGTATTGTCACAGCGTCCGGTCCCTGGGTGTATACGGAGACCATGTGGGGTTTTCTCCAAAAAGTTGTCCAGTGCCCAGAGTAATTATGAGATTGGTGACAGAGAACTCTTGGCAATTATTCTCACTCTCAAGGAATAGCGCCACTTGCTGGAAGGTACTAGGACTCCTGTGTTGATCTTGACTGACCATAAAAACCTGACGTACCTTTCGTGAGGCTAAGAGGTTGTCCGCTCGACAGACCAGATGGGCCTTGTTTCTGTCTCGCTTCAATTTTATTGTATCCTACTTGCCTGGTTCCAAGAATGTTAGGGCAGATGCCCTGTCCAAGCAACTTGGTCCAGAAACAGATAAAGATGAGGTCCCTGTACCCATCATGCCGCCTGATCGCATTTTAGCTACCCTGCGTACCAGCATCACTTCGCCCCTGGGGGAAGAGATTCTCTCTACCCAGGCTGCCGCACCCCCTGACACCCCAGTGGGCAAGAGTTTTGTAGCTGAGCCATTTTGTACCCGCCTTCTTGAAGTATATCATGCATCCTGAGCAGCTGGGCACATAGGGAGAGACCAATTGATCTGGTCTCTTTCCCAGTTATTTTGGTGGCCTTCTCTACGTGCTGACTGCACTGCATTCACAGCAGCTTGTACTACATGTGCTCGTGTCAAGTCCCCTAGACACCTCCCAGTTGGGTTACTTCAACCAGTGCCTAATGGCTAGAGTCCCTGGTCCCACGTGTCTATTGATTTCCTGGGAGAATTGCCAGTGTCTAGGGGTTACTCGTTTATCCTGATGGTAGTCGATAGATTTTCTAAGATGGCACACTTTGTTCCCCTTCCTGGCCTTCCCTCGGCCCAGGAATTGGCTATTGTCTTTGCCAAAGAAGTGTTTCGGTTGCATGGGGTACCCAGGGTACTGGTGTCAGACCGTGGGAGCCAATTTGTGTCCAAATTTTGGAGAGCATTCTGTGATCAGATGGGCATACAGTTGTCCTTTTTGTCTGCCTACCATCCCCAGACCAATGGAGCCGCTGAGCGTGCCAGTCAGGGAATGGAACAATTCCTACACTGTTTCGTGTCTGATCATCATGATAATTGGGCCGACCTGTTGCCATGGGCAGAGTTCGCCAGGAACTGTGCAGTTAATTCATCGTCTGGGCGCTCCCCATTCCTCATCAACTACGGGTTCCAACCATGCTTGCTCCTGGACTCATTTCAGACGCAGCAGATTCCAGCTCTGGACGAGCATATCGAGCAACTCCGTTCCACCTGGGCACAGGTACAAAGGACCCTCAGTAAATCATTCCAGCGTTATCAGGTCCAAGCTAATCACAGACGTTTGCCGGCGGTCTCCTTCCAGGGTGGGGATAGGGTATGGTTATCCTCCAGAAACCTCAATTTGCAAGTTCCTTGTAATAAGTTGGCTCCCTGGTTCATTGGTCCGTTTAAAGTTATCCACAAAATTAACCGAGTCTCGTATGCCCTGGATCTCCCAGCATTCATGCGAATTCACAATGTGTTCCATGTATCCCTCCTCAAGCCATTGATATGCAATCGTTACACTACCACTCCTGCGGTCCCCGGTTCTGTCCAAGTGCAAGGTCAGTAGGAGTGCGAAGTGCAAAATATCATTGACTCCCGAAGGTTCAGAGGGAAATTACAATACTTGGTCCATTGGAAGGGCTATGGCCCTGAAGAGCGTTCCTGGGTCAATCAGAATGACCTCCATGCTCCCAGATTGCTGCGTACATTTCATAACAAATTCCCTCAGAAACCTGGTCCCTCTTCTGGAAGAGGGGGTCGTTGAGAGGGGGTACTATCACGGTGCTCGTGCTATGCTGGCGACATTCTGTCAGTCTCACTCACAGCTAACTCTTATTGGTTGCAGTGGCCTTGGCCCGCCCAGTAATTTGTCCTTAAATGCTGGGCCTTGTCACTTCGCTGTTGCCCTTTCATGGTGTTTCTGTACCAGTGCTTGTTCCAGTTTCTCATGTGATCTCAGTGTATGACCCGGACTGCCTAACTACTCTGCTGCATCTGTTCCTGCTCTGTGTACCGACTCAGATTGGCTGACGCTCCTGCTCCGTGTACCGACCAGTTGGGCCTCCGTTCCCTATTTGTCCAGGATTGCCTGCAGCTCTCTCTGTTGCTCTCGTTGGGCTTGGCATGCGGGCAGTGTTGCTTTACCGCATTATCATTCCTGCCGACTGGTCTCGGTTACGGTCCGTGTCGCACGGGCGACACTCCGGTGTGAGCCTTCCATTCTGAACCCACCGTACCATAGACCCTATTTCCTGCCATCAGCTGAGGTTGGTCTTCCTTGGGCACCACCTCAGGCAGTCGACATTGGTCTGATTGTTCGTTTACCCCTTCGGGGAAAGGGCCATTCTCCACTGGTTGTTTGCATTGCAGTCTCCGTTGGGCACACTCTGGGCATAAAGTCAGTTTTCCATTACTGCTATGGTAGTCCATAAGCTTATTAAGGGCCTCCTCTTACTTCTGTGGCATTACTCGCTATTTATACTCTCCCTCCCCAGTGAGAGTCTTAAGGTCCTTGCGCTGTTAGGGCCTGTCAGTCTTCCTGGCCTAATAGTAACCCATTCGCTGCTGCCTCGTTTGAGTATCACACGAACTACCTGACTTGTGTCAGTATATTGTTATTACTGTATTGTACAATTGCTGGACCCATGTGGGTATTTACTACTGTAACCTGTCCTGTGTCAGTACTATATTGTGTATATATATATTACTGGACCCGTGAGGGTTATTGCCATTTTAAGTTTGTTCAATAAAACTGTGTTTTACCTAACTTACTGTGTCTGAGTGTCAAACAAACCGTTACAGTAAAGTAAGCTCACACATAGGAACCACTTCAGTGAGTTTACACCTGAAGCACAGCCACAGTTCTGACTGGATACACTATCAACAGGTCAGAGGTGCAGAAGTATTCTTAAATGTTCCCAGGGCTATGGAGTTTATAATAGAAGTGCTGTTGATGTGTAAGGGAGTGTCCCAATATTTTCTACTCCTGCTGCAGAGGAGTATGAGTCTGAGTTTGTTTTTGGAGATGATGAGAGTCAGAGTGCCTACATATAATGTCACTACCCCCACCACAAGTCATGTCATCAAAGCAATAAAGTTATACACTTTTTCTACTGCCATCCCACACCTGCACAAAAACAGTACAAAAATACGCCTGTGGAATAGTAAACTTGATAAAATGTAGGAGGTTGACATGCTGCCCTTATCTTTTGTTGAAAACAGTATTCTATCAAAATGTTGCCCTCAATTTGGCAACCAACCCATTAATTATGTTGCTAGGTTGAAATTGGCAACATAAGAATCGCTCCTACATGACAAGGGTGACATGAGCAACAAAGAAAATGGGCAAAAAAGTGTACCAAGAGGAGCCGAATTAGCAAAGAGATTTACATGCAGCAGATGCAGACTAGCAAGCCTGACTGTGATGACCCAATCGGTATGAATGAAGGTGTTGTGATGTGGCACTCAAAGGGTTAATGGACAGATATCTAGTTTGTTGCAACACATCATGGATGTGTCTGAAGTTCTGCTCAGATTACGTAAAAACAAATTATTCTGCAAAATCGAGAAATATGAGTTCCACAAGTCCATGGTGCCCTTTCTGTGCTTTGTGATATCTAAAGATGGCATCGCTATGGACAAGGATAAGCTCGCAGCAGTGTTGCAATGGCCACGACCCAAGGGACTCAAGGCAATCCAGCACTTTCTCAGGTTTGCCAATTATTATAGAAATTTATTCGAGACTTCTCCACAATTGTTAAACCTCTGTCTTACCTTACGCATAAGGGCTCCAATCCCTCCCAATGGTCTGAGACAGCTGAACCGGCCTTTGTGACACTGAAGTCCGCTTTTGCATCCGCTCCTGTGTTATCCCACCCTAACCCCTCCCTCACATTCACCTTGGAGGTTGATGCCTCTGAGACCGGGGTAGGGGCAGTATTGTCACAGCGTCCGGTCCCTGGGTGTATACGGAGACCATGTGGGTTTTCTCCAAAAAGTTGTCCAGTGCCCAGAGTAATTATGAGATTGGTGACAGAGAACTCTTGGCAATTATTCTCGCTCTCAAGGAATGGCGCCACTTGCTGGAAGGTACTAGGACTCCTGTGTTGACCATAAAAACCTGACGTACCTTTCGGAGGCTAAGAGGTTGTCCGCTCGACAGGCCAGTTGGGCCTTGTTTCGGTCTCGCTTCAATTTTATTGTATCCTACTTGCCTGGTTCCAAGAATGTTAGGGCAGATGCCCTGTCCAGGCAATTTGGTCACTCAAAGGGTTAATGGACAGATTTGAATGAACTCATACTCACACCATCCTTTAACCCTTTGAGTGGGCCTATTGGGCCATCACAGTCACGCTTGCTATTCTGCATGTAAATCTCGTTCGCTAATTCGGCTCAGCTTGGTACACTTTTTGCCAGTTTTTTTTTGTTGCACATGTCGCCCTTATCATGCGGGCAAGATTCTTATGTTTCCATTTCAAACTGGCAATATATTTATTGCACCCCTGGGGTGGTCGCCAAATTCAGGGTGACATTTTGTTAGTGAACTGCAGAGGCTTTATATAACTGATGCCATGTGTTTCACACTGCTGAAATATGCCAAGCCACGGTTATAGTTGAAGGATGGTTGTGCCAATGTTTTAAACAACTTTTTATTAGGAAATTTACAAAACAAATAACATACAAACAAGCTGAGCAAGGTTACATTGTATCAGCCATAAACACAACAAGGTAACCCGCACCTAGCAGATCAACTGCTTATCAGAGTTCCAGTGACAGTTCCCTCATGCCGTAGCTGTGATATTTATTGCATGTCCCATTTTCAGATACGAATGTTTGTATGTGTAGAGATGCTAGCTGCTCTTTAACAACATTTAAAAACATTTCTGTCACAAAGCAAACGTAATAAATATTGTGACTGCTGCTTCAAAGATTGAATTGCTCTGTCTCTGGAACGTGCATCTGTCAGTACCATAGTCAATGCACCCTTTCAATGCCAGAGCAGAGAAAGAAAGCATCAGTGGGTGTGTTAGTGTGTAAATTAATTTGTATAAGAGGGCGTATGGGTGAGTGTGTGTGTGTGTGTGTGTGTGTAAGTCTTGTTTATGTGAGAGTATATGTATGAGGGTTTGTGTGTTAGATGACCAGTTTTACATTTGGTGTCCTGGCAATGCATTTATAAACCCACAAGGGCAGAGGAATACAACCACTATTAAGTACAGAGTGCAGCAGGAATCATAAGTGCCCTCCCTTCCCTCCAATCTCATCCATGTGGCCTACAGCGATACAAAAGGCCACAGTATATTTTTAAACTTTAGCCAATCGCAGGCAGAAACTTTCTCATTATGTGTTAGGCTGAAAAACAAAGCCAGGATATATGGGCCATGATCTTGAAACACATTGGAAGAGATGCCCTAAGGGGTGATAAAGAGGTGATAAACAGGAGATAACTTATCCATTAATATAACTTCTTCCATTCCATGTTATTCCGCTTGAGAAATCCTAGTGCATAGGCTTCATAGAATAGCATAGAAATTGGAGCAGTGATATCACTGGAGAAGTTATCTCGACTTTATTACTTCTTTATCACCCCTTATTGCATCTCCCCCATTGTGCTGGGATGAGTGTACACTGGCCATTTTTTATTTAAAACCTGCAGGATGAAAAACCTCATCCTGTTCTCTCTGGGGGGGGTTTCTTCTACAGTCACTTTAGAAATCTGAGCTGCCAACCTGGAATTCTCTCTCAGAACATAATTTAGCACGTGAAAAATATCACCTGCAATAGAATATCAATTTTAGATTATCTTTTGCTTTGTTTTGTGGTATTGAAATACCACAAACTGATATATTGACTATTGATTTGTCAAAACAGTAGGGCTGCAACTAACGATTATTTTGATAATCGATTAGTTGGCCGATTATTTTTTCGATTAATCAGATAAAAAAACCCAATATGCTAATTTTTCATTATTTAAACTGATTTAATGAACAAACAGTGTTAAAAACAAACAGCAGAATAAAAAACTTTACACATTAACATGTGTCACTATTATTATTTCACCATGGGGTCTATGCACCTCTTTCTCCCCCTTGTGCCTCTATTTCTTCCCCCTTGTATTTCTCTCTCTCCCCCTTGCGCCTCTATTTCTTCCCCCTTGTACTTCTCTCTCTCCCCCTTGTGCCTCTTTTTCTCCCCCCTTGTACTTCTCTCTCTCCCCCTTGTGCCTCTATTTCTTCCCCCTTGTACTTCTCTCTCTCCCCCTTATGCCTCTATTTCTCCCCCCTTGTACTTCTCTCTCTCCCCCTTGTGCCTCTATTTCTCCCCCCTTGTACTTCTCTCTCTCCCCCTTGTGCCTCTTTTTCTCCCCCCTTGTATTTCTCTCTCTCTCCCCCTTGTGTCTCTCTCTCCCCCTTGTACTTCTCTCTCTCCCCCTTGTACTTCTCTCTCTCCCCCTTGTGCCTCTTTCTCCCCCCTTGTACTTCTCTCTCTCCCCCCTTGTACTTCTCTCTCTCCCCCTTGTGCCTCTTTCTCCCCCCTTGTACTTCTCTCTCTCCCCCATTGTACTTCTCTTTCTCCCCCCTTGTACTTCTCTTTCTCCCCCTTGTACTTCTCTCTCTCCCCCCTTATACTTCTCTCTCTCCCCTCTTGTGCCTCTCTCTCCCCTTGTACCTCTCTTTCTCCCCCTTGTGCCTCTTTCTCCCCATGTACTTTTCTCTCTCTGTCTCCCCATGTACTTTTTCTCTTTCTCTCTCTCACCCTTGTGCCTCTCTCCCCCTTGTATGTCTCTCCCCCGTACCTCTTTTTCACTTTCCTGCATTGATGACATCCGGTGCGCAACCACGCCAAACGCGGAGACGCCGCGTGGAGCGTGCAGGGGTTTTCTTCCTCAGTCTGGGTGCCAGTTTTAAACTGGCCTCAGAACAGAGGAAGAAAATACCTGCAAACTCCATGCGGCGTCTCCGCGTTTGGCGTGGTTGCGCACTGGATGTCATCAATGCGGGAAGTAAGAAGACAGCATCCGGCGGCTGTGGGGCTGCTGGGCGGAACAACGAATTGCTGCACAACAAATCGATAATGAGAATAGTTGGCAACGATTCTCATTATCGATTTTTATCGATTTTATCGATTCGTTGTTGCAGCCCTACAAAACAGCACATTTTCCTTCTGCAAATCAACTATAATTGAAAGGGATAGTAATACTTCTATTAAAGTTGATGTCCGATTCGCCTTTATTTATTTTTTTTAAAACATAGCACTGTATTTTCAAGCACTATTCAAGTCGAAAGGATCCCCCTCTCGCCTCTTCTGGCCACCTCCTATTAGATATGGAATCCGGTTGTGGGACCGGACGGATGCAGCGAGGGACAATCTTCTTTCAGTAAGTATAAGGAAAACCCTGCCCCCCTTTGATGAAGGAGGGCAGGATTTTCCTTTTGCTTGCTGAAGATTGTCGCTCACCACGCTCCATCTGCACCTGACTGCGAGGCTGAGTGACACATGGAAAGGGGCGGGAGGGGGGGTCCTTTCGGCTTGAATAGCGCTTGAACTACAAACCTGTATGTAATGAAATGTAGTGCTACATGTTAAAAAAAATAAAGAAGCCTCGGACTTCAATAGATCTATTGCTATCCCTTTGAATATGCAAATTTTGCACACGGAAGGCTCCTTTCTCCTGGAATATTGTAGCAAGTTTTGTCACACTGCACATTTTATCACACCTAATCTATTCCAGTTCAATTTATTTTATTGCTCTCACTATTATAAAAACAGCTTGTCTGCAGTCTTGTCTGTGCTAACCTGTATGATTTATAAGGAAATTTTGTTTACTCAGGGAAAGCAGTCATCAGACAGAGTTAGCAGCTTGGTTCTTCAGAAGTCAAAGGACGTTAAGGCACGCTTGGAAGAAGCATTGCTCAGAGGCGAGGGTGCCAGGGGAGAAATGATGAAACGATGGAAAACCGGTACTATAAATTTAGTAATCAACATAATAACCTATTTCTAGTAAGCTTTCGTACGAATATTTAAGTAATGTCTTTTCACACGTTTCTTGCTTCAGCTCTCATGAAGCGAGCAGTTGTTTTGCAAAACTGCTGTCAATAAGAAAGTATATATTTGTTATCAATACACAATTCTCGGGTAACAGGAAAATCTCCAGTGCATTGTTTCACAGTATATTGGATACCTGTCTAAGATCTAAAGAATTAAGGACCATATTCAGGAAGCAAAAGAAGTGCAATTCTAGCAAATTGGATGCAGAAAAGGGGTCAATGAAAATCACCTTTATTTTAAATAAAGCTTTTAATAGCTTCATTTAAATCAATGGGAATCTGGGGAATTTTTATCTGTCCTCTGTAGTACAGTTGCTTTGCACCAGAATTGATTATATTTTGCTTTCTGCATAAGGACCCAAAGTGAAAATACATCTGACTAATTTTGGCCATAAAACATACACATTAATTTATTTGGTCCTTTTGTCTTATTTTGCAACTTACAATGACCAACTACAGTTCATCGATGACTTCTTCAGGTAATAAGACTAATTATTGTGGGTATTATATTTCACTGATCTTTATTTATCTCACAGTATTACAATCAGGGTTTTTTTTTCTAAATTATACATCTTTTGGTTAATACTCTCATTTGTATTTCATTTTCACAAGACTTCTGCTTTTATAACTATATTATATACCAGTGGTTCTCACCTCCTGCCCTCAGGAGGGAATTCTCTGCTAGAGCACAGGTGTGGTGATCAGAGGCTCATTCACATTGATTAACTCACCTGTGCTCTAACAAGGAAATCATCCAATCCTGGCCTGTTAGTGGGTCCTGAGGACAGGAGTTGAGAACCACTGTTATATACCATCAGGACATACAATTAAACATGTGCCATGTGCTCTATAAAAACAGTGTTTGCTGCACAGAACATGCAAAGGTGACCTGATCCCTTTCACTCACAGGAAATGATAGGTTTGCTGGACTTAATGAAAACCTAAGGTGGAGAAAAGAGCAGACACAGTGGCGCCAAGCTAACGAGCGACTAAATATGTGAGTATAATTTCACTTTTAACTCCATTGATGCTAGAACAGTCTTCACTGCATTGCAGAGCAATGCATTGGAGACGTCGCTAGCATACAAGGGGTTAATAATGGAAATGTTTGCGCAGCACTTTAGTAGTGGTTTACAGGAACATTCATATTAAAATATATGTTCCTCTTATAAGTTGGTATACTGTAATATTCAGTTATTCATGTAACATTTCCCATAACTTAATAAAACTTAAAGGAGCAGTACAAATGCTTGGCTGTACCCAAGACCTAGGAAAAATGAGTTACCATAGCTCGAAACTCTGTGTAACTCCTGTTTTATATCTCGGAGATCTGCAAAGCTGGATGACGTCAGTGCTCATGGGAGATTACTCTTCTCTCTATTAAGCTCTATGGAAGCCTACTCTCAGTGAATCCACCATGAATGGACTTCTATACAAATGGGAACCTTGCAGATCTTTTCTCCAATATACAATAATAACTATGCTCTATCGAAACTAAATTCTAAGAGCTCTTGGGGCACAGCCAAGCATTTAATTTGCCTTTTATGGACCATGTACTCCCCTTTAAGATATATCTGTATATATATATATATATATATATATATATATATATATATATATATAGACAGAATTTAGCAAGTCTTTGGCAAACCAACTGCAATATAGGGGACAAGTGCAAACTATGGTATATTTTATTGAAATTAGGCTTTTAACTCTTTGAATTTAGTAGCAGTGTTTCCTAAAGTGCAGTTGGTTTTCTGCACAATTGCTCCATTTTTCTTTTATACTTCAAGTGGAACAGTAACTTTGTAACAACTAGATGATTTTAAAAGTGCTTTAAAAAACAAACTATATTTATATTAGGCAATTTTATTTAAAACAATAGCTTATAAGGCATTTAGCTTTATTTATTTGTCAATACAAGTCCTCCAAAACATTCCTCACAGCTCTGCTTTGCCAACTGCCACTTCCTGCCAGGAAGTACTAGGTCACCTGCATAAACTGGAACATAAATAAAGCTAAATATCTCAGAAATTATTGCGTGAAATTAAAAAACACTAAAATAAGTATTTTGGATGCTCTTTTAAAACTCACCTATTTGTTACAAATGACAGTTCCACTGTAACCCCTTATTGTCCAGCAGTCCTGGGATAGGACTACCCTTAACCCCTTAATGACCTGCCGTGCACGCATTTTTTTTTAAAAAAAATCCTATTTCAGGGCTCCAAAAACTGCGTGCAGCTGTGCAGGGAGCCCTGAAGTCCATGATGGCCCTGACATGTCATGGGTCCTTATGGCTCGCCAACCTATGATGTGCCAGGACCGTCAAGGGTCCTTAAGGGGTTAAGGACCTCATGGACATCATCCGGAGAGATGGCACACGTGAGCGATCACATGTACCGGCTTGCTGAAAGAGGCTGAAACTGACCTCTCCGGTCTTGGAGCAGTCAGGTTCAGACTGCCTCGCAGGCACGCTGTGATCACAAAAGCCATGACATGCCAGGACCGCCACTGGTCCTTAAGGCATGGAGACTGGTGACGGTCCTGGCATGTCAGTGCTCCTTGAGGGGTTAAAGTCTATAGAACCTTACTCACAAAAGAAAATATGAGCAATTGTAGAAGAACCACACTGTGGTTGATCTATGTTGATCTATGTGGAGCTTTTAACCTGTAGATTGCGAACCTCTCTAGTATTCAAGCAGTTGAAATGCCCATTTTATTCAATTGAAATGTTTATTTGTTCCCTATGGTGCAGTTAATTTATCCCAGAATTGCTCCTTTGTGTAAGGCCCAACATAGCGCATGTGTTATTTATCAACAGGCTCAGAGAAAGCTATTTCCTTTGTATCTGTGAGTGCCTGCTCTGCCAAGACAGGAGAGACAAGGAAAATTGCTTGCTCTAGCCTACTGAAAAATTGCACATGTAACATCAACGGGCCTTTATGCACAAAAGAAGTGCAACTCTGGTACAAACCAGGGAAGAAATAATTTGACATGCTAGAGTACTGCAGCTACCTGCCCACAGGGAGTGTCCAGTTTCAGGTACAAATTGTATTTTATTCACACGTGGGCGTTCACTGTATAGTGATTCGTTTGTTATCTCGGCAAGTTATAGTTCCTTCATTGTGGAGCAAACAGGTGGACTATAACAGTTCTGTGACCTGTGTGAGGGGTCTAACAACAAAATGGCTAACTTAGCTGATGTACCATGAGTAATGTTCAGTACATAAATATACTAGTGTAAAAGCCCATGTACACGGGCCAAAGTGTGTCACTCAGAACTACACCTTCCAACAATATGTGCATTCGGGCAGTGTCTACTGTGCGTGACTGCATCAGCCAAACATACAGTGTTCGGGCTGTTTCTACTGAGCATGACTGCATCAAACAAACATATATCTGGCCTTTTATTATTACTGATATACTGTATGTTGTACTATACATTTGATGGAATACATATTTCATAGAACACATAGCAATTCATTATGGGTGTGTGTGTTATCCTTCCTGATGGGTTGAAGGACAGCAAGGAAAATGTTGCTGAATTTGTGTTAATCTCTTTGTATTTTAACCTCTTGGGGACCAGAGGGGTGTGCAGTGCATTGTTTCACAATGCATTACTCACCCCCCTTCTTGTCTTCAAGGGGTTAAGCAGAGCTTGTTTTTTTAATGGACAATAAATACTTATAAGCTAAATGTGTTCTTATTAACCATGCATGTTGCTCCGTAAAGAAAAAAAACTCAAACCAAACGTAAAAATAATAATTCCTCTAGACTGCTGAAAAATAGTGGAAATATTTATTTATTTGATTGTTTGTTCTTTCTGTGATAGGGCGAAAGCTGAAATGGACCAAGAAGCCATAATGTGTGGAAACCTGGCTACTGAGGCCAATTTGATCATTTTGGATATGCTGGAAATTATCATACAGGTACAGTAGTAATAGCCAGTCAGGATAATGCACTAAGAGGAAATTATCATACAGGTACAGTAGTAATAGCCAGTCAGGATAATGCACTAAGAGGAAATTATCATACGGGTACAATAGTAATAGCCAATCAGGATAATGCACTAAGAGGAAATGATCATACAGGCACAGTAGTAATAGGCAATCAGGATAATGCACTAAGAGGAAGTGGAACAATTGTGTGGAAAAATCAATTGTACTATATGGGACAAAAATGTTCCCATTGATTTAAACAGGGCTTTTAACCCCTTGAATTCTAGAGGTCTCCAACTCATTCATGTTGTAGAAATTTAGTCGTTTTTTGATACTATATATTTTTATTTTAAAATAGATGTTTATATGTATTCATGAATTGTGTTTTCTTTCTTTAGACCAACTTATCTATGGAGTGCAAAGATAGCCTACTTGGAGGAGTACTGAAAGTTCTTGTACACTCCCTAAGTACTAATCAGAGCAACATCTACCTGTCTCATTGCTTCTCCACCATACGACTGCTCATTATCAAGGTAAAAACAACATTCTTGGACACTTATCAATCACACTGTGGGCAGGAATTAACTCTGATTTTTATATCATAAATTGCTATTGTAATCCCTGGATAAAATGTAGGTAATACCAACGATAAATGTATCACCTTCAAAAGGACCTTCATTACATTATCTCTATAAAGAAAAACGCTATAACAAAAGGTTTTACCAAGACAGATGTCCTTCAAACAGCAGTCAGTTATACCTATATAGTTTTGTTCCATTTATTCTCTGTAGAATATTGCTAGTAAGGCTAATTTTATAAAGTTTGGAAACTACAAGATGAACAAGAGGTTGCACCATAGTATAACACTGTGATGAGTAGTATTAAAAATGAAATAAAGAATATTACTCACAATTAAAATTGTCAACTAATAAACCTGACACAAATGCTAGTGGAGAGTATAGCCCGTCTCTGTGGTCACTCTCATGTCGATATGTGTTGAAAAGACAATAATGGTACTAAGTGTACCAATAAATGAAAAAGACCATGTCTTTTTATTTATTATTAAAACCAAGGCTCAAAATTTCAAATCCTGAGCTACTAGCCAGGCCCAAAAAGTTACTCACCACCAGTTTCCACACCTACCTCTACCCATAGCCCCGCCTTTAACCCTACCCATGTCCCCACCTTTAACCCCACCCATCTCAAGTTTGGAGCCCTAATAATTCCTAAAGAGGGACACTTAGGAGGTACAGATTCCTACTATCTCCTAAAGAGGGACACTTGGGAGGTATAAACCACTACTATCAACTAAAGAGGGACACTTGGGAGGAATGGACCCCTACTATCTACTAAAGAGAGACACTTGGGAGGAATGGACCCCTACTATCTACTAAAGAGAGACACTTGGGAGGTACAGACCCCTAATATCTCCTAAAGAGGGACACTTGGGAGATATGGCTACATAGGGAACAAATGAAAATTCTCATTGATTTGAATTGGGCTTTTAATTCCCTGAATGCTAGAGGGGGCTCCAAGACATTGTGAAGCAATGTGTTGGTGACCTCTCTAGCATTAAAGGGGTTAAAAAGTCCCATTTAAAACAGTAGACACTTGGGTCAAATTATTTGGACCCTATGCTTCAATTTGTTTACTCCACAACTGATCATTTTCTTTATACATGCGGCCTTGACCCTATGAATGCCAGAGGGGTATGCAAAGCAATGTGTTTTGTATCCCTCTGGCACTGAAAGGGTTAAAACTAAGGTTGACTAGTCACTCCAATTAGAACAGAACAAAAGCCTCGTTACAATAAATTAAAGGAGAAAGTAACACACAGCTGGCTGACTTCACTGTCATCCATACTACTAGGTCTTTCTTGCTGCCCTCTCACATAAGTTCAATCAGTGTCATGCATCTGAGACAAAAATTTAGTAAATTTGATACCTTTATTGGCTAACTAAACAGATTTACAATGCAAGCTTTCAAGACTTCTTAGGTCTCTTATCAAGATGTCTTAGGTCTCTTTCTCTGGCATGGAAGAGACCTAAGAAGTCTTGAAAGCTTGCATTTTAAATGTTTAATTAGCCAATAAAGGTATCAACTTTACTAAATTTTTGCCTTCTGTATTTCTGCGGCTAACACGGTACCACCTCTCATCTGTTATCAACATGCATCTGAGAGACAGAGCCAAATATTCAGGATAAGTGGACAGGGTGAAAACTCCAGTGTCTTTCTTCCCTTCGGCCGGCCGTCTTTCTGTCCTCCACCCCACCTCTCTCCTAACCAGGCTCTTCCTTCCCCCACCAACAAAAACATATATTGCTTCCTTCCACATCCTCAAGAAGTTAACCTTTTGAGTGCCAGAGAGGTATCTATTATTATTAATCTTTATTTATAAAGCGCCAACAAATTCCGCAGCACTTTACAATAGGGAATAGACATACAGGGGTATTAAATAGTACAATCAAATGTGAAGAACAGAAGATCAGAGGGCCCTAATCGTGAGAGATTACAGTCTAATGCATTGAATACCTTTCTGGAACTCAAAGGGTTAAACCCCAGCACGCGCACACACACACATACACACGTACGTGACCCTCCTCTAACAATGTTCTGTCCCACTCAGTCCCTTTAAGTTCCATCAAAACATAAATAAATGCATGCATCTAGCGGTTATAAGCTACTTTTATGCAAAGCAACTTGTAAGCACAGTTACATTTGAATGCCCCATTATACCTATGATGAGGAAACAGGAAATAATTTCCCCTGTGGTAGTTAAAAAGTTAAACTGTAAAATAGAGATCGTTAATTGCTAGACCTTCAGATATTGGGAACTATAACTCCCACGTCCCCAACCATAGAGGTCAAGCAAGAGACTAGCCTTGTCATAAACCATGTGGAGACCACACATGCAACGGCTGTAAGTATTTAGTTTAGATCACATTAGGAAGATTTGGACATCCCAAACGCATTACTCTACAAGGGTTAATTAATAAGTCATTTTGGATGGCTTTTAAATGAAACAAAGTGAAACACATTACAACAAATTATTAACCCTTTGAGTGCCATAGGGGTACACAACTTATTGCTTTGTTAAGTTGATGACAGTTTGTAGTGACCTGCACAGTGCAGCTGTCAGTGTAACTATATGCGAGTTGTAACGTCTGTGTGTGTGGTAACATAATGACGCATGGTAATTGTGCTCACTCACTGCTCCTGGTGATTTCCATCTTTACAGTTTTAGCACCAGCACTGCGAAGAACCATCAACCCGATGGCCCTTTAACTCCTCCCAGAGTATCACTTATGGTTTTTAGACACTCACACTGACACCAGCCGGCATGTAATTCCACCACCTATTTCCCTGAGAGACGCACCCAATGGTTTCCTTATTGCCAGTGGTATGGTTACTGCGCATTACTTTAGTAGCCTGGCGCGAGTCAGCCTGAAAGGGACGAAAAAGCCGATTCCTTTTGACAGGCACCTTCTTCCTCTGGATCACTGGTAGGAGAGTATTCTTCCCTCCAGTGGCTTCACTGATCAGATCTTTGAGATCAGGCCCAAACAGTGAGGTGCCCTGAAAGGGCAAGGACAGGCGAGCCCTCTTGGAGGCAGTGTCAGCAGACCAGATCTTGAGGCAAAGAGCCCATCTGGCTACCACAGACATAGTAGATGACCTGGCTACCATGTAGACAGCATCAAACAGGGCAACAGAAACATAATGCTGAGCCTCAGAGATGCTGGCAAGAAGCAACAACATGTCAAAAGGAGGGAAGACCCGGCCATCACAAAAATGGCCTTGAGAGAGGTCTCAGGCTTTTTGTCAGTCCAGTCTTTCATAGCAGATGCATCAGCCATAGGCAAGGCAGTGGACTTAGAAAGCCGGGAGACAGGGGCATCCACCTTGGGGGAATGAACCCACTGAGCTAGGGCCGATTCAGCGAAAGGATGAAGCTTAGCAAATTTCCTAGAGACAGACAGTTTTCTGTCTGGAAACTGCCACTCATCAGACACCAAGCGGTCAAGAGTGGGGTTAGGTGGAAAACAAGTATGGGGCCTAACAGGCTTCTGAAACACATCGGAGGGATCAGACGAAATCTCTTGTACCAAGGGAATGGTCAAGGTGTTCAATACAGCCTTGATCAGGCCCTCAGCTGAGGGAACAGGATCAGCCTCAAAGGCATCCCCAAAAAGTAAGAGGAAGGAGAACAGTCGTCATCATCAGAGTCCACCAATAACTCCTCGTCAGAGGAATCAGACACATCAGGTACAGCTGGCGCTTTAGGCATAGAAGACCTGATAGGGTTGGGAGCCTGCCACAAGTGGAAGACCCCCTGCAAGGTGCATGGAAGGAGTTGTACGGTGGACCCGAGGTCCCTGGTAGTAGCCTTAACATCTTGCATCCAAACTGGCTCTAGTGCATGACTGGAGGTCCCTGCAGGAGATTCAGTGGCAGCAGCGCATGCTGGGCAAACATGATCTGAGTATTCTCTAGGTAACCCTGAGTAACATGAGGAGCAATGGGTGACACAGACACCCCAGTATCCTTAGTCTTAGGCCTAGCCCCAAGGTCTAACAGAGTAGACATTCTCACAGAGTGAAACAGTCAAAGTATCAGAAACACCCACAAAGAAGTGTGTATGATAAATAAAATCACCCCAGAAATTCTGAAATAGACTTATCTGGTAGGCGAAGGGTTAAACTGCTGAGGAGAGGAGGAGAGTCCAAGCCCTGCATAGGATACTTGATCAGTGAATGCACAAAATGGCTTCCACGGTGGGAGCCAATCAGAAGCGAGCGCTCATGGGAATTGTAGTTTCACTGATAAAGGACCCCAACAGCGCCCAAAGCCCTCTGAGCCCCCCAACATGCCCAGAACGTTGACCGGATAACAGAGCAAGGGAAGACCAACCAAATGAGCCATCTCTGACCTTGCTACGTGGAGAGGTTACAGAGATATGTCCCAAACTTTAAAGTTCCACAGAAGTGAATGGAGCAATGGCGTCTATGCGGTAAATGGAACACTAAAATTAACCACTCAAAAGCCCACTAGAACAAGTCAGCAGACCCAATAAACACTGGTCCCAGTGGGGAAAGTGCCCACAACACCCCTAAAAGTTGCTAACCATCAGCAAAAGGGTTAAGTTACCACAGAAACCTGCTCCAAACACCTCACAGACATACAGGTAAACCCAATGAGTGCATGAGTATGTAATATGAACTCAAAATGAGACCCCTGTGCGGAGGAGAAGCATGGGACATGTAGACCTCAGCACTCAAAGGGTGTTCACCTTTTTCATCAGATCTTCTGTCTTCAGATTACCATATATCAAGAAGAAGCCTCAGTTGGCAACTCCTGGGGAAAGAACTTGCAGCCAAGATTTTCTCCCCAGGGCTTAGGTCCACAAAAGCACCTGGTAAACTGTGCTATCCACATTTGGGTGATGTATTCCCCCTAATGGTGATATCCCACTAAAACTAAAGCAGAACTGTTCTCTTGCCTTGTGTCTTGACCAAGGAACAAATCTTACTGGATAGGGATTGGCTAGCTGCAAGCTAAGGAGAGGAGGTAGGCTCCACCCAGCAGTCAGAATTGTTTCTCCCTACTTAAAGGGGCTGATCGTCTACCCAAAGTTACCAGTATTGGACGACAGAGAAAATGGCCATACTCTCTAAAGGTATTTAGGAATTTGTCTCATTTTGAAATCATCAAGGCTATGCAAGCACTAATGGAAGATTTACATGGCCAGTAACCAACAGTTATGCACTAATTTATGACACTTGTAAAAAGATTTTTATATATAAGAAAATTGGGCTTTGCTGTCATTGAACAAACATGACTCAGTCTCACTTGCCTAAATAGCATTGGAGGACACAAGTTTGTGCTGCCAGTCTTCCGCTGCACCATCAATTGCTGTGCCTGTTCCCAGCTTCTCCAGCCGACACTCAGTCACTCACAGCATACATACGCGTCACGCACAATGCACTGTAGACTGCAGAGAGGGACAATTGTCAATTAAGATAAGGGAAAAACCTGAAAAACTTGTCAAGGGGGGCAGGGCTTTCATTCTTCTCATAGGAAGAAGATTGTCCCCTTCAGTTATCTGTCTGGTCTATGGACTGGATTCCACATCTGAGAAGAGATGGCTTACACTAGGTAAAGGGGTCAGGAGGGGAAACTTTGCTTGTGAATATCTCTCAAACCATAAAGGTTTGAGAGATAAGACTTACATCATTCTTCATGTTTTTTAATACCTACAAAATGAAGTTAAAACAAAGTATTACTATCCCTTTAAAACATATACGCATTGATATTTTTTTATTGCTGTATGGAGGACCCTTTCCTAGCTAAGTCCTTCTGTTAAAGGGATAGTAATGTTTCACAAAAACAGCAGCTCCAATTAATCTTCATAGTATTTGATCCATGGAGAGTGTTATTTCAATACTGTCAGAGTTGTAGTTCAAGAGTAATTGAATGATAAAGTTTCCCCCTCCCACCCCTTTTACCTAGTGTAAACCCCCTCTCCTCAGATGTGAAATCTGTTCCATAGACCAGACAGCTCAAAGCAAAGAACAATTTTCTTACTGTGAGAACAATGAAAACCCTGCACCCTTGACAGGTTTTTCAGCTTTTTCCCTTATCTTAATTGAAGATTGTCCCTCTCTGCAATCTACCTGGACACACCCTGCTGTTCTGAGCTGAGCAGTGTTACATCAGTAAAAGGGATGGGAGGGGGATACTTTATCATTCAATTACTCTTGAACTACAACTCTGACAGAATTGAAATAACACTCTCCAAGGCCCAAATACTTTGGGGATTAATTAGAGCTGATTGTATTGTGAAACATTACTATCCCTTTAAACAAATTAGTGGTATTATTATGTCTAGAATACAATCCCCTTATAATATATTTTTCCAGTAAGTACTAAATACAGGATTGTCTTATATTCTGGTACATAAAGCAGTTTATTTGAATATCCTGATTTAATCAGTCTGCAGTATTTAATTGATTGCATCTCCAATCACTTTTTTATTATGCACTCTTACATCTATATTTTTTCTTACACCACTCAAAATATTGAGAGTATTTCTCTCCCAATACTTCCCCAAAACCTTAATACAGTTCAGTGATCATATCTGTATTGACTACAGAAACCTTTTCCTAGTCGGTAATCTACTAACCTGCCCCCACTAAAATACATGTCATATTCTGCTGTCAGACTTATTTACCTAACCTGATTATATTTATTGTCTTCGTCTATAAGGAAATGCATAGGTTTGATCTGGAAGTAACCAATAAATACTTCTCCAACCGGCTCCCCCCCCACACACACAAATACACACATATACACACATGCACACACATACATACACATGCATGCAAACACACACATATAGATATCCTTCTGCTTTTTCACAAGTTCATCTAAGGTACAATTCAGGTGTAATTCTGGAGCAAACCAGACAAATAAAAATGTTCATTGATGTAACTGGTACTTTTAACCCCTTGAACACCAGGAAGGTAATCAGAGCATTGTTTCACAATGCATTGTAGACCTTTTTAGCATTCCAGTGGTTGAAAGTCATAGTGGGACTGTTTATTTCTCCCCTAGAATAAATCTCGTTGGCTCCAGAATTAGCTTATGGAATTGCACCTCTAGTTCCTATAATAATGTTTATATTGATGGGATTGCCAAGCTTTAATAAAAGTAAGTTGGAAAAGTAAAATGTTATGATAAGCTTTATGCACTTAAAGAAACTGACGATGTATTAAAACAATAATTGATTTGCAAGATTCTTTTTGATTTTCTCCTCTAGTTTGGGGACTTTCTATTTGAAGAGGAAGTCGAGCAATGCTCGGATCTGTGCCAAAAGGTCCTACATCACTGCAGCAGTGCCATGGAAAGTACCCGATGCCAGGCCTGTGCCACCTTGTACCTCATCATGAGATACAGCTTCAATAGCACAAGTGTAAGATGGTTCCTTCATGCTGAGATACTGGAAAACTTTTAGTAGTTCACCTGCCAGTGCATATTTGCCTGGTTTAAATTTATATACAAAAAAGTGGTAAATTCTGGGCGCTCTGCTGGTGTGGCTAAATAATAAAATCTATGTAAACCAGAACAGGAGAAGATCCATTTAACAGCTGCTACTATCCCCAAACTGGTGTGAATAGTCTGTGTCCAAATAGAGAAAACTATATGTAGGGAGAGCGCTATAGATAAAATTATATACCTTAGGAATTAAATAAACTAATTCTCAGTACATTTATATGAATTTCAATCTATTACGCCTATTTTATGTGACTTATACTTTATTATTTCGCTTATTATTGAATTTGAATTTACTTAAATGTGATTGTAAGAAAAATGTTCAGGTGTATATATTTTTTTTTCTTATTCTGTGTATGTGTGTGTGTGTGTGTGTGTGTGTGTGTGTGTGTGTGTGTGTAATTCAAAATGTCTTCCTTGTCTTTACATTATTCAGAACTTTGCTAGAGTGAAGATGCAGGTTACTATGTCACTGGCATCCTTGGTTGGTAAATCACAGGACTTTAATGAAGAATACCTGCGCAGATCATTAAGAACTATACTGGCTTATGCAGAGGAAGATGAAGAAATGCAAGCAACTCTTTTTCCAGCACAGGTAAAATGCACATGTGTAGTATGTAAACACTATTAGGTTAGTTTATGTATCATTTAATAAGTTACAATTTTACATCCATAACAATTTCTAATCAGTTGTTTGTAGTAAGACTCCTTTTAATGACTATGAGAAACCTGCTTTGAGCATTTCTGTGGAAACAAAATACATGCATTTTAACCCTTTAAGGACCAGAGGGGTGTGCAACACACTGATTTTTATTTGTTTCATGTTGTGCAGTTGACTTGCCTTAGAGTTACTCCTCTTTTATCTTTATATGTAAGTCCCAACTATATTAAATTTGCCTCTCTACATTTTCAGGTGGACGACCTTTTGAGTAATCTGAACAGTATACTCTCAGACACAGTGAAAATGAGGGCGTTCCAGAAAGATCCAGAAATGCTTATGGATCTAATGTACAGGTAATTGTCAGGTTACTTGAGGTTCCATTCTCTTTCAGTTCCCTTAGCATAGTCACAGTAAGAACAAAGTCTAAAGACCAGGCTCACATGACCTAAAGCCCCACTCTCCTAATGACATTTCACAAGTCACGTGATCACCAACATCACCAGGCACCCGAATTACTTAGGTCAGTGGCAGACAAAACCTAGAAATATCTTGGTTGTCTTATCAGCAGTAAAATATTTGTTTAGTGATTGGAAATAATTTCTAGTGACCTGTGCATATTGACCAACAATATGTGAACAAAAGTAACATTGTAATTAAAGTGTTTAGACAGGGGATGTTCATTAAAGCTTCTTTCACACAGGCAACAGAAGTTTTGCAGCCTCCTAAGTGTATCTATATTGACCTGTCTCGGGCATGTCTGATTACGTTATCAAATAAGTGCCAGATCATATTAGTCAAAAAAGAAAAAGAGGGCACCTCATAGGGTAATAATGTTCAAAATATATAAAACATCAATGAGTATCTAATTTGGTACTCACAATTACAATAAGCTACTGAACATAATCCTAGTAGCATATGCGCTTGTGGAGGATAAAAAGATTTTAAAACTTCAGATTCAAGTCTACTGGTGTTTATTTCGTTATTAGTGTCTGATCAGGGGCGGATTATAAATTCCCCCTGTAGAGATTATCCTTTTTTTTGGAATAGAAAACGGAAGGGTCCACAAGTGAGTTATTTATTTGGTACAAGATTGAGATTTTTAAAAGATATGTAGAGCGAGAGCACCCCTACCTATATACTATTTTGCTAGATCATACTAGTGGCTGACTCTCATGTGGGTCAGCCATTTATTGGAGGTTGCTATGAGGATGGCAAGCTACCATGCTGCTAGCATGAAAAGTCTGTTGGTGGCTACGTACGTCATTGTACATACTTTCCTTACTGCAACTTTACTGCATCCCTGCATGAATGCAGTTGAGTTGCTGCATGCTTGACTTTGGTGAAATCACACAAGGTGACAGTCATTCATGTGAAAGGCACCAAAGTCCCCACTGGTGGCAAATCCATTGCTTTATTGCTACACTGCTTTTGGCCATGTGAGGAAAAAGGAAAAAAGTAACAGTTTTTGTTGTTTGCCTTAGAATCGCAAAGGGCTATCAAACTTCTCCAGACCTAAGACTGACCTGGCTGCAGAATATGGCAGAGAAGCATTCTAAGAGGAAGTGCTACACCGAGGCAGCCATGTGCTTGGTACATGCAGGAGCTCTGGTGGCAGAATACCTCAGCATGCTGGAGGACTGCAGCTACCTGCCTGTAGGCAGTGTCAGCTTTCAGGTACAATGTTGTATTCGTTTACACACGTTTGCATTCAACATAAAGTGATACATTTGTTATCTCTACAGATGACAGCTTAACACCTTTCACACTCAGTGGGTCTCATGTTTAAAGACAAAGTGAACCTATTTTGGAACAAACCAACTTCATCATAGGGGAATATAGAAGTTCCATAGATTCCCATTGATTTGAATAGGGCTTTCAACCCCTTGAATGCTAGAGAGGTCTGTGTTGGTGACTTCACTTGCATTCCATTTAAATCAAAGGGCATTTTTATTTTCCCCAGTGGTCCAGGTAGTTTGCCCCAGAATTTTGTATACAAGCCTCCATGACATAAGACATACATTTTTCCTAGCTCTGTTAGACATTATTTTCAAAAATTAGGTGCCATATTGCCACTATTTCCTTTATGGCCAAAGCCATTTAACATTGGAAGAGAAGCAGGTTACGGCCTGGTTGGTAACAAGATGGGGGATCAGCTTGTTCAACACTGACATATACATAGAAGTGACAAGAAGTGTGAAACATGTTTAGTTTAGATATGAAGTCTTACTTTGTATTGAATATGTACTTCTTGTTTAGATTAGAGATAAAACATATCCATTTTATTATCTGCATCATTTCAGAACATTTCCTCTAATGTGATTGAAGAATCAGCAGTCTCCGATGACATTCTGACTCCAGATGAAGATGGTGTGTGCTCTGGAAGGTATTTCTCAGAAAATGGGCTGACTGGGCTCTTGGAACAGGCTGCAGAACTCTTCAGCACAGTAAGTTATATGCATATGTTTAGATTCACATGTTACATGACAGTGAGGCTGATGTACTAAGAAGAACTGTGGGGATTCTGGGACAAACCATCTGCATCTTAGGGAAGACATTAAAAAAAAGTCCCATTAATTTAATAGATTTGGGAAATGGTTATTCCTTCCATATGGTATAGATGCCGTACATTGATCTTACTACATATTTGTTTCATAGACAAGAAAACAGAGTTATTCTGTTCTTGTGACAATTCAAAGCTGTGGCAGCCATATAGTGTACAAGGCTGGTTTAACCCTTTGATTTCTCTGCAATGCTTTGCTTACCCCTCTGCCTTTCAAAGGGTTAACCCTTGGATGCTAGACACATCTCTAAAGCATTTCTTTGCAAAAGATGTCTCTAATATTCAATGTCATGTTTCCTGTGTAAACATAAAGAACAACCTCTATGGCAATTCAAAAGGCTTCACAAGCTGATGTTTGATGTTGGTCTCTAGTAAAGGTATTACACCAGTTTATTACTCTGTGGACCTGACTACTAATGCTTCCTTCTATTATTAAGACAAATAAAAATTACTGGCCTCTTGGATACTACATTTGTCATTATCTGGATTGAAGGAGCCTCTAATCAAGAAACATTGAGGCTATTGCACTGTAAAGGACTCTAGTAATCCTGAAGCAAACCAGCTACACAATAGGTGACAAATAAAAATGCCCATTGATTTAAATGGGGCATTTAACCCCTGGAAAGTCAGTGAGATCTCCAGTGCATTGCAATACAACATTAATGGGATATTGGGGAATTTTTATGTGGCCTTTATGGTGCAGTTGGTTTACTCCAGTCCTATAGTACATCATCATGTACTTATAACACCAACATCGTTGTTACATTCTAGATACATCTACAGCTTTTTTCTGTATTTCAAAATCACTCCGGTGACCTATGTTAAAGCAGCAATCCCATTTGACATAAAAAATGATTTCTAGTTCATGTAAATGCAGGTGCCTTTAGCTATTGATCCAAGTGGCTTTTACCACTAATAGTTGCCCTAGTTTAGCTGGTTTTCTGGTATTCTTTATTTGTAAGGGTCACAGGTAGCAGACAATTTAATCTATTTATAAGGCATTGATGTATTCCTTATATTTAAAGTATCCAGCAGATACTAATGAGGATGTTGATGGAAAGCCTCATGTGTTATCAGTGTTCAGTGGAATTCGTTTTCATATGCACAAGTGCTTTAGAGGTGAATATCATTATTTTGGAAGCTCTCAGTTACACTTGTGCATTTGTTTTTGGAACAAATGCAAAATGTTATTAAAATTGTTAATTTTCGTGACATTCGTATTTAAACAAGATCTAAATGGCAATGAACACATGAAATTCAAGAAACACGAACACCACATTCAACAGTTTCATTCAAATCCATTTGTTCATTTAATTCATTCAGTCATTCAAATGCTTACACACACACTTAAACCAATCATAACATGTATTACACTTACATTGATGTCGGAGGTCCAGTGGTGTCCTCAATGCTGTGGGCCTCCTGCATGTTCCATCAAAATAAAGAAACATTAAAGGGGAACTCTCCCTTCTGTTTAAGTCCTTATCCAGGTGTTCCACCTTAACAAATCTTCAGTCCATTTTTTTTCTTATTTTCATGCAATATAGATGGAGATATAGACTTTCGAAATTAAGCCTGTGATGTCGGTTCAGGACAGGCTGAGGTACAGCTCTGTACCGCAACCCATCATTCTTCACCGCTTCCCCTCCCCAGTTGTTCCCCATCATCACCTCCTCCTCTGATGGAGGAATCTAGCATGTGAGTCAGAGTGCTATCTTGCCAATGAGGTCACTCCAGCTCACACACTGGTTTCCTCCATCAGAGGAGGAGGTGGTAACAGGGAACAACTGGGGAGGGGAAGAGGCAAAGATTGACATGCTGCAATATAGAGCTGTACCTCAGCCTGTCCTGAACTGACATCACAGGCTTAATTTCAGAAGCTTCTATGTCCATCTATACTGCATGAAAATAAGAAATAAAGACAGATTGAAGATTTATTGAGGTGGAACATTCGAATAAGACGGACTTTAATGGAGGTGAGAGTTCCTCTTTAAAAAAAAAACCCTGCAAACCCGCCACCAATGTGCCTGCTGCTGCCTAAAAGTTAAACCCCCCCCCCACACACACACACACACATCATCCTGCTAGGACCATTGAATTTCCATGTTCCCATTGGCTGTGTATGTGGCATTAAGCAGGCCATGAAGCATGCCCTGCAGTAACTTCATCTTCCAGCCAATCAGCATCAAGCTGGAGTGGTCTCTTATAGGCGAAACATCACCACTCCAGCTATTCCATTATTGGCTAGCTGGGGGCTGATGTTATGCGTATCCGTGACCCCTCCTGCTAGATGCTGATTGGCTGGGAGGTGAGGTTACTGTAGGACACTTTTTCCTTATTCTGGCTCCGGCAATGGACCAAGCAGGATTAAGGGGTTTACTTTGTGGGCAGTGGTGAAGGTGTTTTAAGAGGGGGGGGGTTAAACAAAATTAATTTCATAACAGTGGGTAAAAAAATGTTACCTCATCATTCGGATGAAACAAATTCTTTGGTGTGCACAAGTCTGCTGTGAGTGTTAATAGAAATAGAAGAAGTCAGAGATGCTCATCTAGGCTCATGAGCTTGCAAGGGTATGCAAAAACTTACTGGGACTGCGCCTAGTTGAGCATCTCCGACTTCCTCTATTTCTCTCGCATTCAAAGGGTTAAGCCAAAGATGTGGAAAGAATAGGAGAGCGCTCCTAGAATAAATGTATATATATATATATATATATATATATATATATAAATATATATATAATAACAGTATATTTTAATAAGAGATAAATAAATACATACATATAAGTGGACATTGGGTATATAAACACACTATAATAATAACTGTAAATTCTAAAAACAAAAAAATAATATTAATCCCCTAATCCTTGCCAGGATAGCAGCTTGTTCCTATTGTATTTTTGTTACTATTTGTTTTATATATTTTTTGGGATATAGTACGACATGTACAGTAGTTTTTAGTTTTTTAAGACAAAGATGATCCTGCCCTGTTGAGATTATCAGTTCAAGTATGTTAAACGAGAAGTATCATCTCCAATGCATCTCATTTATCGTATATGGCCAAAAAATCTCAATTGCCCCTATGAATTTTGTCTTTTTCTTAAATGATAACATCTTCAGTCAGTCCTGAATCTGATGTCCATGGTGGAAGACAGTTGGTTGCAGGACTACAAGACTTCAAAATCTGCTCACTGCAGACGGTAATCTTAACTCTGCCTGAATGAGTTTGAAAAAACTGCCAGCAACTATCATGTCCGCCTCCATGGACATGACACCCAGGACTAATGTGCTCTCTTGGACAAAAGCACAAAGGCAAAATTCATAGAGGCAATTACGAGTTTCTGGCCACAGTAAAGTAAGTGGGGGTTGAAGTGCTGGTTTTCTTTAAAACTTAGTACAGTTATTACTAAGAAATATCCTTATTCTATAAAAAAAATTGGAGTTGAGTGTTTGTTTATGACCACAAATTAATAGACAATGACATAGAACATGTACTGTCCTTGTAAATCTAACATTCTCCTTGTGTCTGTTGAAGGCCGGATTCTATGAAACTGTAAATGAAGTCTACAAAATTGTCATCCCAGTTCACGAGGCCCACCGGGACTTCCGCAAACTCTCTTCAACCCACGAGAAACTGCAAAAGGCCTTCGACAGCATAATTACTAAGGTATTTGATGTAGATTCTACCGCAAGAGACAATACTGCAGAAAATCTGACATGGGGCAATGCAGTCATTTCAGCTGAAACCACCATAAGTTAGTGAATAGGGGCTATCATTCACTGACTCTAAAAATGAACTGGGGTTATATATACTCCCACTACTGAGAGATGTTTTATTCAAAAGTTATTGCAGCTCAAATGTGCATTTTTTTGGTGCAGTGCTTCCGTGGCTTGACATTTTATGGTAGTACAGCTGCTACATCAGTCTATGAACAGCTATAGTCAGTTGACCATAAACCTCCATAGATTGATGTAACAATAGTGCCACTGGAAAGTTTCAGGCCATGGAAGTACTGCATCCAAAAATACAAGTTTGAGCTGCAATAACTTTTGAAAAAAACATCTCTCAGCAGTGGGAGTACACCTGTTTTGCCCAGCAAGATAAACCCTGAAATATAAATATCTTTATCAATGCTGTACATTACTATCCCTTTAAGTGCCCTATACTTCATGCTAGCATATATAAAAATTCTTTGTTTTCTGAGCCCTAAGACCTAAGTTTAATGGTATATTTCTGTATTTTTCCCCTTGATTACTCACTTGATAAACACTTATAAAATGCCAGGGGTGCCCTGAAAATTCCAGACTGCATGTTAGGGGAGCTCGAAAAAGATTGTGAACCGCTGCAATAAGCCATATCACAAAAGAAAAATTGGAACAATTCTAGGGAAAACCAACTGTACCATAGGGATTAAATATAAATACCCATTGCTTTAATTGTGGGTTATCCCCTTAGCATTCAAGAGCCTAAAAGCCCCATTTGCATAAATTGGACTTTTGGTTGTATTAATAAGCTCATTATGGTACTATTGGTTTTAGAGTCTTATAAAGTAATGCTGGACTCTCTGGCACTGATACATAAAATGAATTCCATGACATCTGAAAATATCCGTTGTGTAAATGTTAAAAACCTTTAAGGGTTAAGACCGTAATATTTAATGCTTAGTTCTGGATTTTGCATTTGTTTAAGAAATGTACCTTGTTCAAGTAAAGTCCAAGCACATTACTGATGATTTGTCTGGTTATCACAGAGTTACACATCCAGTATGCCAGTGAATAACTAATGAGTGTTTATATTATGAATTAGGGTCACAAGCGGATGTTTGGCACGTACTTCCGGGTTGGATTCTACGGCTCTAAGTTTGGAGATCTAGATGAACAAGAGTATATTTACAAGGAGCCTACAATTACCAAGCTTCCAGAAATTTCACATAGACTAGAGGTAAATAGGTGGGATTCCTTGTTTCATTGGCTAAGGTGTATGAATAATGTAGCTCATAGTGAGGCTGATGTGGTGCTATTCTGGAGCAAACCAACGGCACCACAGGGAACAAATAAACAGTCTTACTGCTTTAAATTGGGCCTTTGTCCACTTCAGTGCTAGAGAGGTCTCCAGTGCAATTGGTGACATGTATATGTGCAGTTAATTTAATTTAGAATTGCATCACTTTCACTTAGGACATCAGCCTCGGCGTCTCTTAGTAAATACTATTAGTAAAACCTTCAAAGAACCTATCTTTTGGGATTCTTTTTAAGTAAAAATCTTTTCTGATATATTGATATTTTTTGGTATTATTGTTTGTGGTATTATTTTTCCCTATTTTATATGTTTAAGAACACACAAAGCCGTCTTGAAGTTAGAGGCACATCCACTTAGTCACCAGTAAGTAGTTGCTAGTGGTTATATACCTATATCACATACTCTGATACTCATTTTGCATGTATGTCACTGGGATATTACTGCTGCCCCAAGCTGAGTATTTGTGTGTGTATGAGATATATATATATATATATATATATATATATCAATCATATAACTGCTGCTGAATATAAAATAACTACCCAGGTAAATTAATCTGTTAAACAAATTAAGACCCACTTATTCTGGCACTTTAACCCTTTGAGTGCTAGAGGGGTGTACAATGTGTTATATACCACCCTGGTGCCCCAAATAGAAAGGTTTGCCAAGCTGTAGCTGATATAAGCACATACTGACTCAAATCAAAATACAAACTGAGATAGACAATTTTACAACAAATAATTAAAATTCAAGTGATATTCAGTAATTATTAAAAAAACTGCTAGTTCCAAGCACATAGTTTGGGGTGTTCAAAATTCTTGAATATCTATATTTCCATTGCAGGGATTTTATGGTCAGTGTTTCGGAGAGGATGCTGTAGAGGTGATTAAGGACTCAGCCCCTGTGAACAAATCTAAACTGGATCCTAATAAGGTACAGCAAATATAATACTACAAAACATTTACTGAATGTTCCACCATACTGACTACTATACACATCTCTATAACTAACTAAATGGAATGTTGCTTCTGAACAAGTATGTTTTGCATGTTCAGAATAATAACTCTTTTTGGGAGGCAAGAACATATAAAATTGTTTTTTTATCATGTGAATCTCCAGTTGTTGCTAGACTCCCATCATTAACATCTGACCTTACTACTCCTCTCTCTCACCAATCTGTATCGTCAGTTACTTTCTATCTGTTGTTGGACTACAACTCTCATCATTCGCATCTGACTTTACTACACAAAACACTCCTCTCTCTTAGTAATCTGTATTGTCCCCATCAGTTGGGCCAACCAGTTACTGTCTATCAGTTGCTGAACTACAACTCTCATCATCTGCATCTGACACACTCCTCTCACTAATCTGTATCCCCCTCACAAGTATTACAACTCCCATTATCCTCAGTTGAACTGTATGCTCCACACATGTTCACTTCTCTCATCAATCTATAGCCTTGATGCCAGGGTGGGCAACCTGTGACTCTCCAGCTGCTTATGGCTTACAGCTCCCATCATCCTTTGCTGACATATATTCCATTAAAAACTTACACCTCTCACTGACCTATATCCTCTCCACTGGAGATGGTCAACTGGTGACTCTCCAGCTGTAGTTGGACAATAACTCCCATCATCCTCTGCTGACCTGTATTCTGTGCACACTGCCACCTGCATCAAACTATTACTCAGTCACTGACCTCTCCCATTTCCCACACCTAGGCCTACATACAGATTACGTTTGTGGAGCCCTATTTTGAGGACTATGAAATGAAGTACAGGATGACGCACTTTGAGAAGAACTACAACCTGCGGCGCTTTATGTACACCACTCCTTTCACCTTAGATGGGCGTCCAAGGGGAGACCTGAGTGAGCAGTACAAGAGGAAAACCATCCTGACCACCATGCACGCTTTTCCTTACATCAAGACCCGCATCAATGTCATCCAGAAAGAGGAGGTACAGTGACAGACCTTGTGCACCTGTAAATTTAATACCCTGGGTCATCCATAGAACAAGCAAATTGGGCAATTCTGGGGTTATCCAACTGAACCATAGGGAACACATACACATTTACATATTTCCCCTTTATAGACATGGGTCTTTTAAGCCTTTGAATGCTAGAGAGGTCTCCAGTACATTTCTTCTCAACCCATTGGACATCACATCATTGTCTATGTGATCAGAGCCTGCACTGTGCCAACCTGCAAACAGCAGCCTAATGTTTACCTATAGACAGTGAGTGAGAGTTACATTGTGATCCTGAATATTGTGTAAACAGAAGTAATCAGTAATGGTGATAACATGCATATTATCTCCCTGGTAATGATGCAATACACATAAATTACAATAGCCGCACAAGTTGTTCATATAAACTGGATCTGAGTCATATTTTCCTTCTCTCTATGCCACTGTTACATGCACACTAACACTGTTGAGCTTATGTACTGCTTCCTGTGGGCAAACTAGGGCAAAGTTAGGACAAAAATGGCAGTGTTAGCACTATTTTAGGTTCAGTTAGCACTAAGAACACCTAACAGCAGATGTTTTATCGATTAGCCCCAACATGTAGTACACACAAAGAAAATCTGGAATCAATTCTGCAGTAAACAAACCACACCATAGGGAACAAATAAAAGTTCACAAAATTCCTATTGATTTAACTTAGGCTTTTAACACCTTGAATGCTAGAGAGGTCAATGAGATCTCTCTAGGGGTTAAAAGCCTCATTAAAATCTTTGTGAAGTTTGGAAATGTCAGTTTGTTCCCTATTGTTACACTTGTATCTTGTCCCACAGGGGACAAAGCTTCCCAATGATGTATATGCCCTTAAAGTGATAGTAATACTTGAAATTCAAACCATTTAATTCTGTAGATATTTACAAAATAAACTAATTGCAATATGTCTGCAAAGTTCCCCCTTCCCTCCCCTTGTGGTGACGTCCGCTTTAAAACTTACAGACGGTTTGTAAGCACACGTTGTAGACCGTTCAAATGAAGTATTTCTTTGTAACTACCATCATCACGGCTCTGTTGAAGAGCCGCAGGACAGTCTATGGACTGCAATCTCCGTATGTAAGTTTTAAAGCGGACGTCAGCACAAGGGGAGAGAAGGGGGAACTTTGCAGACTTATATCTCCCAAACCATAAAGGTTTGGGAGATTGGAAATGGCGCAATTAGTTTATTTTGTAAATATCTACAGAATTAAATGGTTTGAATTTCAAGTATTACTATCACTTTAAGGGCATATACATCATTGGGAAGCTTTGTCCCCTGTGGGACAAGATACAAGTGTAACAGTAGGGAACAAACAGACATTTCCAAACTTCACAAAGATTTTAATGAGGCTTTTAACCCCTAGAGAGATCTCAATGACCTGTTGATGTAAGCCACGGCCATGGCGTTGTCGGACTTGACCCAGACTGGGCATTCTTCCAGCTGGGGTGTCCAATGTCAAAGGGCATCTCTCCTTGATGGGAAGGAGAGATTCCTCCGGAGACCACCGACCCTGAGCACTCAGGCGACTCAGGACCGCTCCCCAGCAGTGGTCCAGAAGGATACCAGGAAGGACTTGCCCTTCAGCAGATTGGAGAGGTCGAGCCACTATGGCAAACTATGATCCACATGAAGAGGGAGGGATACTGACATCTTCAGAAGGTCCGGCTGACCCCTGCACACCTGGATCAAAAACCTCTGGAGTCTCCTGGTGTGAGCCATGGCAAATGGGGCCGCTTCTATTGTGGAGATGAATTTCCTCACTAGAGAGGACAGCTTCTTGGCTGGAACTGGATAGTGAGCCAGAACAGCAGAAACCCTGTGGGCGATCTGGTGATCCACCTTGTCCGTGAGAAACGCTCTGCTGAGAGTCGAAGAGAACGCCCAGGAAGACAGGATGCTGGAATGGATGATCCACCCATGATGGGTGAGAGCATGAATGCAGTCCTGAACCTGCTGATGAAGAAGCCTGTAGAAGGGGCTTTCAGAAGCAGGTCGTCCATGTATGGAGTAACTTTGATGCCATCCCGATGGTGGATGGATACTAAAGCTCCCAGGACATGGTTGAAGACTTGAGGAGCTGTAGTCAAACCAAAGTGAAGAGCTGAAAACTGAAAGTGCCCTAGGTCGCAGGCAAATCTGAGATACTGCCGACTCTCTGGATGAATGGCGATGTGTAGATATGCGTCCTGAAGATCCAGAGAGGCAAGGAATTCCCCCAGGGACATAGCAGCAATCACCGTCCTTAGAGACTCCTGGTGATAATGAGTCTTGATCACAAAGGAAATGAGATCCTTCAAATCCAAAATGGGACGACAGCCGCCGTCCTTCTTTGAGACCAGAAAGAGGTTTGAATAAAAACCCATACCTCTTTCCTGAACTGGAACAGGTTCCAGAACATCCTTGTCCAGAAGGGCCTGGATAGCGCCATTGAACAGACAGCGTTTCTCTACGCCCTGGGGCATTTGAGAGGGGAAAAAACAAAAGGGAGGAAGAGAGACAAAAGGGATCCTGTATCCTTCCGCCACCACCTGTAAAACCCACGGGTCTGCCACTGAATCCTCCCAGATGCTGTGGTAGTGACGCAGACGGCCACCCACAGCCAAGTGGGGACCTGGGTTCAGAGAGTCAAGCTGAAGGAGGCTTGGAATCCTTAGGCTTGGAGGAGACCTTGGGCTTCCATTGCTGTTTGAGCTTGGAGGACAAACGTGGAGCTGAGGGAACCGCCTGGTTCGCTGGACATTTCTCAGTCTGGAAGGAACGAAAAAGCTGATTATACTTGAGAGGCGTCTTCTTTCTGGGTACCATAGGCAAAAGGGTACTCTTGCCCCCTGTGGCCTCACTAATCAGATCCTTAAGATCAGGCCCAAACAAAGAGGTGGCTTGAAAAGGCAATGAGAGCAAAGCTTATTGGAAGCAGTGTTAGCAGACCAGATCTTGAGCCAAAGAGCTCGTCTGGCAACCACAGCCATGGTGGAAACCCTTGCCACCAAATGGATGGCATCAAATAAGGCAGCAGAAACATAATGCTGGGCCTCAGAAATGTTAGAAAGAAGCCGCAACATATCCGAAGTAGGAGAACCCTGACGAACAGCCAGGGTTGAGCTGTTCAGTCCAGACTGCAATGGACCGGTTCACCCATGCCACAGCAAATGCTGGACGCATGGCAGTACCAGCAGTGGCAAAAATGGACTTGAAGGAGACCTCATGTTTCTTGTCAGTCCAGTCTTTCAGAGCAGAAGCATCAGCAACTGGCAAGGCAGTGGACTTAGATAACCTGGAGGCAGGAGCATACACTTTGGGGAGATGAACCCACTGAACAAGCGCCATCTCAAAGAAGTGGTAAAGCTTGCCAAATTTCTTGGAAACAGAAGGTTTCCTGTCCAGAGACTTCCACTCATCAGACACAAGGCGGTCAAGAGTGGGGTTAGGTGGAAAAAAAGTATAGGGTCTTTTAGGCTCCTGAAATACATCAGAGGGATTCGAAGAAACCTCCTGAACTAAGGAAATGTTTAGGGTGGTTAAGACAGCTCTGATCAAGCCCTCAGCCGAGGGATCAGTATCAGCCTCAAAGGGGTCCCCAAAAAACTGAGATGAGCCCACAGCAGAACATTCCTCAACATCCGAATCCACCAACAGTTCCTCCTCAGATGAATCTGATATGTCAGGTACTCCTTGTGGTTTTGGCAGGGAAGATCTGACGGAGGAAGGGGTCTTCCAGGAGTGGAAGACCCCTGTACCTGGGATGGAAAGAGTTGCAATGTAGACCTGAGGTCTCTAGTAGCAGCCTTGAACTCTTGCACCCAAGCTGGCTCTAATGCATGGCTGGAGGTCCCTGGGAGAGGCTCAGGGACATCAGAACATGCTGAGAATTCTCTAGGTAACCCTGAATGACATGAGGAGCAATAGGGGATACAGAGACTCCAGTGTCCTTAGTCTTAGCCCTGGCCCCAAGCTCTAACGGAGCAGACATTCTCACAGTGTCAAAACGTTTAATGTATAAGGAATCACCCAAATGCAGTGTGTCAGATTCAAATTTCACCCCAGAAATCGCTAAAATGCATGCAGTGGCAGGTGAAGGGTTAATCTGCAGAGGAAAGAAGGAGAGTCCAAGCCCTGTGTAGGATACTCGTTCAGGAAAAGGCACAAAATGGCTGCAGCGGCGGGAGCCAATCAGAAATGAGCGTGCAAAGCAAGTGCTCATTGGAAATGTAGTTTTCCCAGAAAAAGTACCCCAACAGTGCCCGAAGCCCCCTGAGCCCCCAACACACATAAAATGTTAACTGGATGACAGATCAAGGGCAAACAATTAAAATGAGCCATCTCTGAAGTCGATACGTTGAGCGGTTGCAGAGATATCCCAAACTGTACAGTCCCATAGAAGTGAATGGAGCAATGGCGTCTATGTGGTAAAGCGCGCCTTTAAATTTTGCAAAATTGAAACTGTGAAATAAAATGACATGAAACATCACTAGAACGTGTTAGCAAACCCAAAAAACACTGAACTCAGTAGGGAAAGTGACAATAACCCCCCAAAAGATGCAAAACCAGCAGCTAAAGGGGTAAGTTACCAAAGAAACTTGCTCCAAAACACCCAACAGACATACAGATAAACCCACTGAGTGCAGGAGTGTGCAATAGGAACTCCAAAGGAAAACCCCTGTGCGGAGGGGCACTGTGGGACATGTGAAACTGCAGTACTCAAAGGGTTGCCCACCTTTCCTGCAGATCTTCTGTCTTCAGATTACCATGTATTAAGAAGAAGCCTCAGTGGGCAACTCCTGAGGAAAGAACTTGAACCCAAGATTTTCCCAACAGGGCTTAAGGTCCACAAAAAGCACATGGATACTGAGCTAGCCACATCTAAGGGCAATGTCAGTTATGGTAATCCGCCTAATGGTGGTATTCCATATCTAACAGAAAAATTAAAAATTAGCTAAAACTATAGCAGAACTGTTCTCTTGCCTGTGTCTTCACCAAGGAACAAATCTTACTGGAGCTGATTGGCTAGCTGCAGCCAAGGAGGGAAAGTAGGCTCCACCCCCTGCATTCACTTCTAGAATTGTTCCTGCCTAATTAAAGGGGCAGATCACCTACCAGAAGTTACCAGTAACCTGTATTGGACGACAGAGAAAAGAAAGTTATTTTATAAAGGTGAAGTTGCCTATTGTTATGGTTTGAGCACCAGTGTTAGTTTCTATATAACTTTCCAGGGCAAGTAATAAAATACATACACATTTAGTGAGCTGCTTGCATTAAGCATATAAGGAAAGCATGTCTTGGTTGTTTAGATTAATGGGTCTGGGTTTGTTTTTTAGCAGCTTCAATTAATCTTCATAGTATTTGGGCCATGGAGAGTGTTATTTCAATACTGTCCGAATTGTAATTCAAGAGTAATTGAATGATAAAATATCCCCTTCCCATCCCTTTTACCTAATGTAACACTGCTCACCTCAGATGTGGAATCTGGTCTTAAGACCAGACAGCTCACAGCAAGGACAATCTTCTTACTGTGAGAACAATGAATACCCTGCCCCCTTGACAGTTTTTTTACCTTATACTAATTGAAGATTGTCCCTCTCTGAGATCCATCTGGACACCACCTTTCTGCTCTGAGGTGAGCAGTGTTACATCAGTAAAAGGGGCAGGAGGGGGATACTTCATCATTCTATTACTCTTGAACTACAGACGGTATTGAAATAACACTCTCCATGGCCCAAATACTATGAAGATTTATTGAAGCTGCTTTTATTTTGAAACATTACTATCCCTTTAAACACTGAAGGGTTAAAACAAATGGTATTAATATTTTCATTTTGGTATAGATGTTGCAAGGATAGGTGGGGGATGAAACAGGAACTCAGCAAACAGGTGAAGTGTAACATCTAATTGAGACTGTTTTTGAAAGATTAAGTCACACATATTTATCACTTCCCTCCTATTTCCTCTCCCTTACACTTTGTTGTTTTGTCTGTTGTCTTTAGGTGGTTGTGCTGCTGTTGTCCTTCTCTCCTGTCATACTCTCCTGTCTAACTCTTTTGTCCAACTCTCCACCACTTAGAAAAAAGGTGTACTTGGCAAAAGGTGCCACCTAAAATACCCTTGCTAAAGCAGCCCCCTGCTATAATCTTTCACTGCTCTCCCTCAAACACCCTGATAGCCAGTATTAGCTAATTTGCATAAAGAAAGATATATATCTTAAAAAACATTGTTTTAAATATTAGGCTATATAGGGGATTTTTAAATGGTTCTGAATGTTAGAAAAGTCTCTCTTGCATTGCTTCACGGTGTGTTGGGAGTCCTCGCTAGCATTCAGTGACTTAAAACAACCATTTAAATCAAGAGCAATGTTTATTTTCACCCTTTAGTACAGTTAGGTTGCACCAATAAATGTTAGTACATAATCCACTGTGTTTCAGTGAAAAGCAGCTAAACACAATTCTAGAGTCAATCATCATTGTGATGCAAACTGCTTTCCTATTGGCTGAGCATCTGTGACTGTAGCCCCAGTGGATTAAACAAAGTC
This sequence comes from Rhinophrynus dorsalis, assembly GCA_037306005.1. NCBI lineage: Eukaryota > Metazoa > Chordata > Amphibia > Anura > Rhinophrynidae > Rhinophrynus > Rhinophrynus dorsalis. Next base: position 409,277,245 of record CM074718.1, on the reverse strand, counting down.
ATATTTAAATTACAATGGTATAATGTATATCAATTTAGATTTTGAAAAACTGACATTTTTTCATAAAATGTATTGCATATATTTCTGTAACGATCATTTTGCAGGGATTCTTGATAAATATATAAGTATTAATGTTTTTAGTTCATACTCACGCCTATCGAAGTTGCAATAGAAGACATGCAGAAAAAAACACTTGAATTAGCTGTTGCAACCAACCAGGAGCCACCAGATGCCAAGATGCTGCAGATGGTACTTCAGGGCTCAGTCGGAGCCACAGTGAATCAGGTATAAGCATAAAACACATCAACAACTTACTGTCATCACTGTTTTTTTTCATATTTTGATAAATAATACAATGAATTCCTACAGAACATTTCTCTATCAATATAATAATTCATATTTTTTGACAGTTTAACAATATAAAACTCAGTAGGCATGCATCGGAACACTAGGCATTAAACAATTCCATAGCAAGGATGGACACACACTCACCCTGCACTATGATTAGAATCATCACACCAGTGGTGGCCAGAGTCAGGCTGAGGATGATGGGAGTTGTAGTCCAATAACATCAAAACAGAATCAGGTATTACTCCCCTTCAGTAAGGAGTAAATAGGTGTATTAAAGCGGAACTTTCAGCTATTAATAAGTCGCCATGCATTCATTAAGCATATGGCGACTAGCTTGAAAATACATGTCTTACCTATAAAAAAATGCCACATTGTAAAGAAATATTTACTGTTTGGAGACTGACGGGCAGGTTAGTGCAGTCTGTGCTCCTGTGCCATCAGTCCCTTCCGGTTACCATGTGGCACACTGCAATGCTTTATAGGAGACTGTGACTGAAGGACAGGCAGGCAGACAAGATGTCTGCACTGTTACCTGGCTTCCAGTCTCCAAAGGGTAAAGATTTCTATAGAATGTGGCACTTTTTATAGTTAAGACTGCATAAGTCCGGCATTATTGAGGAAAAACAACTTCACCGGTGGGCACCAGCTATACATACACACACCTCGGTAAGTCATCTTGTTAAACAGGTAAATATATATTTATTCCTGTAATGTAGACATTGCTCCAATGGCAGATCTTCTTTCCTTGGAGCAGATCTGACAATGAAGCCAAGCTGCATTCTGAGGCCAAAAGAACCAATGGGTGAGCAGACTAGAGACCCCAGTGCATCCCTGTTGGTCCTGTGCGAATAGACTGAACAGCAATACTGAAGCCCCACAGATCAGTTTCTTGTCAGGTGCAGCAAAGGTCCCCGTAGATCAGTGGTAGGAAACAGGAGGCCTTGGGGCCCCATATGGCCATCAGTGCTGATATTAGATAATTTCCCTCTACCGCATCTCTCTCCCTCTCTCACACACACACACACACTCGCTCTCTTTCTTTTGCATATACCTACTTTACATTACACTGTCCCACCTTAATCTCTTGCACACTAGATAAGTTTCCAACACATTTCAAATCAAAACACTGGGGACCTCCCTAGCATCCAAGTGAATAATCTACTTTTTTAAGCCCATATTTAATCTTTTTAACCATTACGTGAGGCCTTTAGGTAAACTTGAGGGCCACACACTCTGCCCTTGGGGTAAATCTTGTTGCCTGTCCCCGCTATACACCCTCAATATTAGGCTTGATAGCCCAGTACAGAGGGTTCAGAGGGACTGGAAACACAACCCAAGAGTTTGTGGTTGAGAGAAACAAACTTTCGGGTTAATTACAACTTAGAGGGAGCAGTTTTATGACACCTCACTTCCTCAGTGGCTGATAGGAAACATTTTGGGGTTGCACAGAGCAGCCCTGGTGTTTTTACTAAGTCTGATCACATAAGGACAGGTGTAGTAAAACAAGATAATTGCCCTTATCTTGTACACTGCATCCCGCATGTCAAAATGTTGCATTTCTTTTTTCACTAACTTATAATGATGCCTTAACAATGTTGCTTGATGAACTATAGCTCGATCAGTATATCGCCTTGCACAAAATGTCGCCTTCTATATGTCACCTGCATTAAAATGTTCAATATGTCACACACATATTAAGGGCGCACACTTTTGTCGCACACATATTAAGGGCACACATCTTTATGTCGCACAAATATTAAGGGCGCACATCTTTGTGACATATTTGACTTCATATCTTCATGACGCAACCATATACATCTTTATGGCACCAGAGCACATCTTTATGGCGCACATGTATTAAGGCCGCACACCTTTATGTGACATATTTGACTTCATGTTTATGGCGCACAGCAGTGGACATCACAGTTCAAGGTGCCATACCAAGGATGGCATAATTTGCAAAGGACCAGGTGAACACAACCACGTACCAGTCATTGCCAACATTGACGCAAAGAGATTAATTGGAGATTTAAAAGAAATGGCATCTACTACACAATACAGCACACATGAACTGGTGGCTATGACTTCGGAAACAGCCACAGCTACAAGTGCCTCTGTTAGGCATGCGGACTGGTACTGATTATAAAGGACCGAGTGCATTAACGCGCTCAGCCTGTGCATTATCAATGACCTGGATGTGCTTTTGCTAGAGACCCTGCCAGGTCATCTGCAAGAATCCTCTGTCATTGAAGGAGGAGGAGAGGAGGCACAATGTGGGGAGGGGAACTACGCAAGATTGACAGCCTGCATGCTGGAGCTGTACCTGCAGCCTGAGAGAAACTGATGTCACCAGCACAACTTTAACAGATAATATCTATACAACTACTGCATTAAAATTAAAATAAAAAACGGATTACAGCTTAAAAAACACTGAGCTGTAATAGGTGAGCTCAGCTTTCACTAAGGTGAGAGTTCCCCTTTGATATGTAATTATTTGAAAACAGTCACAATAAATGCATATTTAATAAGTGCTTTCAACCCATCATGTGCCAGTTCTGTGTGCTAAATACTGTCAAAGTAGTGAATTTTTTCTGTTTCCAAGACCAAATGCTATGGAAAAAATATAAATGTGTTTTTGTACTGTTTACAACAGGGACCACTGGAGGTCGCCCAAGTGTTTCTGGCTGAAATTCCAGCTGATCCTAAACTTTACCGACATCACAACAAGCTAAGATTGTGCTTTAAAGAGTTTATCATGCGGTGAGTATGAGGATTACGAATATCAAACTAACATTGATTCAATGACCCCCAGGGTGCAAGAGGATACTCAGCACTTTGCCATTTAAGGAGGATAAAGTGATGAAAACTTGCATGGCAGAATATACAAACAAATCTGTGTACAGAATGTATTATCATTTTTGTTTTGCTATCAATATAATTTATTATTGCTTAGTGCAAAATGCTCTTCAAATAAAAAGTGGTGCACGTTTCCCTGGTCTATAAAGGCTTAAAGCGGAACTATCATCAAAATACCATTACCTCCCCAAACACTTATTTTAGCGATAGGCAAAGGCATACTTTCATTAGGCTGAATAAGTCCGGCATTAATGAGGAAAAACAACTTCTTCAGCAGGTACCAGCGGGCAACAGTGCAGATATCTTGGACAAAAGGTACCTGTGAGTCTGCACTGTCTGTCCTGTTAACTGCCCCAATTGGTGAGTGGAGATCCTTGGTACCTTAAGGCATCGGAAGGGACTGATGGTGCAGTCGCACAGAGCTACTCTTGTAAGGTCTGTGCAGCTGATGCCTGCTGAAGAAGTTGTTATTTCTCAATAATCCAGGACTTATTCAGCTTTATGAAAATATACCTATGCCTATTGCTATGTTAGTAAAGGTTTGGGATGCAATCTTATTTTGATGATAGTTTTGCTTTAATTCCCACATAAATACTATGGCAAACCACAAAATATTTGCAGAAAGCACTTCTGGGAGCAAACTATTTGCACCATAGGGGATAAATTAATATTCCCAATTATTTAATATGGGTGTTTAACCCCCTTGAATGTATTGTGCAGCAAAGGGTTAGATACTTCTCTGGCATTCAAGGGGTTAAAAACCCTATTTACATTGATGGACATTTTTCTCTTTTTACTTGTCCCCTGTGGTATACTTGGTATGTTCCAGAATTGTTCATTATTGACATTCTACATAATGCCGCTTGTGTTTTTCTGATTTCGCACCTGCTGGAGAGTCACATAAGTTGTATATGCTAATAACTCTTTTTATATTGAATATGCAAAAAATAATAACGTTCACTATTACACTCCACAAAAAAGCCAGGCTCGCACAGTGGGAAGGAGTTAACTGCAGGTGATAACTTTATCCCTGGTTTTCTGTCTACATTTCCCCATATACCTCAATCTGATTTCTTGTAGATAAAATGCAATGATAAATATTACCTGCAATTGAATCCAACCCACAACTGGGATAAAGAAAATGAAGTTTTATGTGATAAATGGTCAGAAAAAAAGACTCAGCTTCCATTAGCATTCATCTGTACCATAGCTTCCCCATAACACCTGTGCTTGAATTGTTAAAGCAGACCTGTCACCCAGAAACAAGTTTGTGTTACAGAAAATACAAACCTGCGTATATGTTGTATGTTCTATAAAACAGATAGCTTTTGAGAAATCCACTTATATATTTTAGTTGGCACAGTGCAGCACTTTATGCTAATTATCTGTAAATATGCTAATTATGTTTGTTAGAGGTGAAGCGTATTGCCAGCTGTGTTACTTGAATTGAACCCAGGGCGTGGGCTCTGTCTGTATTCATCCATAGCAGTGTTTGGTATTATTGGCCGAACACATAACTGATTAGCATAAAGTGCCAAACTGCCACGGACAAACACAGGATAATGTCTCAAAAACTACTTATATTATAAACACATGGCTAAGACATTAAAAAGACAATTTGAATGCTTTTGAAAGTTAAAGGGGATCTATCACCCCTATACATGTTGGTGTCAATAGTTAGTTTATATAGGGACTAGCTGGCAAAACGTTTTCATTTTTTTAATAAAATTGCTATTTTGCTGAATTTAATTGAGTAAATATTGCTCTGTGCCCTACTTCCACACAGACTGCGGTTTCCAGCTCTGTACCACAGTCTGTCACTCTGCCTCTGCTCCCTCCTTCTATCCAGCCTCCACCGATGATGGAAGCTTTCTGCATGTAAGCTGGAGTGCGCTCTGTCCAATGAGACCACTCCAGCTTACATGAAGAAAGCCTCCGTCATTGGTGGAGGCTGTATTGAGGGAGGGGACCAGAGGCAGAGTGACAGACTGAGGTTCAGAGCTGGTAACCGCAGTCTGTGTGGAAGTAGGACTCAGGGCAATATTTACTCAATTAAATTCAGCAAAATAGCGATATTATTAAAAAATGAAAACATTTTACCATCTAGTCATTACATAAACTAACTATTGAAACCAACATGTGTAGGGGTGATAGATCCCCTTTAACTAAACATATCTGAATGTGACAGTTACATTTTAACTGTCTGACAGATTATAATGTTCACCTTTCCGGCTCAATTACATCTTTGGTAAATTTAACCCTTTGGATGAAAGAACCCTCTCAGCCTTGTATCCAAAGGGTTAAAACTGTCCTTTGCTTGAGGCCAGATCTCCTTGGTTTAATGCAACAGATCTGTAGGAAGCAGCGGATTTGCTGGCAGGGACTTTCAGCATCTCCTGTTTCCGCTCTATGAATAGCAAGCTTTTAGCATTGAGTTACCTGTGATGGCACAGTCATATGGGGATGGAGATCCTAGAATGCAGTCCTGTGCCAGTTAGCATTGCCTCCTAACCTCCTAGTAGAGGGGATTACTGTATTTAGTGCTTTTCATTCTGAGCAGACACTTCTCACACCTCTTGTTATTTCTCTGTGTGTGTGTGTAAGGGCAGACATATCCAGGCTTTTCAATGCTATTAGAATTAGCGACTTGTGTAGGGAATATAGGGCTGTTTATAATAAGCTAAAGAGGTGCAACTCTAGAGCAAAATGACTGTGCCAGGGGGCAAGTAAAAAAATCTACAAATTTCCATTACATAAATGGCACTTTTAACCCTTTGAATTATAGCAAGGTCTCCAGTTTGAGACCTTACTGGCATTCACAGCATTAAAAGTTTCATTTAAATTATTGAGCATTTTCATTTCACTCTGTAGCGCAGGTGATTTGCTCCAGAATTGCTCCTCTTTAGCTTATTGAATACAGTCTATGGAAAACAGAACAGCTCAGACTCCTCTAAGCACAACATGTCATCCACGAGGCAATGTATAGCAAACTCCCTTATCCCTCCAAGTGGATACTCACATTCATTGCACACTTCCTGCCTCATGCATTATCGCCTTGACTGGATCTGACCTTCAGTCTTGGTCATTCGAGATTAATTATCTCACCCCTCCTCCCAGTCTTCCTCACCCCCCACTGCATTCCTCAGTTGATCCAAAATATTTGCTGCATCATTTGGCTAACACCCGCATGCTCTCCTTGTGGTCCCTCTTGTCCTCCTGCTGGGTATTCACTTATATATCCCATGTCTCCTTCTTCCCTGCCTGTCTCCACTTTGCCTACTGGCTCTGAGGGCCACAGGAGCTGGTAGATACAGTGTAGACCAGTACAAGGAAGAAGGAGTAAAGGATATCTAAGTGAATATCCATCAGGAAGACAAGAAGGACCACAATGAGAGCATGCAGGTGTTAGCCAGATGATACAGCAAGTATTTTGGATCAATGGAGGAATGCAGTAGAATGTGAAGAAGACTGGAAGGTGAAGGGAGCTGATCATTCTCAAATGACCAAGCCTGGAGGTCAGATCCAGTCAAGGCGATAATTCACTAGGCAGGAAGGACCTCCTATGAATGTGAGTATCCACTTTTGGGGATAAGGGAGCTCATTGCCTGGTGGATGAAGTATTGCACTTAGAGGAGGCCACTCTGTTCTGTTTTTGTTTTCTGTATGCACGGGGAAGAGGTCCGTTCGACTACCTAAGTAACAAGCTGCAGGGCCCAATCAAGGTGCTTCTCACTTACAGGCATTAGGAACCTTACCCCAGTGGAACTATGAGTAATGTTTCCTTATACGGAGTATATATCCTTTGTCTGAAGAACTATTGGGATTTTTTTTTTCACAATTTTGTGTGACATTTTTAGGATTTCTAAATTTTGGATGCATTTAATGGTGTTACATATGTTATATTGGTTATACATTTGTTTTCTTGGTGACCTGGTTGGGTGAGTGCTTAGAAAAGTGGGTATGTAAGTGGATATATACTACTGATGTTTTGGGCATGCAGTGCGCTACAGATCTCCCTAGCATGTGGGAGGGCAATTATTTTAACCTGTGGCCCACAAAAGTAATGGGAAGGGCCACATGAGCATTGCAAACATATGTCTGCTTGTAAATCACTGCAGAACCACATCACCTTTGGTCTTTCCATCTCACTTCCACCTCCCCACTCTGTGTTCTGCACTATCCCCTACACTTCCCCTCCTCCGTGTGTCCAGCCCACTCCCAAATGCTGGATTGATCCACACATATAACTGTCTGTTACACTGATAGTTACAAAACCACCTTGTCTGCCATCCCAACTTTATTCCACTGTCCCCATGGTAGTCACAGAGTCACACGCATTCTTCCACTTCTCATCACACCCCTCCACCCAAAACCAATATGGCCGGGTGTCTCCCTGTCACCTGCACTAACCTCAGTGATCTGACAGCACCCATGAACTGCCTGCTGCCCTCTCAGTAATGTGATCTCATTGTTTGCGTCACCGGGGGGGTTGGAGGCAAGCCTCTCGGTCATATTGGTTTAGGGTTCGGTGACTGTGTTTGTGATTCTGTGACTACCAGTGGGATAGTAGAACAAGTCTTGGATTTATGTGGATCTGTAAATACCAGTGGGACAGTGGAACCAGGCTGGGTGCCAGAAAGTGTACGTGTGGGTCTGTGACTACCTATGGGACAGTGGAACCAGGCTTGGAAGTCAGACAGTGTCCAGAAGTCCATATGAATCAGTTGTTTCCAGCCCACTAAGAAGCCATCACCAGGGTGGCAAATGGACATTCTAAATGACCCACATAGCCGCCAAACCAAATGGGTGGATCCTAAGTCTCTATTTGTTATTTGCTCATTGATGAATGCTGGGAGTAAAGAAGCAGTATGCAGGTCATTTGCCAGATTAGATGCACTGCTTTGATAACAGTGGGAGGTGCCTGATCTAGTGATGTGTGCTGTTCACAGCAGTGGATGTTGATATCTTACTTCACCCCAGATGATCATGCATCTACAAGCCCTGTAGATTACAAATCAGAAATGTCTTGACTCTGTAGCATACAAAAGCATGAACTGTTGATTTACAGTTGGGATTCTGTAACATTTTTTACCTATATCTCTCGCTCTGATTGCTCTGTCCTTCAGCCAGGCCATGTTCATGGTGATTCTTTGTGTTTTTTTGTTTCTAACTTTATTTTGAATTTGTGGTTTGATGTGTAATTTTTTTGCTCATTCTGCAGTGCTTACTGGCCTGTGACTGGTGGGTTGTCCTGCAAATAGAATGAATGTTATCTATTGTATCAGAGGCAGCTGAGTGCCTCATAAGTATGACGATAGTCTTGGATTTTAGTCTCTATATTTGGCAAGGTTATCAGCTACTGTTAACTTATTTATAACGTTCCTCTAAATCACCCAAATATTATCAGGAACCAATCTTGAAATGTTCTCTCCCAGTTTTGCTATCCAATTGTTTACCTGTCATTTAGCCATATATCATTCTCTCTCCTATTTGCTCACTAGATTATACATTCTGACGGATCAGTTTTCTATGTTGGCTGGCAGCCACCCCCACCATTACACATGACTGCTACCAGCCAGTAAGATAGGAATAACATCTCTGAGTTTTTTCCTCACATCCTGTGGAGCACTAGATAGATGTCCACTATATTGCAAAGCAATGTGTTACAAAACTCTGACAATAAAAAGGGTTAACTGTCAACATGTGGGCCATGAGTCATCAGGCAGCAGCTCCTTGGTAAGGAATCGCTCTTTGGGTCTGAGCTGGCACATGATAACCCTTTGAGTGCCAGACAGTTATCCAATGCATTGCAACATTGGATGTCACTCTGGAACTTAAAGGGTTTTAATGAAATTTGCTTCAGAGGGGAGGGGGTGGGGGTTGTTAAGCCTCAGATTTCAGTCCAAGGCCCAGCAGGTTCTAGTTACATCCTGGCTACCTAAGTAGTAAAGGCAGGCATTTTTGTAGTTCAAGTGTAACCAGGGACAGCAATAGAGGCAAGAGGCTTGAGAACATATAGGGAAATGTGGTCAAGAGTGGAAGTGATAGTAACAGAGGATAGCAAACACTAGCAAACACTGTAAACACTGACAGTAAACCTCCTTGTTCACTATACATATTCTGCAAGTACATAATATGGAAAGTCAAATTGCCTATACTTTTTATTATTATTCTCTTTCTTCACATATTTGTTTAAATTGTATGTTTCTGACAGGAAGCACACTGAAACTGTCTCCACAAAGGTTTCTTTCAGGGACAGCGAAAGCAGGGGTAGTTATACAGTGCCAAAAATGTTTGATACAATGTAAAAATGTCTGTCTGTACAGAATGCAGAGCACTATCCTGCTTTCACATTCCCTGACAGGAATCTCTCTGGAAACATAAATTCAGTGATCTCAGTGTCTGGGATATAAGAGTGTAAAAAAATGTAAGGGAAGATAAAAACAGAGCACTTGTAGAATCTGTAAAGTCCAAAAAAGAGGTTTACTGTCACTTTAGGGAAGATAGGCAGAAATAGGAGGTGAAGAGTTAGAATAAGCAGATATTATTATTATTACCTATACATATAAAAGAGGAAGCATCATGTGACCAAAAATCTTTGTATGAGGCAAAACACACCCAAAGGTGGCATAAAGGAGGAGTTATGCAAATCTCCTGTATATTGCCTGTCCCATTGGTCCAACCATGGTGCATGATTTTGACAGGAGTGACTAGGGAGGAGTAACTCCTGTCAAATTGTAGTAAGGGCTACAATGAACACACACAAAATCACACACATACAAATACACAGTACGCATGAAATACATGTAGGCAATATGCACAAAAAAATGCTATAGACAATATGGAAATTATATATACAATATACGCAAAATGCAATAAAAAAAAACACAAAAGGAAATATGCTATATGGCATACGCAAAACGCTACATGTAATATGCAAAGTGCTATACACAAAATGCTATAAAAAAAAAAAAGGTCCATGGTCCTTAAGTGCCGGTCCTAAAGGGGTTAAAGGGATAGTAATACTTCGTTTTATCTTTATTTTATTTTGTAGGCATTAAAAAAACATGAAGAACGATATAAGCCTTATCTCTCAAACCTTTATGGTTTAAGAGATATTCACAAGCAAAGTATCCCCCCCCTCTTCAGCCAGATCAGAAGGGAGGTGCCCAGGTAGACTGCAGATAGGGACAATCTTCAATTAAGATAAGGGAAAAAGCTGAAAAACTTGTCAAGGGGGGAAGGGCTTTCATTGTTTTCATACAAAGAAGAGTGTCCCCTGCTGTTATCTGTCTGGTCTTACAACCAGATTCACATCTGAGAAGAGATGGCTTACACTAGGAAAAAGGGGCGGGAGGGGGAAACTTTGCTTGTGACTATCTCTTAAACCATAAAGGTTTGAGAGATAAGACTTATATCGTTCTTCATGTTTTTTTAATGCCTACAAAATAAAATAAAGTTAAAACAAAGTATTACTATCCCTTTAAGAAAACAATATAAAATGTATGCACTTAAATACAAAATCCAGTTAGGTTTTGGTTTGAAATGCCTTTCTTTTACACAGGTGTGGTGAGGCAGTAGAGAAAAACAAGAGGCTCATTACTTCTGATCAGAGAGAATATCAACAGGAACTAAAGAAGAATTACAATAGACTGAAGGAGAACTTGCGGCCCATGCTTGAAAGGAAGATCCCAGAGTTGTATAAGAATGTGGTCAAGACCCGCTGTGATACAAGGTGAATATCGCCACAGCGGCTGGTACATTTCTTACAGATCTTCATGAATTTCAAGGTGCTATCTATCTTAAATGGAAATAATCAAGTTTTATGAAGTCTGCACTATGGGAACAAACTTGGCAAATATCCCAAGGATGTGCTGTACAACTCCAGTACTGTTCCTGTCAGCCCTTTAATATACAGTTCAGATGTCACAACTTGTGTGGGAGAGAGTGAGAATGTGTTTCATAAAACCCTCATAGTTGGTAAACTTTGGGTCCAAGGGACATCTCCAACTGAGGCATCTCTTTGCATCCAAGGGGTTAAAACATTGAATAGACCACAATATTCACCATATGCTTATCCCTATTATTCTTTTTTTTCCAAAAGAGCTTTATTGGGTGCAGAAGAGATACAAAGCAAAATAAGAGTAAATTAACAGGAGCACCAAGTACATACAGTGTACAAATTGAAAAACTTGACTATCATATACATAGGATCAACAATAAATGGCAGTCACAGTAGTTTTAATAGATGTTAGATCCCTGATCTTGAAGTGAGGAAATGAGTTAAGACTTGAAAAGATCGGGAACTCACAGTTAAGCCATAAGCAAAGCCACAGAGAGAGGTCGAAAGGGACATTACTTAATTAAGTAATGCACGGACATTATTAAAGAATGAGTAGAGAAATTGAATGAGAAAAAAGAAGCAGCAGGAGATTAAGAGAAAGAAGAGAGGGAAAGAGCAGGAAGGTAGACAACAGAGAAAGAAAATAAATGGTATTAGAGTTGAGAGGAGGGGGGAGGTGGTCTTGTGCAAGCACCAAGGAGCCCGGAAGTGTGCCACAATAGCAAGCCTGCGTAAAGGTTATGGTGTCGGGGGGGAGAAAAAGAGGGGGGGGATGAAATTTTCTTCCCGATTAAGTTAGAGCAAGGCATAAGATCTAGGACCAGATCAGTTCAAATGATAAAGAAGATGCTCAAGATCGAGCGTGTAGGAGCTCAAAATCACGGATCTGACATATCCTGGACCTCCACCAGACAGTAGTAGGCTGAGCTGGAGATTTCCAAAGTGTAGGAATCTGTGATTTTGCAGAGTTCAACAAGATATATAACAGAGTATTTTGTGGACTATTATGACGGACAGAATCCGGCAGTAAGTTAAAGCAGAACTACCACCTCCACAAAAGTCGCCCTGCAATACTTATGCAGGTGGAGACTAGCTTTGTAATCATTATTTTACCTCTCAAAAGTGCCCACAAATAAAGTTATCCTTAAGCTTCCGAGACCAGAAGCCAGACAGCACCGTGGCCATTTTGAATGCGCGCCTGCGCTGTCAGACCTCTTCACCCTTAACAGGCATTGCACTGGCCCGGACAGCTCCGGAAGAGAATGACGGCGCAGGCGCACAGGCTGCAGTAACCTGGCAGTCAGTCTCAGAAGCTTAAGGATAATTTTATTTGTGGGCAATTTGAGAGGTAAAATAATTATTACAAAGCTAGTTGCCATCTGCATAAGTATTGCAGGGCAGCTTTAGTGGAGGTGGTAGTTCCGCTTTAAAGAGAAAAATCTCAGGGGATAGTGGAAGAGAAATATTCATCCACAACTGAATGTCATGTCGGACTGCTGCCCTATAGGGCTGAGCAGCCGAGCAATTCCACCAGATGTAGAGTAGAGTACCTGAGGAGGACAAGCACCTCCAACATGAGGGTTTAGCATCAGGAATAATAGATACCAGGAAGTGGGGTGTCCTGTACCATCTGGTAATAATCTTATAATTGAGTTCTCTGGAAGCTATATCAGTGGGGAGGATGAGATTGACGTGAAAGACCTTTTTCCAAATGTTAGGAGACCAAGACAACTGCAAATCCAGTTCCCGCAGGGTTTGAAAAGAGCACTTAACCAAGGACGATCGAGAGAACATGGTATAAAAGGTTGACAGAGGGCACTTAGGTTTCTCGGGTGATGAAAACATCCTTTCAAATAAGGTGAGCTCTCTGGTCTGATATCCCTGCGCCATCAAATCCAGTAAATAATGCCGAACCTGTCTATAGTACCAAGTCTTAGATGCCGGTATTCTGTAACTGTGAGTAACAGAATCAAACGAAATAATACCTGTGCCTAGAACCAGATCGCATAACCGTACCAATCCACATTCTTTCCATTCCAAAAAGTCTTGCAAACCTAATCCCGGAGGAAAGTCCAGGTTACCCTGGATGGACAAACAAGGTGAAGGGAAAGGTGAGAAATGAGCATCATTATTGATTCACCTCCAAGTCAGAAGCAGACATTGCAGGATCACATGATCCCTGGCTAAACGAGGAAGGTTGTGCAAATGAATAAAGGGGAGCTGAGAAATATCAATTCCCTCACAAGCATAAGTGCATATTTGTACCCACTCCTTATGTGGTTGTGAGGCGCAAGTTAGAAGTTTTGACAACACCGACGCATGCCAGTATCGCATCAAATCAGGGAGACCTATCCCGGCGAGCGTGTGAGAATCTCCTTGCGAATTCAGGGCTCCTTGTAGTGCCATACGAAATTGTTAATAACCGATTGCAACTCAATTAGATAGTATTGTGGTATCTGAACCGGAAGAGTCTGAAGTAGGTAATTTCAGGAGAATTACCATTTTAATTAGGTTGGCACGCCCAAACCAGGAAATGAATGGTGGGTGCTATCGAGCTAGTAAGTGCGAATGTCTGCAAGCAGGGTTGGATAGTTCACCGAGAAGAGATCACGGGGAAGTGGCGTGAGGAGGATACCTAAGTACTTTATGGGTTTCAAAGTCCATGCAAAAGGATAAGAGCTAGAGTGGCGAGTCATCCAAACCAGAGGAAGTGAGATATTGAGAAGCTCCGACTTTGTGGTATTGATTTTAAAATTAGAGAGAGCACTGTATTCATCAAAAACGTCCATTACAGCAGGTATTGTAACAAGCGGATCACTGATAAAACAAGCTAGTTTGTTAGACGATGAGGATCTCGGGATCCCAGATATACTCGGATTGTGAATAATAATATTAAGTAAGGGTTCTAGGACCAGTACAAAGAGGAGGGGTGAAAGCGGGCATCCCTGACGGGTGCCACTTGATACAGGGAAGTTGTCTGACAGGAAACCATTAACTCGAACCCTGGCCAATGGGGTAGAATATAAGCTGAGAATAGAGTTCAAGAAGCGAGGTCCCATACCCAGGTTATGTAGTGTCTCTTCAAGGAAGGTGTCACGGAGTGACTAAGAAATAACAACACTGACAAGTACAGATGAACTTAAAATAAAACTTTATTTTAAAGACAATAGTGGTAGCAGGGATTACACAGTAGTGGCAGCAATGATTAACACAACAGTGGCAACAATGGGTGACATGATAGTTGGCAGCAATGAGTAGCACACTTTCACAAGGCCAGGGAGGAACAGTGAACTCACTTTCCTCACCCTTCACTAGACTAGTGCGATAGGCTGAAGTCTGTACCCAGACCATAGAGTAACTCAAGCAACAGCAGCAAGTAGCTCCAGACACTGGAGCACACAGTAGGGACTCTAACTCCACCACCTCCATGAAGCCAGGTGAGGACAGTGTAAGGCACTTCCTCAAACTTTCACTAGGCAGGTGTGGCTAGTCTTCGATAGGCCCTAGGAACCTTCACAGACAAATGGAAGGATAGTGTGAAGCACTATCACAATCTGAGTCGGCAGGAAAATGGAGCGCAACTATACCCTAACGCTAGGGTATACCAAATGCAAGTCAACGGCACTGAGGGCTAGGTAAGGCAACATACAAACCGGAACGACCAAGGGAGGTCAGTACACGGACTGACCGACAACGAGGCTAGACGTAGCGAGCGTAGAAATGGGTAGGCACAGGCAGCCAAGAGCCGAGGCTGGGTAGCCGAGGCTGGTAATAGCAACCGGAGCGCAACAGAGGGAGAGTAACCAAAGGCAGCCAGGGATAAGAACCGGAACAGGTAGTCAGCCAAAGCCAGAGGTCAGAGCCGGATCGGGTAGTCAGACGTCGCCAGTGGTCAGAGCTGGATCGGGTAGTCAGACGTACCCAGAAGTCAGAGCCAGAACGGGTAGTCAGATGTAGCCAGGAGTCAGAGCTGGAACAGGTAGTCAGACGGAGCAGGAGTAATACACAGGAACAGCAATGGACCAACACAGCACTAGGCTCAAGTACAAGGCAAAAATAATAGGACATGCTGAGTTTTATAAGGCCTGGCAGGTGGGCGGAGAGATGACATCACAAGCACCATGACCTATAAGAACAGCGACTCGCATAGAGCGACAGTGAGGAAGTAACAATGTCGCTGTTACAGCAATTACCCACTGGAGGCAATCACAGTATCACGGTGCCCATGCTCTGTTCTGTCACTCTGTGTTTGGTGCGCTCCCATTGGCTGAGCTTAGTTTGGCTCGCCCAGTATGGCCTCCTTATACCAGGCCTCTGGCACCTGTAAGGTGCCCTTTCGTGGTGTTCCTGTACCAGTGCTACTGTGTTGCTGTGATGCTGCGTTCCTGTGTACCAACTTGGCCCGTTTGACTACTCTTACTGGTTCCTGCTCCGTGATTCGACCCGGCCAGGCTGACGTTCCGGCTCCGTGACCTGACCCGGCTTGTCTGACGTTCCTGCTCCGTGATTTGACCCGGCCCGGCTGGCGTTCCTGCTCCGTGACCTGACCCGGCTTGTCTGACGTTCCTGCTCCGTGATTCGACCCGGCCTGGCTGACGTTCCTGCTCCGTGACCTGACCCGGGTTGTCTGACATTCCTGCGCTGTGATTTGGCCAGAGATCCTGATCCTGTTTTCCGTGTCGCTTGGGCGACATTCTTACTTCCGCAAGTGCTGGTCTAGCAGACTGAGTGTTGTGGCCTCCAACCCACTGAGCCTTCCGTTAACTCTTGCAGAGCACTGTTGCCTCTGTTACACTGAGCCTTCCGTTTACACTTGCAAAGCACTGTTGCCTCCGTTACACTGAGCCCTCTGTTAACACTTGCAGAGCACTGTTGCCTCCGATTACTCTGAGTCTTCCGTTAACACTTGCAGAGCACTGTTGCCTCCGTTAACTCTGAGCCTTCCGTTTACACTTGCAGAGCACTGTTGCCTCTGTTAAACTGAGCCTTCTGTTTACACTTGCAGAGCACTGTTGCCTCCGTTAACACTGAGCCATTCGTTAACCCTTGCAGAGCACTGTTGTGTCCGTTACCGCACCGGTCGGGTGCAATTGGCTCTTGTCCATCAGCCCTTGCTGTGCACAGTGTCTCCGTTACCGCACCGGTCGGGTGCTATTGGCTCTAAGTCCATCAGCTCTTGCAGTGTACAGTATCTCCGTTACCGCACCGGTCGGGTGCTATTGGCTCTAAGTCCATCAGCTCTTGCAGTGTACAGTATTTCCGTTACTGCACCGGTTGGGTGCTATTGGCTTCAGTCCCTCAGCTCTTGCTGTGTCAGTGTCTCCGTTACTGCACCGGTCGGGTGCTCGTGGCTCACAGTAGTGCTAGCTCTAGCAGAGTATTGTGGTCTCCGTTTCTGCTCAGCACAAGGTAGAGTCTCAGTCCTGCTTTACAAACTAGGTGCTTCCACCTCGCACCATAGTCTCTTGCTACCTTTACCATCACCAGAGACTGATTACTTTCTATGAACTTTAACCCATGTTGTGCTGAAATAGCCTGAATATGCCAGTCCTGTGACAGTATCTAACTCCCTACCTGTGTATACTGGGCCTGAGAGGGCATATGTACATGATTGACATTTTTCTGTAATATTCTAAAGCCTGTGGTGGGCATTCTAATTGTGTCTTTTAATAAAACTGTGTTTTATTCTAACCTACTGTGTCTGAGTGTCGTACAAACCGTTACACAAGGTCCATCCGACTCTGTTGAATGCTTTTTCGGCATCAATCGACAATGCACAAGCCAGGATGTGCAGATGGATGGAGAGTTGAATCAGAGCTATAGCCTTGCTGGTATTACCTTTCACCTCTCTGCCTTTCATGAACCTCACCTTCTTAGGGTGGATCAGAGAAGGCAGGAGAGGATTCAGCCTAGATGCAAGTAGCTTCACCTTAATCTTCATATCTACATTTAAGAGCGAAATGGGCCTATAGCTGCTACAGTTCGACGGGTCCTTCCCCGGTTTGTAAAACAGAGATGTGGGCCTCTAGGGCTTGAGGAGGGATGGGGGTTCCTTTGCTTATCTGATTAAATGCTAACAGCATGTGTGGAGCTTAATCATCTTTGATGAGCTTATAATAAGAGGCTGGAAAGCCATCTGGGCCCGGGCTCTTCCCTTTAGGAGTGCAAGTTATTGCAGTAAGAACTTTGGAGAGAGAGAAATGAGATTCCAATGTCTGTACAGCGGAATGGGAACGTTTGGGAACATCAGCTCTTGCTAAAAAAAGACCGAATCCTGTTTCTCAAACTCACAGTCGCAAAGGAGTCCGAACTGGGGGATACGTTGTATAGATTCCTATAATAACTTGCAAAAACTTTGGCTATGTCTGGGTAACGAGATACAGATGAGCCAGATTCGGTTTTGATCTTAGGAATGTGGGAGGACGCTCCCTTAATCTTAATCAATTGGGCAAGCTTACTACCGCATTTATCCCCCTTTAAGTATCTATGATATCGGTACCACATAAAAGATTTATGCATGTAAGACTGAAAAAGCTGTTGGAGATCGGAATGCGACAGAAAGGATATTTGTTTCACCTGTAATGTAGAAATAGAGGCAAGAAGAGTAGAGATTTCCCAATTCTGGAGACATCTCTTATGGGCAGCTAATAAGATCGCCACAGGGACACGCTTGTGAGCCTCCCATACCATTGAACTGGAAACATTATCTGTGGTGTTGGTCTGGAAATAATCAACTGTTTTACCCCTTATGAGTGAAATGTCTGCTGGGAAAAAGAGAAGAAGTTCATGTGGACGTAGGGGACAAGGGTTTGTGGAAGGGACGATCGAAGGAGCAACGAAGCCTGGTCAGACCAAGTCATAGGAACAATAGATGAGTGTTGAACCATATCTAAAAGATAGTGGGGAACAAAGAAATAATCCGGGAATAAGTGTTGTGAACCCCAGAGAAATAGGTGTAATCCCTCTCAAGGGGGTGTAAAGTGCACCAAACATCTACAAGTTGGTGGTCAGACAGTAAAGATGGATCTTCCAAACATAAGAGAGGCGAAGAGATGATCAACCCGCAGAACAGTCTACAGTGGGACTTAGAGCCATATTGAGATCACTCCCAAATATGAGTTTACCCTGCATGAATTCTGACAACTCCCTCAAAGTTTGGTTAAGGAAAGTGAACTGTTTGACATTCGGGGAATATATAGTTGCCAAAGTGTAGAATTTACCATGGAGCAAACCTTTGACAAAGATATATCTCCCCTCTCTCAGTAGTTTCCCAAGGTAGGCATCTGTAACATAAAATAGAGACGCCTTTATATTTAGTTGCTGCAGAGGAGGTCCAGGAGATCGGATATGAGCGACTAGTAAATTTCGGTTCAGCACCTAGTTTAAAATGGGTTTCCTGAACAAATACAAGATCAGCCCGGAGTCTAGTGAACTCACGCATAGCGGAAGATCTTTTCTCTGGCAGGTTCAGTCCTCCAGCATTAACTGAGAGTAATGTTAATGACTGTTCAGCCATAACTATGTGTTAGCAGGATATACAGACGGACACCTTTAGTAACAGGTTCACAAGGAAGTGTCGCACAATTCAGTGATCCATGGGCCGGCCGGGGAAGGAGAGATGGGGAGGGGAAATAGGAAAGGTAGAAAAGAAGAGAGAAAAGTACAGAAAAAGAAAGAAAAAGTCAACAAGCAAGGAGAAGGCAGGTAACAGTAACCGTGAGTTTCGTCCAAAATATATAAACGAACAGAGTGGGGTCAGTGAAAGGCACAGAATGAGCCCCAAGGCTCGGGGGGGAGATGAAGTGTCAGGAAACATCACAGAGTGATGGTGTATTGTGAGACCTGAGGGGGGAGGTCAGTCAAGGATAGAAGCAAGAAGTGAAATCTAGTATAAATATATATATATCTTGAGTGCCGTAGCTCTTGAGGATAACAGTGACAATTAAAACATCTATAACCTTGGTATCAATACAAAAGATGAAAGAGAAAACCAGGCACGAAGGGCATCGACAAATCCATTGGAGAATTAGGACACAATTTACAGGTAATACTCCCTAGAAACATTGATATAAGTGCTATCACGAAAATTATGTAGCCAATTGGGCTAATCAGTATAATGCAGTGACCCGGGCTCAGTCCCTCCTGCCCGTGCAGCAGGACAGATATGGCCAGCCGCAGAAGCAAAGGGGAGAAGCCGGGAGTAGTATATATGAGAAAGAAGGAAGGGAGGCAAGGGAGAGAAAGAAGATGGGTACTATCCGACAGCCACACCTCCAGTGCTTGAAATCGAAACGAAAGATCCGGGAGTCGTATCCCTACTATTATTTTATGTACAATAAATTAGACATGAACTCATTTCTAGCTTCAGAGATCCTGATGTACTAAGAAGGACTGGAGCAATTCTGGAGCAAATCAGTTGCACCATGGGGGGGAAATAAACATTTTCATTGATTTAAAAGGATCTTATAATCCCTTGAATTCTGTAGTTTGCCAATGCATATTTTCACAATTTATAGTCTGTCTGAGCTAATGCACTAATTATAAAAAAATGAATTCACTTTAATCTCTAATTTTTGAACCAGTATAAGGATGAGTACAGTCAAACTGGGGTGGTGATCTTGCATGAACTATCTAAAATATTTAGCACATGTATTACTGCCATGAATGCAATCTTTGATATATTTAAAAAAAAAAAAACTTGCTTGATTAACTAGCTTACTGAACATCAGGAAGGCTCAGCCCACCACACACCTTAGGAATCTGGAGACTCTTGGAGGCATATAAATATTGACATAATGAATTCATGGCAGTAACTTCTTTTCTCCGTAAAGGAATGGAAGTATCTGAATAAAGGATGACATTTTAGGGAACAGAAAATGTTAAATATGGCAGTTCTTCAAAAAAAATTAAGAGGTTTGTCCAAGACAGAATTATGCTCCTCTACTTCAGAATTATTGGATAATTTGCCTTACATGTTCCATCCAGATTCACAGGAAACACTATGACCAGGTATTTCAATTGGTCCTTATTTATTTTGAATGGATAGTTCCTTCAATATAAGAATTTAGACCCCTTCCTCCTGAAGCCATGAATGTTCTGATTTTGTATAATTCATTTTATAACCTGCAAATGAGCAAAATAAATCAAGACTTTGCATCGCAACAGTTAACTATTTTTTATAGCTAAGGGAAGAAGATGAGTAAATTGTCCTCAATGAAGCTAAGATGTAACCATTCTAACCCAGTTCTAAGCCTGGAATGTTTACATATAAAAACATGGCCAATGGTTCAAGAGACAAATTAAAGAGAAATGGAGAAAGTGGGCACCCTGTGGCAATTATTTTTCTATTTTAAAGTATGTTGGTACTGATATGAGTTAAATTCATTTTAGCTTGTAAAGGATATATATATATTCCCCAGAGAGCTTTTACAAAATGTCCCCAGACTCAAAACTTCTGGACTGAAAGTTCCAAATGGCCCTATGTAACACTGTCAAATGCTTTATCAGCATCTACACTCAGTATACAGGCAGTGCTGGGGTCTAAGATTCCCATGATATTTCCTATATGCAGATATTAGCAGTTACCTTCCTGATATTAACTATTGAGTACTTCCCCACAAGAAATACTGATTGATCCTTGTTATATATGGCAAAATGCATTTAAGGCTTTCAGCTAACAGTTCTGTACTTATTTTATAATCAATATTCAATATTTATGAGTAAAAAAAGTCTTTATGGTGCAGGATCTGCTTTATACTTATCAAGTTATAGTAGCAAATGGATCAAAGCTTCACAGAAGATACATCTCGATTGTTTACCCTGGAATAATTAAATAATTAAAGGGATAGTAATGTTTCACAATAAAAGCAGCTCAAATTAATCTTCATAGTATTTGGGCAATGGAGAGTGTTATTTCAATGCTTTCAGAGTTGTAGTTCAAGAGTAATTGAATGGTAAAATATCCTTTTACCCGACTCTTTTACTGAAGTAACACTGCTCACCTCAGGGCAGCAAGACTATCCGGATGGATTGCAGAGAGGAACAATCTTCATTGAGCATAAGGAAAAACCTGTCAAGGGGGAGGGTTTCCTTATGCTCACAGTAAGAAGATTGTCCCTTTCTGTCTGGTCCCAGGACCAGATTCCACATCTGAGGGAGGTGGCTTACACTACGTAAAAGGGGCAGGAGTGGAATACTTTATTAATTACTCTTGAACTAAAACTCTGACAGTATTGAAATAACATTTTCCATAGCCCAAATATATTGAAGATTAATTGGAGCTGCTGTTTTTGCAAAACATTATTATCCCTTTAAGGCAGTGTTTTTAACAAACTTGGTCAAATGTGCTTGTAAATTTTGGATTTACAGGGTGGGCTTTACAGTTTTTAACTGACTTTATAATTTGTATTACCCTCATATTATGTAATTATTTAATTGGCATCCTCCAATATCTTATTTAAAACTGTAGGAACCTCAGTAATTTCTCAGAATTATTCTCTTGCGTCTTTATTGATTTGTGTGAATAGATTGAGGTGCAGAAGATTTTAATGTTTCTACAGTTCCTTCTATATTCTATTTAATCCCAAACTACCAAGCATTTTACCTACTTTATTACAGTAAATGAAGAATTTAACCCTATTCATAGACACTGAGGACTCATCCTTATTTAAATGGGATCTATCAACCCTATACAAGTGTGTGTTAAATGTTAGGTTTTTTAGCGACTGGGTGGATTATTTTATTCATTTTTTAACCCTATTTGGATGAAAATTAATGTTTAAAGAGTGCACTTCCAGACAGACTGAGCGTACCTGCTCTGTACCACAGTCTGTCACTCTGCCTCTACTCCCCTCCCTCTATCCAGCCTCCTCCGATGATGGAGGCTTTTTGTCTGTAAGCTGGAGCGATCTCATTGGCAGAGATCGATATCTACAGGACTTGACAATTGCTGCATTCTTTTAAAAAGAGCATAACCCTTTAGAAAAAAAATCAATTTTGAATTTTTTTTATCCAGTTTGATATTCTGCTCTGTGCTAAAGTCTCTCCCAATCAAAATGTGTTAATCATGATATTACAAAAGCAGATATCATCAGATTATCAAAACAATGTATATCACACCAGTTAGATTAATAACTTTTAAGTATCAATATCTTTGAATTGCTAACTATAGTGTCTAAAATGTATCTCCCTTCATCATCTTTATTCTGAGAAGGAATCTTAAAGTCAGCATTTCTGTTAAGAAAAATGGGAAAAGAAATCCTGTCTCACCCATCCTCTAACCAGCTTTTTATGTTCACTAAGCATGAGGTGAGTTTTTTTAGCAATGTAATTTGACACAAATCTTTTTATCTTATTTTTTCTTTTTGCACCCTTTAGTCCATTTGCCCTTAGATTTTGCTTCAATAGCCAATAAAAATAGATTATACAAAAATTGTGACCCCTTATCCGGACTGTTCCAAATGCACCCTCTAACCAAAATTAGTCAGATCAGCTTTCCCTTTCTTGTACAAAGGTAAAAGGTGGTACTGTAGTAGCTGTTGAAAAAGCAGGAGACTAGAAGAGGAAAAGTGATACATTTATTGGCTAACTGATCAGTTAGCCAATAAAGGTATCACTTTTACTGTACCAGTCTCTTTTTTTTTTCCTCTTCATGACTTATGGTCCCCAAAAAATAATAAATGGGGAAAAAGAACGCAATTCTGTAAAAATAAACATTCAACTTCATTGAATGCTTCAGAGGTCTCCAAGCTTTGTGAATGAATCTTTTTGGTACAGCAGTTTCTGTGCCTACTCTACATAATTTTCTAATTTTCTTTTGGTTATCCAGTACCTTAGTCCTGAAAGATGGCAAAGAAAAGTTCCTAAGAGTTTAGAGAAGCAGATTTGTTAAAAAGGTTTCATACCGGGACAAATGTATCAACGAAAAAATCTTAGTAGATCTGAAACAAAACAGTGCCGAGGAAAAACTCCCACTCAATGGGGATTTTCATTTGATACTTCAGGTGCAACTTTTTCAATCCAGAATTACTAAACTTTTGATACATATGCACTAGCATGTAGTTGAATTGTTGTTGTTTCGATTTGCTTGTTTTTTTCACACCTTTACCTTATCGTCTGACTATATAGGGAACGAAACTGACTACTATCTCAAGTCATAGCTTCTTTGTCTTCAGTGTTAACAGTTATAGGAACCTACTCCATTGCTTCTTTGTGATCTCCATTAACACGTTCAATTATAATACTTCCTGTGTGTCCTGCAGCTCTAGTCTGACTTCAGGCTCCTCCTTTCCTCCATTATCAATGTCAATGCCATTGAATAAGGACTACATTGTTTGTTTAATGGGAGGCTTGATGATGCTTTGATTTTGTTTGTATCTATCAACTGCTGTAGTGACAATAGAGATGCTCTCCCTGCAGGTTGCAGACAGAATGAGGATTTCCAAAGTTGTGGGATGCACCATTAGTTATTGAACAGATGGCTAGCTGTTTGGTGAAGGCATGTAAAGCATGCAAAGAATTGCAAACAATCCTGCTTTGTGTCTTGTTCTTGTCATGGAGAGTGATGTCTAATTAGTAGAGAATGTATCTGTAGACCTAAAGTTTTCATTCATGTCAAAATATTCACCTCGTTTAGGTCAGGCCCCCAATATCTACATTTTCTATTACCTAATGCATGAAAGGCTTAGAACACCCACGGGCTTATCTGCTAGGAACCACTGGAATAATTGTAGGGGAAACCAAATGGACCATAGGGAACAAATACAAAATATACATTTCTTTGAATTGCGTTGGAGAGCTCTTTAATCCATCACAGGGTTAAAAGCTGCATTTACCCCTGTAGTGCAGTAGGTATGCTCCATAATGAATTCAGTTCTGCTTTGTACATCATATTAGTTCTAGCATTCAGCCCCCGTGGTATCATGACATGCCTTATTAGAAGTCTCCAACACATACCCCTGCCAGGAAGTCTAATTCTACCATCATTGCACAGTTATCAGGACCAATGGGTGTGCATCACATTGTAAAGTGATTTTTGAGTGCCCTCTGGTCCGTAACCCTTTGAGTGCCAGAGGGGTACGGAATGCATTGCAAAGCAATGCGTTCCGTACCCCTCTGGTACTCAAAGAGTTAAAGACGTGGCAAATTAGCTGTAAACAGATATGCTTTTGAACAGTTGTTTACAAGTGCCAGAAAAAACATATTGCTGAATAGTTTCACTTTTCAAATTCCAATAGGGTATATTTCTGAAGGTACAAGTAGAGCAATTCTGACCCAACTGCAAACATTGCTATGACATTTAATAGAACTGATATAAACTTAGTCATCACAGCATATTATGCCTATCTCTTGCATTGGAGACATCTCTAGCAATGAAGAGGTAAAAAGCGTAATTTCAATTCATGGGGATTTTTATTTGTAGCCATACAAGATCTTTAAAATATTTGCATTTTAAATTTCCCTATAACTTTGATTCTAAAGTATGTCACTGAGTATGCACAAGACAGGTAGGATTTCTTCCTCTACCTTTCTGGGACAAAAGGCATCAATTTAGAAACTGAAGAAGCAGTCAGTTGGTACAGATCATATTATAGGCAACACTGGACTCTCTCTCCCTGTGAATTTGGCCATATATCCTAAGGTCTGGGTCAAATGCCTGACTCTCTGGTCAAGCCCAGGGAGTTTGAAGGTATGAGTAATGGTTAATAAATATGTATTTACAAATTTAAACATGCAAAAATGTATCATTCTCACTCTTGGTGATGTTTGCAAGACAATTGTGCATTTCAGTTACTTTTTATCTCCTTTCCAGGGGCCTGTTCCACAGGACCAGCTTCAGAAAATACGACTCACAGATTTCTCCAACGAGCTGAGGAATTCCTGAAGCCATTCAAGCAAAATTACCAAATAAGCTGCTTTGATTATTTAAAAAAAGAAAGAAAGAAACCTGTTCTTATCTGTACAATGATAACCCAGGTGTTACAAGCCAAAGCACGGCATTGCAAACTGATACTTAATTATAGCTTTCTTAATGACTTGATAAGTCTCTTTGAATGGGACAAAAAAGGATAATCATGATGGGCATTTTGAACGAGTAGGGAGATTGCAGTCTTATACTTACTTTTTGCACAACATTCCTCAGTTTAACCCATCAGATGCTAGAGACATATTCAATGTACTGGTTCACAATCTAAGTCTAAGCCACACTCCACATCATGTATGATTTTGTTTTGTGTGGAAAAATGTTCCTTACATCTGATATACTTGTGTTCTTGTACAATCTGAATTATATTTTCGTGCCTTTTCATGGTAACCAAGTATATCCACAAAAAAAAGTAATTTTTTGCCCAGTGTATAAAGAATGCGTATACTAGCGGTCTCCAACAAGTAGCTCAGGAACTACTGGTAGCTCTTGGGTTACCAGTAAGTAGCTCGTTCCAGTCCAATCAGGTATCAAGCTATCTGGCTTGCCAAAGACGGGTCCGGTGGTTGAAATCTGCAGCCAATCTGGGAACAGCTTTCATCTACCCAGAAGTGGTCAGTCGGAGAGCAGATAGTAATTTAGATAGAGTGCCTCACAGCATTTTCATGGTTTTCCTAGCTGCTTACAAATTATTCTGCATTCTTGGCAAAGGTGACTTATATAGTAAATGTTGTGGGAAATATGTGTTGTCAAAATGGAGCCACAATGTGACTCTATAGTCACACACAATTGTAAAAAAAAGTTGCCAGCTTTCTGATATATTTATTAAATGTTGTAATAAACCACTCTAACAACTTAAAACATACTTAGTAATACGGGATAGTGTTGTTAAAAATGAGAAGGCTTTATCAATCAGAAGATCTGTGGCTTGTACAGAATTTTATCATCTTGAGCTGTTAAGGTCACTGTTTTCTGTGCAGCACTATGCTATTGGAAGGAGTGGGAAGGAACAAACAGTAGGTAAGAGCACCTTTTGAGATGGTTTAATACCTACAGTTATAAATTCAGATATTTTCAATATATGTTTTAGGGTAGCTCAGTACATGTTTCATTGAGTAAAAGTAGTTCCCGTTA
The DNA here is from genome assembly GCA_037306005.1 of Rhinophrynus dorsalis. Lineage (NCBI taxonomy): Eukaryota > Metazoa > Chordata > Amphibia > Anura > Rhinophrynidae > Rhinophrynus > Rhinophrynus dorsalis. The sequence continues at coordinate 409,251,140 of CM074718.1, read as the reverse complement.
AAGAAAAGGTTGTAGACCCCTGTCGCATACATTAGAAACTAATCTCAACTGTACCAGAAGCCAGTTGATTTTTAAAGCCAGGGGACTGCTGATGAATTTGGCCAATATGAAAACAGAGTGGACTGTTACTTTTTTCTATGTGTTTGTCTGTTAATGCTTCCACATTCCACAGCCATATTTACAGTATTGTTATAGCTTAACCTTTTTGGTGCCAGAGAGTTATCCAACTAATTTCATTGCAATGCTTTGGGTATTTATCTGGCATTCAAGGGGTTAATAAACATATTTATAGATTTTTAGAGAAAAAGATTATAAATGGCAGTAGCAAATGCTACACTTTTTATGTCTGCAAAGTAGACTATACAATTGTAGATACAGAATTTTGTGAACCCCTTTGGCCCAGATTGTTGCATTTCTGTTTTAAATTGCTGCTTAATAAAAGTAAACTATGCAGAGTAATTGTGGTACTTTAGATATAGTCTATTAAATAAGCACTAATTCTTAAATACAAGTCAGTTTTAAGATATTTTCACACTGGAAACTTGAACACGTTCTATGAAGCTCCTTTCCAGCAGCCTGTTTGCTCATCTATGATACCGTACATTCCCTCCCAGCGATCCTATTGCCTGAGGGGGCATGGGAGAGGTGTGATGGGGCCAGACCATGTTTATAGCTGTATATGACATGCTGATTCCAGTGTGGGTCAGAAAGTCCTTGGAGCATCACATCCTCCAGCTTTGCCCATGTGAGCAATCTTCTCTGTGGCTTAATAGTCCACAACACAGATCAGACATGCTGCAGCTTTGATGCGTTCTGCTTACAGCATAATCTTTCCTGTGAAATAAACTTGCATTTAACATTAGTGTTCTTTAACCATTTGAGTGCCAGAATCAATGTGTGGCATAACCATAACTGGGAACTTACAGTTGTAGACTCCCATGAGAGGGAAGTCCTGTGATACCACTAAGGCAGATAAAAGATGTAATTCGCATCAAAAGGGGGCGTGTCTTAATCGTGGGTGGGGGCAGGACTAACCAAATTTTTAAAAAATTAAAGAAATACGCTGGGGAAGGACGCAAAGCCACTGAGTGGGGGGAACAGTCTGGGAATGCGGAGATGTGTGGAGTTTGATTAGAAATCCCCCACATCCGGAGAATCAACCTCTGCCCTGGAGACCCCGAGTCTCCGGGGCAAATCCTGAGAGTTCCCAGCTATGGGCATAACCCTTTGAGTGCCACAGAGGTATTCAACACATTGTGTAGCAATTCATTGGCTACCCCTCTGGCAGTCAAAGAGTTAAGTTCGTTTACTGTATGGCTTGCATTTTCAGTGTCGTGTGTCACTGGTAAATAAGCTTTGGTTGCTGTTATTGTTTATGGATGGAAGTTGCAACTCATGTCACAGTATTGGTAATGTTAAAATAATTACAAACCATGAACGATAAGATTTTTGTTTTGAAAAGAATGTTGCTATTAAGCAAAACACAGAAAATTTGTAAACTTGATGTTACCTACAGGGCATTTTATATGAAAATTGTGTGCATTTCAATGTTTTTTTTAAGTCAAATACAAGTTAACTATTATGAATTATTCACTTTGGATCAATCAGTTTGTTTTGCAGTGAAGAGTTCTATACCTCAAAAAATGTTGCTGAAAAAAGACTGTTCTAACAAATAATATAAATAATTTATCCCTCTGGGTACTAGATACGTTTGTAGCTCATTGCAGAGCAATGCATTGGAGACCTTTTTAGAATCCATGGGGTTAATAAAGCACTTTCTTTTGTACTTACTGGAACTTGTTTTCAAACTGATAGTATGATGATCACACCTTTAAATCAACTGTATCATTGTGAGCACATCAAATAAAAAAGTTGGATTTCCATTTAAGTGATTGTGTAATATTACTCTTGATAAAGTGCAATGTGAGGGTTAACTCCTTAAAGGCTAGCCCCTACATCAAAATAATTATTAGTTAATAAATGGTTGTGAATTTTATCCCTGGAACTTTCATGTGGTCCATCATATCTTAAAAATTAGTTAGTTTTTGATATTGTCACCTTTATCTGAATAGTTCTTATGTACATTATGGAACACAGGAACCATGGGGTTGGGCTTCCTTCATCCAGAGGGCAGAGCACTTTAAAAAAAGACAGGGTGTTTGAGGCGGAGACTCCCTCCTCTTCCTCCAGCGCAGCCCCCCCACCTATCCAAATTCAAGTGACCTCTCAAACAAAGAGGAGCAAGCCAGCTTGTCTTTAGGTCTACTTTTTTATTTTTTTACCTTAGATATGGGGCTTCCATTACTGACTTCTCTGGTGTTGGATTGCCCAGTTCTGGACCATTTCCCTATGGAGGTTGACTTAAAGTGGAACTATCACACTATATAAAGTACCCCCACAATAATTAGGCATATGGCGATTTGCTTCTTAACAGTGATATTTTCGGGCGCAAGTACCAAAATCTGAAGCAGTCCTTCTTTTTCTGAGACTGACGGCCAGGCTTCTTGCATTAGAGCCGTCTGCACGCCTGCACCGTCAGTCCCTTCCTGTACCTTAAGGTACCATGCAGTGCCTCCTAGAGGAGACCGGGACAGACAGTGCAGGCGTGCAGCTGTCTCTAAGACAAGATGTCTGTGTGCAAGTCTGACCACCGGTCTCAGAAGAAGAAGGATTACATCAGAACGTGGTACTTGTGCCCGATAATAGCACTGTTAAGAAGCTAATCGCCATATGCATAATTATTGCGGGGGGACTTTATATATAGTGATAGTTCCACTTTAATGACAAGTCTGTTCCTCATAGCTAAACTTCTTTGAAGTTCTGCTTTATAAAAATGGGAGCCAGAAGAAAAAAGACTGGTATGTTAACCCTTTGAGTAAAAGTACTTTTGTCCAACGTTTCAGTCCTCACTCGGACTTTCATCAGCATATGATGTTCCCTGATGAAAGTCCTTGGTACCATTTGTTTTACTCAAAAGGAAAAGCCCTATACACACAGTTTTTTCTAAACACAGTAACATTATGAGGTCGAGATCAAGATTATGAGGCCGAAAAAAGACATGCGTCCATCAAGTCCGTCCTATGCCAAATTAACTCTCTTGATCCAGAGGAAGGCAAAAAAAAAAACAATTTGATGTAATTTTCAATTAAGCCCTAAGTGCAAATGGCATTCAGATAATTCCCAGGATCGACATCCTATCTGCTTCAAAGCCAACTGTCATAATTCTCAATATTGTTCTGAGGTATCCATTACTTTTCTAATAGCAGCTACAGTATCTTCAAGCACAGCATCCTGAGGCAAAGAATTGCAAAACAACTGCCCTTACTGTAAACAAAACTCTGCCTTTGTTTTAGTTGAAGGTGCCTTTCCTCTAGTCTTAATGGATAACCTCTAGTTCTTAGCTCACCTCTTTAAGTAAATAGTTCACTGGAGAATTCTTTGTATAGACCTCAAATATATTTGCAAATGTAAATCATATGACCTCTTAGAAGTCTCTTCTCTAATGTAAACAAACTCAGTTTGTCTAGGCTCTCTTTATAACTCAGAACAAGGGATTTGGTTTTCTCCTACTGTGCAGTTAGTTTGCCCCACAATTGCTCCACTTTGTGCATAGGATTTATAAACATCCAGAGGCAAAACTAGTGATACCCTAATTCCCCATGTGTTAACCTCTTTGAAGCTACAGTGGATGCAAGTATTGAAGACTTCTAGAATCCTCTGAGTGAAATAATAAAGTATGCATCGTTCACATGGGTGATTTGAATGCAGCAGTCCTGCTCCTTTTGATAGAAATTGTTAAAATTCTCACTCAAACAAACATGAACTATGAAATTTGGGGATTAAGGTTTTTGCAAACATTAGTTCTGTGAACATAAACTCTTAACCACCCCTGTGTTGTGCAAATATGATCAAAATGTAATGTTATAAATGTCATTCATTATGTCAGTTTTGACTTCATGCATTGTTTCATCAACAAAGCACAGGGGTGAAGCTGAGTTACTGTTCACAAACCATAACCCCTGAATTTCTGAGCTGTATTCATTAACAGTGGATCTTTAACCTTGATTTTTTTTACCTTTTGAATGATAATTTTAGCATTAGATTAAAATTGACAGTAAACCTCATTTTAACTTTAGACACTTTACAGGTGCATGCTATCTAATTGCCTATATATTTTTTTTTATATATAGAGAAAGTTTTTCATTTAACAAACAAGCCAAAAGAGCAAATCCAATGAGTTCAGTGGTAGCATGGTCACAGTCATGAAATAACAAGCAATTAACAGAGGAATTACAGCACCGTGTGCACTGGATTAATAGTAGATAACAATCATTCAGTGACTACAAAAGGTGAAGTGTAACCATGTTAACCAGAGATGGTGGAGGAGGGAAAAATGGGGGTAAAGAAACCCAGTATCCTCCCACATGGCACACCTCTATATAGCATGGTGCCCCTCTGTATAGTGAGTAGTATATAAATAAACATATTCATTCATTCAGTAGTGAGGGACTGCAGCATGTCCTGGGATTGCGTGCCAAGACCTAGTGATCATGTTGTATGAGGTTCTTTTCCCAATTCCCATTGTGATAACCAGTTAGTGTATCTGAAACAGTGCAGAAAAGTATACCTTTGAAAAACTGTAAGAGTGAGGAGAAAAGGTTCCCACAGGTAAAAAAAAATTCCCATAAAGTTCCTTATTCTGTAAAAATGTAACCCATTGTAACCTGACAAAATATAGTGTTTTCTCTATAAAATGTTTTAGGGTTGGAGACTGAGGATGCATCTCCAGACTGTTAGAATGCACTTAATTGCTAGTAAAATAAGATTGTCCAGAAGAAGGATATGGGTCTTAGAGTAGCTTATGTGTGGTTTGTAAATGCCTAGAATAAAAGTGGCATCATCAATAGAAAAGGTTAAGTGTAGTTGTGTCGAACAGAATCCATGGATTGATTGCCAAAATTTCATGATGGAAGGGCAATTGTATAACATATGTATGAGGCGTGCTCCGTCTGAAATACATTTATGGCAAATGTCTGTGGTAGAGAGACCAATTTGTATAGCTAAGGTTAGGAGTAGGTAGGTCCTATACAGTAAGTTAAGGAGAAGTTCATGGAAATAAGAAGCCATACCTCTTATTGTTTTGTGAAAATGATGGAATAGGTCTTTAAGGGAAAGGGAAGACAAAGCTATAATCCATTTATGCGGACCTGTCAATGTGGAAGCCTAGTCGACTGTCAGAAGAAGGAGTTTGTAGAAGCAAGAAGTGTTAGCATATAGTACTGGGTGTTGTCTAAGAAGTGAGTCGATAGAGTTGTGAGTGGGTTGGTCTTGCATGGTTAGCAAGGTAGAATGAGCATAATGCTTGGCTTGAAGATAAGCAAATATGTGGTTGTGCGGGAGATTGAACTGTCCTCAACTCTTCGAAGGAGTAGAGAGAGAATTATCCACGTGGTTGATGTGGTCTCCGATCAGTGTCAGACTCCACTTGCCCACAACTCAGATCTAGTATCAGCTTTCCCATTTTGGAAATATAAGTTACCCAGGAAGGGAAAGAAGGTTGAGTGGGATTTGTTTTGAAACAAAAGGTGTTCGGTTCGGATGATGCCCATTTAAATGGAATGCCCTGGTCTCCAGAACAGGAGTATCTGGAGATAGCCATAATGCCTCAGATTTGTCTAAATTAATCTGAAAACCAGTCACCTTTCCAAAGACTCTCAATAATGTCTGAAAGCGCTATTTGTGAGTTATTAATATATAGCAAAATATCATCAGCGAAAGCTGAGGTAGCTCCACCAACCTGTGCTCCCTTAACTTGGGAATGCACCCACCGATTTCTCCAGCCACCCAAACCACTAGTCGCAACAAAGTATAGGGTGAAAATAAGAACTCTTTATTGAAGAACACACAGGGTTTATATACACACATAAATGGCTTATCAACACACATTAGCATATAAAAGGATCCAAGTTACTGCGCACAACATATGGGAATACAGCGGGGTGCCAGAGTGAGCATAACTGAGTTTACACATAACTCAAACACAGGTCGGAATACAATGCATTTCACTCCCCCTGTACCTTCCCCCAGCAATAGGATCCAAGTTACTGCACACATAACAACAAGATGAAATTCCCTGAACAAATGCACTACCCTAGCTGGATAGTCTGTATCACGCTGTGCCCCAAATAAGCTAAGGGTGACTGAGACCTAAGATGGGACTGGGAAGCTTCCCCATGAATGGAGTACCTCCAGGAGCCCCAGTGATGGAGGGTTCTGTCACAGTACCCCTAGGAAGTGATATGAAAGGGGAATTAAATGTGTTAGTGATTATTGTGGCTTGTGGGGCAGAGTACATAAGATGAATATATAATATAAATTGGGATCCAAACTGTTGGTGTTTTAGGAGTCAGGACAAATTACTCTAAGAGATGTTGTCAAATGCTTTTTCAGCATCTTAATTTAACATCAGATTATGGGCCTTGGGTTGTCTCTTGCAGCAATAAGCGTAGCTATTGTTGTGCATATGCTAGTAACTTGAGTGTCTACTTGTCATAAATCTGAGAGGAGAGATGGCAGAAGGAGATTTAGTCTATTGGCAAGTATTTTGTTAAGTAATTTGGAGTCCAGATTTAATACAGAAATGGCGAGGTATGAGGGCACTGGAGTGTGGTCTCTGCCGGGCTTAGGGAGGATGATTATTCTGGCTAAGGTAAAATGATCAATTAGCTGCTGGTTTTGGCGTATTGTGGTGAAGAGAGCATGGAGGGGTTTAGAGAGATGTTCTTTAAGAATTTTCTAAAATTCTGTCGGGAGGCTGTCTGGGCCAGGAGTTTTTTGATTCTTAGATCCTTTAATGAAACAGTTGTTTTCCTCCAGTGAAATCGGGCCATTAAGGTAATTCTTGTTGCCTGCCGCGGTCAGAAAAGTGGTACCCTTGGAAGGATCATCAGGGTTTGTTGTATAGCTTCTTATAAAATCGCACAAAGGCTGCATTTATGGTTTCTGCATTGGTTGTGATGGAGGAATGAGCAAGACAGATGGTGAAATACAAGTTCCCCTTCGCCATGTGGATAAGGTGAAACAACAGTTTGCCCTGCTTATTCATGTGTAAAATGGAAAGTCCCTGTCCGCCTGAGTAAGTTAAACTGGGCAGCAGTATGTAAAAGAGAGTCATAGTCATGCTTTGTGTTAAGGTATTTAGATTTACTTTGGGTATGTTAAGTTGCAAATGGGCTTTGTATGCTTTTGGTTGTTGTCAGCTTAGCTGTAGTCTCCTGCATCAGCTTGGAAGTATAGGAAATGATATGTCCTCTGAGGAAGAGGATCCAGTTTGTCTGATGTTGGGCATATTTCCACTCAACAAAAAACAAAATCGGCTTTGTAGACTTTTTTTATAGAAAGCTGCACTGTCATGAGCTTAGTTGTAGTCCCCTACTTCAGCTTTGCAGTATAGGAAATATGCTGGAAATATGCAATTTGCCAAAAAAGGATCAAGTTCATCTTATGCTGGGTGTTGTTCCACTCAAAATGTAGCCAAATGGCTCTAAGGCTACAAGTAAAGTAAGAGGATTGGTACAGGTAAGCTGGCATTCTCCAATTAAAGGAAGTTGGAGAAAGCTGTTTGAGCGAGAAGGACAAAATGATGGGGGACATGATCAGAGATATTAATGTCATGTATTGTACAGTGTTGGAAGTGCATCACTAGTGGGGTTGAAACAAAAAAGTAGTCTTTTCTGGTAAATGTTCATGAACATGTGAATACAAGTTATAGTCTCCAGTGGATGAAAATATATCAAGGAAAGCAGCTTTTGGAAGACTATGAGTGGGTTTTTGTTTGCCCTGAGTGACCCTGACATAGGTTTGTGTCTGTCAATGGTCGGCTCTATTACTTGGTTGAAATTGCCCCCATGTATTAATGTTGAGATGGGACCATAGGTAAGATTTTGGAGAATTGGGGCAAAAAAACTGGAAAGAAGGGGCATTCAGAGCATATATGTTACAGAGGACCAGTGGGGCCTGGGTCTGTGAGGCAATGAAGGAAGATGTATCTCCCCTCCATATCAACAACCCTGTCCAGAATCTGGTAGTGAAGAGATCTGAGATAAGTTAGCTACTCCATGCTTGATAGTGGTAAATGGGGCTGCCACACATTCACCTACCCAGTCGCTATGAGGTTTGTCATGCTCTTGGAGTGTTAGATGCATTTTCTGGACTAAGGCTATGTGCGTGTCTAGTTTTTTACAATGCGTAAGTAATTTTGTGCATGTGACAGAATTATGAATCCCTCGCATAGTCCAGGATGTGATATTCAAGGCATGTATGTGTCATCTATATGCAATTGTGTTGTGAAAGACTGAGTAGTAAGATACCTGAGACGTTTGCTATCCGTCCCAGCGAGGGGATCCTGAGCAGGAGAAAAGATGGACAATGAGGTCGTAAGGCAGCTTGTCCAAAGTTGCCAGGTCACCATGTATGAATGAGGGGGAGAAGGAAGGAGAGAAAATATTAAAACGAAGGGGGGGAGGGGGGAAGAAAAAAACAGGAAAAACACAAACAGAACATAGAACTCTGCAGAATGTAGCAGAATTTCATCTTATCGATTAAAGAGCTTAAAAGTTGTAACGTCATTGCTAAGCCCATTCCATGAAAGGTAGCAGGGTGGCAACCCTACCAGGGACACACCAAGAGCATGAAATAACCCCTTCAGCTGGGGTAAGGACCATCCCCCCAAAGGCTTAAAACAAGTGACCAGCATGGCAGTGTGTAGCCCATCCCAGAACAAACATCATCGACCCCCAGAAGGAGGGAGACCATGAGAGGAATAAAAAGGGGGTGGGATAGAGATCTTGTGTCCCTTCCAGGCCCCAAAGAGGGAGGGCAGCTCCACGGACACCTCTGCCATTCAAGTGAAAAGATGAATGGTCAATCCGGGAAAGGGTGAGCCATATTCAAGAAAGTGAAGTAAAAAGTTCTCAAGTGAGTTATCACCTCCATAGGTGGCCGGCAGGGAAGACCCCATGCCCCCATCCCCAATCACAGCCGAGCCAATTGAATCATATCAAAGCAAGTTATGAATGATACCACCGGCAGGTAATATAGTAACAGGTATGGATGTGGACCACCCCAACCCCCAGCGAGGCCAACCATTCCAGCTCACCCACATCTGTGTCACTATACCTGCTTTCACAATCTCTGACAGAAAGCCCTGTCGAACTAGTGATACAGGGAGCTCACTGTCATGGGCATAAAAAAAATATATAAAAACAGCTAAAAAAATTAAAAAAGCAAAGGAGGCAAGGAGTAAAGCAGTGAAAATCGATCTCTAAAATATTTTGATCAACAAATTAATATAACTTTTCTCAGTAGGAGAAATAGAAAATGTTTTTTGTTAAATTGAATATTTTGTATATAAATAGTGTTAAAAAAGCAATTTGATATAGAAAATACTATACAAAACAATGACATTTATATTTTTAAAAAGGAGAAACTTCCCCTTATGTCTTGTCACTTGTCAAGTATGTCAAGTGAAATTTTCATGGAGAAATCTTTATATAACCATTGAATATATATTTGCATACAGTAATCAGATTGTCACTTCTGTATTTCATTTTGGAAGAAGAGAAAAACTATCCTGCCCTTAGAATCTAATTTATTGATTATAAGTGTGAATTTTGTTGCTCTTCTCTGGTTTCTTTTCATACTATTTTAGAAATAAAAACTTTTTTTTTCTTTTTTTCTCCCCAAATGCTAACTTTTTTTTTCTCAGTCTCTATGTACACATTTTGTCTTTCAAGAAGCTGTTAGAGGCAATTTTCTATATCTGTGAGGCTTACAGGACTATAATTCCCAGATTGTGCCTGCAACACTCATGCGAATAGAGGAAACACATTTGGACAGTGACCAAAATGGTTTTAGATGTCTGACATTATATGGTAGGATGAATTAAAATATGTGAGTCAAGTGAGTATTGGGGAAAGGAGTACAGGCAGGCATTGTATGTGGAATGCTCACATGCACACAACTGTAGCATTGGGGTCAGTCATCTAAAATTCTGAGACTAGTGTAATGTGAAGAATTGGAGGAATTCTTGGGCAAACTATATGCACCACGGGGACAAATACAAATTCCCACTGATTTGTATAGGAATTTGGGGTTTTTATGATTTGTCTCCTGTGGCTTACTCAATAATTCCTCCATTTCTTTTTAGTAAATTAGTATGTCTGCCTTCTAGAAAAATGTAAAGAATGACATGTATGTCATATGTACAATGTGACAATGTCCATATTTATACTGTATTTTTTTTTTTAGGTCAACTCATTATAGCCTATAAATAAACACTAATAGTTCTTTTCTTCTCATGAGGACTTCATTTTTGGTCTTTATTTGGCATATATTTATATTGTCAGCTGTTGGTCTTAAACTCAATGCCAAACAATGTAAATAATTACAATGTGCACTGCCCCTCAGTTAGTGACCTCTGCCTGCACTAAACAATGGCAGATTGTTCCTCCCCCTCCCCCTGTCACAGTTCACATTGAGCTGAATGGTGCAACAGCCTCCTGAAGCTCAGATATTTTAATCCAGCTTTATTCTAAAATCAGGAAAGGTCAGAAGTTTTCCTGACTCTTCATGAAATCTATACTTACCTTTTATTAAAATGAGTTTAATTACAAAAATCCTAAGGAAATAGTTATCTCAATAAACAAAAGATTGCATGAAAACAGTTTCTGTACTACAAAAAATAAAAATGAGTCTTACATTACATAAGCAAATAAAAATGAATTTGCAGTTGTACATCAGAAAGGTATAAAATGTGTATAATACTGTCTAATCTCACACAATGTATAACACATTAGTGTTATAATAATGCAAAAACATGCTAACTTTTATTTTTAGTATAGAAACATAATAAATCATCATAAATCTTATTGATTAGGAATGTTACATTTTATTCAAGTTTTTTCTTGCTAGAGATGTTTATGTTACATTTATCCTTTAAATACCAGGGGGATGCCCAATAGATATCTGTGGAAATCAAGAAGTAAAAGGTAGCACCTCAGCAGTAAATGTACTCTGAAGGCTTTTCTTTGAGTAACTGTACATCGTTCTAATACATACCTGACAACACTACTGTATCAGTGTCCAGAGACCTTCAGCTTCTTATGGACGATTGTCACGGATTTGAAGACTCTCAGACTTAAGGTTTGGTAAAATAACTTAACTTTATTAAAAGTCAAAGGCAGTCCCCGTAGGGTAAACATACATAACAATACAACAGTAATATTTATTTTTATTTTATTTAGAAAATGTTTTACCAGGAAGAATACATTGAGATTTCTCTCGTTTTCAAGTATGCCCTGGATAGTTTTCAGTAAAAGGTTACATATTTACACTAATTGTGAGACATTATATACAAACATACAGAAATATACATACTTATTAAATAATGGGATTATTTGCAGTTACACACTGTTTGTAGATATAAAGAAACATTTGCTTTTAAGGATTTTAGACTGGGTGCAGATGTGATTTATAACATATAATAGGTTCTACCGGCCTTGCCTAAATACCGGGCAAGGCAACCCAAGTGACAGTTTTAATGACAGGCTCTACCGGCCTTGCCTATACCGGGTAAGGCAACCGTGAGATGACATATACCGGTTCTACCGGCCTTACCAATACCGGGCAAGGCAGCCCCCACGGAATGCTGAATGTAGGCTCTACCGGCCCTGCCAATACCGGGTAACGCAACCTTAAAGATGGTGAATTACAAGGTTCTACCGGCCTTACCAATACCGGGCAGGGCAGCCCAAAGGAGTACTGGAGTAGGCTCTACCGGCCCTGCCAATACCGGGTGAGGCAACCTACAGGATGGTATCGTCAAGGTTCTACCGGCCTCACCAATACCGGGCAGGGCAGCCTGAGCGAGTAGACCAGCTGTCAGGTGACTAAGACAGCATAGAGCATAAGTATAGAGGTCTTACTCAGCAGGAGTCTATTGCCAGGGATACTCAGACAACTGCAAGGAAGTGGACAGCGACTGACCACAGTACTGGATGTTCAGGAGCAAACCAACGTCCGCACATTGGGACTAATGGTAATAGCGCCACCAGGTTTAATGGAGCAAACCAGCGACCGCACGCTGGAACCAACAATGTATATCGCAACCAGGTTTAGTGGAGTAAACCAGCGCCCGCACGCTGGGACCAACAATGTATATAGCAACCAGGTTTAGTGGAGTAAACCAGCGTCCACACGCTGGGACCAACAATGTATATCGCAACCAGGTTTAGTGGAGTAAACCAGCGTCCGCACGCTGGGACCAACAATGTATATCGCAACCAGGTTTAGTGGAGTAAACCAACAAAGTATGATCAGCAGCGAGAAGAACAATGTTGCCAGAGCGACGGCTGGGGCATGAGATTCAGGAACTCAGTAAGATTAACCCGCGAGGTGCTGGAACACAGGAACACTGGAACTCAGTAAGATTAACCCGCGAGGTGCTGGAACACAGGAACACTGGAACTCTGGAACACAGGAACACTAGCATACAGGAACACTGGAACACAGGATCAGCAAGTACAGCAGGAACAGGCCCAGAAGCCTGACAAGCAGGTCAGGCAGAGTGGAGTCAGAAACACCACGAAAGGGAAACCTGGAAGTGCTCAGCCTGGGTTTAAAAAGGCTGTGTGAGGAGGGCTAATCACAGACAGCCAATCATGATACTCAGCAAGTGACTGACACTGAACAGCACCAATCACGGGCACCGTGATAACGATGGAGATAAATGATGGAATGCAAGTCATTTAGCGGTGAGGCATAGACAGAGTGGCAGACTGAGGCAAATGTAAGATAGTGTGAACTGGGAAGGGATATTTGGGAAGTGTACTGAACAGTAACTCTCTCAGCTGGAAGAAAGATACTTAGTCCCTGAAGACCCAGTATATAATATTAAATACTGGAGTCTCTCAGAAAATCCAGTGAGTTTACAAGTATAAATACGTTTTATTTCTTAACATCATCCGTTTTTTTCTGTCTCTTTCTCTTGCTCTCTCTTTGGGGTTGTTCCCATTGGTGATTTGAATTTGGCAACACTGCTTTCCTGTTCCTATCACCTGTGCCCTGTATATTGCCCTTTCCTAGTAAATCAGTTGTGGAGGAGGCAAGCACTTCAGTCCCTCTAGGCGGCCATACTTGAATGGTGGATGCACACATGGGTCAACCAAAAACTGGATCATTGAAAAGAATAGCAATGATTCAGTCACCCGTCTGAGTGGCCTGCGCAAATGCCCCAAATGGTCATGTTTTAGGCCTTCATTGCTACACCTCCATTGCAACCATCATTTGACACTGGGGAGCAGCCCATGCCAAGTCACCCCTGTTGAGCCAGAGGAAGGCAAAAAACAAGCAAACATAAACACAGAAGCCATTTCCAATAGAGGTAAGGTGGAATCAACAATTTTGACTGCATTATGCAAAATTAATGTTCGCATGTTTTATTTGTAGCAAATCATAGGTTGCTTGTTTGTAAAACAAAGGGTTTGATGCGCAGACAACCTTTTTTGTTTATTTCCAATTAAGCCCCCAAGTGAGTAAAAAAAATTCCTTCTTGATTCCAAATGGCAGTCGGATAATTCCCTGGATCAACAACCTATCTGCATGGAAGCCATGTGTCATAATTCTCAATATTGTTCTCTGTTAGATAGGTATCCATTGCTTTTTTGAAAGCAGTTACTGTATGTGCAACCACAATTTCCCAAGGCAAAGAATTTCATAGCTTTACCGCACTTACTGTAATAAATCCTTGCTTTTGTTTTAGATGAAAGCACCTTTCTTTTAGTCTTAATGACCTCTCATTCGTAGCTCAGCTCTTTGCAAAAATAATTAATTGGATTGATCTTTGTATTGACATTGAATGTATTTGTAAATTGTAATCATATCACCTCTTAGACATCTCTTCTCTAATGTAAACAAACCAATTGTGGCTAGTCTCTCTTTATAACTGAGATCCTCCAATCCCTTTATCAGTTTTGTTGCAAGTCTCTGCACTCTTTCCAGTTGAATAATGTACTTTTTAAGAACTGGTGCCCAAAACTGTATTACATATTCTAGATGAGGCCTTACCGAGGATTTATATAGAGGTAAAATTATATTAGCATGCCATGCATCAGTGCCTCTTTTTATGCAGGATAGTACCCATTTGCTCTGCACACTGCTGTGAAGTATATCATCTATCAGTACTCCTAAACATTTCTCGAATGAGGATTCCCCAGGCTTCTCCCCATTTAGTGAATATGTAGCATGTGTGTTTCTACAGCCCAAATGCATGAACTTACATTTATCTACATTACATGTCATCTGCCACTTTTCTGCCCATTCACTCAGTGTATCTAAATCCTTCTGCAGAGATCTGTATGTATTTTCTAACACAGCTTAGTGTCATCAGCAAATATTGAGTCACTACTTTCAATTCCCACTTCTAAATCATGAATAAACAAATTAAAAAGCATTAGGCCCAGGACTGAACCCTGTGCCAACCCACTTACAACCTTAAACCAACTTGAAAAGGTTCCATTTACAACAACTCTCTGTCATCTATCATTTAATCAATTCTCAATCCATGTACAGATAACACCTCCCAAAGCAGGAACCTGTTGTGAGACACTGTATCAAAGGCCTTTGCAAAATCCAAGTATACTACATCAACAGCAATTCCCTTGTCCAAATTACTACGTACATTTTCATAAAATGCAAGTAAATTAGTCTGACATAGTAACATAGAAATTTAGGTTGAAAAAAGACTTGCGTCCATCCAGTCCAACCTTTTTCCTATTCCTGTTTACCATCGTTGATCCAAAAGAAGGCAAAAAAAACCCCCCTCAATACAGCAATTTCAAATTCTGCCTTGAATGGGGGGGGAAATTCCTTCTTGATTCCAAATGGTAATCAGATTTCTCCTTGGCTCAACAAGCACTAACTAAATATTAATCCCAATACTAACATACATAGCCCTCTATTTTCTGCTCTTTTAAATAAGTATCCAAGCCCTTTTTAAAAGCATCTAATGTATTCGATAGCACCACCTCCTCAGGCAGTAAATTCCATACCTTTAATATCCTTACCGTAAAGAAACCCTTCCGCTGCTGTAGATGAAATCTTCTTTCCTCAAGTCTAAGCAGGTGGCCCCTTGTCCTTTGTACTGTTCGGTTAATGAACAGGTCTTTGGAGAGCACTTTGTATGGGCCCTGAACATATTTATATAGTGTTATCATATCCCCTCTAAGACGCCGTTTCTCTAGTGTGTACAAGTTTAACTTTTCTAGCCTTTCTTCATAACTTAAACATTCCATT